>CAWUFW010002999.1:885000-1485000 GCA_963921515.1 Calotriton arnoldi | reverse complement strand
GGGTTTAATCCATCATCATTCTTTTGCTCACTCCGCCACCCCAGTTCAGACATAGCCATATGCAAATCAGTCTGACCCTGTGCCGCATGGGAACAGTCCAGCCCAAACTGCCAAGCCATGTCTTCCCTGGACCGGAAACAAGCATCCTGGGACCGGTTTGGGGCTTTCAGCCCTCATCAGCCAGGATAGCTTGAATCAGTGGCAAAGTGAGCAAGGGACCCACGTCTGGGCATACCCTGCCAACTTAGGGCGAACATAGCAAAACCAAAAGGGATGATGGACGGAGTGTTGAACATTGCAAGCACTCACCCCCAGTCAACTGATCTGGGTTTAATCCATCATCATTCTTTAGCTCACTCCGCCACCCCAGTTCAGACATAGCCATATGCAAATCAGTCTGACCCTGTGCCTCATGGGAACAGTCCAGCCCGAACTGCCAAGCCATGTCTTCCCTGGACCGGTTTCGGGCTTTCAGCCCTCATCAGCCAGGATAGCTTGAATCAGTGGCAAAGTGAGCAAGGGACCCACGTCTGGGCATACCCTGCCAACTTAGGGCGAACATAGCAAAACCAAAAGGGATGATGGATGGAATGTTGAACATTGCAAGCACTCACCCCCAGTCAACTGTTCTGGGTTTAATCCATCATCATTCTTTTGCTCACTCCGCCACCCCAGTTCAGACATAGCCATATGCAAATCAGTCTGACCCTGTGCCTCATGGGAACAGTCCAGCCCGAACTGCCAAGCCATGTCTTCCCTGGACCGGAAACAAGCATCCTGGGACCGGTTTGGGGCTTTCAGCCCTCATCAGCCAGGATAGCTTGAATCAGTGGCAAAGTGAGCAAGGGACCCACGTCTGGGCATACCCTGCCAACTTAGGGCGAACATAGCAAAACCAAAGGGGATGATGGACGGAGTGTTGAACATTGCAAGCACTCACCCCCAGTCAACTGATCTGGGTTTAATCCATCATCATTCTTTAGCTCACTCCGCCACCCCAGTTCAGACATAGCCATATGCAAATCAGTCTGACCCTGTGCCTCATGGGAACAGTCCAGCCCGAACTGCCAAGCCATGTCTTCCCTGGACCGGTTTCGGGCTTTCAGCCCTCATCAGCCAGGATAGCTTGAATCCAGTGGCAAAGTGAGCAAGGGACCCACGTCTGGGCATACCCTGCCAACTTAGGGCGAACATAGCAAAACCAAAGGGATGATGGACGGAGTGTTGAACATTGCAAGCACTCACCCCCAGTCAACTGATCTGGGTTTAATCCATCATCATTCTTTAGCTCACTCCGCCACCCCAGTTCAGACATAGCCATATGCAAATCGGTCTGACCCTGTGCCTCATGGGAACAGTCCAGCCCGAACTGCCAAGCCATGTCTTCCCTGGACCGGAAACAAGCATCCTGGGACCGGTTTCGGGTTTTCAGCCCTCATCAGCCAGGATAGCTTGAATCAGTGTCAAAGTGAGCAAGGGACCCACGTCTGGGCATACCCTGCCAACCTAGGGCGAACATAGCAAAACCAAAAGGGATGATGGACGGAGTGTTGAACATTGCAAGCACTCACCCCCAGTCAACTGATCTGGGTTTAATCCATCATCATTCTTTAGCTCACTCCGCCACCCCAGTTCAGACATAGCCATATGCAAATCAGTCTGACCCTGTGCCTCATGGGAACAGTCCAGTCCGAACTGCCAAGCCATGTCTTCCCTGGACCGGAAACAAGCATCCTGGGGCCTTTGGTTTTGCTATGTTCGCCCTAAGTTGGCAGGGTATGCCCAGACGTGGGTCACTTGCTCACTTTGCCACTGGATTCAAGATAGCCTGGCTGATGACGGCTGTAAGCCAGAAACCGGTCCAGGGAAGACATGGCTTGGCAGTTCGGGCTGGACTGTTCCCATGAGGCACAGGGTCAGACTGATTTGCATATGGCCATGTCTGAACTGGGGTGGTGGAGTGAGCTAAAGAATGATGATGGATTAAACCCAGATCAGTTGACTGGGGGTGAGTGCTTGCAATGTTCAACACTCCGTCCATCATCTCCTTTGGTTTTGCTATGTTCGCCCTAAGTTGGCAGGGTATGCCCAGACGTGGGTCCCTTGCTCACTCTGCCATTGGATTCAAGATAGCCTGGCTGATGACGGCTGTAAGCCAGAAACCGGTCCCAGGATGCTTGTTTCCGGTCCAGGGAAGACATGGCTTGGCAGTTCGGGCTGGACTGTTCCCATGAGGCACAGGGTCAGACTGATTTGCATATGGCCATGTCTGAACTGGGGTGGTGGAGTGAGCTAAAGAATGATGATGGATTAAACCAAGATCAGTTGTCTGGGGGTGAGTGCTTGCAATGTTCAACACTCCGTCCATCATCTCCTTTGGTTTTGCTATGTTCGCCCTAAGTTGGCAGGGTATGCCCAGACGTGGGTCCCTTGCTCACTTTGCCACTGGATTCAAGATAGCCTGGCTGATGACGGCTGTAAGCCAGAAACCGGTCCCAGGATGCTTGTTTCCGGTCCAGGGAAGACATGGCTTGGCAGTTCGGGCTGGACTGTTCCCATGAGGCACAGGGTCAGACTGATTTGCATATGGCCATGTCTGAACTGGGGTGGTGGAGTGAGCTAAAGAATGATGATGGATTAATCCCAGATCAGTTGACTGGGAGTGAGTGCTTGCAATGTTCAACACTCCGTCCATCATCTCCTTTGGTTTTACTATGTTACGCCCTAAGTTGGCAGGGTATGCCCAGACGTGGGTCCCTTGCTCACTTTGCCACTGGATTCAAGATAGCCTGGCTGATGACGGCTGTAAGCCAGAAACCGGTCCCAGGATGCTTGTTTCCGGTCCAGGGAAGACATGGCTTGGCAGTTCGGGCTGGACAGTTCCCATGAGGCACAGGGTCAGACTGATTTGCATATGGCCATGTCTGAACTGGGGTGGTGGAGTGAGCTAAAGAATGATGATGGATTAAACCCAGATCAGTTGACTGGGAGTGAGTGCTTGCAATGTTCAACACTCCGTCCATCATCTCCTTTGGTTTTGCTATGTTCGCCCTAAGTTGGCAGGGTATGCCCAGACGTGGGTCCCTTGCTCACTTTGCCACTGGATTCAAGATAGCCTGGCTGATGACGGCTGTAAGCCAGAAACCGGTCCCAGGATGCTTGTTTCCGGTCCAGGGAAGACATGGCTTGGCAGTTCGGGCTGGACTGTTCCCATGAGGCACAGGGTCAGACTGATTTGCATATGGCCATGTCTGAACTGGGGTGGTGGAGTGAGCTAAAGAATGATGATGGATTAAACCCAGATCAGTTGACTGGGGGTGAGTGCTTGCAATGTTCAACACTCCGTCCATCATCTCCTTTGGTTTTGCTATGTTCACCCTAAGTTGGCAGGGTATGCCCAGACGTGGGTCCCTTGCTCACTTTGCCACTGGATTCAAGATAGCCTGGCTGATGACGGCTGTAAGCCAGAAACCGGTCCCAGGATGCTTGTTTCCGGTCCAGGGAAGACATGGCTTGGCAGTTCGGGCTGGACTGTTCCCATGAGGCACAGGGTCAGACTGATTTGCATATGGCCATGTCTGAACTGGGGTGGTGGAGTGAGCTAAAGAATGATGATGGATTAAACCCAGATCAGTTGACTGGGGTGAGTGCTTGCAATGTTCAACACTCCGTCCATCATCTCCTTTGGTTTTGCTATGTTCGCCCTAAGTTGGCAGGGTATGCCCAGACGTGGGTCCCTTGCTCACTTTGCCACTGGATTCAAGATAGCCTGGCTGATGACGGCTGTAAGCCAGAAACCGGTCCCAGGATGCTTGTTTCCGGTCCAGGGAAGACATGGCTTGGCAGTTCGGGCTGGACTGTTCTCATGAGGCACAGGGTCAGACTGATTTGCATATGGCCATGTCTGAACTGGGGTGGTGGAGTGAGCTAAAGAATGATGATGGATTAAACCCAGATCAGTTGACTGGGGGTGAGTGCTTGCAATGTTCAACACTCCGTCCATCATCTCCTTTGGTTTTGACCATATATACTCCCCATCACATTCTTTAAGTTTCCTTTCTTCACTACTGTAAATGGACACTGGTCTCTTTACCACAATTGAAATAGACAGGAAATGCAAGAGTCCCCTTTATGTGTTCATGTATCACATGTGCTCAGTCCTTAACAGAACAAACATCCACAGTGAGGTGAGAGTGGATCCTCAAATTACATTTGTTCGTTTTCTGGATGTCCTCTGGTCAATATCAGATACACCATGCCATTCCAAATTTGAGTTTGAGGTAATTTTGTGAGTGGCGACATAAGCAAGTATCCTGAATAAATCAATATTGATACATTTATAAAGCATTTCTTCCAGTTATAAACATTGTGAGCAACTTTACTATTATTACTCAATTTAATGGTGTTCGGAATGGAAGAAGACTTTGCTGGGAACTAGTGACATTAAATTCAGTTCTCTGGATTTAACGTCAGTGAGGATTAACTGTGACTCATATCAACTGTGTCAAGAAGGCCACCTCTGCATCGTTTATACTCTGAGGAGTGCAACATTTCTAAGTTTTGCTTTGACTTCTGTTTGTCGTAATTGAAATTACAAGTAACACTTTGAAAAAGATATCCTGAAATGCTGTTGATATTTCATCCATCATTTATCAATGACCGTGTATTAACTCGTCTAAAGAATTATTCAGATGTTCACAGTTAGATTGGCTAATTGAATGAAGAATTTTGAAGTCCATGATTACGTGTCATTTGTGATAATCCTCACAGTTATTTGAGAAGCATTATGACCACTTCACTCAATGTACTGGCTGTGTTCTCTCCAAAGCTGTTCAGTAATTTTCATGTGGGTATGAAAAAGTTTCCTTCGGCATCTGGAACGCCCTTTCGCCTTTCGCTTGTGTCTTGTCTCTACAATTCCAGCAAAATTGTGGCATTCATTTCCAGCAGAATTGTGGCATTCGCTGTTGAAAGGATTGTGGCTATGGTGTTTCTGGATCCTAACTTGACCTCTACTCAGAAGCTTGCCCCTGGCATTGAACATTCAGAATACTAGAGAACCATGAGAGTTGTTAGAAATGTGCTGTTTAGGGTGGCCTTCCTTCTTTTGTGGCTGTCCACTACCTGATCCCTTCAGATTTACCCTCCAGGCTATCGATCAATTGCCAGCCAAAGCCGCCTTTGAGTAGGAAGTCAGCAAAGTGCTTAAAGAACCCCACCGGACATGGAGAATATGCTCCACCAGAATGGTTAAAAATGTCTTGCGTGTTTACATTTTTCTCCTTCAACTACTCAAATAAAACATCTAAGCATCCCATCTGTGGCACTGTTGCTTTGTGGTATTTGATTTTTTTCGTGCAGAGAGTGGGGATCTGTTCAATGATGCTTGCAATGGTCTCTTTCCTTCACATACACCTGCTGCTCTTTTGCGTACAATTCCAACCTACCTCACTGCCAATAGAGGCAATGGGCCAAATAAACCCATTTTTGTCTCTTCTTCACTCAGCATACACACTCTTGGGCTGATTTTAAAGATCCTCGCTATGCCAACAGCTCTTTTGGGATAAAAGGCTGAGTTGGAAATTGTCAGGAAAAGTCACAGTGGCACGAACTAGAGGACTGGGTTGGCTTCAGTGACAGCCAGTTCTAGCCCTGACTTTAAGTTGGCTTCAGCGTCAACCCGTTCTAGCCCTGACTTTATCTTACTCACGCTGCTCCATTTGGAGACAATTTCTCTAAAACCCCCTCTCCTTGTTCCAGGAAACACAAATTTGTCTGTCTCCATCACCATCAGTTTAATCTGTAGCGCATGTTTCCAGGGGAAAGAGGGCTCACATGGCTAGGAAGGGAATTTTGTGCCTGATCTCTCTGTAGTTAACACCAGTCCTGGCTGGTCCCGCAAATCAGAAGTGGGGTGGGGAGGGCACAAAGGGGGAGAAAATAAAAAAATAAAAAATCAGGGTCAGAAATATGGCTTTGAAGGCGTTTTAAGTAGCCGCTTTGCAATTTTGATTTATTTCTTGAACAAAAAAAAACCCAAAGTCTTCCACTCTTTTATTCCATTTAGTCGTCTTATCCTTATCCTCCTCTCCCACTCCATGTGTCTTAAGTCAGGACCCCGTTGGGAACCCTCGGAAAGAAAATACCTTGGTTAAGTTTATGACTAACACGGATGGGGTTCTTTTTGTTTTATTACTTCTTAAACACAACGCAATTATTCTCAGTTATATACGGTGTTTCCCTGTGATAGACTGATTAATTTCCTGAGAGGGGCAATGATGTGACTTAAATTGCCAATCATATGCAGTACCACATGCAAATGAAAAATGCCATCAGCACAACTTACTCGTTCATTGTTCTATGGTGCTTGTATAAAAATTAACGGATGATTTCAGTTGGCTGTGGGCAGCCGCACACATTTCCCCTGTGCACAAAAGATGAACTGGTTGATATCAAGCTCCAGGATTTTCCTTACTCCCCGAGAGAGGGAGAAAGAGAAAGAACTCTCACCGTTCCCTTCCCTTCCCTAACCACCTCCCACCCCTTTGTCAGTATTGCTAGATCTCACCCGCGTAGCCACTGTCCTACTGGACTGTGGCTGGCCATAACACTTCTGCCAATGAGGACCACAGCTCTTCACTCCACACCTCTTCCTGGCATGCCGCGGTCTCTGTGGCTTTACCCTCGAGCCTGCTCATCTGGTCTTTAACCTCATCAATCTTACTCACCTCCAGACTCTTGTTAAGGTCAACCAGTCGTTCTGCTGACTCCTCCTCCTGTTCTGCCCACCAGCACAACGATGGCGACCAAACGTGTTTTAGGTCGAATTCCATTTTTATTTTCTTGTCAAGAAAGTTCTCCTCTATTCCTGCCTCCATGTCTTCTTTCTGTCCTTTGTTTTTGACCCCAAAATCTGGGACTCCAAAATATTGGACCATTGGTGAATAATTTTGAAAAATGCCCCCATGAAAATCGACTACTCGAAAGGCACAAGAAAAAAGCAACCTCAGATGACCAACTTTAAGAAACTGGGTCCGAAATTCCAGCCGCTGTCAATGGAAACTCTGAGACAGCGTTGGCCCCTTAAAAAGCAACTGTCCTGTAACCAAGAGGAAAATCCTTCTCCACCTTGTCTGACTTTCCCAATTGGTTTCCTAAATGATCGATTTCCTAAGTGCTCACAAACAAAAGCTAAAACCTACTAAGCTAACTAAAGTGCTATCAAGAATGTTGACCCGAGTATCTGATGCTATTGCTTATGCAGACACGTGTCTCAAGGGTGATGTGGTGTAGTAACATAAGCAGGAAAAACTCATTGCAGTAATGGGATAGGAAAGGATGAATGGTGGGTGAAAAATATCAGAGCTAAAAGGAGAGGAGTAATTGGCAGTTACTGAAGAGAATGATTAAAAACCAACCAAATATTATTGGGCCAGCATGGCTGGTAGAATTCTTACATTTCTGGTCAGAAATTGGATTGTTGGTTGGGTGGGGTGAAAACCTACTGACGCAACAGCCAAAATCCTTGTAAGGGTGAACCACGAAAAGTCACTAAATTAACCTGTTTTTAATCATGTGGCAGCTTGTCACAAAAGCAGTCCGGCTTAACTCAGAGGCAATGTGCAAAATCTCTATACAGCACTCAAACAGTAAAAAAGTGAAAACACAACATAAGAAAAATCTCACACCAATTTAGAAAAATAGAGTAAGATTGAATAATTTATGTGACACCAAAACAACAAAAATCCAAACAGAAGTACCGGAGATATTCAATTTCAGAGTTTTCAGGTAAGTACAGTGCCTAAAAGCACAAAGTGCCACTCGCAGTTATCTGGTCGAGCAACACCAGCTGAAAGTCACAAGTTCAGGCTGACTGGTGTCATGGATGGTCTTCGTCTTAGAGAGAAGATCCTGTTGGCATCAGGGATGGTCTCAGCCCCAAGACCGGCTATGAAGGACATTAGGCTTGCATTGGACGAGGGTGACAGTGCCATAGTGGTCCTTTTCTACTGCTCACGACACGGTCTACCATGAAATACTGTTCACCGGAGAAAGGCATTGGGGAAACAGTGCTGCATTAGTTTGGCTCTTTTTTCAGCAGATAAACACAATGCATCTTGCTGGTCGCATCATGTTGCATCTTTAACCTGGTCACATGTGGTGTTCCGCAGGGATGATCCCTCAGGCCTGGTCTTTTCAACATCTATGTTGCTCTCCTTATGATCCTTATAGCATTCTTTGGACTGTTGTTCTTTGTATATGTAGACAACATCCAAATTATATTTAAGGTTAAAGGTTCCGTCTCAGAGTCAAGGCACAAGCACAATCCAACCTAGTAGCACTGACTACAGAACAACGCTGTCAGTTTAAATACTGAGAAAAGAGAAATGCTAGTTTTCAGTAATCATAAATCCAGGACACAAGCAAAGGGCCCAGGGAACAACATCCAACTGCCCATGTTCAAAAGCAAACATAACACATTCCAAGAAAGAACATATAGTTAAACCAATGAAAGTCCTTATTGGACAAGTACATCACATAACAACACATAAACCAATACAGAAACCCAGACACCACAGCTATTGCATTCATTCATTCAATTCAATTCACTTTATTTCGGTCCCAAATGTGATCATAAAACCACACTATAAAAAACACACAACAATACATCACATTAAAATTATAAAAGAGAAGTTAAAATACAATTTTGAAATAAACCAGCGGCTTGCAGTTCCCCAAAATGTCATAAATAAAATACATACTTACTATTGTCTTACATAGCAGGCTGGTACATCTAAAGTGCAAAGAATAGTGCCATGGTCACAAAGCTGTTTCAATAGAATGTGTGTTTCTTTCATCATAAAATAAGATCTTCCAGCTAAAACAGCAGTGATTTCCTTCTACTAATATGCACATTTTAGGAAAGAACAAATGTTAATACAACTGGATGGGGAATCGAGTTGTTTCAAATACACCAGGGCTAGTCTAGAGGTTGTAATCCCCCTCTTTCTTGTAATCAGTATTATAAAACTTTTTGTAAGATTAACATAAAATGTGTAAAAGAAAGTAAAATGCAACAAACTTTGGGGCATATTATCAAGGGCTTTATCGCCGCTTTAGCGGCACTTTTTGCCGCTAAAGTGGCGATAATTTTATCGCCCTATCAGCAAGCTGTCGCTAACAGGCGTTAGCGACAGCTTTCAGGCGTTAGCGGCCGGGATTTACATCGCCTTGCATGTCAGCGATAATTATCGCTAATGACATGCAAGGAAGGCGTTCCCTACTAAAAGCGACTGAAAACAGTCGCTAACACCACTACCCCCTATTAGCAAGGCAGGCGAAGCGATAAAATAATTTGCGCTAAGCGCGTTTATCGCTAGATTTTATCACCTGCTAGTGAGGATGACTTACCTGTTTAAAGTGTAGGAGGTGGATTCTAATGCTGAATCCACCTTAGCGTTAATGTGAGAATATCACTGGTTTCCCAGCGATATTCTCGCATTTTGTCGCTATCGCTGGAAATTTTATCGCTATGGAGATAAACCTTACTAATAGGGTGTTATCTCAGCGATAATTTCCAGCGATAGGCGGCGTTAAAAAAAAACGCGCTAAGCGCGGTTAGCGATAAATATCGCACTTCCTTGATAATATGCCCCTTTGTGAGGAGGATTCATCACAGGGACATATCTATTCTCTTGAAGGCTCGAACTGGCCAAGGGAGAAACCAAGGTGCCACCTCACAAATTTGAGCCTAATCCTAGTGAACAGTTGCCTATCCCAGGAGCCATCAATCATTCTAAATTTGTATCCAGGGTTGGATTGGTATGGATCTCCACATACTCTCCGAAAGACCATTTGTTGAATTTGTGGTCCTTGCTTTGGGCTATTTACCTTTCCTTGAATGTGGATTCAACCCAAGTTATATCCATTTTTGTCATAGTCGAAGGGTTGGGTTCAGCCTACCCAGCTTTGAAAATTCAGATTTTATGTAGTCGAACCAAGGAACACACTGAGTCAGTCATTAATGATCTCTATATGCAATGAAGCATGTGAATATGCCCAGATAGAACACCACAAAAGCAGGGGAGTCAGCTTAATGGTATCTTCAGGATACTCCAACCCAAGCTCCTGGTGCATGACATAGGTAGAGCATGGAGGTGGAACACCCAGAACACGCCTTAGCACCCTGTTTTGCTCCAATTGGAGGGGGCTTGTGTTTGAGTATCCCCAGATTCCTGAGCCACATGTAAGGACCGGGAGACACTTCCTCTTGTAAACCTCCAGGAGGGGGGCTACAGGTTTTTTCCCAAACGTTTAGCCAGATTAAAAATGCAGGCCACCGAGCCTAATACTTTCTGCCCCATCATGGGGCAGTGCATGGTCCCCAATTACTCCTAGCATCCATAACAACTCCCAAATATGAGAAATCTTCGGTCTGGGCAGCAGGATGACCTTGTAAAAAGATACCCCTCATCTTGTAGTATCTGGGCTTACAAACCATAATAAAAGTCTTTGTTTTATTTGTAACCAGGCCCAGTGACCCCGCAAAAGATACAAATTCGTGGAACAAGGCATGAAGACTATTAGGGGTTCTAGATAATAAAATCCCATTGTCTGCATATAATAAAACTGGGACCTTTTTCCTGCCAATTGAGTGGGCGTCTGATACTGTATTTTAGAGGGCCGAGCCAGGGCCATTGAGATACAAGAGGAACAATACGGGAGCCAGGACTCAGCCCTGTTGCACTCCTCTCCTTAGCTTGAAGCTATCTGTCCGTTCACCTGACAGGCCAAACCTTACTGATGTTGACAGGTCATAATGTGAGGCTCTCAAGAACTGCACCAGGTCATCCTCCACCCCTAGACAAGATAAGATCTCCCATAATTTGACCTGACCACGCTTTCAAAGGCGCAGCTAGTTTTTAGTAAACCTGATCTGTGCTCCTTTTGTTCATGGCCAAGTTCCTTTGGCACCTCCCCTATTCCAGCGGAACTGGCTCGAAACATCGGAGTGATTTTTGATTCTAGCCTTTCATTCACAATGCACATCTCTAAACCCTCCCAATCTGGATTTTCATGTTGAAAGTTCTGAAGAAAATTACCTTTACCTTTTGATTCAAGGAAAATTCTAGTTCAGTCCTTAATACTAAGCAGACTGGAGTATTGTAATTCCTCGTATACAGGCCTTCCCAACTTAATGATCGATAAGTTTCAACTCATACAAAACTCTGCTGCACGTCTGATTCACATTGCGCCTAAAGTTACACCTGCAACACCATTACTTCAGTCTTTACATTGGTTACCAATTTCTAAACAAATCATTTTCAAAGTCCTCTGTATCTTTCATTAGGTCTGCTTTTCCTTTTTACCCAAATCTTACACACCCGCTCCGTTTGCCTTCTGTACCCTTCGCTTCACATGTGATTGAGCTTTATCTATAGTTGCCACTTCTGCTTGGAATAGTCTTTCTTTTTAAATTGCATTTTCAATACAATCTACTTCAGTTTTATAAACACTTGAAGGCCTATTTTTTCTCCCTGTAATATAACTTCATTCTCCTCTGGGTAATGTTTTGCTTAGCAACAAGACACCTTTGTGTAATTGCACGCTTTATAAATAAATTAACATATCACATATTGAGGGTGTGCAAAATTAGAGTAATTTGGTTTTGTTTAACTATGTGAAATTTTGGAAAAGATGAGTGAAATTCCGCATAATCATAGGAAATGCAAAAGTGGCATTTTGTGCGATATTTTAGAGTGGTTTGTATCTGTTGCGAGGCACCTGTAGTGCTAAGAAATTAGCACACACAAACCAAGCACCGCAAACAGCAGTCACTTGAGTTCTGGTTGTTCATGTTGTCATGCGCGTGAACAACATTTTTGTCGTAAATTACATGCATTTATGTGATGTGGGGCAATAGGGTAAGTTAGGGAGTTTTGTGATTTTGGCCATAACGTAAAATTACCAAAATGATGCAAGGTTACAACTGCGTAACAAACATTTTGGCCTGGCCTAAATAATTCCAGAATATTGTGAACTAATAATTGTCTGACAAAAATATTGTGCTTTAAATATCATTTACAATTGCCATAACTATTGTGATAGATTGCATCAGGTCACAAACCTTTAAACACTTCATAGTGTACCCTGATCTATTCCAGCAATGGTACCAGAGAGTCAAGAAATCTATGGGTACCTTGGTTCTCCATGGCAAGCAACAATACCCGCAAAAAACACAACAGTAGTAACGCTGATATTGCTGGTACTTGCCACCCGTCCTAGGACATAGAGAACGGACATGACATTGGCTGCAAGCCGTGAGGATTTAGACCACATAAAACAGTTACCGTAATACTATAGTACAGTTAAATACCCATAGGGTACAGATAACATGGATCCAATGGTCATAGTTGGGAAAAGAAGGACGAGGAGCTATACAGCGAGAGATATGCAGCGAGACAAAGGTAGAGAAAAGTCAAGTGAAATAGGGAGACAGAAAGAGAGGGAGAGTAGGGAAGAAGTCTTTTTAAAGGGATGCCAGAGAGCAAGAGATAACCTTAAGTAGAAATGAAAAAGGCAAACCTGGTGGCTGACAAAGCAAAAAGAAAGCTGTTCAAGAAAGAAAACGTGCAATGTTAGATAGGCTTAAGACGTCAGAGTTAAAACGTACCACATTATCACTTCTTCGGCTCAGAAATACTAACCACAGAGTCATTCCCCCTGCATGCCCCAACATTTCCAGGGTGCGAATGGGGAGCTACAAAGTTGAGACAAATGAATTGACTGATTCAGCTTCCTTTCAGCCAATGTACACCACATTGAAACTGAAGAATAAAGGAAAGCAACAGCTCTAATGAGTCCTCTTCCTTTCAGCGAAGAAGAGGCAAGCAGGGATCTTAACGTGAAGGAGCTGAGATTGTTAGAAAGCATAAAAGAGGCACTTTTGGGACAGTTTGTTGGATACCTGATCTGCACCCCAGGAGACCACGAAAAAGAAACGCGACCTTCACAGGAACAGTTGCAGGCATTGTACATCAGCATCAACACGTGTTTCATCAATTCTTATGAAAATTGGAGGAGTTCCTATCACCACCACTCTAAATCAAGGTCATGGCTCAAGGTACCCTCTCATCTTCCATGTGGATACCGAGCCAGCAGAGACCTTGTGGAAGGAGTGACTATGTCACAGGAGATCTGGCAAGAGGATCCTGATGCTACCCATATTCCATAGTGAGGAGAACCATCAGTATTAATCACCGACTCTGCCCAGTTATGAATGACTTGAGAGCTAGAAATAGGATCCTGACAGTAGCCAGAACAATGAGGCCACAGTTCTTTCACTCTCAGTATATAAGGACCAGCTGAAGTGCATCGCCCTCAGCTGATGCAGCTGTTTCCCACTGGCACTCTGTCACTTTGGCACAGAAGCATTACTTTATATTGTGACGTGTCTTTTAATGACATTCTTGCTGAATCAAGTGGTGAAAGAAACAGTATTATCTGAACTTGGAGTAATCGCCTGCAGACATTTTTTGTTTAGGAAGGTGATACAGGAGAGATAAAAATGTATGTGTCTTGACAACCAACGTTCCATAGATCCTTGTTTCTCCCAAGGGTATCTTAGAAAAACAAGTCTAAACCTTTAAGAATTCCTTTGGCCCCCCGAGATGCATTATTCATTCAATCAAGCAAACCATTTCTAAAGTGCACAGCTACTCAAGGGAGTGTCCTTTTGCTATAATAAATGGCATCCGCTCTACCCACGGTGAATAACCATGCTCAGACTGTAGTCCCAAACAACCATGTTTTAAGGGACTTTCTGAATTGATCTTAGATGCAGTGGAAGAAGATTCCAGGCCTGAGTCACAAAATAGGAGAAAGAGGTACCTCCCCCTTCTTGCATTTGATTCTCAGGATGCAAAGCAATCCTGCAGCAGAGGAGCGAAGAGTTCTTGTTGGGCGATAATGGATTAATCTGTTTGTGAGGTAAGGGGGCCCAACACAAAAAAAGGCGCTGTATGCCAGAACAAAGGTTTTAAAGAGGATCTTCTCCCTAATCGGTACCCAATGAAGCTCCTTCAAATGGGGAGAGACTAATGACTGTCTGAGGATCTTTAATTGTAGCCGAGCTGCTGCATTCTGTACAACCTGACTCCTCTTCAGAAGGTAAGCGGGCAAACCCATATACAGAGCATTGGCATAGTCTAAACGAGAAGTGTGAAGGGCATGAATCACTGCTCTCTGAAACTGAAAAGGGAGCAGGAACAGAATTTTTCCAATGCTCTCAATAGGGCAAAGCATGAGCCAACTACTACAGAAATCTGTGCACTCATAGTCAAATGGAAATCTATCTTAAATCCCAGATTATGGGTCACAGTGGCCGGAGGGGGAGGAGAGGCTGAACACTCCAGCCAGCAATCAATTCCCCATCCTACATCCACTCAAAGACTGCTTCCAGCCAGTTCATAAAAACTTGTTGAGCCTCAGATGTGTCCTATTCAATAGAGAGACAGAGCTGTGTATTGTCAGTATAGGAAGGTACCCGTACTCCAAAAGATTCTGCTAATGGAGACAGAGGGGATATGTCAATATTAAATAGTTGGGCTCAAAGCTGAGCCCTGTGGGACTCCAAACTTGAGCTTTTTAAAATCATATGAATATGGGGCCATCCAGACTGCTTGTCTTCTGTTCTCTAAAAAAGAACATATCCACACCAATGCAAGGCCTCCTGACTCCAATGTCTTCCAAATGCAGAAGAAGGATGGTGTGTGACACAGTATCAAAGGCTGCTGATAGGTCTAATAAAATCAGAGCAGCTGTTTTCCCTGAGCTAGAGCCAGTGATGTGTCTATTGTATTGTTCAGGTGAAAATGATGTGTGGTCTGGTGTGCAGCTGGAGAGTGTATTCCATCTCCACACCTTCAGCAAAAATTGTGCCATCACCAAAGAAAAATGTAAATGTTGCAGAAATACCAACAACCAACTAAGGGGAATTCATTAACCATTCCCAAAGTTGCAAAGACAACTGTCTGATAACCCTGTAGTTCTTTTCTACACTTTGCCAACTTCACAATGTGCGAATCTGGTGAAGTTTAAAAGAAAGAAGTTGAGATGTAAACCCAATTTGCTCACATTGCCACTCAGGTCCATGTGAGGGCAATCACTTGCTTGCTGCTCATTACCTCTACGTCCATCGTCCTCATATGAGACATTACTTAGGAATCACCCCTTGAGACTGACAACACAAGAATATTGAAAATGTAAGCTCTTGGCAAGTAAGAGTTGGTGCTGCATGCTCCTGTCTAGGCTGTGGGTACCTGGAGTTGGTATTGGGGCCTGTCAATTGCTTTTGTGGAATCTCCAGTCATGATCTGTAATAGGTGGGAAAACTAGTAAAAGCAATCTTCCTCCTCTTTGCCTGGTGGCATACTTATGGTTTACAGATGCAGTCAAGTTCCCCTTGCAGCTTCTTGTTTGCTCAAGGTGGAGCTGAAAGCCTTGAGGTCTTGCCCTGGAGTTTAAATCTGCAGGTGTTCACTCTTGCTTACAACTGCATGCGTATGTCTGGAAGGCTATTCTATGTCTTTGTTAGTAGATGTGTGCCATCTTGGCACCGTCTGTCTCTCTAGCTGTTGTGGTCTTCTTTCAATACACCTTTGTTTTGGCTGTTGGCCCAAGGTATCTAGTGGATGAGAGCCGATATTCAAATCGATGCCATGTTTCCACAGCCCGGAAAATTAGTGGTCTTTTTTCTGAAGTTATCCTGTTTTAGCCTGATAAGATGTCACTGGGTTGTGGTGGTGTTCTTCTGGAGAAAGTCCAGCTTCAGGTTGGCTCATGTCTTTGGTGAACCTACTTCTTTTTCTCTTTGTCTGCCTCTCATTTAGTGTGAGGTGATGGTGAGTCAGCTCCAGAGGTGCATTGTTTTGATTTTGGCTGGGATCCATCCCTTCATCTAGCTCTCTTAATCTCTTACCCAGGAATGGGAATAATTATGATCATCTTTCTTTGTGACTCTTGCTCTACTGGCCTATTGTTCCACCGGTACAGAAAATAGAGCAGGAGTTATTTGAATCCTAGTATATCTTGGCTAGGTCCATTCTTGCCTTGCTCACCCCTCTATTTGATTTCCCTACCCCCCTGGTTCCGATCCAGGGGATTCTGGATAAGCCAAGGTAAATGGCTGTGATCTTTTGAGACCTCACAAGTAAAGGCTGGTACCTTGGATTTTTTACCTTTTTCTTTTGGGAGGGACTTCCTCTTCTATCACCTCTTTCCACATAGGTGTCCACATCTATAGCAGAGAGACCAGTCAAAGGAGATCTGGGCTTGCAATTTGCAGGCCTTCACTTTTCTGTTTCACAGGCTCACTTATGATATCAAAGGATCCTTGTTTAGTCATTTACTGTCTTAGGCCTTGATTTGATGGGCTCATTCTTGTTAATACCAGGATCAACGTTCTACATCATGCTGAATAATTTTTGCTTCATGTTGCCGATGTCACACTGGGTTCAGGCAGTGGTACCCCTCCTTTGCTCTCCATGGAGAAATTTTTGACAATTCTGGGATGCATTGCCTATATTGTACCCTGGATTCAGCCTGGTCTTGCAATAGTTTGAAAAGTTTGGTGCCATTATGCTGGATGGCTTGAATGAGCTAACCTCTTTGTTTTCAGTTTCATTTGCTGTTTTTCTATTCGATAACATTTGTTGTTGGAGCTTTCCTTACTGGGCTCTCCTGGACCAGTTTTGTTTTGCTGTTTAGCTATCTTGAAGCAGGGATGTTGGGTGCCTCATGGGCGTTTTTTGTTAGGCTGCTTGGGGAGTTTTTCTGCAGTATTCGAACAGACAGTGGCTAACGGGCAAAGATAGTGAAAATCACAGCCTTTTTTCACTGGTGTCCTAGGGTGTAGCCCTACCTTTTGAGCCCACAACTAACCACCAAGTACATTTGTTTAGCACTTTATCAAAGCCATCTTGTTTTGTTTGATTTTAGTCCTAGTCTTCCCAATCATTACAACCCACCTATCTTCCCTTGACTGGTCCCGCTTTCTGTTTTTGGTCTGATCAGTCAGGATGAATGCTGGGAATGCCAGACCACACATGGCACAACCTGGGAGGGTGTGACTTACATTTTCACCATTCTTCTGGGGTTTCCTGTCTCTAGGTCAGATTCACCTCATATGTAATGACTGGGGAGAGGATGAGTACGACTAAGAGTAATGAAAATTTCTGGTAATTAATTGCGGCATTACATCTACTTCTCTTGACCCTGTCATTCCTTATGAGAAATATTGAAACCCCAAGCTAGACTTTTCTGGGTTGAAGGGTTATAGCTAGAAATCCAAAAGTCATTAATACGGCAAATTGACTTCTGCTACATTGTGGATTATGAGTACTTCTCAACAAGAACAGAAGCAAGGGCACCACTCTAAAAGTATTGCTGGTAGATGACACCCTGAAGGGCTAGGCACAATAAGGAGAAGAGGTCCAAGAAGTGGCCTGTTGAGATGGAAATGGTACCCTGCACAACTTTGCTGAATGTGCCGCCCCCTGCCTCAAGGTTCCCATAGCAAGTTACATAGGTTTTTGAATTTTTGCATGAGCACACATGAGATCCCGTGTGTGCTCTGAGGACTTGCAATGGCACAGAATGAAACCTAGACCATGGTTTGTGTTTGAGGGTCACACCAAGTGAGCCCTCCTTTATTGATCTGGGCTACTGTTAGCTCATGAGGCTGGTACGGTCTGATTATAGAGGCAGGTTAGATCTTTTTACCTATCAGCTACCTTGTTGAGACTCTACTGACCGCTTAAATTGGTCTGGAAGTCCCCTCCAACCTGGTCCATCCCTCTATGCATGTGGGACATGGTGTGTATGTAAAACTCCTGTGTGAGAAGAAGGCTGTGCATGGAGTGCATATGTTACACAAGGATGTGGTTACACAGGAATACATTTTAATTTCCTGAACTGAAATAGTAAATAGGATAAAGTTGTAGAGAGTCCCAGACAGCAATGTGATTTGCAGGGCTTCTCCAGAGTATTTTTTTAGATGCTTTTCAGTGGACTGGTCTCTAGGCTGTGAAGGATAGGAGACAGTAGCTCACTTTGAAGTGTAGGAATATTTTCCAGTCTTTTCCTGTTCCATTTTTCTCTGAAAGGGCTACGTGCCATAAGATAGCATGTAATTAAGTTGGGCAGTCACTTCTCTCCTTTGTGCCTTTGTTGTGGGTTTCTTTTGACAGGAGACTCTCAAATTCACCGCACATTCCTGATAACTGAAGACAAAGTCTAGGCTGGACCAGCGCGGGAAAAATACACACAAAAAAAAAAAGAACTGCCCCAAACTGGCCCCAGAGCTGGATCCTTGGAATACATAAACTCAGATTGCTATCTTAATACAATGATGAGACAGAAACTACTAGTACCAGCCAGGGGCAAGGTTTCTGTACTATAATTCCAGCTTCCCACACCAGTGGAGAATGATAAACTCTGTGTGCCAGGGTGGTGGTTACTAACTGCCAACTCCCCTTCACCAGGTTCAGCAACAAGAATCTGTACATTCTGAATATATGTTAAGATGAGCTGCCTGAGCTAACTGGTTGCTGAGAAGGGGTGCTGGAGGTGCCCTTGCATGAAAAAAACCTGCCTTTAAAAGGAGAATTGCTAGGAGATGAGACATGAGAAGTGGAACACAACCTGCCTCAACCCAAGGCAAGAGCTGCATTCCCAGGCCTTTTGTTAAGGCTTGGAGAGCTTGGGCCTCTATTGTGTGTGCCAAGAAGTAAAACAACCTTGACTGCAGGGATGCCAGAAGAATTGAGACACATTTTAGCGGTCACCAACACAAAACTCAGCCCTGATCAGTGTTCCCTCTAATTTATGCCCTCTGCGTGCGGCGAACAGCCTCTGTGCATGGAATCCAAGGATAGGCACACTGAAGAAATTCAGTGATTTACTATGTAAGTGAGGCTGCACACGTTCTAAGTCAGAGGTGGCCAGCACGCCAAAGTTCTGTTACTCAACTTGATTTTAAACTCAACCTAACTTTGCGGACATGGAATGGTTACAGCATGCTTCAGAGTCTACAGAAGCACACATGCTGACAGATCAAATATAACATCAATGATGGCAACAGAAATGTTGTGCAAAAGCATGATGTACTTTTGCAGTCTGTAATAGGTGCAGTTAAAACATTTGTGAGGTGGATAACAACACTATTTGAACGCTTTGTCTGAAAGTGGTGCCTTGCAAACAGAAGGTTTCACTTGCTTTAGTTCTCCTGTTTGTTTTTCCTGCGGCAAAGACCTACTCCTACTTCCTTGAATCATTTCTCAAGCACCACATGTGCTCTGCTTCTTCAGGGTGTTTCGATTCCTCACAGTCAGTGTCCATTCAGAGAAATTGGACAGCTTTAAATAAACTTTTGTTGCCCCTGCAAGTGAAAGACAATTGCGCTGAACAGAAACACTGTTTCATGCTGATCCTGTCTGTTGTTTTCTATTTGTTTAGGAGCAGCGTGCACACTGCTGCAGACTCTGTGCGTCGAGAGAAAGAAGACGGCGCGTCCATGCGTGTCGCATCCGGGAACTCAGGCATGATGGCGCAGCAATCCGTACTGAAAAATCACATTTTGCAATCAGAAGTTTGGCCTCATTGGAGCATCGTTGCTGTAATGTCGTGGGCCCCTAGGTCCCCATGCACTAAGAGTCACGACACAGACACGGGAATATGGTTGGTAGAACTGGCCCAGGGCACGTGCGCCCGGCCCCTTTTATTATCAGGGTCACATGTCCTGTGACGCCTGTGTTGGATAGATGTGGGGTGGGGTGTAAGCCAGCCCTCGGGGAGTGGCTGGTACGATAACAACTAGAACAGTGACCAGCAGGTCACTACAGTTGTGACATTTGAGGTATTTCTCATCTTGTTTGGGTAGAGAGAGGGGACAAAAGAATTGTTTGGAACCAAGGAAGAACAACCAGTGAGAAGTAACCTGGGTATGAGTAACACTGACAGCGTGCGGCCTTCACCTCATGTGTATGCGCACCAACCAATTTCTTCACAAAAAGCATACCAATGACCTTGACACGAGGCTAAAGGCTTCAATAGTGTGGGTTGTCCTTGGAATGAGCCAGCCCGCCCTCCTCTCAGTGGGCTGTGTAGTAGGACTGCACTCCCAGGGGGCGACTGGGACAAGAAATTGGCCCGGGCACCAAATTAAAACTAACCCCCATTAGTGAATTGGATAGCTGAAAAAGAGGCCCATGGTTGCAATTTGGTGTAGTTGCAGAAATGTCCTATGAGTGTATTGCAATGTATGGGTAGGCTGCATAGACTTGAGTTTGCTTCAGGAAATATTTGTTTTAATATCAGGGAAATCAACAGTAAAAACTGGCCCAGCAGACCATAAAACAGGCCCACAAACAGCTGGAAAAAAAAGGCACACACTGAGCTGTGAGACCAGCCCAGTGGGCACGGCCTGATTGCCCTTTAGGCCAGTCCAATCCTGTGCACATCACAGAACCATATCACTCCACCCACAGCTGGTCACAGTGAACTGAGCTATTCAGAACAGGCTGAGACTAAGGTAAAGTGCAATGGAATGTCCTCAAAGAAACTGTGCCAGATGATGTGGGAGGAGGAGACTGGGAGTGGGAAACCCAGTAAAGGGGGGGGGCAGAAGACCTCATGCCTCCAGTTCCTGCCAATTGGATAGATTTGAGCTTGCACCAATAAGACTGTATTATGCTTAACCATGAGAAATAACAATTGCTAGTAATCACTGGTAGCCCTACACATTAATTTCCACATTGATAAGTGTGTTCTACATTTTCTTGCCCTCTAAAAATGTATGAATAGTATTATGTTGTGTGAATTAATTAAAATGTATCTTTCTGTTTGTGTAAAAGCTCTGGCTGGGCATTGATTTATTGATTACTAATAGAGGTTTCAGTGAGCGAGTCTCTACCCCACACCTCGCTGAGTAAACCATGGACTACTTGACTTTGCTAAAGTGTTAATTGAAATAACTTTAGTGTGTCCCCATCGCTGGAACTCCCATGCTAAGGAGTCGAACTTCCCACAGTGGGGAACCATCAATGTGCGGGTTTACCTGCTGCTGCTCAGTGTTAAAGGCTTTTGAAACTTGTCACTGAATTAAGAGTGGTTGGCTACATTAAAATGGCTCTGAGTACTTTATAGAATTGGAAATGCTTAGTTTGGCCAGTGTTACTTCCGATGAATTTTCCAATGCATAGGATGATGCTTGGTGTACAGTTGTAGTTGCGTTTGGGATGCACATGATGAGCATTGAAGTGATTCACATTTCTACCAGGGGCTTTCTTAAGGGGCAGGAAAAATAAAAAAAGAGTTGAGGTGCAAGAGACTTTGACAGAGGTCAGTGGTTATCTCATAAGTTGATTTACAATGGAAATGTGGAGTTGGAAAGAGAGCTCTAGGTGTTAATAATCAGAAACTGTCACTCATCTGAAAAAAGACTGCCCTGGAATCATTTAAATACAGCCAACTGAGGGACTTCCACTGCTGGAGTTACAGACAGATGTATGAGAGGATTTCCTCCTAGAGCTGTTCATTTAGTTGCATTAAAGGATTGCCTCTCTAAACAGTCCACACAGGTATATAACAGGATTACATCCGTGAACAGTCTGCACAGGTGAACAAAAGGACTTGTTCTGCACACACTTTGCACTGGTGCAGGACAGGCTTACCTCTCCAGACACTCTGCGCAGGTGTATGACCGGATTATCCCTTTGTTCACCACACATAGGTGAGTAAGAGAATTATCTCTCTTGACCCTCCACACAGGTGCATGAGGATTACTTTTCTGGCCACTCCATACAGGTGAATGAGAGGATCATCTCTCTAAACACTCCTACAGGGCTATAGGATGATTAATCCTGTGAATGCTGTTAACACATGTTACAGAAATTACATTCATGAGCAATCTGCACAGGCGAATAAGAGGAATAGTTCCCTGGATCCTCATCATAGATGTATGAGAGTGTTACATACATAGACAGCACACAATGGTGTATGAGCGTTTTACATAGCCAGACACTAAACACAGCTATATGTATGAGAGGGTTACATTTGTAGACACCTCACAAACTTGTATGATGGGGTTACATATCTAGACACCACACACAGGTGTATGGGAGATTTCAATACCCCAACACCACACACAGGTGCACAAGAGTGTTCCATATCTTGACACCAAACACAACTGTATGAGAGGGTTACATACATAGACACCACACACTGCTGTATGAGAGTTTTACACCTCCATACACTACACACAGGTGTATGCATGAGAGGGTTACATATATAGACACCACACAAAGGTGTATGAGAGGGTTACATATCTGAACACCACACACAGGTGTTTGTGAGATTTCCATAAGTCAACACCACACAAGGGTGCACAAGAGGGTTCCATATCTTGACACCAAACACAAGTGTATGAGAGGGTGACATATCGAGATGATCTTCACGACTAGAGCGTCCAACCTTGAAGCTGGGGTATCAGGTTCGAGTCTGGAAGGAGGCTCAAGCATGATGTGATTTTGGGCAAATCACTTAAGCTCCTTGTCTCTAAAAAAATGAATGTATTCATCTGTAATGCAAGTGGTGCTCATGTAAAGTGGGCTGATACCTTTGGGTCGAGTTTGCGCTATATAAAACTGCAACAAAAAAAGAAGGTTACATATAAATACACTACACACAGGTGTTTGGGAGAAGTACCTCTGGGAAGGATACAGTCAGGTTTCTGAGAGGATTGTCTGTCTCGCCACTCCACACAGGTAAATGAGAGGTGTGGGAGGAGATTTCTTCATGAACACTTAACACAGGTGTTTGAGAGGATTATCTCAATTAATACAGCAGGCTGGTCTGTGAGAGTGGAATTCCTTACTTGACACATACTGCACACCAGAGCTCAGGGGTGGAAAACCAGTGAAATGTCCATGAAGACACATCTCTGAAAATTGGATC
Source organism: Calotriton arnoldi (assembly GCA_963921515.1). NCBI lineage: Eukaryota > Metazoa > Chordata > Amphibia > Caudata > Salamandridae > Calotriton > Calotriton arnoldi. The sequence continues at coordinate 1,461,987 of CAWUFW010002999.1, read as the reverse complement.
TGACTGCATATGAAAGAAATACTTGTTTGGACACTCCTCGCAGGTCTGTGAAAGAATGATCTCGGAACAAAAACTCACTTCCATATCCTCTGTTATTCAGGTTCGTTTTTTTGGTGCCAGCATATGATTGGCCATGAAAAAATCTGCCTTATTATTCATGGCTGGCCATCAGTGACAGCATCCCCATGGCAACAGCGCTGATGCTCTCTGACTCACATTGGATTACTCTCCTCTCACCCTTTCCTCGCCAATTGTTCTTCTCATTTCTGCATCTCAAGCTCTCTCCCACCCTGTATATGATCCCATGACCTTTCATCTTCCATGTTTTTGTCTCTCCCTGCTCCCACAGTGTTACCCTCTAACCATGCTTCGATTGTTTAAACCCCTTCGTTGTGTGTTCCCCAAATTAATTTCACACCCCTGATTTGAGCTTCCTTGCCTCACATGCATTCTACTATCACGTATCCATTAAGCATGCCATCTTTATTCTGTCCCACCACATCATTCCTTCCGCTACACTCTTAACCTTGTGCCCTCAGCCTTTTACTGTGCTTCCTTAGACACTCCTTTACTTTCATACGTATCCCTTCTCCCTGCAGGCACTCTTTTCTCTTTTCAGCATCTCCTTGCCCCCCCTACACATTACTCCACCTTATTGCCTCCGCTCAACCTGATTTGTGATCCTGGGCTTTTAAGCGCATACACACACAACAGACACCGCAGACTTACACAACATTCTCTCGTATCATTTATGGTTTCACTGTGCAATCACTTCTCGCACAAGTTCTACAGCACCGCATTACAATTCAAGTGTGTGGTGTGGCACCTTTCAGAACGTGGGAAATCTGCCTGAAGGGATGTTTTCATGGGACATGTTTTGAAATCCTCATACGACTCCATCTTGGATTAGAGAAAATTATTACGTTGAAGGCACTTTCCTCCTATAGAGGTTTCAGACAAAAGAAGATCTTACTATGAGGTATTTAATCGGTCAACCAGAGATTTTGGTATTCGGCCATAATGAGTCCTTGATATCGTAATTTAGTCAGCTTTAGATTTTTCAAGGTTTTCTTCTGAGTTGTGTTTTTGGTATTTATCTTCTGCTTGGTGTATTAATTTTTCAATTCACATCATTTCTATCGCCCACTTCTGTTTAGGATGAGATACTATGGTTATAACATAGGCCCTTATTACTGTTGTGTAGGTTTTCCATTGAATAAAGGTAAAGTCTGCAGTCCCCGAGTTAATCTGGAAATATTGGACAGTTTTGTCTCATAGCTTATCTCTAAAGTCCACCTTGGTAAGCCACCAGGGACTGGGTCGCCAGCACAGGTGTCTCATTGTGTGGTCTTTATTGATCTTTATTTCTAGGGGGCCTCCTCGGATATACCATGAAACAACTTACATATGTCTGTGGCTGCTCTCTGTTTGGCTGTGGGGACAAAGCATTAGGCCAATCTAAAGGGGGACATGCGTGCACCAATAGGAAGGTGTAGCCTCCGTATCATGGATGAAAATGTTCCCATACATCACAGAGTCTTAGAGAATGCATGAAGAGCACTAGCTATGGCGAGCATGGAGAATTGTTGAGAGGAGAATCCCTTATGTCCAAGTCAATGTCCAAAAGATCATTAAAATTCCTTTAAACTCCCTGAATGGGGTGTTGATAGGATGGAGCTCATCAGTTGCAGGACATTTTTCAACATTTGGGGTGGTGCATAAACTGCCATCAGAGTAACTGGCCTGCCATATTAAAACCCTGCTATCATTACATACTGCCCTGACCACATGTGAGTCACTTGGAGTGTGAAATGTTGCTTAATCCAGACCGCCACCCCTTATGATCCTTTACGAAAGCCTGCAAGTGAGCCTATTGAGTTGGTATCTGTAGGGACGTTTACAGTTGTTGCATAGAAGGTGTGTTTCCTGTAGCATTAGTATGTCTACTGCATAGTGTTTGGCAGTTTTAAGGAGTGCCCCTCTTTGATCTTATTTAGCATCTCACGTAAGGCACTTAAAGGGTGTAAGAGCTACAGTCTGGGGGATGCAAGTTGGAGTTTTTGTGCATTTTATATTTTTGTGAATTATTAACAATGTGCAGAATGTGGATTTACTTTAAAAATGTATATGTTCCAACTGACATGATGCTTTTACATTTAAAACAAATCGATGACATGTAGAAATGTGTTTTACTGGCTTTTGCTAACTAGGCCTCAATTTAGGCCTAGACACCATCTTATTCAGAATGGTTGTCTGCTCTTGTATGTCAACTGTTCATTATTTCTGCAGCATACAGTCAAGCAGAGTCATATTTGTTTATTTCCATTGACATTGTTCTTGCAGTTCGGGAAGAAAACTTTCCATCATGTACACAGAAGTGTTTCTTTTCTCAAGAACCTTCTGCTAGCTCACTGGACCCTATTCATTCATAATAGTTTCAGTTGCACATGTAACTAGTTTGTCCGGATGACGTTAGCATAGAGGGGGCAGAATCAATATTCATGTAGTGGGGTAGTGTTTAGATGCTAGGGTAATATGATTTTTCATAAAATTGTGCTCTGATTTGCTAAGAATGTGAATACTTTTGCTTACACCATGATGAATTAGCCCTTTCAAGGTTAGTCTATGAGAAGATTTCCTGCATAATCCCCTTACTTTGGGGGTGAGCCACAACACTTTCCGATGCTACAATGGATGCTGTCCGTTTCACTATTGATTTTGCATCTCACTTAGGACTACGCATTATTCTGATTTGCACATTATTGTGTTATGCCCTACATGGCACTGACATCATACATTTGCAATAGTTAACTCTGTACCACACCTTTTTGGACTTTTGTAATAAATCTTTTAAATTATGTTCTTGATCTACAACTCAATCTTTGAGTGGGCCCTTACTCAAGTAAATGTATTTCGATATGCTGAGGGGTGCCTTATCTCGGGGACATATTGCCTTGTGAAATTTACGTTTAACACTGCATGCAATTAATCAACTCATGGATGAGTTGTTGAAATAATATTATTTGGTGTACACATTTAGGGATATCCCCGTGCCCACAATTGTTTTGACAGCAGAGGATGGTTGTGAGATAACTGCACCTCCTTCAAGTTTTAGGAATGTCTATTTTCCCTGTTCTTAGTTTAGTGTTTTTTCCAGAGCGGATTTTCCTGGTGGATTATTTGCCAAGTTCATAGCTTGTGGTGCTGTTCCTGAGCAAAGAGGATTGTAAGTATGAGTAGGGCAGAAAGATTCTTGCATTTTGGAGTGTTCTGGGGGTGTTATTGAGGTATTGTAGTTTGTGTCACGCGATGAATTGTTATGCTGCATGTGAAGTTTTTGGTTAAGCGATGTTGATTCAATTGGTGGTTTATCTCTTTGATTTTTATGTACTTTTCTTATTCATGATTTGCATTAAAGAAATTTGGGTTTTATTATTTGTTGGGTTGGTAATCTGGCTCATCGAAATCCAAGATCTACAAGATATTATTGTTGAACTTGCCTGCAGAAAAGATAGTGTGCTTTTATAGGTGCCACATTCACAGAGATAGGGATTTTTCTGAATTATTGGGTTTCCTCACAGGTTTGTGTGTCTAATCAGACTGATGTTATTTGCTTTTCGGTGCACAGGAGTAAGTACATTAGGTACAGGTGAATTGCAGCTGGACAGGAGTCTGCTTTAGTGCGAATTGAGATTGACAAGTGCCGAAAGGTACTACTCTTGTTTCTGTTGTTTGTTAGAGTCTTTTATTCTAAACTGCTATTCTTCTATTTAGGTTGAGCAGACAAGATTTATTTTGTTTATCAGTGTGCATTCATTGTGCAATTGTTTTCCCATTCATGATTTCTCCATGAGCTTCAGAAGCCACGCTGAGATTGGAAAGTCAGCTGAGCAGTGGTGCTGGCATTTGTGAAATGTCATCACAGAGCCGCACTGTCATTGGTTGGTTGCTGTCACAATCGAGCTGAGATCAGTTGGCCTTTGGCATAGCCACACTGTGATTGGTTGCTCACTAGCGTGTCTTCTGTGGTTTTTTAATTATTTTGATCACGAATAATGGTTACTGTGTTGAAAAAGCCTGTAGCGTACCTGCTATGGAGGGACAGAAATATCAACTGAGGGTTTGCCTGTGCATGAGTGTTGACAAATGATGGGCTTTATATGGTGTACCTGGATTCGTGATTGGCATCAATCAATCAATCAATCTGGGGTTTGTAAAGTGCGGCTACTCACCCGTGAGGGTCTCAAGGCGCTGAATGGGGGGGGTTGCTGATCCATCTGGTGAGGGGGTTCAGTCGAAGAGCCAGGTCTTGAGGTCCTTCCTGAAATCTGTCAAGGACGTGGATTGCCTGAGGTGGAGGGGCAGGGTGTTCCAGGTCTTGATGGTGAGGTAGGAGAAGGATCTTCCTCCGGTTTTGGTCTTGTAGATCCATGGAACGATGGCCAGGGTGAGTTGGGAGGAGCAGAGTTGTCTGGCAGGTGTGTGCAAGGCGAGGCGGTGGTTCATATATTCATATATATTGGTCCTGCGCCATGCGCCAGGCATGAATACACATCTGGTGACAAGGGCTTGCAATTTCCTTTAAAGGGTACCTTTAACATTAGAAAATTATATTTCTTAAGACAGACAATGAATGAGAGAAAGCCAATACCTAGACCTACACAGTTTGAGGTATTGAATAGGTGGAATTGAATGACCATGGAGTAGGAGAGGGAGAAAATGAAGAAGGAGGTGAAGGATCCATTTTCACAGTGGTTAGAAAGCAAGTGGGACAAACAGGAGAGATGCTGCTGCAAGGATGTGGGAGAAGAAGTGAGAGTTTTTCCTGCATTAGTTAAAGAAACAGCAGACTACAAGAAAGTTGATGAGGACGGCAGAGACGAGCAGAGTCTGGAACAGGATTCAGATGAGGAGGATAACTTTTTAAATAACCTTTTGAATCCTAGAACGCCTCCATACATGAATGGGATGTAGAAACTGGTGCACATTTCTATGATACCTTATATGGGTGCAGCAGCAGGGGGTACAGGTGCACATGCAAAGGAATTGACAGGACTTGCAGTAGTGGATGCATAAGTGAGTGCCCCACCTGAAAATCCAATAATGACTTTGCCGAGTACCAGATGCTACTGCTGTTTCAGTTCCTAATGACATGATTACTATTGGTCTTGCTGAGCCTCCTAAAGAGAAGAAAATTAACATTGGGCATTCAATAATTGAATTTGGAGAAAATTTACAAGAGACAGTTGATTCAAATAGATTAAGGTCTTGCAATGTGAATGCAATTAGATATTTGTTCAGAGAAACAGCAAGTTGTGCAAATGAAGCACATGATAACCTTGAGAAATTAGCTGAAGAATGGGAGGGGGACATTAGCAGAATGAGAAATGTACAGAGAAATTATGAGATGGATTTGACGAAAGAAGAAATACAGGAATTGGTCTTGATGACTTTACAAGCTCACATTAAGGGTCTAGGTGAGAAAATCAAGGACTAGAGAGATCTAAAGAAGTATTGGGAAAGGTGGGAAGAGAAAGTTACTACTGAGGGCCCGATTACGATGCCATAGGAAAGGGTTCTGACCCTCAGTCGGAGCTGTTCCTACAGCATCGTAATCAGCTGTTCGGATTCTTTTCCGACCGACCCATTTTGATGGTGTCAGTCAGAAAGGAATCCAAACCGGATTTCCGAATGGCCTCCGACGGGCTCGGAGAGCCAGTCTGGCATTCGGAAAGCCTCCAGTAATCCCTCGGGCAGCTCTTTCCGCCCGAGGGATTACGATGGCAGATTCCAACAGCCTTTGTGTGCCAGCCTTTCCGACACAGAAAGGCTGTGGGAATCCGACTTTGGGGGCCCCCAGCAGGGCTCCCATGGGTGCAAGGCCTCCAGATAGTGGTCTAGGGGGCACCTATGGTGCCCCCCTGTTGATCCCTGCACCCGGTGGCAGACACCTTGAGGTGCCTGCCACGGAGTGCAGAGATGAACTGCACCTCAGCTATTTACAATGAGGGCATGCATTCCGGTAAAGAATAGGAATGCGACCGAAAACTGTTCAGTCACATCCTAATTGCTGGGTTGGGGCCGACGACAGGAGGTCATTCAGTCCCTGTTCCCAAACGATGTCAGACCGACTCAAGTCCGTCCGACATCGTAATCGGGCCATATTCAAAGCTACAGAGGAAGGAAAGAAAACGAAAGGGTTTGTTAATGATTTCGAAGTTGAGATAGTTTCAGAATTTCCTCTGAGAGAAGTGCATGGAGGCAAGAATATGCATATGCCTTGAGCTAGAGGTGATCTTTATGCATTTACTATAAATTTTCCAAAATTGTGGGAAGAACCTGAAAGATGGTACAAGGTCGTTCATAGATTAATGGCAATTGTGAAAATGCTTTGACTGGTTTTAATACATTATTTGAGATTGTTCTTAGTGATCTATGGACTCAGTGTAAAGCTGCTCATGCTTGGCCAACTGAGAAACCATTTAAAGTTGTTTTTAATATTGCTGCAGCTGATATAGTTGCAGACAAATATATAACAGTGATAGAACATTCAGTGGCGTAGCTAGACCTACTGCCACCCGGGGCGGCCCCTAAGTTTGCCGCCCGGTGCAGGTAAGGGGAGGGGCTAGTGGCTGACGGACGACTTGTTCCGGTGTGGTGGAGTGGCGGCTGTTGGACGACTTGTTACGGCGGGGGGGAGGGGTGTTAGAGGGTGGTGGCGGCAGATGGGTGACTTTTTCTCGGGGTGGGAGGATGGCGGTAGTTGACAGACCCGACTTGCTCTCCTCTGCACAGCAATATTTATTTCAGCACAGCTCATGGGGTATTAATCTTCACGCTGACAGGCACAGCTGCAACAGAGTGCTGCGCCCTCCTAATCACACACTAACGGGTGCAGCAAACTGGTTGCAGTGGGTACACTCAGTACATTGTTTTCTGTCAATTTTAACTGTGCACTTTAGTGGTATTTGCGGGAAATAACTTGTGTATCACAAACCTTCACACTCACACTTCCACAACCATTTTTGCCGGTACCGGGAAAGCTATCACTGAAGTAGAAAGAATTGGAAGGAATACTTTTTAAATTATATTGATACCATAGAATTTGAAGAATTGACCTTGGAAAAAAAAGAATAAAATACTACTGCATTCACTTGGTCCTCAAGGTTTCAAGGTGTATAACAGTATTGAAAAGAAACCTAGACTACCAGATGAAGGAGATATTTTTTTAATGCTTTGTCAGAATTAGATTGCTGTTATTCACCACTAGTTTGTATTGCCATTGATTTCTTAGTAGATGTATTTGATTTATAGTATTACATTGCAATACAATTCTTAGCAGACGTATTATATTTATTGTATTACATTGTAAAAATGAAATGTGATTAGGTATAATATGTTGTTGCTAGTTATGTTATGCATTTCATTTTAGAATTTGTGATGGGAAAGGGGATGTGTTATGTCAATAGATTCCTGACTCGCGCTTGAGTCAAGAATCTAAGTTAGAATGCAGGGTTTGAATAGGGGATCAGTTCAAGCCAGACACATTACATATGGATGGAATTTCTGGAGACTCCCATGCAGGGCCGAAATAAAGAGTTACCTACTACAAATACTCCATGGTGGGGTATGTTCTTCACTACAATCCCTTATGTCAGAGACACATTTCCTCATGAAATTGAGGTTTAACACTGTCTCAGATTAATCAATCATTGGTGGAGTTGTTGAGGTAATATTTTGGTGTGTATTAATTTAGGGATTCCCCTGCACCCACACTAATCATTTTAGCCATTTTGAGTGTTTACGCATCTGTATACACATAGGTTGAGAGAAAGTTCTCCAAGGTAGTCAGTGCCAACTTCAAGTGAAACTACCATGAACTGAAGATTCTCCTACCCACCCGCACATTCCCCCACCCCTACACCCACTTTTGGCTAAGAAGTATTTGTTGAATACCAACAACTGGATGCCCAACCACCTTCTTCTAGGGAGTAAAGCTGAATATGATGCAACCCCTCATACCCTTCCTACCAATTCCCAGTTACAGTGAGAACTGGTAACAAACAGATCATCATTAGCAGGACATGAAAGTTCCCTGTCATTGGGTTGCAAGGCACCCGATAGAGATTACCCTATGTCAGGAGTGATTACTCGGCAGAGTCATCAACATGAGTCGTGATGCAATGCTACTCTCTAACTCCTTTCAATAGTGTTAATTAAAACCTTCCTTTCTGTTTCTCGCATAAGGTAGTGGGACAGATGTGCTGTCAAGGCAGACCTAACAAGCATTGGCATAGCCAATAGGTCTCGCTTTTGGGACCTTATAAGTATTTAGTTATGCAGCACAATATCCTTAGTGCACAACACCAACTGTTGCATGGCTAAACACTTATAAGGTCCCAAAGGCGAGACCTATTGGCTATTACAATGCTTGTTTTATTTTTCATTGTTTGCATTATATCAGGAGTGCAACATGCCTGAAACAGTATCCAGGCCGGGCCTAAAAGAATAATGAGCAGGGCTTGAAAACCAAATGTAAAGAGTATCCCTGCTGGGGAAAAATGTACACACCCATTGGAAAATATGCACAAGTAAATCACTTGGAAATGCGGAATTGTAAAATTCCACTGTTTTAGATGCTGTGAGTAAAGGTTTGGAATTTACATGTACAATTGCATTTTTTGCGCACCTCAGTTCAGTGTAGCTGTGGGTGAAGCGCTGCAGGTTTTTAGTGGACCGAAACGCGCTCCAAAGATGCGGCTACACCACCGCCCCAATTACATCATCATCTACTCTTCTGACAACTCGCAGAACATGCCGGTCGGGCTGTGCTGTGGTGAGCGGTTGTGTGCAAGGCTGCTGCAATGAGACGGACGTGTGCCCCTGTGCAAATGGCACAGAGAATAGTTGCGTGGGTTACGCCATGTGTGAGGGGCTTCACATCCGTACTTCCGTGATGCCTTCATTAATGCGCATTCGGAATAGTGTATTTTCTCGTCTCTAAGGGCACCTATGGAGACGCATGGCGGCAGTTTAAACGTTTAAATATTTGCCCCAGCATATTGGTGTTAATTTGAATCCTTCTATTTCGTTTGCTACTGAAACCATAATGCGATTGAGATATCGGCTTCCAGTGCAGTAGTTGTACATAGGGTTTCCAGTGCTTAGAAACTTCAGAAACTGTGATAGTAAGCGCTACACAAAAATCAAGTTATTAAAATGTTAATTTCCTACATACCTATTTACAAATATGCAGAATTACAGTAGCCCTACTGGACTAGTCATTTCTCAGCAGGCGGGCAACTAGAGCCAAATTTCAGGGGGCTGAAAAGATTTGCAGAGTGACTCTAAGAGGGGGTGAAAACACAACAAAAGCCTCATTAACAAGTAAATGGTCTTTTAAAGACCGGTGAAGTACTCGGGTGCGGCTGCAATTAGACGGTCGCCAGCCCGGGAAGCTGTCTCAGCTCGGGCTGACACACGCCGGGGGGCTGAAGCCTGGTGAGCCCAATGGGTGTTAGGCGCCTGTTTCTCAGTAACATGTTCTTTTTGGCTTGAATGTGCACGTCCATTTCTCAAAATATAATCCGTGTGTACCATCCATCTCGCCTAGAAATAACTTCTGTCTCATGATTATGCATTTAAATATGTCGCCGTTTCAGTTCTCAGCCTTGCTGTGCGTCTGAACTCGGTTCGGGGATGCTTTCGAAGGTGTGACTTTGGATTTACACAGTAGTGCCTCGGATGCGCGCAGCGGCATTTACGTTCCCATGTAAACATGATGTGTGATGTTGGGCAGATTGCTTTAACTCTTTGGAGCATCTGGAGGCAACTGGTTTTCCGATGTCCAGAAATGCACTCAATGCTGCTGAGAAGAGGGCCGACCAGGGAGCTCAGTATATCCAAGGCACCCAGCGGATTCAGTGGTAGGTAGGCGGCCACCCGGGACAGGAGGGGGCAGGCTTAAGACCGCAGGAGGGATAGTGATACTGCCGGGTTGCTTTTTAATCCTCACTTTCACGTGTTTCCTTATTTTAATGACTGTCCTCCTATAGCTTTTAACGATCGGTTGTAATTTAGAGCTGGGGGCCCTGCTGCATCGGCGCCAGCTCATTATAGTGAGAGGAGTGTTAGCCTTGGCCCTGTCTGTGCCCACAGCCTGTATGAGCTTAGAAATGTGGGGCGCGTGGAACGGGAAACAAGAGAGGAGCGGGGGCGAGCGAGCGCGGCAGCCTGGGCTTTCGAAAGCTGACCAGACGCTCGTGCGTCATGGCCTTTTCCCCGCATGGCCGGCATGTGTTTCCAATTATCGCGCCCGCGTCTGGGCACGATAATTGGAAACAGATGTGTGCCCCGCGCGTAACCGCAGGGAAAAGGCCATGACGCACGAGCGTCTGGTCAGCTTTTGAAATCCCCTAACATAAAGTCTCGCAGAGCAGCGCTTGCGCGCTACTCAAGGCTCGACCTAAAAAGGAAAGAAATGCCTCCCAAATGCTGGTGATGGATCATGTCTATAACTAACATCTGCAAGGATGGCTGTTAATGGAAGACTCAAATGGGAAGGGTGCAGTGGCACCAGGGTCAGCGGTGTGAGAGGCCCACTGCACCCAAATTACTGTGGTCATCTAACTCCCCACCAGTATGGATGGGACCCATTTTCCTTTCTTGTACTAGGTTCATGACACCTTGCAATGCCACTGTGTGAAGATGTACATGGGGAAAAACTGTTTCACATCTCCTTCTCTTTGCTATGCCCTGTTAGTATGCACAGTGTGTTGATCGGCCTGACATCAGCCCCTGACATTGGATGTAAATTTCTAGAGCTAATTAAGAGAAGCCCGCTGAGTCCATGAAGAGCTGTGGCGTCCCCTCCGGGCACGCAGGCTTTCTTTAATGACTGCCAGGAGCCTGGGTTTGTTGGTCCGGGCCACATCCCTGAGCGAGGAGCGTTCCTCTCCGACCTCCAACGCAGCCTGCGGCCTCTCCGGTGGCAGGCGCTGCATGCCTGCTGCTGACGGGCCTTGAAACAGCATTTTGTTTTAAGTTGTGTCTTCCACTGCTTGGCTTTCCTGACTGTATGAAGATGACACAGCACATCTGGGAATGCTCTGCGGTGGCCAGGAGAAGGCAGAAGAGGCATCTATTTTTTCGAAAAAGTTCAATCATTCCTTGCTATTCGTTTTAGATAGGGGCGTGAAATTCGCGTAATCTGCTTTTGCGCAATTACGCAGAATATCAGGAAAAATGCTTGAATTTACACAAAATGCAAATCTGCCATTTAAGTGCTATAGTTTAGTGTGAAATGAGTCCTTGTGTCATTGCATTTTGCATTATAAATAGCATAAAAACGTGTGTAGCAAGTAGAGCTGCTCATGCTCTGGAGGTTCGAGCACTCTTGGTAAACTTTTACTGAAAACGGCCCTTAATTACGCGATATGACATAATGGTGTAATTTCAGAAAATTCATGTAACGATCACGGCACGAAATTCCTAAAATCACGCACATTGCGCAGGCATAATTTAAATTTTGCCCAGGACTAGCTTTAAGTCATGTGTAAGGCTTTTGGGGCCTTCTGTCATCACAAAAAAACTATAAGGGGCATGATAATATGCCCTATGGAATTCCAATAGAAGCCCAGGTTCTGGTGTGAAGAACATCAAACCTGGGCTTCTATTGGAATTCTATAGGGCATATTATCAAGCCCCTTATCGCCGCTTTAGCGGCAGTTTCCTGCCACTAAAGCGGCGATAATGTTATCGCCGTTCTTGATAATATGGCCCTTGGTTTGCTGAGAGCGTGCTGCAGAATTGTCAATTGTTTAATCACATCAGCAGGCTCCAACCTAACCCCTCTACACACACCATAGCCTCGTGCATTCACTGCCCATCAGGCACTAGGACAGAGTTTCCCCTTTGGCAGCAGCCGCTAGAGTCCTACATCCTCAGCACTACTCTACCATGCATGTGCAGGGCTAGAGTGAAAAGATATTTAATTCTTTACTTCCTCTGTAGTTTAAAATAGTGTACACTGCAAAGATGTAGGGGTGGAAATGGAATACAGGGATAAAGGGTAATAATGCACAGATGTAAGGTCAGGACATACAGATATAGAGTTCAAATGATGGGGAAAAATGAACAGATGCAGTCGGAGAATTTTAAAGGAGGTTATAAAACTGACAAGGGGTAAGAATGCACACACGCTCAGATATAGAGTAGAGCGGACTTAGGTGCAGAGATACTATTGGGCTGATTTTCAAAGGAGTCATGAAACGCAGCGCAGCAGCCAAAAATGCTGCATTGCGAGACAGGGAGGGAGCAACAGAGCACCATATCTACAGAGATATGGCACTCCCATCCCCTCTTCCTAGCGCCGGCCACACACCTTTGTGCCATAGTGCTAAGGTGCATGCCTGAGTCTAGCATAGGTTTTGTACAGGAAGGGTACCCTTGCTGTACAAAATACTATGCCTCGACAAGTTCAATCACTTTTCCCCCTTTGTATGTGTGCGGCACAGTGAGGCACGCATGCAAAGTAGGAAAAAAAAGGAGAAATGAAAACATTTCTCCTCTTAATGCCTCCTTTCAATTGGCATAAACTTTGGCGCTAAACCTTGTGTACAATTGTTTGTAAATAGGGTTTTGCGTCAACAGGCATGGGTGATTGCATGGGAACGCACATGTACCACTCCTCCTTGGGCTAAGTAACGCAAAGCAAGGCTTTGCACTGTTTTGCGTTACTTGTAGGGTACTTTCCAATGCAAAACAATTTTTGCGCTGGAAAGTAAATTGGCAGAAAAACATTTTGTGATGGATAGCGTCACTTTTGTGGTGCTAACCCAGCGCAATGTTTTCGAAAACTACCCCTACGTGGCCTTAAATTGGGATTCTTCTTAGTATTGCCCCATCTAAATCTGCCTTTTATGAGGTAATCCCCATGAAATGGAGAATAACTGTGTGGAACCTTTCTTTCCCGATGAAGTTCTGCAAAGAATATCCAATTCCTTTGGGATTAATGCTCACATCTACCACCTGCTCTGAGTACGGGGTAAATGTGTTGTGGGGTAGGGGCGAGGTTGGGCAGTGTGGGTCAGGGGTTGAGGTTGTATGGGGAAAGGGTAGGATGTGGCGTGGCAGCGGTGTTGCCCCTTGTCTTAGAAGGAGTTGGGCTGCACTAGTAGCCCCAGCCTAAAGTAATTTTACTGGCTGGGGGTTACGGTTGGAAATGACTGCGAAAAACCCAGGTGTGGGAACGAGAGGCCATTTGTAATCAGGGGAAGCGTTTTCCCACATGGAGATGCTGCTCCACATGAAATCATAATCGGGGCCATAGAGTGTTATAAAGCTTTTGAATAGATTAGAATGCAGTGATACAGGGTCAGGTTTTATTGATACAAGCAAGACTGTGCCCAGGCAAAGGTACAGTATGCAGATACAGGCTTAGAAAGCGCTGATACTAGATACAGGGTGAAAATGCAATTATAAATTATTACCAGTGGGTGTGGATGGATGCACATAGAGAGACTGGAAGCTACTCGTTCAGGTTGAGAATTTAATGATGTAGCATTAAAAAAAACAGACATCTGCTTATAGTGCACACATAAAGTTATTCTCTACAGAAGGGGCGAAAGTGCACTTTGGGGGTTTTGAATCTGTTGCCATATGATCAGAATGCTCAGATAAAGGGCAACAGAGTAAAATAGGTTGGGATATGTCGAATAAGCAAAGAACGCACTGTTACCAGTTAAATTAATTGACGATATGTTAAAATGCCTGAATGGAAATTGAATGGGCAGATATAGGACTAGAATGGGTTGATATGTGTTGGAATGTGTGATAAAGGGTTGGAATGTACTGATGGAGGTTGGAACGTGATGATAAATGGTTAGAATGAAGAGTTATAATATCTGCTGCGCAGGTTGGAATGTGCAGTAGACCGAAGTGAGCCATGCAGGTTGGGAAGGAATGTGCTGACTAAAGCGAATGAATGCACTCATAGGGGTTGGAATGCACTGAGTAAAGGTTAGAATGCACTCATATGGGTTGGAATGTGCTGATTAAGTTGGTCTGAAACGGATGACGTAATGGGGAAAGGGAAGTCCTCATAAATGGTTAGAATGCACTGATATGGGTTGGGATGTGTTCATCAAAGTTTGGAAGGAATGATGCAATTTGAGAAGGAATATGCTGATTAAATAGCTACAATGGACTGATATACCCTAGAAGGTGCTGGGAGAAGGGTTAAAATTTACTTCGTCGGGTTGGCGTATGCTGAATAAAGGTTACAGTGGAGAAAGATGTAATTTGACAATGAATGTGCTGACAAAAGGTTAGTATGGAATGGTACTGTTTGGAATGGTCTGATAAAGTCTTACAAAGACTAATGAAGGGTGGAATGGGTGCATGAAGGGTGTGAACGCACGATGATAGATAGAAGGGTGAGGGTGACGGCTATAGGAAGCGAGCGCGATGATGAATGGCTGAAATCCAGTAACGCCCTGGAACAGGTGGGGAAGTACAGCGTAGACATCAGAATGCACCGTTATCAGTAAGAAAGACTGATTAAGTCTTACAAAGGAAAGTGTTGCTAAAGCTCATGCAGGGCATCACCACAATTCAGAAGTACTAATGACAGGTGAGGAAGGACATTGAATAATGGAATGTCCAATGAAAGGGCTAGATGAGCCGAACAATATGACCCGTGCTGATAAAAGCTTTGAAAGCACGGAGACAGGTTACACATGTACTGGCATATTTGTAATGCACGGATGCAGATTGGATGTGCACTAGTACAGAGTCGTAGTTCGGAGATATATTGTTATAAAGCACTTGCCTAGAGTGAGGATATATCACCGCAGGACCGCTGCGGCGTCGCTAGTTACAGACATCTCCGGCCCTGACTGCACTTCATTCTGAAAATATAAAGACCGAAGCTGGAAATGAATGTACTCTCTATTAAACAGAAGCCTCGAATACAACTATAAAAGTCACCAAGGATGATTGAAGCCTAAATTGAAAAATAAAGCAGCTCCTAATGGCGTGCACGTGCCCATGTAAGTGCCTCCTGTGATATACGCTGCGTGCTGCGCGCCCAATCAGTGGAAGTCGTGCCACACGGTCTTCGCGCTTTCGCTGATTTAACAGCCCAGCTGCGCCGTGTTCTCAGGGGTCGTCAGGGCCGTTTGACCCCCGTTATTGGCCCTCCCCGGCGCCAAGCCATCTGCTATAATACGGCGCCGAGCGCTACACAAGGCAGTCCTCCGAGGGAAACACAAACATTGGTTCCTTACCTTTATCAGGACAATGAAATGATGAAAGAAAGGTGCACCAGATGTGCCACGCAAACGCAGTTAAAATAACCACAAACAGCCATCCCTGCATATGAAATATCTAATAGTAAAGTTAAATCCACACTCACGTGTATACATTTCAATGACCAGTCATATAGAGATTTTTTTCAAGTGAATTTTTTATATGGTTTGCTTTCATAGAATTTGCAATACAATATCATTCTTCATGTGATATGCGCAATGGACCATTCTAGGACATAAGAAATGGTTTTAACAGTTAATGTTGTGCCTCACAGTTCACAGCAGAATGTTGCGCTAAATTTTATCAATCAAACACAAAAATATGCAAGAGCCCATGTGAGCTGGGATTACACATAATATCCTGGACTTTTTCTAGTACTGCTAGCAGATAATGACATCTTCAAATCAGTACTAAGACACTACCACCAGCAGATACAAAACACCAAGTGCACAGGTCTTGCAGATCACATCAACACCAGCACTAATAGTAGCAAGGAAATCTTCAACATCATCAAAGACTGGCCACCTCCAGCAACATCACCCCCTCACCAGACCCTTGCAACAAGCTTTCAGGATTCTTCTGTAGCAAAATTGCCTACATATATGGCAACTTCGCCCCTCAACCGGACCCCATCACTGACTCACCACCTAAATCACTGCTACCAAGAAGACCATCCTTTTGGGGGCTCCATAAGACCATTGCCCCTCCCATGCCTTCACCAAAGGGCTCCTACCAATCAGCGAAGCGCTAACACTCATTCTCAATGCCTCCATTGACTCAGTCACATTCCAGGACGCCTGGAAAAACGCAACCATCATAACCCTGCTCAAGAAACCATCTTCTGACCCGGCCACACTTTCCAACTACAGACCCATCTCCCTCCTACCATACCTGTCAAAAGTCTTAGAGAAACTAATCAACCGACGCCTCACCGGCCACCTCAGCAATCACCAGCTCCTTAATGCCACTAGTCTGGATTCAGCCCAACTACTATACAGAAATAGCCCTCATTGCCCCCAAAGAGGATATCTGTCAGACAGAGGAGACACAGCAAACCTCATTCTCCTGGACCTCTCTGCAGCATTTGACACAGTCTCACAGCTGATCCTCATCAAGCGCCGGCATGAAATTGGCGTCATAGGACCTGCTCTCCACTGTATCAGCTCCTTCTTATCATATAGAACACAAGCTGTCAGTCTGGCGCCTTACTTCTCAGAAGCCCGCAAACTCATCTGTAGACAGCCTCACGGTTCATCGCTCAGCCCTACCCTCTTCAACGCATACATGATCCCTCTTGTCAACATCATCCGCACACACATTAACATCGTCTTCTGTTATGTTTCATATAGATGCCCTAATATAGGCATGGTTTGAGATGCCCTAATATAGGCATAATCCTTCACCTACATTAGTTCCCTATTCTCCACAATAACGGGCGCTGAGGGCTGAACCTTATCTAGACTGTGGTTTGGGTACAGAAGGAGGGTTTTTCCCGAACAATGGCCTCCTATACCCTCTTCGATGTGCTCATCCAGTATGATTAAATATTCATAAGAGTTCTAGGAAACCAGGCAGGGGCTAGGATCCACCTGCATAAACATCTACGTAACCGGTTCATCCCATACGTCATCTTCATACCCAACAATGGCTAACACAAGACACAAGGGACAAAGGGACTCTATACTTTTCTGTATAAATACAGCACCTCTTGCTATCAGTAGTTAGAGGGAACCGAGACTTCCAGGCCGACACACTGACAAGAGATGCTGAGGCTCCTGCATGCAGTCGCTCCAGCTGACAGTGGTCTAATCATCCCTTGCTGGGTGTCCAACTCGAGACCAGGACGAGGTACCACACTCTCATTATTCAGGTAATGGGGTTTGACTAAATCCTAGCGGGATTCTTGGCTTCTTTCGCACCTACTCACATGCTAGGTACACTTAGGTACATCTAGACAGGCATCGTAGGAGTATGCGCTTTATTTTATAAATGAATTTTATATTCATGTATATGTTCATGACTATTGCAAAATGGTAGAACTGTACTATCCCTTTTTATTCACTCTACTGCTGATCATATATCTCTGCTACTGTTTAACAGTTGTCGCAGCACATATACTTTATACTAGAAGAACAACTGTGCAATAAATTCTTATTGTAAACACGCTCGACTGTTTCTTCTGTGTAACTCTGAGACCAAATGAGCAAGCACGAGTGACTGAGCGAAAAGTAGTACATTGTTTCCACAAGTCTGAGGAATCAGGGTTGTCGTGTTCTGAGGTTGCCAAAAACTAATCTCTCTGATAAAAAGGAGATTCTAGTGGCACTGTGAGCTAGCTAATGCAAACAGGCTAACATACGCGGTGGGGGTGCTCAGAATCAGTCTGCCACCAGGCCCACAGTGTATGTTATCCAAAAGCGCAGGTCCTGCAGGGGTACTATAGGAACTACATGACACTTCTATACAGACATGCAACTCATACTCTCCCTCTTGGACAAGATCCCCAACACAAGAAACAAGTTCACCGCCTGCATGACCGAAGTCGTTAACTGGAATAAAGCGAACTGTCTCAAGCTCAACATCGAGAAGTCAGAAGTAGCATTTTTCAGCAAAAAAACCCTCATCATGGTAATTCAACTGGTGGCCAGCCAAACTTGGACACACACCCACATCAAGAACCCATGCCAAGAATCTCAGAATTATAATTGACAGCAAACTGGACGTGACTGAACAAGTCAACGCCGTGACTGCATCCTGCTTCCACACCCAGAAAATCTTCAAAGGGCTACCAAACAATACTAGAAAAACTGTCACTCACACCCTGGTCACCAGCAAGTTCAACTACGGGAATACCCTCTTTCAGGATCACCAAGCAAGAATTTTGGAAGGACAAATCCTAGACTCCTTTGCCAATAGACCCGGATTTAGAATAAAGGCAAAGCTTGTGAAAACAGAATGCAGCATAGAAAATGTTTATGGGCTTGGAAAATAAGACAGCATTCTGTTAGAATAGTTTTGTAAGATTTTAGGTCTTTGCTTACTTTTTTATATTATTCCCAAATGCAACTGCTTTAATAATTCTTGCAATAATTGATTGCAATATTTTCATCATTCTAATAGTGCTTTATAAAGATTTGCAGACATGAAATTGTCATGTTCTTAAAATTCTCAGAACCAAAGTGGTCTCAGGCAGGTCTGCACAGTCTACAGAGTGACCTATCTGCACTCTGTAAATACACAGGTTATTGACATGAGTCTGTAAGCCAAGGGGACTCTCCCCCCAGGACCAAAGTTCCCAGTTTGTTTCACATTCAGATCTAAAATGTTGCTGAATGACAGAATATTGAGCAGGTAAAAAGTACTTCAAAAATACTGTAGCTAGATTAATGACTACTAACGTACCCAAGAGAGTATAATTAATATTTACTATTCTTCACTCCACATCTATGTACCTTGCAAATATATATTGTTGCGGTACAGGTGTACTCAAGTATAAAA
This sequence comes from Calotriton arnoldi, assembly GCA_963921515.1. NCBI lineage: Eukaryota > Metazoa > Chordata > Amphibia > Caudata > Salamandridae > Calotriton > Calotriton arnoldi. The sequence goes on along the minus strand of CAWUFW010002999.1, from coordinate 1,443,180 downwards.
CATTTATGCTTACCTTGAAAATATTTTTTTATCTATATTCTTGCTGCAATATTTTGGTAGCAACCCAAGGTTCTGGAATGCCCTACACTGTCTGGAAACCCTCATGTGTCATGGTTTCAGATATATCGTTTTTTTAATTGCAATTTAGACAGTCAATTCGCCAGTACCTCTAAAGGAAGACAGAAAGTGGCCAAATATGGCAGAGTCTTGAACAAGCAGTGCACTGTCTGAATTATAAATCATTTGAATTTCATTGGAATGCTAAGCCACCAGAGAGGACTATACTGATCTAGGATGGGACAATGGAAAACATCATAGGCCTATACATCAGCATGTAAAGATTTACGAGACAAACAAGGAATTTTATTTTGATGTGGGGTTGTTATGTTTCATATAGGTACCCCAAAATAGGCTCAGGTAGTCACCTAACCTTTCACCTATATTCTCCCCTACCATTACACTACATAACGGTTCTTGGGACTGACCTTTTACCTAGTTACGGTACTGCTTACAGGACGTAGGGTTTTCCCTGAAAACTAGCCTCATCCATTATGCATGAGGATTCTTGGAAACTCAGCAGGACTACCATCTCCTGCATAATAACTTTGTATAAGGGTCATTCCTTCCGTCATCCTAAGTCCGACATGACACAGGAAGGTAGAACCCCTGAGGGTAACACTTTGGGTATATAAACACCATATCTTGCTGGGGTAGGCAGAGGAGAAAAGGACTTCCATGCTGACACACTGACGCGAGATGCTGCGGTTCCTGCACGCAGACACTCCAGCCCGCAGTGGTCTGACATCCCTCGCGGGGTGTCCATCTCGAGACCAACACGAGGTCCCACAGTCTCTCAATTCAGTTAACGGGGTTGACTTTATCCTAGAGGGATTCTTGGCTTTTACACCTACATACATGCTAGGTACACTTAGGTACATCTAGTTAGGGTCGTATCGTAGGAATACGCATTTTATTGTCATGTATTTTTATATTTGCCTGTATTCATGGTTTTAGCACTATAGTAGAAATCTACCATCCTTTTACTCTGTTGGTGCTTACGGTCATTTATATCTGCTTCTGTCTTATGGTTGTTCCAGCACACCTATTTTACATTAGAATGACGCTGGTTCAATAAATGCTTATTGAAAAACGTCCCCACCGTTTATTCTGTGTATCTCTCTGAGACAAAGTGAGCACGAGTGACTGAGCGAAAAGTATCGACCTGTTTCCACGATCCTGAGGGATTAGGGTTGTCATGTTCGACAGTTGCCAAGAACTATTCTCTCCTTGTTAAGAGGGGTTTCTAGTGGCACTGTGAGCTAGCTGATATACAGGCTAACATACCCAGTGGGGGTGTCTAGAGTCAGTCTGGACACCAATCCTACAGTGTATGTTGTCTAAACACTCAGATCCTATATAGGTTTATAGGAACTACACGACATGGCACCGCCAACGTTGGTTTGGTACTTATTTGACGGTCAAATCTGAGTAGTTCAGTCGTGCTGTTCTCAGAGACCCCTACTCACATTTCCCCAGAGACGTCTGGAGTGGGAAGGGAACTATCTGCCACAGCTGAGTAGGCATACCCTATGTATTGGCTGTAGGTTCATCAAGCTTGAAGGACAAATTGTTCCTATTGTGCATAAAACCTTATCTCAGTTTCCTTTAAACTTTTTCCTTCTTCAAAATAATGGCTGACGAGGACGTCGCTGTGCCAGCACATCATGCTGCAGCAAGGGAGGAAGAACAAGAAGGGGAAATCAACATTTCAGAAAATGTCAGAACTGCCCTTACTTTAAAACTAGTAACAGCTAGGGGAGGGACAGTAACATTCGTGATTGAGGCACACGATTCATATAAAACAGAGGTATTCTCTTCATGGGTTAAATTCCCTCAAGCAGACGCACAATCAGATACATTTCATTCTTACTTTGAAGATGAAACACCAAATGAATACTGTCCGTATGAGGACATTGAAGTTCCACTCACCTACCAGGAGCACATAAACTGATTTAAAGGTGCCCTCCCACACACAAAAGAAAAAGTTGGACTTGGTCCGCTCGGAAGAGATGGAGCCACTTGGCCAGTCCTTGTGGCTTACACACCGCATCCAGACATTGACTCAATGCCAGTAGCAGACTTACGTCCACCTCATAAAGAAATAATAAAACTTTAGAGAAACCTGACACAGTTCGTAATGAGAACACTCACACATCAGCCAACAAGGGCTACACAAGCAGGACAAATTCAGGGATCTACAACTAAAATTACACCACAAAAGCTACATGCCGTTATGGGTAAAATGCCCAATAGACGTGAGCAAATGCCATTCTGGATGGCTCAAAAAATAACACAGCTAGAGGCAGTATTTCCACAAACAAGCCCTCAAGTAAAACACAGAAGGCCAACAATCTGCTTGCCAATGGGGATAGCTCCCAAGATAGAGGATTGTACCACTTGGGGTACAGTTTTCACTGCCATATATACCAGAACTCATGGTATCCCGTCATTAGCAATACCAGATGTATTAAGACAAATACAGAATGAGTATGGAGCTGAACCTGCTCTGAACTTAGGGATGAAATTATTAGGAAATCTTGCCCAGGTATCAGCTATCATATTAGCTAACATTAAAGGGTATGCAGCAGCAGTGGCAATACGCCAACGTCTGAAGGATTTCACTCCTTTACAACAGGAACGTGAATTACCTAAAATTATCGTAGACACCTATGCTGAATTAGGTAGAGCTAGTCTGGGAGCTAGAGCAACAAAACCTCAACTCATGGGTGGTCCTAAAAAGGATAACAGAAAGCAAGCACCTGATTCTTCCAAGAAGAAATGGGATAATAACAATAAAAAACAAAAGAATAGAGAGAATAGATCTCAATCCAGGGGTGGGTCTCCTCAACAGGAGCCCTCCGAAAGGAGATACAACCTTAGGAATAGAGATAACATTAAAAAACCTGACAGGTATCAGGATACTGATACACGTTCCTCTCGTTCCTTTCAGGGTTCATCAAAAAACTCCGAGAGGGAAGGACGGTCAGAACACAGACAAGAAGAGCGTACAAAGTCCAGAGACATGCAACCGCTTCAGACTCCAGCTCCAAAAAAGAAAAACAAAAATCAAAACCTCAACTTAAAAAGAAGAAAGTAGCAGGTCTTAAAGTTAGACATGCCCAGAATTCTGAGGACTCAACTTCTGAATGTGGAATGACTCTGACGATGCTAGACCGTGCAGCAGAAGTAACAATAGCTCGCCAGAACCTGGTGGAATTTCTGGTGACAGCGGAGTTGAATGAGCATATCACGGTGGAAACACCTGATACGAGGGTAAGTGTCCCACATAGGTTACATGAAATAACACTCCAGATGGAGGGGGACAAACCCAGAAAAATTAAAGGTCTCTTTTGGGAGAACCTGACTTACGGCTATGACATCCTTTTAGCTGAAAAAGATTGGCCGCCTGAAATTGTTATGGATTGGCCAAAGTGATTTTGCCGGCTTTTTCCGACCTCGTTCCAATATACTTAAAACACACATACACGCAGGAGTGGGCGGTAGCCCTTGCTCCAGCCTTATATCGCAACCATGTTGGGTGGGATGCTGAGTCACCTCACCATATAATCCCAGTAAAAATGACTCCAACTCCACAGAGACAATACCCAATAAAACAAGCAGCGAAAAAACAGGTCAGGGAGATCGTAGATCAACTTGAATACCAGGGTGTAATTGAAAATTGCACCTCCTCCATGAATAATCCTTTGTTTCCTGTAATGAAACCCGATAATTCATATCGTATAGTTTTAGACTGCAAACATCTGAACACATGCACTAAAACGTTTGCAGTACAGAATGCACACAGTGCCGCATTAATGAATAACATTGTGCTGAAAAAATACAAAACAACACTAGTTATCTCAAATGGATTTTTCTGCCAAAATATAGCGCCTGAAAGCAGATATTTGACAGCATTCTCAGTGCTAGGTTCCCAGAGTCAATTTTGTTGACTCCCCCAAGGGTATAGAAATAGCCCTGGGTTGTTCTCAGCTAGGGTAACAGAGTTACTTCTGAATTTGGATGAAGAGGCATTGTCCTATGTAGATGATATTTATCTGACGGATGATGATTTGAAGGATCACTTGACCAGGGTGAGCAAGATAATTTTGGGGTTCGCCTCTGAGGGCTATAAATGTAACTTTCGAAAATAGCCCACCTCATGTCCTATTTTTGAGATATGAGTTATCAAGAGAAGGTAAAAGCCTGGCAGCTAACTTTTTAGAAAAGTGTGCGCTGCTCCAACCTCCTAAATCTTTGAAGAACTTACAATCCATATTGGGATTTTAAAATTTTGGCAGAACATACATTTTAGATTACACAGAAAAAGTAAAACCTTTCTACAACTTAATAAGACCTGATTTTTCAGTTAGGCATTGGACACAGGAACACACAGATATCCTTTGTTCCCTACAAACTGACATGATAGCTTCAAAACACTTGCAGACACGCGTGAATGTCCGCAACCTGGTGATCCGTGTTATAGCGGGTCAATCTGGGTACACTTACCTAACCTTCAATGAAGGAGAAACGGCAGCCCTAGCATACAAATCACACTCGTACACAAACGCTGAAATGCACTTTGCTTCTACAGAAAAAATACTGACAGCAGTACAGACCGCTGTAGTGAGAGAAAGAGCAGTGGCTCAGGGGAAACGGATAATTGTCGTAAGTCCAGTATCAGCCTTAGAGGCTGCTACAAAGGTAAGCATTCCTAATGCTAAAGCCTTAAATCCAAGATGGATACAATGGGCTAATTCTCTCACTGCGAGGGATGTAGAATACAGATATGACCCTAGTCTAAAGACGCAAGCATTCCTGCAATATGAACAAGAATATCCTCCCCCAAATGGAATAATGCCTCTAGATCGGTATGAATACATCATTTACACTGACGGATCTGCTCAGCCGGCCATAGGAAGTAAACAGCAATACAGCGCCGCTTGTGCGATTGTGAAGGGTCTTATGCAGGACGGCAAGTTCCATCCTAGCAGTACGAAGACACAGTCTCTAGGAGACTGCACGGCTCTGCTGGCAGAACTAAAAGCCCTGTTACTGGCACTAATAAATATGGATCGAGAATTCCCCACACTGATTGTGTGCGATTCTTTTTCCTGTGTCCAGTCATACAATGAATATCTACACTATTGGAGTCAAAATGGGTTTAAATTCTCAAAAGGTGGCACAATTAAGCATAAAATGCTATGGGAACAGGTAGCTGAGTTGAAAAACGAACTGCCAAGAGCTCACATGATACACATGCTGAGTTATCAACGTGATGGCGTTTACGTTGAAGGGGAATTCATTGGCCGATGAAGCCGCAAAGGGGGCAGTACGTACTGCTGACGTAGCTGCAATCACTCGTTGAAAAACGAGAATAGACGGACAGATAATGGTAGCTGTCATTGCTTCATGCAAAAATAGTACAGCCGTACCGAAAGGCTTTCCACTCAAGTACTCCTACAAGTTAGATGCAAATAACATTCCGTATACTCAAATTCCGGGAGTGGGGTATAGAGTAATACCAAACATGGATCGCAGATTAGGTTTAATTCTAGCTGCACATGAGGATCTAGGTTCTGCACATACAGGGATTACTTCAACGGTTTTGTTATTGAAGCAGCGCTATTGTTGGCCAGGGTTAACTAAACAAACAAAGAACTGTGTCCTAAATTGGGACATCTGCCAGCAGATGAAGGGTTCCACCGTAGCACGTCCAGGGCAGACACCATTACTAAGATCAGACAGACAACTCGCTTGTGTCTATTTGGAACACTGCGGCCCCCTACAATCGGATGGGGCTCACAAGTACATCTTGGTGGCAGTGGATTCATGCTCTAGATTCCTATGTGTATGGCCTCAGCACTCGGCTGACGCTCGAACTGTTATAAAAGATTTGCGAGTCTTTATAGGGAGATACGCAGTAGGCACAATACATTCTGACCGTGGCCCCGCGTTTAGCTCTAGGGCTTACAAGGAAACCATGGGTAGTTTGGGTGTTGCATTGCTATACTCCTTTCTGTACCATCCCGAGGGAAATTCGGTTGTGGAGAGGAAAAACCGAGATTTAAAGCAATCTTTAACAGCAGGAGTATTAGGTTCGGGTGGTAGTTGGGTCAATCACTTATACGGGGTCCAACAAGCCCTTAATAATATGCCAAGAAGTTCCCTAGGAGGTGCCACTCCTTACGAGGTCCTATTTGGGATGAGAATATGGGTCCCTGATCTCGATTGTGAAAGCACAGTGGCGGATGAGAAACCAATGGACATCAATAAACGTTTAGCTTCTTTTACAGGATCTCAATGAATTCTGGACACTACAAAGCAATGTGCAAGTAAAATGCACCGCCACTGGGGAAGTCAAATCAGTCACGGCAAGACGTGCCTGGATCCCAAAAATCGGGGATATGGCCAGAGAAAAGATTGTAGACCAAAAATAATTTGGGCCATCATACAGAAAGCCAGACCCTGTCTTGGCTGTCGAAGGAACCAGAACAGTACTACTTCTGCCTCTTGCCGGTAAAAAAGAAAAGAGATTCGTCCCCATTAATCTGATCAAACCACACTTTGTGGCAGATACTGAATATTAGGCCTCGTGGGCTCCTGGGTAGCCGACACTCTCCTCTCGCTACCATACAGGAAGTTCAGACAGAAAGACTCATAACATTTGAAGAGTCGCCAATACAAAATAATGTAATTTCCAACAATGAAATGGAACTCGTTCCTCTTGAAACAGAACTTCAAAACACAAATGAAAGACAAATATCAATTCGGCCTAACACCAATGTCTACATCAATATGCCTCTACAAGAGACGTCTGCCAGTTCAACAAAACCTGCTGAGCTACCAAAAATAGATCGAACTGCATCTGGCTACTTCATCGATTTTGATATATATTCTCTGGATCCCAGTGAACGTGAAACAACGCCAGCTCCAGTTTCCCGTAAGCAACAAATTTGTGACTTCTACATTTTTCTGAAAAAGACTTACCTAGTATCACCTTGGCTCCAGCTCTGGATAATAACTGGAATATTGTTTTTCTGTTCTGGATTGGCCTAGTGACTGTCTTTTGCTTACTCATGAATGGAAACTATCTTCCAGAAAGCTCTGCAGTATCTAATGTGAACTTGGTCCTGAAACCTCATACATCTTCTCATCGCAAACAAAGAGACCTGTCCTTCGTGAACATTACAGCTGTTCCAATTCCTGATGGTATAGTTTGGGACAAGGTTGATTATAATTTATGACGTATTTGGTCACACAGAACTTTTGAAAATACCACATTTATTTAACATTTTTCTAAATGATATCATTACCTCCAGTACATTTTCCGACAATTGGGATTTTGAAACTGTAAATAATATGTTGTCTGGTTTAGAACAATCCGCTGCATTTTCAAGCATTGAAATGTTAGAAGACACATCAGACTATAACACTATGTACTGTTACCATCATTATGGTCATCACTTCTTACACAAATCCAGTATCCCACGTAATGTGTTCACATACCACCAATGGGAACATTGTCCAACACCACCAAAAGGTAGTTCGAAAACGTTTGCACAGAAATTTTCTTATTTTTCAGTGTTTAACACTTCTGACCCGACCTCATATTACTATAAGGTTGCACCTACAACTGCACAGAAAAATATGCTAACTAACACCAAACAGATTTATTCTGCATCCTTCATTGCCCAACTGTCTGAACAGAGTTTCAACTTATGGAAGGACACTAATGACATAAAATCAGTCTGAGTTCAAAAGAATGGCAAGTCCAGGGAACAGACACACTATTTAGAGCATGCCTCATCCCACAGCAAATCATCTTTTTGAATGACACAGTGCAACAGACTTCCTGTCTTGGAATAGCCAAGAACAAGGATTTGAACACACCTCGGATTACCACACCATCACACATGAATTTTACATCAAATGTAGGGGATACAATAGATGATATCATCAGACCCCAATTGGAAGGTATGGTTAGTTTGGCCCACAGACACCAACAGATGTCAATCAAGATTCAGGGCTACAACCAAAGGGTTTAGTATCCATAGGCCGGACCAACGCTATGTACAAAGAGAACATCCGGGGGTGGTGACATTATACAGTGTTGGGAAGATGTGCCTCGATTGGCTAAAAACCTCAACACTGTCCCACGTGAAACAGGACTTATCCTTACTCTCAGATGAGGTGGATGTAAGGGATTTTTTACTAGGTGCCCAAAAACCACGTCAGAAACGTTTCTTATACGCTGTTTATAATGAACTCTGGAAGATCTCTCAACAAGAAGCCGCAGAGAGACTCCGTGAAATCAATAGGATTAACCTAGAGAAAGCATTAGCTGTAGTCGATAATGGTATGACTATATTAACATCCAGGATTTATTCACTGGGCAACATTGTATCTTCTGCTATAGATATACTAGAACAGGACTTGTCCATACTACAACACATTCAATCTCATCTACGTTCTGTTATGTTATTAAGCTGGACGCTGCAATCATTGCGCGCTGGCTATGTGCCTTGGCGATTTATCAACAGTACGTCCCTATTTTCTGCATACAATCTAACTGAGAAGCAGATAGCGATGGAGCAAAGGGGAGCAAAATATACATTGCTGCGTATTGAAAAACTGGACCAATTACCTTTTACCGTGGCAGATTCACCATCCACAGAATGGTTAATCCATGGCCATATAACGTTACCGGTCACAACTTTCCAGTTTCAGTATTGCCTAGAACAACAACAGGTGGGCAGATATGAGGCGATGGGTAGGGAATTCATCAAGGAATATTGGGAATTGCCATACAGATTTCGATGCAGGAGTGGGGACATGGAAGTGTTTCTAAGCGGTACAAACTGAAAGAATGTTCATATGCCAGGATATCATGCTTCACGGGGCCTGTAATGGTTCAGTTGCTACCTTATCCTGTCACTTGAAAGGGTCCCCAGCTGCCGTGATTAATCCAGTGTTCAAGTTACTTTCAAATGGGAGTTACTTGATGCTGAATGATCAAGGTTGTTGTGGGATGCTCCCGGGCATCACATCTCTTGTCAATGTAAGCTCCAGGGTTACTGGCTGTATGCAAGTATTGTTTCCACCGACCCATACTGTCAGGGAGGTGCCGTTATGGCCTTCGTTGAATGTTTCCTTTATACGGTTTGATACTCTGAGTCGAATGAAAGCCATGCTTTTACAGAAAATGGTGCCCTTAACCTCCACCCAAGAGACTTATGATCTTCAGGTCGCAAGGTCCTCAGCTGAGATACTGGCACTAGTACAAACAAACTGCCCTTTCCATTTCCCAGAAATGGTACGACGTATGTTTATCATGTCTTATACGATGGGTATAGTACACCTATTTAAGACCATAGGTTCTGGACTGTTAAGCACCTTTCATACAATCTTTGGAGTTATACCCAACTTCATACACTCCGTGTTTGGAAGCATTTTTGGAGGGCTTCCGCTGATCCTGTTCCTAATAGCAGGAATCCTGATTGTCATTTTTCTGCTATGCAATGGATGTCCCAGTCACCAAGGAGGTGGAAAAAACGCTCCTGGAGCGCCGATACCGTGATCGGATGGTACTGCATCTGGGCACATCTCGCCTTTGCGAACTAAGTGAATCTTGGTTCCTATCATTTAGACCAGTCTGGATCAACTGTATTCTGCCTGTCCTCCGACGCCTGTTCTGCGGACAAGACTGCATGTTGGATCTCTGTCTAACACTTCCATCAGTTGCGCCACCGGACGTTGATGCTTTACTGGACCAGATAATGGCCCATGTTCTGCTGTGTCCTCAGCTTATTCCAATGTTGATGTCTGCATTCTTAGAGCCACCACAGGATGCTTCAGCTCCAGTCGGAACGGATCCAGGCTCTTCAACAAGTACTCAGGCCTTGGTTGTCACACAGGCATCCCCAGCAGCGGCTGTGGAGAATACGGAGGAACATCTGTGCTCGATTGACCTGATCTGCGAGGTGTTGCAGGGACTGTCGTCTGCGATTGCAGGCAACAGTGATGTTGTGTCTTCCAGCCAGGACACATAAACATTTGGCTCATCGTGTGCTGGGAAAAATTCGGCTTATTCAAAAACAACCAAATTTGGAATTTTAAACAATAGGCACTTTTGCTGAGCTGCATGGCTTTCAGTCGCTCATAGCTGTTCGAACAATGTATACGAACATATTATAGTAAAGACTTCTATCGCTTAAGCTATTATCTTAGCATTTTTTAAAGAATTTTTACATTTTTATGGATTTAGTCAATTCTTTGCGTACAACGCCTACAAATATGTTAGAATTTTTTTGAATGTCATCCAGTCGGATGAGGAGTGGCTGTCATGTTTCATATAGATACCCCAATATAGGCTCAGGTAGTCACCTAACCTTTCACCTATATTCTCCCCTACCATTACACTACATAATGGTTCTTGGGACTGACCTTTTACCTAGTTTCGGTACTGCTTACAGGACGTAGGGTTTTCCCTGAAAACTAGCCTCATCCATTGTGCATGAGGATTCTTGGAAACTCAGCAGGACTACCATCTCCTGCATAATAACTATGTATAAGGGTCATTCCTTCCTTCATCCTAAGTCTGACATGACACAGCAAGGTAGAACCCCTGAGGGTAACACTTTGGGTATATAAACACCATGGGGCAGATCTACAAGAAAGTGCCGCAGCGTGGCGCTGCAAGCCCTTTGGCTGCGCCACGCTGCGGCACTTTCAGAGCACAGGAATGCGACATATTTACAAGAATATGTCGCATTCCTGTGCTCTCCCCTGCGCTGGCGCACAAACAGCTGCCAAGCGCCGGCGCAGGCACCCTTGCACCATGGTGCAAGGATGCCTGCGCCATGGGGAGATTGTTTCTGTGCAGGAAGGGGCACCTTTCTGCACAAAAACAATCAGTACAGGCTTTTCCTCTTTCAATGCGTGCTGCAGAATGCAGCACGCATTGAAAGAGGAAAAACGAGGAGAAATGAAAACATTTCTCCTCGGTGCGCCTCGCTACGCCACCTCTAGGGTGGCGTAGCTTTCAGACGCATCTCCAGAGTTACGATTTCTCGTAATTCTGGAGATGTGTCTTGTTCCATGGGTGTTGCGTGGGAACACCCACAGCAACACCCATGGAACGCCCCTTCACCGCAAAGTGCTGCGTGTGAAGGGACGGTATTTACAAGGAGAGGAAAAGTCACGCATGGTGGCTTTTCCTCTCCTTGTAAATATGGAGGAGCCCCCTGCGCCACCAGTACGTCACGAAAAGTGACGTACTGGTGGCGCAGGGGGCTTGTAAATCTGCCCCCATATCTTGCTGGGTTAGGCAGAGGAGAAAAGGACTTCCATGCTGACACACTGACGCGAGACGCTGAGGTTCCTGCACGCAGACACTCCAGCCTGCAGTGGTCTGACATCCCTTGCGGGGTGTCCATCTCGAGACCAAGACGGGGTCCCACAGTCTCTCACTTCAGGTAACGGGGTTGACTTTATCCTAGAGGGATTCTTGGCTTTTACACCTACATACATGCTAGGTACACTTAGGTGCATCTAGTTAGGGTCATATCGTAGGAATACGCATTTTATTGTCATGTATTTTTATACTTGTCTGTATTCATGCATTTAGCACTATGGTAGAAATCTACCATCCTTTTACTCTGTTGGTGCTTATCAATCAATCAATCAATCATGTCACTTATAAAGCGCACTACATACCCGCGAGGGTCTCAAGGCGCTGGGGGAAGAGGGGGGTGGTGCTGCTACTGATCGAAGAGCCAGGTCTTGAGGAGTCTTCTGAAGGCCAGTAGGTCTTGGGTCTGTCGGAGGTTGGTGGGGAGGGTGTTCCAGGTCTTGGCGGCGAGGTGGGAGAAGGATCTGCCGCCGGCGGTCGTTTTCCGGATGCGGGGGACTGTGGCGAGGGCGAGGCTGGTCGAGCGGAGCTGGCGGGTGGGGGTGTAGAAGCTGAGCCGTCTGTTGAGGTAGGCTGGTCCGGAGTTGTGGAGTGCTTTGTGTGCGTGGGTGAGGAGCTTGAAGGTTATCCTCTTGTTGACAGGGAGCCAGTGCAGGTCTCTCAGGTGGGGTGTGATGTGGCTGCGTCGGGGGATGTCGAGGATAAGACGTGCAGAGGCGTTCTGGATGCGTTGCAGCCGTCTCAGGAGCTTAGCCATCGTTCCTGCGTAGAGGGCGTTTCCGTAGTCCAGCCTGCTGGTGACGAGGGCCTGGGTGACTGTTTTTCTTGTTTCAGTGGGGATCCACTTGAAGATCCTGCGGAGCATTCGGAGGATGTTGAAGCAGGATGAGGAAACGGCGTTGACCTGCTTAGTCATGGAGAGGGTGGGGTCGAGGATGACCCCTAGGTTGCGTACGTGGTCGGTGGGTGGCGGGGCTGTTCCCAGTGATGTTGGCCACCAGGAGTCGTCCCAGGCTGAAGGGTTGGAACCAAGGATGAGGACCTCCGTCTTGTCCGAGTTCAGCTTCAGGCGGCTGGTCCTCATCCATTCGGTGACGGCCTTCATTCCTTCGTGGAGGTGGGCTTTGGCGGTGTGAGGGTCTTTGGTGAGGGAGAGGATCAGCTGGGTGTCGTCGGCGTAGGGGATGATGTTGAGGTTGTGCTGTCGGGCGACGTGGGCGAGGGGTGCCATGTAGATGTTGAACAGCGTTGGGCTGAGGGAGGAGCCTTGGGGTACGCCGCAGATGATCTTGGTGGCCTTGGATCGGAAGGGGGCGAGGCGGACGCTTTGTGTTCTGCCGGAAAGGAAGGATGTGGTCCAGTCCAGGGCCTTCTCTTGGATCCCGGCGTCGTGAAGGCGTGTTCGTAGTGTGTGGTGGCAGACCGTGTCGAAGGTGGCTGATAGGTCCAGGAGGATGAGGGCTGCTGTTTCTCCGTTGTCTAGCAGGGTCCTGATGTCATCGGTGGCGGCGATGAGGGCGGTTTCGGTGCTGTGGTTGCTGCGGAAGCCGGACTAGGAAGGGTCCAGGATGTTGTTCTCCTCGAGGTAGCGGGTCAGTTGTTTGTTGACGATTTTCTCGGTGACCTTCGCGGGGAACGGGAGCAGAGAGATGGGTCGGAAGTTCTTGAGGTCCTTGGGGTCTGCCTTGGGTTTCTTGAGTAAGGCGGTGATCTCGGCGTGCTTCCAGCTTTCCGGGAAGATTGCTGTCTCGAAGGAGATGTTGATTATTTTCCGGAGATGGGGCGCGATGGCTGTACTGGCTTTGTTGAAGATGTGGTGAGGGCACGGGTCTAGCGGTGAACCGGAGTGGATGGTGTTCATGATCTCGCTGGTGTCCTCGTCGTTGATGTTGGTCCAGGAGAGCAGGCGGTTGGTGGTTGTGGGGGCAGTGGTCTCGGTGGTTGCCGGGGCGGTCGTGGTGTTGAAGCTGTCGTGGATGTCGGCGATTTTGCGGTGGAAGAAGGTGGCCAGTGAGTCGCACAGGTCTCGCGACGGCTGGATGTCGTTGGTGTTGGAGCTGGGGTTGGAGAGTTCCTTCACGATGTTGAAGAGCTCTTTGCTGTTGTGTGCGTTGTTGTCTAGGCGGTCTTTGAGTGAGGCCCTTCTGGCGGATCTGATGAGGTGATGGTGACTGCGGGTGGCGCTCTTGTGGGCGGTGTAGCTGTCCGCTGTCCGTTCGTGGAGCCAGATCTTCTCCAGTTTTCGGCATGTTCGTTTGGAGGCCTGGAGGTCTTCGGTGAACCAGGTGGCTTTCTTGCTGGTGTGGCTGTTGGGCGGATTCTTGAGCGGGGCGAGGGTGTTGGCGCAGTCGTCGATCCACTGTCTGAGGTTGCGGGCGGCGGTGTCGGGGTCGGAGGGTTCGGCGGGTGGGCTCAGGGCGAGGGTTGTGGTTAGCTGGTCTTCCGTGACTCTGCTCCAGCAGCGGCGAGGCATTTGTTCGGTGCGGTGGTGCGTGGTGGGCTTCCTGTAGGTGAAGTGGATGCAGTGGTGGTCAGTCCAGTGGGGTTCGGAGGTGTGGTTGAAGGAGACGTGTGGGCTTGCGGAAAAGATGGAGTCGAGCGTGTGGCCGGCGGCGTGGGTGGGTGTAGTCACGAGCTGTCTGAGTCCGAGGGTGGCGAGGTTGTCGATCAGGGTGGTGGAGTTGGTGTCCTTGTTGTTCTCGAGGTGGAAGTTCAGGTCCCCGAGGAGGATGTAGTCCGTGGAGGCGATGGCGTGTGTGCTGACGAAGTCAGCGATGGAATCGCTGAACTGTGGTCGGGGTCCGGGGGTCTGTAGATGAGGGTTCCTCTGAGGGTGGTGTTGGGATCGGTGTGGATCTGGAAGTGCATGTGTTCGGCGGTGCTGAGGGTGTCGTCGGTGTTGGTTGAGACTCTGAGGGTGTTCCTGTGGACGATGGCGATGCCTCCTCCGACTCCGTTGGTGCGGTCCCTGCGGGTGATCTTGTATCCGTCCGGGATGGCAATGGCGATGTCGGGGGCTGAAACGGGATTCAGCCAGGTCTCCGTCAGGAATGCGACGTCTGGGGAGGTTGAGTCGAGAAGGTCCCAGAGTTCGATGGCGTGTTTGCGGGCGGAGCGGGTGTTGAGGAGGATGCATCTGAGGTAGTTGGGTTCTTTCCTGGGCGGTGGTTTGGCGGGGCGGGTGCTGGCGAAGCTGCAGTTCTGGCAGGTGAAGGGCCCTTGGGTGCGCTTCGGGGTGGCCTGGTAGCAGGCGTGATCTTTTCCGGGGTTGAGTGCGTGGAGGGTGCTGGCGTCGTATCGGCGTCTGTTGATGTGGCGGGCGCGGGGGATGCCCGGACCAGGGGGTATGGCGCTGGGTGCGGTCACGGCGCAGACGGGCTTGCCTTAGGCGCGCCTTCGGCGCGCCAGCAGCGCGCCCGCTGCGCACGTTTGCTGCGCGGCCGCTCAGCGGCCGCCATAAATGGGGAGGTGGGAGGGAGGAGCAGGGAATGGGGCAGCGAATGGGCAGTGAGGGGGCGGGGCCGCAGGGGCGCAGCGGCGGGAAACAGGCACAGAAGAGAAAACAAGCACAATCAGGGCATCAAGGGGGCACAGAAAGGAAAAAACGAGCACAATCAGGGGCAGCAAGGGGGCACAGAAAGGAAAAACGAGCACAATCAGGGGCAGCAAGGGGGGCACAGAAAGGAAAAACGAGCACAATCAGGGGCAGCAAGGGGGGCACAGAAAGGAAAAAACGAGCACAATCAGGGGCAGCAAGGGGGCACAGAAAGGAAAAAACGAGCACAATCAGGGGCAGCAAGGGGGGCACAGAAAGGAAAAAAAACAACAACAAAAAACGAGCACACTCAGGGGCAGCAAGGGGGCACAGAAAGGAAAAAACTAGCACAATGAGGGGCAGCAAGGGGGCACAGAAAGGAAAAACGAGCACAATCAGGGGCAGCAAGGGGGCACAGAAAGGAAAAACGAGCACAATCAGGGGCAGCAAGGGGGCACAGAAAGGAAAAACGAGCACAATCATGGGCAGCAAGGGGGCACAGAAAGGAAAAAACGAGCACAATCAGGGGCAGCAAGGGGGCACAGAAAGGAAAAAACGAGCACAATAAGGGGCAGCAAGGGGGCATAGAAAGGAAAAAACGAGCACAATCAGGGGCAGCAGCAGGGCACACAGACGGAGCTGTGTGGTGGGGAGCGACCTACCAGTCAAGGTCAGGGGTCGCTCTCTTCACCACGCAGCGGCCGCCATAAATGGGGAGGTGGGAGGGAGGAGCAGGGAATGGGGCAGCGAATGGGCAGTGAGGGGGCGGGGCCGCAGGGCGCAGCGGCGGGAAACAGGCACAGAAGGGAAAACGAGCACAATCAGGGCATCAAGGGGGCACAGAAAGGAAAAAACGAGCACAATCAGGGGCATCAAGGGGGCACAAAAGGAAAAACGAGCACAATCAGGGGCAGCAAGGGGGCACTGAAAGGAAAAACGAGCACAATCAGGGGCAGCAAGGGGGCACAGAAAGGAAAAACGAGCACAATCAGGGGCAGCAAGGGGGCACAAAAAGGAAAAACGAGCACAATCAGGGGCAGCAAGGGGGCACAGAAAGGAAAAACTAACACAATGAGGGGCAGCAAGGGGGCACAGAAAGGAAAAACGAGCACAATCAGGGGCAGCAAGGGGGCACAGAAAGGAAAAACGAGCACAATCAGGGGCAGCAAGGGGGCACAGAAAGGAAAAACTAGCACAATCAGGGGCAGCAAGGGGGGCACAGAAAGGAAAAAACGAGCACAATCAGGGGCAGCAAGGGGGGCACAGAAAGGAATAAACGAGCACAATCAGGGGCAGCAAGGGGGCACAGAAAGGAAAAAACGAGCACAATCAGGGGCAGCAGCAGGGCACACAGACGGAGCTGTGTGGTGGGGGAGCGACCTACCAGTCAAGGTCAGGGGTCGCTTACGGTCATTTATATCTGCTTCTGGCTTATGGTTGTTTCAGCACACCAATTTTACATTAGAATGACGCTGGTTCAATAAATGCTTATTGAAAAACGCCCCACCGTTTATTCTGTGTATCTCTCTGAGACAAAGTGAGCACGAGTGACTGAGCGAAAAGTATCGCACTGTTTCCACGATCCTGAGGGATCAGGGTTGTCATGTTCGATAGTTGCCAGGAACTATTCTCTCCTTGGTAAGAAGGGTTTCTAGTGGCACTGTGAGCTAGCTGGTATACAGGCTAACATACCCGGTGGTGGTGTCTAGAATCAGTCTGGACACCAATCCTACAGTGTATGTTGTCTAAACTCGCAGATCCTATATAGGTTTATAGGAACTACACGACAGGGTTCCTCCTTTAACTGTGAGTAATGTTGTTAGGGAGGAACAGGATATCAGAATTTCTAGGGGTGTGTAGGGGAGCACTCATTTTTGGCCATAGATGTGGTACAAGAACTACTTGTTGCTGGACCTTATTGCCATACAAGGTGGAGATGAAAAGGTGGCCCCTAATGACTCCTGTGGCATTCAAGAGAGTTGTTTTGGCCATGGCCTCATGTCATGGAAATTATGAAGATTGCATGAGGTCAGCAACACAGGGATACCAAGTTGGAGAGAAAAAAAATTGTTGGTGCATGGTAAGCTTTCCATTCATACAATATGACTTCTCCAGGCTCTTCTCCTATATTTGTAATTGTCTTCTGGACAGTGTATACCTTGGCATGGTTGGTTCTCCCACAATTCTTTGTGAATACTTATCCCACTGACATAAGACCATTTGTCCGAAAAGAAAAGCCCGGGGAAGACCGCTTTACAGCAAGCACCTCCAATGCCCCATATTAAAAGATTTTAAACTTCAGTCTCCTCTGTAGGTTCTACCCGTATGTAGCTTTTGAGAAACACTATACACAGAGTTCATCAAACATATACCAATCAGCCTAAGGGCCCTGTGGTATCCTATGCATTGGGTAACTGACATCAGCAATTCTGGGCAGCTGACATCAGTGTGACAGATGTCAGCTCTGGAATACCGTGTGGTTGCCCTGGGTGTTGGAATGTATATACTTAAAATGTGTAGGCGACTGCTCCAGCAGTTGTTGGTGGAAGCAGTGACCTCTGCAGACTTTCTGTGCATGCACTATGGCTAATGTTTCTGCTGTGTGTTAGAACACAGTAATGGTAACTCGTAGTCGGTGACCACCATTCTTCAAACAAAAACAACTCACCGCGTGAGTCTGCTGTAAACCACGTGCATCTCCAAGACAGCGGCACGTTTGTTATTGAGGGTGTACTCAACATCCTGGTCTTTACGTGGTCTGGCCCTGCTTGAGGTCATCTTGCTTTTCTCTTTGCACTCTGGCTTTGTGGACTGCACCACTACAGAGACAGCACAAATGGGGTAATAGTCTGCACTGCAAGGCGGACCGTTAATTTAAGGAACAGTACTGCACTACCCACAAAGGAGAACTGTTGGAGTATTTGCCTGCTATGGTATTTCAGCAACAGTGATTTTACAAAAAAGAGAAAATTCTACAGCAGCACAAGTTGACTTTTTAACCAAGTTTGCTTCCTCTATATTGGTTCTTGGGTATCAGGCTGGATACCAGTGAGTGAGTGTGTTACTTGTACTTTATAGTGTATGTGTATTTCTAGGAACTTGTGAATCTCTACGAAGGGGCGAAAATTTAGAATGTTCCTGCTCCTCCTTTGTTTGCCTGGTGATCCCACCTTATCATGGCACAAATGGAAAAAGGTGTTCAGTCATTATGCCAATGTGCGTGGCACATCGCTAAGTACTGAAAGAAAAATGTCCCTTCTAATGCATTGTTTGGGCTCGGAAGGTCAGGAAGTGTTTGAACAGTTACCTGATCTGACTCATAAAGAGGCTGATGATTTGAACGACTATGAAGTCTGTATATAAAAATTTAACCTACACTACTTACCTATATTATGTACTATGCGGAGTGATTTCACTTTGGGAGGCGCACGCAACAGGAGGGGGAGTCAATTGAGGAGTATGTTTCTGTGCTGTAAAAATTAGCCGCAACTTGGAATTTTGGGGCCACCGGGTAAGAGAGATTACATGATCAATTTAGGATGGGGTGCAGATTAGATTAGACCTGAGAGAAAATGTGGTTGAGTGACAGCCCCTCATTGAAAGAAGTTTTAACCATTGCAAAGTCTACGGAACATTCACAAGTGTGTATGGAAGTAATTCACAAGAACTCTCATTCTGAAAAGAAGAGGCATAATGTACGACTACAGGTTGTAAGCAACATGAAAGCAGGGTCAGGTAATGTGCCAAAATCTAGGAAGGGCGAGAAAAATGGTAACATGACAAAGGGATTCCAAGGTAAGTGTTTCAGGTGTGGCAACGTGGGTCACTGGGTCAACTACAAGGACTGTCCTGGGTGGAAAGCGACTTGTAAAACCTGCGGGAAGAAGGGCCACTTTTCATCTTGTTGCAAGAGTGCTAAAGGGATGAAGAAAGTCAGGGAGGTGGTGTGTGACTCTGGTTGTGTAAGCGATGAGTTTGTTTTACAGGTGCGAGAGGGAGCTGATGAAGGTCTATTTGAGGTTGTACGAGTCAATGGCAGTCCAGTCAACATGCTATTTGTCTCCGGTGCCAAGATATTTCTCATACCCAACGTGTTTTATGAAGAACATCTCAAAGTGTGTGTGAAATTGATGAAGCCTGATGTCAAGCCTCAAGGGTATGGGGGAAAACCTATAAAACTGTTAGGTTATTTTTTTGGAACTATTGAACTGAAGGACAGAATGATTCCTGGGAAGCTGTATGTTCCCTGTAAAGCAGTCACAGCCGGCATGGCTCGCAGGTGGAGGGGGTGGGTACAGGGGGTCTCGGGGGGTTGCGTGGGAAGTCGCAATTGCAGAGGGAAGGGAGAAAGAATAAAAAATCACCTACCTTGCAGCCGCAGGGTCCCGCGTCTTCTTTGCTCATGCTCCCCTGCTTCTGACACAGGAAGAGGAAGAAGGCAGCCAGGGGCTGGAGGGGTGGGCATGTTCTCCATGCAGGCTGTAATGCAGCCTGCATGGAGAAGGGGAAAGTGTGCATGACTGTTTTGGGTGGCCCAAGAGGGCCGACCAAACAGTCATTGCGCACTCAGGAGTGGGCAAACCACTCCTCCACTGCCCTGCTCTCAGATCATCCCCGCCCACCTGCAAAGCAGCCCAAAACACATAAAATGATAATAACTGAAAATTATTATCATTTTATGGTTTCTCACACTGCTTGAAAGCAGTGGGTCGATGCTCCTCTGCCATAGCGGAGGAGCCGCCACTGCTGTAAAGGAGATTCTATGATCAGTTGGAGACACCCAAAGGATTTAGAGGTGTATCTGGATCCCAATGAAGTCCCTCCTATATGGCTGTGTGAGAAAGAGACAGTGGTTTCCAGAGTGGGTGGTTGCATGTGTGTGAAGCAGGAGGTGAAACATTTGTTTTCTGAAGTCTTCAAAAAGGAACTGGAATGTTTGAAACACTATGTACACCAGATTACATTTAAACCTGGGGTCACTCCTAAAACCTGTAAGGAGAGGGGTGTTCACTTAATGGTGAGAGATGCTATGAAGAAAGAGTTAGGAAGGCTGTTGAGTGAAGGAATAATCCAGGAATTAGAGGACACAGAGTCATTTCTCCAGTTGTAATGGCAAGGAGGGCCAATGGGGATGTGAGACTCTGTGTGGATTTGAGGGAACTCAATAAACCAGTGGTAGCAGACCATTATCCTCTACCAAATATAACTGAAATGCTCTGCAGTTTGGAGGGGGCGAAGTTTTTGTCCTATCTCAATTTAAATTCTGTGCATCACCAGATTGCCATACATCCCTCTTCACAAGATCTCACAGCTTTTGTAATACCTTTTGGTATGTTTAAATTCCTCCATATGCCTGTTGGGTTAATCGTGGCAGCCACCTTCTCCCAAAGAGCTATGGAACAAGTGTTGGAAGGCGTTGGTGGAGTGAAAATATACCAAGACGACGTTCTGGTTATGGTAAGACATGGTAGGAACATGATTGGAGATTGTAAGAAACGTTGTCCAGGCTCAGGGCTAGTGGTCTAAGACTGCAACGGGGAAAATGTATGTTTGGTCTGACAGAAATCGAATACTGGGGTCATATAGTTACTGAGGATGGTATTAGACCTAAGGAAGATCTATTGAGAGCCATAACTGACAGGGCATCTGTCCTGCTAACAAGGAACAACTACTCAAATTTCGGGGAACTACTGAATACTATAGCAAGTTAATTCCCAATTTCTCAGAAAGGTGTGTGAACATGAGGAGGTTACTGAAGAATGGGGCAGGGTTTATGAGTGTGAGAATGAATTTCAGTGTCTGAAGGTGAACTTGAGTGAAGCATCCAAGCTGGACAATTTTGAACCAGGTTGCAACACCATATTTATGACAGATGCCAGCTCATCAGGACTAGGAGCGGTGTTGGAAACAGTTGTAAATGGGAGCGTCAACACCATTTGTTTTATATCGAGAGGGCTACAAGGAGCTGAGGTCAACTACTCAGTGTTTGAGAACGAGGCATTTGCAGTCTACTGGGCAGAGAGGAAGATGTGCAAGTTCATCTGGGGTAGTCATTTCATAGTGAAGAAGGACCACAAACCTTTAGTAGAGACTTTAGGGACAAAGGGGATACATGCGGTGTTGAACAGGAAAAGAAGGTGGGTTGTGGCATTGCAGGAATTTAATTTTGAAGTAGTGTATTTGTCTGGTGTGATAAATACTGCAGCTGACTGCTGTTCAAGGTTGTTTATGGATAATGACAGCAGTATGGCAGGAGGTGAAGGTGTTGATGTGTTTGGTGACAATAATGTGAAGGTCTGCCAAGTGTCTGGGGTAATTGTACAGTAAGAAGAGTGGAGGAATGAGCAGGAGTTGGATGAGGAGTTGCAAGTTGTAAAGTCTAAGGTGGTGTAAGTTTGGTGAGCAAAAGACAAATGTAGTGATGTTTTCAAGGATTTTTGAAATGTAAAGGATGAACTTTCTGTAGAGGGTGGATTAATACTGAGAGGGAGTAGGCTTCTACCTCCTAGGAAGGTCAGGTGTAGGTTGATTGAGAATGCCCATGAAGGCCATCCTGGGATTTGCAAGACGAAAAAGAGGTTGAGAGAAAGTTATTGCTGTCCTGGTATGGCTCTCCCTATAGAAAGAGTAGTAAGAGAGTGAATGGAGGGCAAGCGTAGTAATAAGATTTTGATGTGCAGGATCCAGCCCATGGCCATCAGGGAGAGGCCTATGGGACCTTGGGCTGAAGTAGTGTTGGATATTGTGGGGCCCCTCAGGATTTCGAGCAATGACAAGTTTATAATTTCTAGAATGGGTTTGTACTGTCACTGGCTGGAGATCAAGATAATCAATTCGGTGGAAACTAGAGTAGTAATGGAGTTTCTTGATGAGTTTATTAAGGGAGAGGGTTTTCCTGGCTCCTTGCTAACTGATAATGGTGTACAATTATCATCTAAGTTCATGGAGAGGTTTTTTGGGGAAAGAGGCATAATGCGAAAAAAGTGTCACTATATCATCCCGAATCTAATGGTGTAATAGAGCACTTCAATAAAGTGGTCAAGGAGAGCATTCAACACTATTTAGCTAATGAACTGGGTGACAGAATTTAGAACCAAGCTTAATGTTTACAGGATGACAACCCATTCCTCCACATGGGTTAGTCCGTTTTTGTTGTTCATGAATAGACTACCCAATCATCAGGTGAGACCCATGTGGGTTAATAAGTTGAGAGGTGTGGGAGAGAATGATGCTAGTGTGGCTTTGGAGGGGTGGATGGAGAAAGAAACTGGTGCTGTAGAGAAAATGAAAGATAATTTTGACAGAAGGTTGGTTGTGAGGAGAACAGAAGTGTGTGTTGGGGATTAGGCAAAAACAAACAACCATAGAAAGGGTGGTCTTATGGAGAAGTTCAATCAGCCTATAGAAGTTATAAAGGTGTTTAGGACTGCGGTGAAAACCAGTGATATTCGTATTTCGAACCTGGGGTGTGTTGCTGTGTGGAAGAGTGTCAAAGATGTGGAAGGGAGTGATGAGTCTGCTCGTGTTTTGGATGAGAATCCTCTAAGTGGGAAGAGGGATAGCAAAAGGGTTGTGAAGAAACAGTCTTATTCAAAAGACTGTGTGTAAACCTACATTGCTAGGTGCGGCAATACCATTCTGGGTCTTTTTTTGTTTTTGATTATTGTTTTACACTGTATCCTTGTCAATGTATATTTTAGGTATCTTTTTTGTTTTACTGGGTTTTGTTTTCTTTGTTGTTTACAAAGGGAGGGAGTGGTTTGGTATCCTATGCACTGGGTAGCTGACTTCAGCAGTGCTGAGCATCTGACATTAGTGTGACAGATGTCAGTTCTGGAATACCTTGTGGTTGCCCTGAGTGTTGAAATGTATATACTTAAAATGTATAGGCGACTGCTTCAATGGTTGTTGGTGGAAGCAGGGTCTTCTGGTGGATGAGGCTTGTAATAAGGATTGCTTAATAAACTCCTTTTGGATCTCTACCCACGTCTCTTGGAGTGACCTTTCAACAGGCACTTTGCGTAAACTAGTGGCTATACAAAAATATGACCACACTCGCTTTCTGTTATCAGGCACATACAAGTGTTGTCCCTTAGTCCGGTGAACATTCACGAAAGAGCACGCACGCGGACACGTGGCTGGTTACGTTTTATGTAGAAGGTTATGCGTGATGGGCGGGAGGTTGTAAAGAAAGCATTTTTAGTACAGTTCATTTTCGGATAATACCATAATATTTGACCTGTTGCTCAAAATATTATTGCTGTTCATTTGTGATAACATCTCTTACAAACGGAGCGTGAAATCATAACTCATCTGCAATAAAGACGGCTTGTTTGAGCAGCAGAATACATTCGTTCCTATGAAAACGCACATTCTTGAGAGCAGTCTGCATATTAGTAAGGCAGCATGACATATCATTTTTGAAACAATTCGTGGATATAAGTGCTGATGAGTTTTGCCAAATACTGCAGAACGTTGAGTCTGACGCTGCGCACAGTTCGGCTTCTGGGAGTCTGCAGCGTGGAGGTGATTCAGCACCAGGACAGCTCCTTTCAAGTCCAGTCCGACACACAAACACGCACACATTCTCTCTCTCCCTCCATGTCTGCATGTCATACTGGAGCACGCTTATCGAGTCACTAAAACTGCAGCTTTTGCAGAACTCACATCATTGACACGAATGACATCAGAGCGTTGACCCTTTTCCGTCTTGTCAGCCTCCTAATCCATGCTGAGGTACTGGGAACATGACATAAAACGTGAAACGGACAGACGCTAAGCAACTCTCTAGTAGCCAAGCTTGCTTTCAGATTTTGTTACAGTCTTTTTGAAATCTGAGAACAGGTGTAGTGGCGAAAACAGAGCCATGGGTAGCAAAGAGTAGGCCAAGAGTAGTAATAGCTACCTCCATTTCACATACTTGCTAAGGAGGAGGTGCAGAAAAAGGATACATCTACTATAACTACAAATCTTGTCCACATCACTACTGTTCCGTGCCTGGCGCCAGACTAGAAACCCTCACACTCACAGTTCTGGAAATGGGAACAAGTGGGAGAGCAGCAGCAGAAAAGGGAGAGGGGAGAGATAGCAAGGGGAAGTGATGAGTGGCAGCAGAATTGTGAGGGGCAATCGTAAGTTTATGGCCTGGCAGGAAAAATGCATCATTTGTAAATGCTCTGTCACAAAGAAACAGACCAAAACGACAAATGTGATGGTAACAGATATATATATATATATATATATATATATATCACTTCATGCAACACATGAAGTATTCTTACCCAATTTAACGGCACTTAGTTTATCAATTCAGGTAGGATGGACGACTGAGATTGCCTTGCTGGGATTCAAATGGATAACCTTTGCTGCGTGTAGGACTGGCTAGCATCAATTGACTGAGGCATCCTCCATAAACAAGAATTGGCAAAGGCGATAGGTATTGGAGAGCTATTGGTTTCAGCAATGCCATATAACTATGTTGTAGAGCAGTGTGACTGGTGGGCTGCATGGCTAAAAGCTATTCAAAAAAGTGCGATAAAAGTTAATTTTTTTTATAAAAAAGCTGTGCTGCAGGAGGGTAAAAGAAATGCTTATAACTTTTTATTTTGTATTTTATTATGTATAACTTTTAGCCATGCTGTGCAGCAGCCACACGTGCTGCTCTACAAGATGGCTAAAGCTTATGGCAAAGCCAATAGCTCTCACATAGACGAGACCTATTGGCTTTGCCAATGCTTGCTTATCAAAGCGCACAGACTGCTGTGTTTAAGAAAGTGTGAAACTGCTGAGGTCAGAGCAGTGGGAATTATCACATGCTCCGAACAATGGTGAGGAATGACAAACAACTCGCTCCCCTGATTGAATTTAATCTTCAGATGCACACCCATCCACATCAGCAGAGGGGATCTGTTTGCTTAAGCTGTTTTCAGCAGACCAAATCGCTTGTTTAGCAAGACATTTCTTACAAGAAACAAAATGCAAAACCAAAAAGAAAAACAGAGAGACATATTTGTTCCCATGGTTCTCTGAGTGCAGGGAACACGAGCCAGGCTTTGTCCTTGACTGAAATCTGTGCAGAAAAATTCAGCACTTCGGAATAATAAGCCATAATGAGACTTTTCTTTTACAAGGTGGAGAATTAAAATAGGAACAAAGGCTGGCTCCTTTTCGTGAATCTGGTTGCCAGAGGATGCAAGAAGTTAAAATAAGTTGCAGCAGATTTGGAATAACATGCTATCCTCACACGAGCAGACAGCCTTCGCCTTTGGTATGTGCGATTGTTCAAACAGTAAGCCTCTCCGATGGGCTTTGGCCTTAGATAATGACGGGCCATATACCGTGGCGCCTTAACAGCCGACACAGACCAGAGACTGAGTGATAGGGGCTCGAAGCCATTCGAAGCCTAATCAGAGCAGAATGCGTTTATCCTACTGCAGCAGCTCAATGTGCAGGCCTGCAATCTGGAGTTGTAGAGCACACACAGCTGGGTGGGGTGTGTGTGTCGAACCTAAGAAGGTGAAACCAAGCTGGCTACAGGAAAGACCAGCAAAGTGAAACCAACAGCTACTTGGCCAATGAAAATAAAAGAAAATGGACTGCGATAAAGAAGTCAACCAATGGTAAGTAATGGGCGGGCTCAAAGCTCTTCTTATGTTGTTTTCTTTTTTTTAAAGAAACAACAGATCGTCGCAAGTTCGCAAGTGACAGGGCATGCTTCTTCTCGGGCAAGACCTAAAAAGCTGATCCGCCATACTTTATTAGTCATACACAGACCAGATTTTAAGACAGACTGCAGGTGTAAAGCACCATCTACTGAACATATCCAGAAAGTCTCAGGGTACGGATTGGTAAAATAGCTCAATGAATTAATGCACTTGTTGCTGAGTTCACTGAGTAATCTTCTGGTAACTAGTTTGAATCCTCATGAAATAGCTTAGAATGCTAAGGAGCGTACAGTAGATCACATGATTGAACCTCCAGGACATATGTTTGTAACCCAGTAAGAGAGCTTCATGTGTTGATGTCTGTGTTACAGACATTCTGGTGTAGCTTGCCGTTCATATGGTCCAATCTTGTAAAAGACCTTGGGGCAGATTTACAAGCCCCTTGCGACATTTTTACGACACCGTTGCGTCACTTCTGTGATGCAGCGGCGTCGTAAACAATGCGCCACTATGCGACAGATTTACAACGTGACGCATCTAGTGAGATGCGTCATGTTGTAAAGCCCTGCGCTACATTATACCTGGGTCAGGTATAATGTATGCAGGGTGGGCGTTCCGTCGCAAGGAAGCCCTGTAAAAGTGACGCTTTGAAATCTACAAGATTTCACTGAGTCACTTTTACGTCCCCGCTGTGTCAAATCCTTACGCCTGCTTGAAGCAGGCGTAAGGAGTGACGCAGCATGTTAGGTATAGGGCGCCCCTGAACATTGCTGGAGTTGCGTCGCGCTTGCGACACCATTCCAGCAATGCACTGCCCTTACGACATTAGATGCGACACGCATCTGACTATCCTTGCGCCATGATGCGTCGCATTGTAAATGCGACGCATCCGTGGTGGCGCAAGGGTATACCTACGTGTTGCATCTTTACTGGCGCATCCCTGCTAATATGCAGGGATGCGCCAATCCTTGTAAATCTGCCCCCTTAAGTGGCTTTATCTCCTGCACAAACAGCTGCACTTAACACCTTGGCTGCAGCGCGAATTCCGCCGCGGTGCTGAACATTCCAACCGCGGGCGTGGCTCGGACGGCCCCCGGCCGTCGTGCGCACACGCCCACCATGACTCATGACGGCCGGGGGCCGTCATGAGCACGGAAGGGGTTAACCGGCAAAGGCATACGTTAGAATTTTTAAAGGTTTTAACTTAATTGCTCGTTCTTTCAGGGCTGATTCATTGGGGATCATGGAAATGAGTAGTAATTAACACCAATAAGAGCAAAACACAATTCAGCTTGTATTGTCTGGTATATGAAAAGTGATTATTAGCATAGTAACGCACAATCACACAAAGAAAGATGGAGACAATACACACTTTTCCTCATCTTAAATAGGAGAGATTAAGAAAAAGAAACGGAGTTTTTTTGTTTCCTCTGATGGACGATGGTGGTTATTTTTGACTTCTGATAGAAGTTTGTCACAGAACTCGGATAACAGGAAAGCTTTAAATGAGTAATGTAAATGTAGGTGCTATGGCAGGAGAAGAGAAAGCCACCCAATCCCGAAGTGTTCCCACCGGCTGCAGTCCAGCACAACAAAGCATGTGCTGAGTGCGCCTGCAACTGCATGTGTCCCACTGTTGACACAAATACACAGGGGAATATGCCTACAACTAGCCATGTGGTCAACAACAGGTGACAGCAATGGAACCGGACTAGTCCTGACGACTCAGCATTACAAAGAAATAAACAGAGGCAGATAGGAAATTGCTTACTCCTGTAAATGTAAATTTGTAATTATTAACTAATGACTATTTAGTGGCATAAATATTCTGCATTTGAAAACCATATAGAACTGTTTTCCTTAGATTGGCCAAACTAGACCCTTACTCCATTTTGAAATGGTAAACTTGACCATGTTTTCATTTTTGCTATCTCCAAACGCAGTAACATTTGCACTGATTCAAAAACAATACGTTTTGTGATTCTATCATTTCCTTTGAATAAGACGTTCTTATAAGCTTTAGGTAAGCTTTTCTGAGAAATGTTTCTGTTCAAGGTTGTTCGTGTTCGATGCTGTGAGACATTCTTTTCATAAATCTATCATTCTTTGATGAGTAACTAGATTTTTTACAGTCAAATCCGATTACATTTGGGTAAACTGGGACTATTTTTTTAAATTTTTTATAGAATGATGTTAAATATTGTTGCATTTTATTCTGTATTCTAATTTGCTGATTCTATGTAACATTTTGCTCACCTTAGGCTGACTTTGTGATTTTTTCTTTGAGAGCGGACTCCTATTTGCAAATCTCATTCTGCATCTATTACCCTAATGCTAGACCATATTTAGTTTAAGCTTTTGATTTCTGCATTTAACTGAGCTCTATGCTAAATTCCCCATATCTTTTAATGGCTAACTATATTTTGCCTTCTGTAATGAACTTATTTAATAAACCTTCATGGTTTCTAAACTTATTCAGACTCAAAGCAGCTTATTTCATTGACTATGCTACTTGATTTGTTGACAACCCTAATCTTGTTAGGGGCACTTTACCTCATTTACTCTTGAGGATAACACCACCCCCTCAATCCTGCACAGGCACTGTATGTTTAGATTATCTGATAAGATATGGTCATCACTCATTACACAGGAAGGTGAATACCAGCAGAGCTCACCAGAACATGTGGAAATGATACCTTGCCCTACACTCAGAGAGCCCCTGCAAAGCCAACCTCAATGCATGATGGAGTACAACCTCCAGGTATAGCTCAGCACTAGGTTGGCTGGCTCCCGGTAATTCAGGTGTCTCCAAAACCCAGGCAGTTCACTGCAAAGTGTGAATCTACAAACCTACCCCCCCCCCACACACACACACACATACTGCCTTTGTGATGTTGCTTGAGCTTGGCAGCAAAAGGATAGCACCCTCTGGTCTCTTAGCCGTCTCTTGTCTCTAGGAATACAATTGATTAATAATTTTCAGCCACCTAGACCTTTGTGCACAGAATTTATTAAAACACATCAAGAAAACGCCTTGAACAGTGGCAGTACATTGCTAGCTATGCTTGGTCAACACATTTTTATTGCTGTAGAGGATGACATTTGGGCGATTCCCTGCAGGGTGTCTGGCTCCAAACCCACCAACATATCACACGCCCACACATGCACCAGGTACAGAACATTAGCACCCTGTTGTGTAATAGGAGACAAGCACTGCTGCAAACGTAAGCTGTTACCCCTATTCCATATCCTGACAGCTCATTGCTTGCTTACTTAATGTGCGGCTGCAAGCCCCAGGTACACACCTACAACTACACCGTATGTGCTATTGCTTACGTTCTACCTAGGCACTTCAGCACCAAGACATCTCCCTGCTGTGCATGGTGATGTAAACCCTGCTACTGCTCTCTATGGCGTGTGGCGCTACAAACCCACTTACACCGACACATGTGCATCCTATGAAAAACTCCTTACCTCACACACAAAAAACGCAATAGATAACTTTTATGTAAGAGGATACAAGTCATGCTCCAAATTAGGGATGGGCAAAATGTTAAATTTTCCTGCAGTTTGGAGAGGTTTGCAAACTTTGCAAAGTTTTGGAGTCTTCGTTGCCTATGAAAGAATGTTTGACCCAATGTTTGTTTTGCAGGAGAACACTGCCACTTAAAGTGAGTTTTTGTTGAGATTTTTTCCATGAAACCTTCTCTTGTAGAATCGTCTGCTCACATTTTTAACATTGAATCCTGTGCAAAATAAGAAGGGCTTGTAACGTTTAAACAATACTTTACAATTTTTGCGGAGACAAACATTTGCACCTTACCGCACAACTACACTATACCTGAACAGCTTTCTGCATGATGTGGAGCTGCAACCTTCCTACACCTCTGCATAACCACATGTGCACACAAGAGAGTTTTTGTTATAAATCATTACCTCCAGATAGTCGGGCTAATCAGGAAATGTCATCCTTCACAGAACTCAGTGTGCCCATTTTGCTGTGTGCATAGTGAAAACTTCAGCCTGCATCTATGTGACTACCATGAACTAACAAGTCTCTGCCTTTTCAGGCTCTCTTCCTTTGCATCATCATTCTGAACCCAACATCAGATCTTATTGCAAATAACCATTCACCTCTTCCACCAAGTGATTCCTCTTGAAAGCTTATGTTCTTCGTCACTAGATAAGCAGTGGCAAGCTATGCTAGGAAGAGATGAAGATGATGCCTGTAGAAAAAGGGCTGAGGATCTGAACGGAGCGTGGGGCGCATCCCAGGGCTGAGCTTACCAGTTTATCTTGGAGAACATGGCCATGTCCTTGAATGGGGAGAGTCCATGGCTCCTAGCCTTTGCTATAGAGTAGCACACAAAGATGCTGACCATCTGGATGGTGGTGTGCCTTCCTGGTGGCGGACCCTGACCTGCAGTGCCCTATGGGGGTAAGTGGTTAGTTTTGGGGCCTGGCCATGAAAAGAGAAGGGTCAGTGCTGGGGACACAGGTGGTTGCCCCTTTGCATTGAGAAGCCTCTGGCAGCATCCGTAATGTTTCCCACTGCATCGAAGAGTCATCACCAAAGCGTCCTCCTTGTTAGGTCTAGCCTATAGGCAGCTTTTAGCTGTATGTTGTCAAGGACTTGTTGTGGACAGTATAAATACTTACAGAGGGCTTTGAGTCAGCCCATTGCATAACACTGGTTGACTGTCTCATCAGTCTAATTCACTTTGTTCTTATTTGAAAGCTTCCCTTCCTCTTCTTGTGTTTGTCCCTCTCATGCTGCATAGTTTCTTTTCCATCAATATGGTTGGATGACTTGTATCCTTCCACTGCTTACATTCAGCAAAATATTTTTTTCTTTCTCATTCAGCACACCATCATGGGATGGGACTGCATAGGTTTTTCTGCTCTGTCCATGGGTGCTGCTTCCCCACTAAAACACTGCCACCCATGCTCTTCGTGTTGTTTTCCCCTCTCCCTCGCTTCCCGGCAAAATGTTTTTTTGGGACACCTCACATCATGCTCCTCTATCTCTCCCCCTTCTGCTGCTCTAGGCACTCATTGACATTTAATTCAACCTGTACGAAGACTCTGCCTGCTACATTAGTAAATGAAAAAAAACCTTTTTGCTTTCAGACCACCGAGCATCCATCTATATAGCGCTTTGGTGCACTTTTTAATTATTTTTTTTACTTTACAGCCTCAATTGTCATCTTGGAATGGTTAATTAAAAACTAAGTGGCCTCTGTGTCATGAAGTATATCTGCATATGCAGTGACACCTGAACACATTATCATGTTACCAGAGGGCTTCAATCTTTTTGATGCAGAGACCCCACCGTCAACATTTTTTAAGCGTAAGGACCCCCGCCTGACAAAAATTTCTAGAACCTGGTACTCTTCATCATCGGCAACCCTAAACTCCCCAAATTCCCACTGCAAAATATTTTTACAGAGGGAAATAATAATAAATATTACAGGATAACACCACCCCCTCAATCCTGCACAGGCACTGTATGTTTAGATTATCTGATAAGATATGGTCATCACTCATTACACAGGAAGGTGAATACCAGCAGAGCTCACCAGAACATGTGGAAATGATACCTTGCCCTACACTCAGAGAGCCCCTGCAAAGCCAACCTCAATGCAAGATGGAGTACAACCTCCAGGTATAGCTCAGCACTAGGTTGGCTGGCTCCCGGTAATTCAGGTGTCTCCAAAACCCAGGCAGGTCACTGCAAAGTGTGAATCTACAAACCTGCCCCCCCCACACACACACACACACATACTGCCTATGTGATGTTGCTTGAGCTTGGCAGCAAAAGGATAGCACCCTCTGGTCTCTTAGCCGTCTCTTGTCTCTAGGAATACAATTGATTAATAATTTTCAGCCACCTAGACCTTTGTGCACAGAATTTATTAAAACACATCAAGAAAACGCCTTGAACAGTGGCAGTACATTGCTAGCTATGCTTGGTCAACACATTTTTATTGCTGTAGAGGATGACATTTGGGCGATTCCCTGCAGGGTGTCTGGCTCCAAACCCACCAACATATCACACGCCCACACATGCACCAGGTACAGAACATTAGCACCCTGTTGTGTAATAGGAGACAAGCACTGCTGCAAACGTAAGCTGTTACCCCTATTCCATATCCTGACAGCTCATTGCTTGCTTACTTAATGTGCGGCTGCAAGCCCCAGGTACACACCTACAACTACACCGTATGTGCTATTGCTTACGTTCTACATAGGCACTTCAGCACCAAGACATCTCCCTGCTGTGCATGGTGATGTAAACCCTGCTACTGCTCTCTATGGCGTGTGGCGCTACAAACCCACTTACACCGACACATGTGCATCCTATGAAAAACTCCTTAACTCACACACAAAAAACGCAATAGATAACTTTTATGTAAGAGGATACAAGTCATGCTCCAAATTAGGGATGGGCAAAATGTTAAATTTTCCTGCAGTTTGGAGAGGTTTGCAAACTTTGCAAAGTTTTGGAGTCTTCGTTGCCTATGAAAGAATGTTTGACCCAATGTTTGTTTTGCAGGAGAACACTGCCACTTAAAGTGAGTTTTTGTTGAGATTTTTTCCATGAAACCTTCTCTTGTAGAATCGTCTGCTCACATTTTTAACATCGAATCCTGTGCAAAATAAGAAGGGCTTGTAACGTTTAAACAATTCTTTACAATTTTTGCGGAGACAAACATTTGCACCTTACCGCACAACTACACTATACCTGAACAGCTTTCTGCATGATGTGGAGCTGCAACCTTCCTACACCTCTGCATAACCACATGTGCACACAAGAGAGTTTTTGTTATAAATCATTACCTCCAGATAGTCGGGCTAATCAGGAAATGTCACCCTTCACAGAACTCAGTGTGCCCATTTTGCTGTGTGCATAGTGAAAACTTCAGCCTGCATCTATGTGACTACCATGAACTAACAAGTCTCTGCCTTTTCAGGCTCTCTTCCTTTGCATCATCATTCTGAACCCAACATCAGATCTTATTGCAAATAACCATTCACCTCTTCCACCAAGTGATTCCTCTTGAAAGCTTATGTTCTTCGTCACTAGATAAGCGGTGGCAAGCTATGCTAGGAAGAGATGAAGATGATGCCTGTAGAAAAAGGGCTGAGGATCTGAACGGAGCATGGGGCGCATCCCAGGGCTGAGCTTACCAGTTTATCTTGGAGAACATGGCCATGTCCTTGAATGGGGAGAGTCCATGGCTCCTAGCCTTTGCTATAGAGTAGCACACAAAGATGCTGACCATCTGGATGGTGGTGTGCCTTCCTGGTGGCGGACCCTGACCTGCAGTGCCCTATGGGGGTAAGTGGTTAGTTTTGGGGTCTGGCCATGAAAAGAGAAGGGTCAGTGCTGGGGACACAGGTGGTTGCCCCTTTGCATTGAGAAGCCTCTGGCAGCATCCGTAATGTTTCCCACTGCATCGAAGAGTCATCACCAAAGCGTCCTCCTTGTTAGGTCTAGCCTATAGGCAGCTTTTAGCTGTATGTTGTCAAGGACTTGTTGTGGACAGTATAAATACTTACAGAGGGCTTTGAGTCAGCCCATTGCATAACACTGGTTGACTGTCTCATCAGTCTAATTCACTTTGTTCTTATTTGAAAGCTTCCCTTCCTCTTCTTGTGTTTGTCCCTCTCATGCTGCATAGTTTCTTTTCCATCAATATGGTTGGATGACTTGTATCCTTCCACTGCTTACATTCAGCAAAATATTTTTTTCTTTCTCATTCAGCACACCATCATGGGATGGGACTGCATAGGTTTTTCTGCTCTGTCCATGGGTGCTGCTTCCCCACTAAAACACTGCCACCCATGCTCTTCGTGTTGTTTTCCCCTCTCCCTCGCTTCCCGGCAAAATGTTTTTTTGGGACACTTCACATCATGCTCCTCTATCTCTCCCCCTTCTGCTGCTCTAGGCACTCATTGACATTTAATTCAACCTGTACGACGACTCTGCCTGCTACATTAGTAAATGAAATAAAACTTTTTGCTGTCAGACCACCTAGCATCCATCTATATAGCGCTTTGGTGCACTTTTTAATTATTTTTTTTACTTTACAGCCTCAATTGTCATTTTGGAATGGTTAATTAAAAACTAAGTGGCCTCTGTGTCATGAAGTATATCTGCATATGCAGTGACACCTGAACACATTATCATGTTACCAGAGGGCTTCAATCTTTTTGATGCAGAGACCCCACCGTCAACATTTTTTAAGCGTAAGGACCCCCGCCTGACAAAAATTTCTAGAACCTGGTACTCTTCATCATCGGCAACCCTAAACTCCCCAAATTCCCACTGCAAATCATTTTTACAGAGGGAAATAATAATAAATAGTGTTAAGCAAACCAAAGGCTTGTGGGTGACTGTGGTTAGGTCTCAGAGGATTAAGACACAGTTCTAACAAAACGTCTCCAAAAAGAATTACCTAAAAATGCACAATGGTACTTTCTTTTTAATAAACAAAACATAGTTTGACAAAACTTATTCGGATGATATCACCTTTCTGAGCTAATATGACGGGTGTGCCTGTTTTTCTCTAGAGAATTGGTCAATCTGTGTTTGCACCTCATTAGTACCAGTTTAACACCCAAATATAGCAATAAGCAATGAAAAGGTGACCAGTCCAGCTTTGCTAAGGGCTTTCTACTGCGTAGCAATACGTGCCGTTTCTTTTTAACCATATGAGTAATAAAAAAGTTTTTATTTAAATTGTTAAAATCAGCAGATTATGCTGCAGATGTTGGATTATGTGGCAAATCTATAAATATAGTATAATTCGCAGGGGCCACATGATGGCATATTTACAGTGGCCCTGGGTAAAATGGCTGTAAAGCATGGGCTGAAACTTTAGTGCAAGGCATCCGAGGAGACCCATACTATATTTCATGGGATGCTGATAGCTTGGCTTTCACAGCTGCATGGAACTTGAGGTTGCTGAAAATCATTCATCATAATTAAAACATACCATTTACAATCATTATTGATGAACTATGAGGTCCAAGAAGGATGCTTTCTTTAATACCCAGGGAGCAAGTGGTCCCTTAATCTTCTTTCATACAGTTTTTCTAAAAAGGTTTTTATTTTTAACATTATGAAAACAGGCACTTCTATTTTAGCAAAAACTGACTCCTGGTTATATTAGTTTGCTGCTGTTGTTGACTTCAGAAATGTTTGGGGGGGCTAGAGGGCCTTCAGAGTCTGAACAAGGGGCGGGGTCAAAGGTTTGGCTAAACACAAAATATTCTGTTCATTTTTAGGTCTTCCACCATCAGGTAGCTACATATAAAATAACGGGCAGCTAAAATGAAAGTTATTAATATAAAAACTTGTTTCTCAGTGAGAAATACACTATAGTACATTATGAAACCTCTATTAGTTAATGCACTGCAGAAGTCTATGTGTAATCAGACAGCCGCAGAATTAAATCTTGGTTGGTGCAGGGGAGAGCAGTGACTTGTACTTTTTTCGTGCTACGTGGTCACAGCCTGTGACAGAAAGCACTGTGAATATGTAATTCATAATTGTATACTTGCATTACACACAGTATAAGATAGACTGCTAGAAAATGCACAAAAGATTTTACAGTAAAATGGCGCTTCCAATATTATAGATTTTAGTAATACCCAGACTGTACGTAATGCTATTTTTTTACATAACTGTCCCTTCAACATATCCTCAGGGATAGTAAGTGCATTGTAAATACAATGACAATTAAAAGCACGCACTTCCCAGCTCAGTTGTTAACTCTTTGCACTATCACTCAAAAAGAATAATACTTTGTCATCACAAAGCTTTAAGTGATTCGATCAGGCTCCCAAGAATCCATTACATTTGCAGATTTCCCTTCACAACTGCAGATTAAGTTGCTGTGTACATTTGCATTTCTTTCAGGCAAGCAGCACACTTGGCAAAAAGGCGTGTTTAGCTGTCTGATCGGCTTCAGGTTTACAGCACAGGAATGTCCCTGAATGACACTCCAGCTGAAGAGGCTGAGGTATGTGAGCCCCCCTTCCCACAGCTCCATGGCCACCCTGGGGGTTGTGCCCCACAGATTGAAGACCTCTGTGTTAGGGCCACTGTAGCATGATGATGCATACCAACACTTGCATCGTCAAAAATGCACGAATACAGATTATTGAGCTATTTTTTTTTTTCCTTTCCCAGATTCTGAACAGCATTGGCAAAAAGCACTGGTAAAGTTGAGCTACATTGGCTTTACCAACGCTTGTTTTTTTCTTTTGTTAAATTTACAACGTGCACACTTTGCAAAACTGGTGAATTTAAAACAAATGATCACAAAATTTAGAGTTGTGCAACTTTTTAATCATGCCCACACCTAGTTCGCCATTAAGAAAATTGCTTACACCAAACAGAAATTTTAGCACCAAGTCAGCTCTTTTTTCTGACTGAGAATTCAGACGGCTCTAAAATGTGATAGATTCCGTACTTCGCATGAAGAATACCTAATAGTGATGATCAGTGTTCATAACGCATTCAGGCACAATTCAAAATGTTTATTTGGCATTTACAAATACATGTTATCGAGGTTGCTCTTAAAAATCTGAATGCACAAATTTCGCATCGAACCCTGATGCCACAGCAACGAGGTGTCAAAAAGCAATCTTCCCTAACACTGCCTGTTTCCTTTCCCAGAGTGTTTATAAAACAGTGATTTCACCATAAAACAAGCAATAGCAAAGCAAATAGGTTCTGCCTTTGGGACCTATAAGCTTTGCGACTGCCTTTTTGGTGATTATCTACTGTGTCTGGTTTTATCCTGACGCTGTGCAGCACAGTCAATTAGAAAACTGTTGTAAAAAAAAGAAAAAGGTGCAATGATGCAAACTCTGCTGGTGGTCACCTCATTCCACTGACACAGGCATGCTTTAATTCTTTTATTTACTCATGCAAGATGGTGGACACCACTTGGATTGCTAAAAGATTCCCCCCCAAAAAACATGCGTGAAAATGCAAATTTACAACAAAAATAGACCGCATTAATGTAGAAGCAAATGGAGACGGGATACAGGTAGGGGTGAGGAGGTGAAAAACCACTGCACAAGGAAGATAGCAACACAGAGGTGAGAGGAGAAGTACACCTGGTGAGAAAAACAGAGCAGGTAGCAGTAGGCAAAGGAACACTGAACATGGGGACACATGAAAGTGACAGCAACACATGAAGCTGTGGAGAAGTACATGCCTAACACAACACAGACCAAGAGGGAGGTCGGGAGGGAGAAGTATATGTGAGAGAAACACAGAGCAGGGGTCAGCATTTCGACGGGGCACACTGGGGAGACAGGGAGAAAGATGGAACAAAACATCCACTCATGGAGTGCTTAACCAAAAAAAAAAAAGTTCCTCAAAGAAAGCAGTGAAAGGATAGCTGCCAGCCAATTTAGGAGATGGTGAAGAGAGTATGCTACAGGGGAGGGACAATCACAAGATGGTGTTGCTCGGATATGAATTTACCCTAAAAAAATTGAAAGACAAGAGGCATTTGGCAAATCAGGAACAAGTTGGTTTAATTAAACAGAGCAGCAGGGAGAGTATCGACAGAGTAGCGTCTGAAGAAAGTAATTGTACAGAAGTTTTGGCAAGCCATTTATACCATTTGTGAGGTACAATAAACTGATCTGGCATTCTTGGTCTCGTCATAAACAACAATTACAAGCATTTGATAAGGGGGACACAGGTGGCTCTCTGCCTCGGGGAGAGCTAATGTGGGCCAGTGTGTATGTGTCCAGATGTCAGTGTGGGGAGCGCATGATCACTACGTACGGTGTGCATGCTGTGTCCTGAATGGCTGAGTGTTCCTAACTCTATGTGGCATCTATCTTTGTGGTATTTTGGGAAAGTGCGCCTTTGGGCAAAAGTGTTTCAATGGGGACAAATTCCTCGGTATTTTGGAAAAGCGCGCCTTTGGCCAAACATGTTTCAATGGGGCCAATTTCCTCGGAGCTGTTTGTAGTACAACTGCCTATCTGTGGGATCGATCAGGGTTTTCCCTGGGTGTGCATTTGTCTTTTGGCTATGTGTAATCCCACCTGTGACCTATTAATCGGTAGGCTAGGGTTTTGGTTGAAGTGCCTGTCTGAACATGTATCTGATTCGGGTTGATGGGGAGGTCACCTTGGGTGAATCCAACAGCAGTGATATGATTTCACTAAATTGTGTACAATTAACATGGCGGTCATTTATATCATTTTTACTGACATTATCATTATTGTGCGTACAGCTGTCATAGCATACATCGATATTGTCTTTACTGATATTAACACTTATGTGTGCATAGATTATGGAATACATTGACATTGTTTCTACTGGCATCGACATTGTTATGTGTGCATAGATTATGGCAATACATGAACATTGTTTCTACTGGTATCGAAATTGTTATGCAAGCACATTTTATGATGTGCATCGACATTGCATTTATTGGTATTGACATTGCCGGGCCTGCATATATCATGGTGTGTAACAACATCGTATTCACGGATATTAACAATGGACAAGCTGGGACTAAGACAACCGCTGAAAAATAAGCATGCTAATTAGAATGATAATAAGGCCAACTAATGGCAAGCATGGGGCAGGCCTTAAGCCCCTGTAAAGGTACTTGGTGAGTCCACAATACAGTCTTTTGCAAACAGACTGGTAGGCTTGACCTAAAAAGAGAAAAAACTAAATTAGCATCATTGTAATAACAGTCATGCTGCTGTATGCTTATGACTGTTTTTTGTATTCATATTTTTTAAAACTTTGCGAGTGTAAAGAATGCAATGATTTATAAAAGGGGAATGGTGATCCTCTGCAGAAATGAAAAACGTTCCTGCTACAGCTCAGAGTAAAGCACGGCCTGCTGCCACTTGGCAGATGTCTTCCTTACCCTGCTCTGAGCCCTTATAAGCCTACAACATCCATGAGCTGCTGATGTTTCCTCACCAGCTTAACTGTCACTGCCAGGTGAAGCTGAGACCCCCTCACCAGAGGAATGCGCAAGTCATACCAAGTTTTTGGGTAAGCCGCTGCAATTTTTATTACATTTAAGACTTGTAACTTGCATTACTCAAATGTGTGTCGCATAACACAAAATAACACGAAACCTTGCATGCATTCTGTTCACAGAAAACTGGTTAAAGTAAAAAATGGCTCCTCGCAACAGTCCACTTATAGAACAAGTATTGAAAAGTCAATAGTCCTGGTTTATAAACGAAAGTGCTTCCTCAATGATTGTGTGTAGCCTTGTGTGGATGTGCGAAGAAAGATTTGAAAATTGAATGAATCGTTGGATGAGTGATGGCATGGATGAGTGATGCAAAACCAAAGGGGATGATGGACGGAGTGTTGAACATTGCAAGCACTCACCCCCAGTCAACTGATCTGGGTTTAATCCATCATCATTCTTTAGCTCACTCCGCCACCCCAGTTCAGACATGGCCATATGCAAATCAGTCTGACCCTGTGCCTCATGGGAACAGTCCAGCGCCAAACTGCCAAGCCATGTCTTCCCTGGACCGGAAACAAGCATCCTGGGACCGGTTTCTGGCTTACAGCCGTCATCAGCCAGGCCATCTTGAATCCAGTGGCAAAGTGAGCAAGGGACCCACGTCTGGGCATACCCTGCCAACTTAGGGCGAACATAGCAAAACCAAAGGGGATGATGGACGGAGTGTTGAACATTGCAAGCACTCACCCCCAGTCAACTGATCTGGGTTTAATCCATCATCATTCTTTAGCTCACTCCGCCACCCCAGTTCAGACATGGCCATATGTAAATCAGTCTGACCCTGTGCCTCATGGGAACAGTCCAGCTGAGTGATGGCCTGGGTGGGTGGGTGGGTGGTTGGGTGTGGATGGATGGGTGGTTGGATGGATGGGTGGGTGAATGGATGGATGGATGGGTGGGAGATTGGATGGATGGGTGGGTGGGTGGGTGGATGGGTGGTTGGATGGATAAGTGAATACATAATGGATGAAGGAGCAAGGGCTTTGCAGGGGGCAAGGTTAGGGTGGTGAGTGCAATGTGGTATGCCCTGCTATGATGTCAGAAATGTACAGAGGAGGGATGTAATTTAGATTTTGAGCTACAGGCCCTGAGACTTGTGACATTCATTTTGCTACCCTATTGCACATATGGCCATTCATCTTCTGTAGTTATGTCTCAGATCCCTGTTGTAATGACCATCGCATGTTTGCAGCTGTTTGTAATTTCATAGATCTGTTTTGTACTGGCATTACCCTTGGGTTATTTCACAGATATGTATTGGAGTGGCTTTCACTCAGTTTTGATGTGTTGCGGTGAAATAGCTCATAAT
Source organism: Calotriton arnoldi (assembly GCA_963921515.1). Taxonomy (NCBI): domain Eukaryota; kingdom Metazoa; phylum Chordata; class Amphibia; order Caudata; family Salamandridae; genus Calotriton; species Calotriton arnoldi. The sequence goes on along the minus strand of CAWUFW010002999.1, from coordinate 1,403,156 downwards.
GGGATCTGTGTACGCATGGCATGCACTCCGTTGTGCTCCACAGATGTGTTCTAGTGCCACCACTTGCTCTCTTCTTGAAGGGTCCATTATCATTTTTTTAAAGGACTGAAGACCTATTTCTTAATTTAAACTCAGAGATGTAGTAAGAATGATGCTTCCAACCTCTAGAATAAAGTCAAAGGTGACAACGACTGAACCAGACTATCTGAACCCTTCCTGCTTCTTTGTTGGTAAGTTGACACTGAAAATCCCTCCCTTAATATGATAAGATCTTCTACTAAGAGTTTGTGACATATGTGACCCTTATGCATCTGGTTACAATCTATGGTCTTATATTTGTTAATCACTGTAGTCTCCTGGTGCTGTATGAGCTTTTGCTCCACAGTGAAATGTGCTCACTTCTCTAATTAATATCTACTAGGTAGACTTTTTTGCAAAGCACTTCATACTTTGCCAGTATGTCTTGATATACATATACGTCATGAAAGCAGCTAAGATATAGAAGTGTGAGGAGATACAGGAAAAAAGCACAAGTAAATAACCAGCCCAAGTTGGCATAAGAGGTACGGAATAATTACGTAGCCTACAATAGCATAAATCCATGGTTTAGGGGGTATACTTTGAATACAGACTTTATCGATCCACCCCTTATTACCTCAACAGGATCACTCCCCATCACGACAGACATTATGTGCACCTATGGCATGGAAACTTCAGTTCTATTTATCAAAAGAGGGGGACTCTAGGAGCTATTCTAATAGGTCCGGTGACCCGTGCTCCCGAAATTAAACTTATACCAAAGGGAGTCACCGTTCCTGAGTGGAGATGGAGAGAAGGGAAGTAGGGGGTACACTTGTCGTGTGCTACTCTGCTTGTGGGAGGCAGGGTGTCCTCATCTTGATGCCCTCACACACCCGAAGGATGTCATGCTTCATCATTGGGCTTTTGCTCCTCTCGGGCCAGCGCTGCAATGCCCTACGGGTCCCCCGAAGGGTCTCTTTTTCGGAGATCTTTTGATGAAGCCGTATGGGTGCGTGGGTGTAAGTGGCAGTGAAGTCCTAGAAAGTGTATTAAAAAATGTCTGGATGGAGAGTGATTAATTTTTAATAAAGTGATCCCTCTGTCATTATTAAAACAAAGTGTATGAAGCTGCTTTAAGGGGTATTATGTCCCTTGGTAGCTGGGTGATTATATGTCCCTAATGGGCATATCTTATGGTCAACATGTTTCGCGCTTCAGTGGTCTCAGGGGAGATCCAGGGCGCTTCGTCAGGACCGAATAAGAAAGTTATATCTACAGTGGCTCAAAAATTTCGGTGCCCCTGGATAAATGAAAGGAGTAGAGATTCCCTTAGTAGGTAGGGTAAGATCCCATGAGATCAGTGAGGGTCACTTGAGAGAGTTCTCTCGTGCATCTGGGCTGTGTCACCTGTGTGCCTCTCGCTGTCTCCGCCTGGAAACTTCAGTGTCATATGTTGGCTCAAGCGTGTATTTTCACCACCCACTTATATGACAAAAATGCATACCCATCACCACAGTGCTCTGGCTGGGTTTCAGTTTTAATGCACTACAGTTACACATGGCAGGGAAAAATACCCTTGTTATGTAGGAAATGGCTATATATAATTGTATGTTACCCTTGAAGTGTGCCTTGAAAACCCACATGGGCGAGTGGAGAGATAAAAAAATAGGACACTCTACATATTAGGGTTTGTGTGCCTTAATATATATCAAAAGCTATTTCATTCTGCTGGCATAGACTTCTCCTAAATAGGTCATGTCAGATTAAATCTTTATTTTCTACCTCCATGTAGGAATAAGTTATAAAAATGATTCTTAGTTATTTTCTACTTTTTTTATCTGACTAAATGGTGATATCAGATTGTTGGACTTGGCCCTTTTTGCGGGGTCATCCCTGATCTTTTTGCCTTCCTCCTGGTATTTTTTCGGATCTGGAGTTGGTGGTTTTAGGACTCTGGGCACTTTATCACTGCTGTCCAGTGTAAAGTGCATGTGCTCTATATGGTAAAACATGGTAAGATTGGTCTACACCTGTTTGGCGTATTTCATTTTCCTATCAGTCCCCAGTAAAGTGGTATCTCATATACCCGGGCCAGTAAATTAAATGCTACTGGTGGGCTTGCAGCGCTGATTGCACCACCCACCAAAGTAGCCTTTCAAACCTGTCTCAGGCCTCTGCCATTGCAGGGCCTGCGCACGCAGTTTACTGCCGCTGTGACGTGGCACATAAAATGGGTGCCACGTCTGTGACTCTCCTTTTACTACATATCAGTCACCCCTAAGGTAGGCCCTAGCTAGCCCTATGGGCAGGGTGCATTGTAGGTGCATTGTAGATAAAAGGTAGGACATGTGCCTTAAACTGTGTGGCATGTCCTGGTAGTGACAAACAGCCATTTTGGTTTCTCACTGCTGTGAGGCTGCTCTCTCATAGGAATGCATTGGGGATTCCCTGATAAGTGTTTCAGTGGTAATTCCTGATCTGAGAGGAGTAGCAGGATCAAGTTTGGTATGTTTGGAATAGTGGTAATAAATGCTGCGTAATGGTGTGCGCAGATTTATTATCACTATTTTAGAAATGCCACTTTTAGAAGTGGGCATTTCTGTGTGCTATGTGTCTTTGTGCCTGCCTGATGTGTATTGCATGTCTGGCTCTGGAGTGACAGAGACTGGGGAAGTGCAGTGGCTCCAGAGGGGCTGGGTGAGTCAGCGCTAGGCTGAATGTGCCTGACCTACATTTGGAGTAGTGGGAGGAGTAGTCCCTGACCCTGAATAGGTCTGTGCCTGCCTTGTACAATGCTGGCTCCGCCCCCCGTGGTGTGTCTGGGGCCAGGACCTACTCTGTCAATGGGGACTGTTGTGCACGGTAAACAAATGTTGGAGTGCCCTCCAGAACTGGTTTTGACCGGGCACAGAGCCCTGTCAGGAGAACAAAGAACATAGCTGGTATAAATATTGGGGCTGTGACCCCATGAAGGAGGAGAACCTTGTGCTGACCTGCCGGAAGCTGAAGGATTGCTGGGCAAGGAGGAACAGCCGTAGGACCCAGCTACTGCTTCCTGGGGGTCCCTACGTGCTGGCCTGCCTGTGCCCAGCTCTGCCCCTCTGAATTTGGGACTTAGTGCCTCGTGAGCGCTTCAGGGTTATTTGCCTTGTGCCAGAAGATGGGAGGAGCGCTGGTGCCCTGCAGCATGGACTGTGCTCCCCTCCCCAAGGTGACCGGAGCCTCAGAGGGGGGCCCACACTGCCCCGAGGCGTGAGGAGTGCCCCAGGGGTCTTTGCGCTTGAAAGCGCTGTGCAGCAGATTGCTGCGAAGGAATCCCGGTGTGGGGGTTCCCCGTGCTGCCTGGTGGTGGGCGGGGCTCCCGGAGTGATGTGGAGAGCCCCGCATGATTCTACGAGCCCGAGGAGGTTGGGCTCCAACTTTGCCCTGCAGAGTGCGTGACGAGCACTCGATCGCTGCCTTTTTCGGTATTCCTGGGCCCGAGGAGAAGGGCTCCAGCTTCGCTCGTTCCGAGCGAGTCGGCCGGAAGTCAGGCGAAGAGAGCCTGACCTGGGGCGGGGCTGGAGGCCAGAAAACTGCATGGAGACTGGGCGGAAGCCAGGAAAGGGCTGAGCCTGCTTGTGGGCATGGCCCGCACCCGAATGAGAGACGCCGCCGAGCCTGAAGTGCAGGCGGGAGCCTACCCCACGTTGGTGAGCGTCAAAGGAGGGACCGAAGCCTTGCAGGCCCTCCTGCTGAACTGCCGCTTGTAGTGCCAGACAACGACAGCCCCAGTGAGTGGGGCTGGGAAGGCACACTCTTGGTGCCAGTCTTGGTTTATGGCTACACCGCCAGATCGCGGGTAGCTGCACCGTCCTAAAAAGAGGAGCCCCAGTGAGGGGAGCTCCCAGAGTACTCTTGGTGCTTATTTGTGTGCACAGCTGCTCCGCCAGATTGCGGGCAGCTGCAACGACGGGGTCATTTCTTTTACATGAGAGAGACAAGGGTGAGTTGCACACTTGCCCCCATTTGAGTACGGGCCGGTGGAGGCCTCGTGACAGGAGAGCCCTGACTTTGTGGGTCAAGGGCATTTGGGACAGCCCAAGACGGGCCCCGAGGAAGGCCAGTCGGCCTAGAGATCACTGTGCATTCTGGTGGGGCGCAAGGCCCTGAGGTGATGTGTGCACCATACCAGTTTTACTGTGGTGCACTGCTGATTTATGCCTAATGTGATTTATGCATAATGTGTTTATGCTAAGTGCCATTGCCAGTAATTACTGGTTGCTTTTCTAACTGTGCGTTCTAATGGTGATGACAGTGGCCCGATTGGCCCTGTAATGTATATAATCCCCTGTAAAGTAATACCTAGTGCCCGGTGGCACAGTGTACATATGTGATTATGCTCTGATGTGTTTTATGGATAATACAAAGGCTATTTTTATATAACCTTGTGTGGAGTTTCTTTTGTGGTGTGCCTACTGTGTCACTGGTGTGTGTGTGTGTGTTGCGCAAACGCTTTACACATTGCCTCTGGGATAAGCCTGACTGCTCGTGCCAAGCTACCAAGGGGGTGAGCAAGGGTTATCTTCAGCGTATAACTCCCTTGCCCTGACTAGAGTGGTGGTTTCTGCCTGGCTTAGGCGCTTGCCCTAGCCAACCAGAAATCCCATTTCTAACACAGATGTTGTAAAAATCTATGTTAGGATGCCTGAGCCAGAATTGTCTTAAAGACAAATCCTTGGCAGGGAAGGTTAACAACTTTGGCTCAGAACACAATGGATTGCCCCAGGATCCAGGAAAGACCAATGAGTGTTAACTGTTTACCACTTAGAAGAGATTATCAATCTGGAATTGGGCAGGAACAAGTGGCAGAACAAGGGACAGGTTTAGCACTGCCTCTTTTGATTTGGAGATACAGTGAGGAATTCTCATATTCATCCCCAGGAACCTCCGGCCAGAGGGAAAACATGTTTTGACCCAGTCATGTAGAGGAGTGGCCAAGAAGTGGAAGGCAGGCCTGCCTGGAGCAGCTCGGATCCGGTAACAGGGCTCTTGGTTAATTATACTTCAGATGTTGCAGTCCCTGGGGACTGTCGTTTATGAGGCTGAGGAACAAGGAAGGCGTCTGCCATTAGGAATAAGAAGGGTGAGAATAAAGTCCTTGCTAGCCCTCGGAGGATAAGTCTAGTTTCCACCACCTGCCTTCTATGAAAGTTTAATGCTTGGACTTTTCAACTTTACGAGGCTGTCTTTTAGAGTGTTTCATCCTTCGACACGAGCTGGGTCACCAACTTCTCTTACTTGGGAGTATCATACCACCTTCACTCCAGGAGATGCTGTTCGGTCAACAGAGGATGATTTTAAAACCTCTGCCTTGTCCCCTGAAGTCCTATGCAGAGGTGTGAACTCCTTCATAAACGCATTACTGTTTATCAGTGTTCTTTCCCACCTCATTTGAAAGTTCTTTCCACTAATAACAGTAGATGAGTGAGCAGTGAATACCCCACTGCTGGCTGTTCTTAAGAAAATTAGAGAAGTTGAGCTGGACAGTCACCTCAAATAATTCAATGATATATATAAAGTTACATAAAAACAAACATTGGCAAAGCCAATAGGTCTCGCCTCTGCAGGAGATATTGTATTTGTGAATGTGTTTTAGCCATGTTGTCTCCAATGCACTACCCTAAATTTAAACCTATACCTCTCTCAATATATCATCTAGCTCTACTCTCTGACTCACCCCCAAACCTCATTCTACTATTATGATCTCCAAAATAACCCATTCTAGACTCTTCCCTTCTCTATTCCTCCTTGGATCACCCCAAAGCTCAATGTAATACTATGATCTCTCAAACAACTCATCTAAATTATTCCCTCATCTAAATTCTTCCCTTACCTATCCTTCCTTTGACTCATCCCAAAACTCATTTTACTACTATGATCTCTCTAATTAATTACTAGAGATTCTTCCCTCCTCCATCTCCCTTTATACGCATCCCAAACCTCATCTTACTACTATGATCTCCAAATAAACACTTTCTAGACTCTTCCCTCTTCTATCCCCCAGTATCCTTTTCAATCCACTTAACAGACTTACATGCCTACCGCTCAAATTGACTCAAATTTCACTATACTAATCTACCACTAATCCTTTTTGGGTTCCGGAGTACCGTGCTACTCACCAAAAAGCACTTTGACGCCTCGTCAGGGGTAGTAAGCGCTATATAAATGCAATTACAATACAATACAATAATTTCGGCACCTCGTATAACTTGTATGTGCCATTCATACAATCACAGAGAACAGTAACTCAAGAGAACGTGAAATGTATTTTGTGAATATTATGCACATTTGGTGAAAAACAATTACAATTTTTGCTCACACCTAGCTTGTGGCCCTTCTGACTCCTGCACCATTACCACCTGGTTGCCGATGGCCCTGCCGTCCACACCTGCAGGATTTACAGTCAAGCCCAATCAAAGATGCTCACCATTGTTCACTGCACACCATCACCCTAAGTACCACTTGCATCACAAAATAACCCCTAACCACCCTCCAGGGCATTTCATACCTGGTGGCCTCATGAGGACTGAGAGCTGCCACAAATTCTTGCTTCACAATGTTGTGCTATGGGACAGCCTGGTGCAGGAGATCATTATCATAGGGGAGGCAAGGAGCAAGGGTTTAACTATGCCTTGCTATATAGGTCACTGTAAAAACTTTGCCCACCTATAAGCTTTTAGTCTTCATTTGAAACTTTTGCATCTATAGAAAAAACAAATACAATTATTGAAAAAAGATTAAAAATAGATTTTAAATAAACCTACTACATACCAATCGCAATTATAGTTGGGTATCCTCAAGAGCAAACAGGAGAGTGAGTAGAATCACCTGCCAACTCACATGGTGTCACCGTGTGTCACACGATTTCAGCTCCCTGCACACGGTCGCCCTTGAGTAGCTGAATTCACACAGTGGCAGGGAGACGAGCTGAAAACCACTGTAAACAGTGGATTTCCAGCTCGTTTTAGGAGGCAGTAAGCAGCTGATGTCCATTAAGAGGTGTGAAAACACCCTACAACACAGGCGAAAGCCTCAATTAACTTTTGTTTTTTGGGGGTGGGGCGTGGGAGGCTTGGTAAGGGCCAGAGTGCCTCCTAGGTAGCTCTTACCATGGGGCTGCATCCCCTCCAAGGCCACGCCCCCTACTCACATGGTGAAATTAATTTGTGAGTTGGCAGTTCTGGAATCTACAGGTGCTTCAAATGGTCAGGACAGGGGCGTTGTCAACCCCTCACTTTAGGAGCTATAGTGGTTGTGGGGTTCTTGATGGGCTTCTTCTGTCTGCAACTTTAGCAGACAAAGACTCATAATTAACATGAAATGGTAGAGCGTGAGTGAGTGGATGGATGGATGGATGGATAGATCGATAGATGGGTGAAAGAGAAAATAGATGGATGAGTGGATGGATGGATGGAGTGAAAGTCTGGATGAGTTGGAAGGCTGGATGGATGACTGAAAGACTGGATGGATGGATGAGTGGAAGGATGGAAGAAATGGGGTGTTTAAGTGAAAGAATGGATGATTTAGTGAAAGGGTGGATGGAAGGATAGATGGATAGATTTGAAGATGGATGGATAGGACTGATATAGATGGGCAGACAGATGGAATGGTGACAGACTGAATGATGGATGAAAAATGGAATGGATGACAGAATGTAAAGGTGCAATGGTGGATATCAGCAGGTAGCTGGAAGGATGAATGGATAGATGCTGGGTAGAAGAGACAAGCAAGCTCTTCTGGGGAGAGTTGCAATGGCTTGCTTTGCTTGTTTGGTGCCATAAGAGCTTTGGTTCAAAGTGGAGGCTAGTTTACTTACATCCTATGGGATTTATATTTCGGCAGACATGATATCCGTCACTGTTGTGACAGAGTACCCATGTCCGCCAAGATCTAAATCAGGCCCTTAATGTCTGTTTTTTAGAAGGCACAGATCTAGCTTCGCCTTGTACTCGTGGAGACAAAGACGAGCCGATGATGCCAAACCTGCAAGACTGCTCCACTCCTCTTGCGGCAGCAGCTCCGTGGCTTCCACTATCTCAGACCCATTTATCATGGAAAGTTGGGTCTTTACAAAGGATCAGAGAGGACTCTGTCTCACTTCTTTCAACCTCAGCGCTTCCTTTGATAGCCGGCTTCTCCGTCTTTCATTCTTTCTCCTTCTCTAACGACATGTACACAGAGGAGGGCTAATGACTTCCACTGGGATTTTGTACGACTCTGCATCAATTATTTAACAGTCTGAAGGAGGGAGTCTTGTGGATGCAGCCGGAGAATCTCACATTCGAGGAGAGAGCGTGGCTCACACAAGTTTCAGGAACAAAAGGTCTGGCCTTTTGGAACTACAATGTTGCATCTGTATTTCTTACCATGTTATTGAAGAGCGATGTCCTGGAGAAGGGTTAAGTGCCCGCCAACCCCATCAAGTCCAAAAGCCTGGTTGGTGCCTGTGCGATCAATACTAACCCATGAAGTCGTTAATATTCCTATAAACTCGACAAACAGGGAGCAAATTACTTACACTAAAGCTCATGTTGTGTAGTATTAATTGGGATACTGAATATGTCACTGTAAATGTTTTTAATGGTCTGCATAAATTGTTTAGCTCATGCAGACATTCTGCGGAGCTGCTATGTGTGCAGCGACAGAGTAGGTCCTCGAAAGAAAAACACACACTCAGCATTTCACACAACGGAGAACCCCTCATAATGCCGTGGGCTGACACCATGTTCGATACATATCAAGGCAGCCAGGAGGTGGCAGATTTTGTTCCCCCCTTTTCAGGATAGATGCTCTGTGTATCCTCCATAGATAGCCTGTGCAATCAGTCTTCAGCTTCTTTACCATACACATACAGCGGCGGCTTCACAGTGAAATGTCAGCATCTATTTCCAACATAAGATAACACAATATTTGTCTCAAAGCCCTGCCGCTTACATCTTCACAGGAGTGATTAAGGAACTCTAGACCCAAGTCCATATTATGCATCTGGTTGCACCCCATACTCTTGCACTGTGAATTTTGCATTGTTATAAATGTCTCGCTCTCTTAAGGGCTCAGACGTGGCTTGTGATGAGCAGTCCTATACATAGCTCAAAAACAAATAAACTGATGACAGCAAATTGAATATGTCAAAAGATAAACCAAACTCTTGAAAGTGTGTCAAAATCTTATCTAAAAGTAGGCACTTTCACCGTGGAGAAACAGCTAGAGAAAATGTACATGATTAGAACACATACTAACACAGAAATGTGTCCCATGTAAAAAGTGAAGAGGGCGGAACAGAGCTTTTACTGGATAGATGCACAGGTCATTGAGGAGCCGTATCTCTTGCACATGGATTGGCATCAACACTTAAAATCATGTAAGAGGGGGTCAGCCAGTGGATGACAAGCAGAGACTCACGCCTCACATCCAGGACCTGTGCAGGATTCCAGTAGGAACAAAGTCTGACCTTGCAGTCCAGAAATGCAGATTTCAACTGAGAAGCCCGGGTAACTATTAAATTGTTGTGCAGAAGAAAATAGTGTAAAGAAATATCATCTGATAAATGTAGTGACCTAAATTTAATTTGCAAAAATAGCACCACATTGGATGTTTATTTTTTATTTCTAACTCCAATGGGGTGATATTTTTGTACACAATATTCTGATAATGATATCCAGGCACCACACCCATTTAGTATGGTCAAGAATTGACAACACTACTTCCAAACACAATCTTCTAATGCCATTTATTCTAGCTTTAGATTGGAAAACATTATTTGGTCATCAGAAAGGAAAGCAGCTTTTAGACAAATGGGGCAGCAATTTTAATTTAGCGTTTTTTTTTTTTTTTAAATACTGCTAGAATATCAACATTTGTGCCAATTATATGATCGAATCCCTGAAAAAGCAGTAAAGCAATTTACTCTTCCCTAGACACATCAGTCTTTCAGAAGTACCCTCCTGGGACATGTGGTTTGCCTATCTGTAAATGAATTCAACAAACAGGCTTGGATTGCAATGAGTGCTTAAAGTCATAAGGTGGAGTGGGCCAAGGCCACCTACATTGGCTTTCACTAGCTGCCATGGCCAACAAGTGGTGAAGACACAGGTATCCTAGCGTGACCCATTTCATACCAGGTGCTTGTCTTGTTAGTAGTAAATGTTCAAATGTATTGCTGAGTGGGCCCAGGCACAGCTGTCCTTTACGTTAGCTTTGGAAGGTACAAAGTGGAGGTTCTCCTGAGTGCAATGCAGATCACGAACGACGCTGACCAAATACTAGCACGGCACACTGTGGGCACCGGTGCCAGTCCCAAAGAATGACCGGCCCGAAGAACGCCAGGCCACAGCTGCCAACAGAGGTTCCATGGACCTACAAACGGGCCTTGCCTAGACGTGTTGCATCTGAAGCCTAACCAGCGTTCCATTTCCTCCATCCGGCGGAACTCTGCGCCCCCTCGCGCCCCCTTCACCTGGCCTCGGCCTCGTTTAAATAACTTTCCTGCTCCCTGTCAGGAGTGGATTACAGCGAACCCGAGAACCATCCGTCTTGTGCCGCGGTGGTTCGGCGCAGGCAATAAACTCGTGAATATTTTATGGGGTTATTAGTCGACAACATAATAGATCTGAGCAAAAAGTCAAAACTGCTGACTGAAAAGGGGGCTCCTGCAGCACGAGGCGAGAGTGCTGACTGCGGCGCGGCGTTTCTGATCCTGCTTTATGCGCTCATTAAAGTGAGAAATACGGTTGCGGCTCCGAGTGGCCCATCTGCTGCCGGAGCTGCTGCCGGCTTTGATGTGCTGGTGCCGGCTCTTCGGCTGCGGCTGCAGGCCGGGCCGACGCGGATGAGTGGGAGCAAGGCAGTGGCGCTGAAATTCTGTCAGCAGACTCGGTTCTTTTCTGTCTCACCTTAATTTCTCTCTCTGGTTCTTCTGCGGGCAGTGACACGGGTCGCACTTTGCTGTACAGTGTACAATCTTAACACAGCTTCAGCTTTACCGAGGGAACAGCTTGGAGGACGTAATGTGATCTCACGGCTAGACTGCCGACTTTAGAACTGGTGAAACTAAGGTTCGAGCCTCGGGTTTGACTCCCCAGCTTGTGATTCTGGGCAAATCACTTAATCTCCCCATGCCTACCAATAGAAAAAAAATAAATGAATGTGTCCTTGTGTAACGTAACTGGTGCTCATGTAGAGCGCTCCAATACTTTCTGGGTCGAGTTCACGCTATATAAATCTGCAACAACATGTGGGGTGATGTCTACGTGGTCTATTATGCGTGAAGCCCCTAGCATTCGGACAACACCGTGCATTCTGGGAATTGTATTTTCGCTTTTGACAGCATGATTGTTTATTCACCAGGTCCAGTGTGCTAAAATAACCATGACAGGTGCAGTGAACAACTCCATTGCTGGTGTTTACATGAACCGGAGGAATAAAGAAGTAATTACCTGGACATAGACACCAAAGAAAAAATAAGCATTTCGGACGAAGAAACAAAACAACAGAAAGTGAGACATGCCCCTGCAGGCATTTTCGTGCAGCACAGTAACAGCACCAACAGCTTTAACAATAATCCTCTGTAGAAATCGCACCGCCTGTACCAATGATTAGATAAAGTGTAAATGTAATCTAGGCCCAGTGATTTTTATGCGAGTGTAAGCTTGTGCATATTCTCATTATTTGAATTTACCCATTTCATTTCATTTTTTTAGCTCCTTATGCTTGTTGAGTAATGTTCACGTGAGGGAGACTTGGTTCGAGCAGAAAATGTCTTGCGGGACGTAAATCTGGATGTGTGCAATAGTGGCATGTACTGCTCATCATTGCTTTCAAAAATGTATTGCAAATACATTGAGGAGGCATCTTATGTGACGTCCGTGTACCCAAGTGCATACCTCTAGTACAGTTTTCACGGAGACCACTGTACAAGCGTCATTTGCGTTATTAAGTAAACTACGAGTAGGGAAAATTCAGCAACTCTGCCCACTCTTAGTTAAAATGTAATTATAAATAAAATAAAAATGAACTCCTGATCCACTCTCATGCGAGTCCTTTACAGCGAGTTGTGCTTATCTCCCACTCAGCACCCTGCTGTCTCCCTAATTGTAGAATAAAGCCTTGAGTACAAATGATCGATGCGCGCAGAGCAGATCCCACGAGAACCGTCCGGATTCACAATAAATTGGCTGACGAAAAAGGCGAATGGAAGGAATAGTACAGAACCTCTATTTCTCATTTATGGAGACATTTTTAATGTGAAATAACGGTTAACAGAAAAACACTAAAGGAACAGCATCGGTAATAAACGATCATCAGTCACAGTAAATATTAATTTAGTGGGACAGGTGTCAGGCAGAGCCAGGCACAGCTTATCATATCCATTATTGTCAGCAGATAACATAACAATACAGTAAACAATGACACGCTTCGAATCAGCACCCTCTTCCTCGTCAAGAGAATGCACAGTTCTGGGTCTCATTACAGGGAAGCTCCGCCCGCCATGCTACAAGTGCTATAATCAATATCTTCACCCAGCCACAACTCCTGGTTTTTGTGTCTGTTTTCGACAAACGTCCATCCTGATCTCCAGTGGCAGTCGGCATGGCTCGCAAGTGGTGAGGTGGGGAGAGCGGGGGGGGGGGGTCGTCGTAGGGGGGGTCACGCGGGGGGACGGAGTTGCACGGGGGGTTGGGGTGAGCAATCTAAAAAAAAATAATAAACTTACCTTGCCACCGGATTCCGCATCTCTGCTCCTGCTCTCCTCATCTTGGAACAGGAAGCACAGCCAGGCCCCACTGACCAATCACAATGCTGCAATGCAGCGTTGTGATTGATCTGAGCATCCTGGTTCGACGCTCAGCCAGGGAATGGGGGCCTAGGGAAGTTCTCCACGCAAGCTTTAATGCAGCCTTCCTGGAGAACAGGGAAAGTACGCATGACTGGTTTGGGCGGCCCGAGAGGACCGGCCAAACAGTCACTGCGCACTTAGGAGTGTGCAAACCACTCCTCCCCTGCCCTGCTCCGAGAGCAGAGCAGCCCCACCCACCCGCCCACAAAGCAGTACGAAGCATAAAATGATAATAACTGAAAGTTATTATCATTTTGTGTTTTGTACTTTGCACTGCTTAAAAGCAGTGGGGCGAAGCTCCTCCGCCATAGGGGAGGAGCCGCCACTGCTAAACTTGGCCCAGGGGTTTCTGTTTGTTATTTTTTTCATTTTTTTGTGCCCAGTTCTGGGCCCATGCTCACATTGGGTAATTTCTAGTGTGCTAATGATCCCTTCTGGGGCGAGGGCTCGTGGACCATCGGGATTCTCAGGAGGAAGGCGAGGAGCCAGTTTCTTCCCTACTGCATTCCCTTATTGCCCAGTGGCTGTGGCTTGTTGTAGAAAGGGGGCTTATTTTGGAGGCTGTTGGACTTGGCCTTTTCTGCAGGGTCATTCCCAGACTTTTTGCGTTTGCCCTCTGCTTTTTGCTGAATTCGTTTTTGTTGGCATTAGGCCTTTGCACACTTTAACACAGCTAACCAGTGCTAAAGTACCTGTGCCTTCCCCTTAAAACATGGTAAGATTGACTTATACCCAATTGGCATCTTTAATTTAATTGTAAGTCCCTAGTAAAGTGGCACTACATGTGTCCAGGGCCTGTAAATTAAATGCTACTAGTAGGCCTGCAGTACTGATTGTGCCACCCACTTAAGTAGCACTTTAAATATGTCTCAGGCCTGCCATTGCAGCCTGTGTGTGCATTTATGAATGAAGGACTAAACGAACGGATGGACCTGAGTTGCTTTCTATAAATTGAACTTGATGTTTTTAATTGCTGAATATTTTGACGATGCACATGTTGTACCCACATCACATTGTACTTTTTTTGTTTATATAACCCTTGGTGAATTTTGATGCAAGGTACTCTCATCTCTTACATTGGTCCTGGTGACCTTCATTTTTTAGTTTATTTGTGTGTTTGCATCATATTGTACCTTATCATTTTACCGGTATCATCTTCAGCGTCAAGTAACCTTTTTGATTGAGATTCATTGAGTAACTACATCAGTTATATACACAATGTTCATTATACATGACTTTCACGAAGTTTCAGCTTTTTAAAAACATTTTTTTTCCGTTTAATTGTAAGGTGAAATTGGCTGAACGTGGTTACCCTAAAAAATTGATTAAACATTCCTATAAACGAGCCAAATATTATGATCGTGAGTATATGCTGGATCAAAATAGAAGTAGGGAAAATAATGAAAGGCAAGATCAAATTGTGTTTGTCAGTCAATTTTCAAATAAATGTAATCAGATTAAAAATGTTATTAATAAAAATTGGAAAATTTTAAATGACGGACAAGATATCAAATTACGGAAACCACTGTTTGCCTTTAGGAAGAATAGGAACATCAAAAATGCCTTAGTACAAACTTATAGAGATCCCAATATGCAGAGACAAATGACTGTAAGAGGTACTCCTGCGATTGGAAACTTTAAATGTGGTACATGCTCCATTTGTGAGTGCTGTATAGTTTCTAAGAACTTACAATTTAACGGTATGGATATTGTCAGTAAAGAACTCAACAACTGTTGCAGTAAAAATTTGATTTATCTCTTAATTTGCCCCTGTGGATTGGGGTATGTTGGGGAGACTGGTCGTGAACTTCGAGTAAGACTCCTTGAGCATAAATCGGCCCTACGTATTAACAAAGAAAATGCACCACTCACAGAACATTATACAAAATTTAGTCATAAATTCAGTGAGTTTAAATGGTTCATTTTAGAACGTATTAGTGGCAATAAGAGAGGGGGTGATTTAAACAAAAAACGGAAACTTAGAGAGCAATGGTTTATCTGTAAATTAGATACAGTACAAAAAGGTTTGAATACAAGAGAGGATTGGATGTCTATCATAGGTTAATCCTTTTTTTACCTCGGAGGTACTGTCAACCTTGAAGCTCAGACTAAAGTGCCCCTAAGGTACTGTTAATACTGAATATGGATACTATGGTGTTGAGTAAACAGCTGCATTGTCAGTAACACTGAGGTGGGATATATAGGAGACAGATGTACATTTATTTTTTTGAATATTTCTCTGAATAGGTATTTTTAATACACCAAATTTGGGCTATTGTTGTCGATAGTGGTAGTATATTCTATGTAATTTTAAATAAACAGTTTTTATATAGTTTTTTACTGAACGTATTACTCTCTTCTCTAATCTATTAGTTTATTGATTCACATCTAGTAGCAGTCAAGGATATTTATTAACTAGTCCGACTTACTTATAGAGAGAGAGTACATTTAAATATGGCCGCTCGAGTTTCCATATAAAACTCTTCGGGTCGATTTGTCGTATCACGTGATATGTGATTCTATCACGTGCCTATCCTCGTGACGAGGAATAGAATTTAAAAGCCGTCCAGGGTAAACTCGGTGTGATGATTCTGGTCAACTAGTAGAAGAGGGAGGCTCCGACACGCTGCATAATCCAGGTGCTGGAAGGTAAGCGGAGCGCGAATATAGCGGGACTGAGATTGCGAACGGGGAAGGGGCCTGGCTTTAGGAGATGAGTGTTGATAAAATATTTGACTCGATTAGAGATGGGAGTTGTAGTAGCCAACTGGTGTATGTCATCATAAATCGAATACACCAGTGTTATTATTAGTAACGGTGATATCACAGTGTTGAGTAAATAGTTGCACTGTCAGTGAAACTGAGGTGGGATATATAGGAAATAAATGGATATTTATTTTTTTGAATTTTTATTTGAATAGGTATTCTCAATACACTAAACTTGGGCTATTGATGTCGATCGTGGCAGTATATTCTATGTAAATTTTTAATAAAAATGGTTTATTTATAGTTTTTTACTGAACGTATTACTCTCTTCTCTAATCTATTAGTTTTTTGATTCACATCTAGTAGCAATCAAGGATATTTATTAACCAGTCCGACTTATTCATAGAAAGAGAGTATATTTAAATATGGCCGCGCGAGTTTCCATATAAAACTCTTCGGGTTGATTTATCGTATCACGTGATATGTGATTTTATCACGTGCTTATCCCCGTGATGAGGAATAGAATTTAAAAGCCGGCCAGGGCAGACTCGGTGTGATGATTCTGGTCAACTAGTAGATGAGTGAGGCTCCGACACGCTGTATAATCCAGGTGCTGGAAGGTAACCATAGCGCGAATACAGCGGGACTGAGACTGCGAACGGGTAGGGGCTTGGCTTTAGGAGATGGGTGTTGATAAAATATTTGACTTGATCAGAGATGGGAGTTGTAGTATCCAACTGGTGTATATGTCATCATAAATTGAATACACCAGTGTTATTATTAGTAACGGGGATTTCTCCCTCGGTTTGTGTCGCAAATAGAATAACATTAGGCAGGCAACCCGTAATAGTTTATTAATGATGTGAGGGTAGTAGAGCTGATGAGTCCATGTATAGTTATCGAAGAGAGTGTATATTGAAGATACCTCTTTTATATGTAGTGTAGTAATGATTATGAGATTCAAATAATTAATGAAAAGGACAACAGCAGATTGATTTTGGCTTTGTTTTCCACATTTAGTTTGGAATTACACAAGGAATAATACCTGTGGAGAGTAAGAAAATTCTATCCAATCAAGGCGGAGGGGGGTTTGTGAATAAATCATATCCAGAATTAAGTGGATTTATAACTGCTCTTAAATAAGAGAGTACTGCATTGAAGATTACTGAGGAAACTCCGTCTTCGTCCTCAATAAAGTTCGTTGAAAGGTGAGAAGTCTGGTTCATAATGACCATTACATGTGAAATGAATAGAACAAATGATGGGGTGAGACTGACCCACGATACTTGTTTTATGGTTTTTTTCATCACTATAGAAAAAGTGGAGAATCCAGGGATATAAATAAAAAAACCCCGGTTGGATTGCCGAAGGACGTTGGTGTGGATGTACACACTGTAGGATAATTAAATAGGTAGGTTGTGAGTTTGGAGGATCTGAAATACAGATTTGAAGAATGAAAAGAATGGTGGTTGAATCTTGAATGGAATGTAATTGACTGACAGGGTGGGTTTGTCCAATGGTAAACTCTGCACTGATAAAAAATTAAATAATAATAATAGAATATTTAAGATGTATAAATTTAGTAATGATATATATTGGTTTACAAACGTTTTTAACTTGAATGATGTTTCGTAAAGAAGAAGTGTTTAATTTTAGAAATAGCTATGAGATTATAAGAAATATTTTTGGGTGTTTTTTTGTGCAGTGTGTATTAATGGTTTTATGTATTGTATTTTTAGAACTAAACTGCGAGAGAGACTTTTAAAACTGTTGTCTTGAAAAAGATGGTTTTATAAATTGAATCCATCGAAACGCGTTGACGCCTAAATGATCCATGTAATCCGTGTATTCTGGTGGTGTGCTGTTTTTTGATGATCTACGTATTAACAGAGACCCCAGATAGTAACAACAGGAACGGATGTGGAATTTTAATGACAAATTTGAATGTCTTTTTGTGTAATGTATTTTCTCTCATGCTGCTATTTTTGATAATTGTCTTTTATGAACTGTTGTATTGATTAATGGTTTTATATAACAAGTTTGGCTTTTAGTATATAATGATGATTTTTTAGGCATGCTTTTTAAACAAATAAGGGAATAAATTATTTTTGTGCATAAGTGTATTAATAAATTGAATTTTTAATAATTGCATTTGTGATTGATGTGATTTTATTAGTGGCAATAATTTTCTGTTGGACAAAATATTATACCCTGAGTAATTGAGTGTGAGTATTTGAGTTTCTTTGGAGTGTGGATGATGTTGATTATGTGTATTTGGGTTTTATTTTTGTTGTGTCGATAAAGGACAAACTATTTTTCAGTGTTTGTGTTTTCACAGTTTTATATTTTCTCTTTTCATTTATTGTGTTGAACAGTGGTGTAATTTTTATTGACCCATGTTAGTTTTGTATACACTCCACACGAACTTTCGGTGTCTTTTCTTTATTTTGATTATTGCGGTAGTTCGCACTCACTAGCTATCACCTTTTACTTCCGGGTTTCACTTTTAAAAACTTTGCGCGACATCCGCTATCTTCACACGTCCTACACCGAGAATGGCCGTTTACGCTAGAACTATTTCAGCACGGGTAAGCCCCAGTCATCATGACTGCGATACACTTTTTCGAATAATGTACGTCGCATGGTTGTAACTTTGGTATCATGTGTTTAGCTATTTTCACAGTGAATTACATATCGGCGAATAAACTGCTAACGAAAAAAACGGTGTCTAGTAAGTGGGCATGCTTTTACCGCATGTGTGTTGAATTCACTGTGTATACGAGTAATTCAGAACAGCCGTCATTCACTTTTTTTGACTTGAAGTTTGGGACTCTTCAACTTTACTTTGCTTTCCCCACACCTGACTGCATTAGGGGAATATCACCATTCTCCATCTTCTTGAATCGCCTCATTGCGTTCTTTATAAATCTTCATTAATGCGCGTTCACTTCACTTCTCACTTTAATGTTTTCACTAAGCCTGATGGACATCTCTTGCATGTGGACCTTACCTTTTTGTCACACTTGGCACTAACAGTAATTACGCCAGGTTTTATGCTTTGGCACACCTGCCATTTTCAGTACTGAACTCGAGTTTCTTCTATGTTCCAGAATTAAGCCCCTGACGAAGGGCAACAGCCCGAAATGCATTGGGCATATGGATATATGTAAAATGAAATTTATGTCATTGAGTGAAAATCACTGTTATTCTTATACAACGATTGACATAAACAAAGAAAATCTGTAAACTCAATAAAGAGAATTGAGAAGAACTTATCAAGAAGCGAATAATTTTATTACATTTCTACATTCGAGGGCAAATTGGAGACGCCCCTCATGACGTGAGGACTGCGCTTTCAATTATTGTCTCATCCTCATACTCAGGAGGATTAACCAATCTGCACCACCTACCTCTTGCAAATTGGTGTAAAACTAAAAACTAGGAGTGCGCTCATCTATGCAATTATTGGTCTATGCATTTTTGAACTGCCATTTCGACCTGGCAAAGTAAACCTTTTGCCAAGCCCAGACCTTACTTTTGAATACATATAAGCAGGGCCACATGGCAGAGGAGGACCAAATTATGCGGCAAGGTTGACTAAAAATGCAAAAGAAAAGGCAAATTATGCGGCTTAATGCAGCACAATTTGTGATTGTATTACTTCATTATTTTGATATCTGGTAACTGTCTGAGAAAACAGGTCACCTTAATAAGTAACAATTTAACACGCAAATGCAACAATTAGCAACTGAAAGATGACCAGTCAACCTTTGCAAAAAGCCTTCCGATGTGCAGGAACCCGAGTCGCCATATTTTTTGTAGCTTTTGATTCGTTTAAGTTCAAAACAATTTTTTTTGTTAAAATCTGCAGATTATGCAGCAGATGATGGATTATGTGGCAAATGCAGCAAATCTATATTTATGCGAAAATAGTAGTGGCCGCAGAATTGCATAACTCCAGTGGCCCTGCATATAAGTCACCCCTCAGGTAGGCCCTAGACAGCCCCAAGGGCAGGGTGCACTGTACATAAAAAGTTGGACATGTACTTTTAAGTCTTACATGTCCTGGTAGTGAAAAACTCTTAAATTCATTTTTCACTACTGCAAGGCCTACCTCTCCCATAACATTGGAATTACCTTATAACATTTTATAAGTGTAATTTCCAAATTGTAATAGGTAACCAGTTCATGTTTGGTGTCTCTGAAATCACAATTTAAAATGCTAACTTATGGTGTAGTCGGATTTTAAATTGCAATTCTGAAAATGCCTCATTTAGAAAGTTGGCATTTTCTTGCCTTATCCATTTGGGGCCTGCAGCCAGTCTCTGGGTCACATGACTGAAAGTAGCTGACAGCTGGGCTTTGTGTATTCCTCCTAGACAGTCACACACAATGGGGAGTTTAGGTGTTACTCGATGGGCCATCACTGGTAGGATGGGTGGGGGCAGCTGGGCCCAACATCACTTACACTTGAATAGGCTGTGTCCTGTCTCCACACAAAGGGATGCATACCAGCTGTAGTTAGTCTAGAGCCAGGGCCAGGAAGGCAGGGCAACTGTGCAATTTAAAGGCATGCATCTACAAGCTTCTCCCCATTTCAAAGGCACAACTGTGTATAAATACAGACCCTCAGACACCAACTCTTCAATACACTTCTGGACCTGTGGATACTCTGCCAGGAAGAAGGACTGCTGTGATATTGAAAGGACTGTCACTCTTCTGGACTACTGCCCTAAATTAACTGCTGCCCTGCAGTGCTGACCTTCTGCCTGCTGCTCTCTTGCCTTGGAAAAGAGAACTGGACCTGCAACTTCATCTTGAACCCAGGACCCCAGGGTGACTCTCAAGTCCTGGACCCTTGGTGTGGCTCACAGGTGCGGAAATCAAGCTTTTGGGCTTTTCGTGACCGTGAATGGGCCTGCTCGCACAAAGACCTCGCTGCCCGCACTGCAAATCAGTGAGAAGCTCCGTCAGCCCAACTCTGCACACTGCAGCATCGACTGCTCGCAAGGATCTCTGATGCGAAGCTACAGCAATGCCCACCCGTGACGCCGGCTGGCTCCTCGCGCTTCACCAACATCATTCTGTGATGCTTTTCCTGCTCCAAATGGGCCTCTGCAAAGTGAACAGGACTCTTGGCACAAAACTTGAGAAGGTAAACTTCAGCTGGACTGATCTGGAGACTGTATCCAATCTGTGCTCCATCGCGGTCAGCCTGAACTTTTGACTTTGACCCAGTCCAGCGGGACCAAATAGCCAGAGTTTGCACTTTGTGCTTTTTGGTGCTATTTTCACTAAATTCTTTAAAAAATCATATCTCTGGTTCTACTGATTGATATTTTGTCATTTTGGTCTTGTTTTATTTATAAAATTTTGATCTGTGTTTTTCACTTGGTGCAGGACACTTTTGTTTGTGGTGTTTTCACTGTTTTACTGTTTGTAGTGTTGCACAAATACTTTACACATTGCCTCTAAATTAAGCCTGACTGCTCTTTGCCAAGCTACCAGAAGGTTGAGCACAGGTTCATTTAGGGTTGGGTTGCACCTCATCCTTACAAGGATTATGGTTGCTGCTTGATCAGGCTCACCCACCAGGCAACCAATAACCCAATTTCTTACAGAGGGCCCAGGCGTTTCCAGCTCTTTAAAGATTTTATGCAACAAAGAGAGGCATTTGTCATGGACTCTCTGCTCAATGGCCAGCTCAATGACCAATCAATACAGGTCCCAATGGGCAGAGATAACAGGATCAAATTTGTGCACATTTTTGACCACACTAACAGTGAACTTTTGCTCACACTGATGGTTAGACAACAAGTAGCTGGGCAACCCTATAGAAAGTCTGTTGCAGTACTGAAGCCAAGAGTATATACATCAGGCAACGATGGGGACATGACAATTGTTTTGTGAGAAAAAGAAAAATCTTTCTCAGATGTCATAGCACATTAAAACAGAAGCTTAAGCCCGGGCTGATTTGCAGTTCCAAAGAGATCTCTTTGTCTAGTACAATTCCTTGGGATTTAATGGTGCCCCCAATGGTATGTGCAGTCCCCATAGAGAGCCTCATCCCAGAGTTCGATGTTGTTAACAATGGCAAAGGGTCTGGTCTTGCCCAGATGAGAGCCATTTTATATCTGCTTGATGAAATGTGTCGACTGTGCGGATTTATTGATATGTCAGTGGTCTCCCCAAGTTTAGATACAAAATGAAATGATGACACACTCCGGGCCCGATTCACAGAACTAACTTAAGACAAAATCCTAAACTTACTACCATTTTGGTATTCACAGAAGGCACTTACTCATTTTGGTATTCACAGAAGGCACTTACTTACTCATTTTGAGTAACTTACTCATTTTGGTATTCACAGAAGGCACTTACTCATTAATGAGTAAGTGCCTTCTGTGAATACCAAAATGAGTAAGTGCCTTCTGTGAATACCAAAATGAGTAAGTTACTCAAAATGAGTAAGTGCCTTCTGTGAATACCAAAATGAGTAAGTGCCTTCTGTGAATACCAAAATGGTAGTAAGTTTAGGATTTTGCCTTAAGTTAGTTCTGTGAATCGGGCCCATGATGAACACAAGAGATCCTCGTTTGATTTAAGTGGTGTGATGGAACATCACCATCAATGTACATCAGAATTTGTACTTTGGGGTTTATTACGTTGTTACATTTGATGAAATGAAACCAAAAGATTGAGATCCACCCAGCCATTCCTTTGAAATTGTGGACCTCCTTTTTGAATTTTGTATGAAATGAAAACTCCTTGTAAATACACTGCAATTCCATGTACATCAGAAAAAAACATGAGTTGTTACATGATTTCGATGTTTTGAGTTATCTTCCAAATTTTAGGGGAATTAACTGCTTGTATACCAACAAATGTAATGAAGTTTTGACCGCACAGTGCATAGATGTTCCTTCAGCTGGCGGTTTATTGCTGCCCGCTCTCTTCTATGCAGATGATGCGGTCCTGATGGCCAGGACACCTCTGGCCTTACAGCGCCTGATTTGCTCCTATTCATCTTCATCTTTTATGGCTGAACTGGGTTTGCTTGTTAATAGATCGAAAACTTATGTTATGATAGCAGGTATGGGAAAGAAGAAGTCTAATACATTTTATTTAGATGGGGGATCGTTGGAACGAGTAGAGTCCTTCATGTATTTGGGCCTCTTCTTTGACTCCAAACTTAATTAGGCGGCCATGGTTGCAAACAGAATCAATTTGCTGCAAAGAAGCATTGCCACCATATTGAAATTAGGCTTCAAAATTGGGTAAAAAATCAATCAGAGAAATGTTAGAAATATATAGGCAAAATCGGTAGCAATAGCAACCGATGGCGCTGAAATATGGGGTACAGTTGTTGTGGGTGCTTTGCAGAAAGTGGAGGATAAGTTTGCTAAAAAATTGCTATCAGTTAACCCAGCCTGTTCGAATTTAATCGCTCATAAAGAACTTGCCCTCCCTTTTATTACTGACGCAATTAAAGTGGCTCCACTCCTTTTATGGCTGCGCATCTGGAAAAGGGACACAGTCGGGGTAAATCAAACTATAATAAAAGATGTAATTAACCTAGACCGAGTCGATAGCATTCCCTGGCTAGTATATGTCAGGAAGTCCCTCACAGATTTGTGCTTAGCTTGTCTGTATACTACACCCCATAAATGCTTGGCGTTTTCCAAGACTAAGCTGAGAGAGGCCTTCCTTAATAAATGTGAGTTAGAAAGATGGCAACGCAACCAAACCAAAGTTACGGTTATTCATTACCATACCCTGCCTAGAGTGCCAATGGGCCATGATTCTTATCTGTCGTTTGTTACTAATAATATGCATCTATATCTTTTTTTTTGTTGTCAAACTTATGTTTATTGAACATTTTCCATTACATCAACCAAGAGATTGCAATCATATCGCTCATCGCAGTGAGCTCTGGGAGAGGATGCGTAGTACGGGTTGGAACAGTAGCATAGTACATAGCCAGTGTCCTGGCCAGAGTCTCATAAGATAGTGCCAATATACAAGTTACAGTTTCTAACGTTATAAAGGCTCGGTCCATTTCTCAATGTCATTTAAAGATAAAGTTAACTGTTCAATCCATTCTTCTTTAATGATGGGCTTCTGTCAAACCTTTCCAACGGGAATAAGCAATGTGAAATAAGTAAATGCCCCCAAAGAAAAAACAAAACCCCGAAGAAAAGTACTAAAAAAAAACCCCTCCCCCCCCAAACGAGGGTGGCGGCTCACTCGTACTGGTGTGCTTGACAGTGAGTAATCGTAGATGGTTCAAAATTGAAAGAGATGCATTTCTCTGACAGAAGGAGGACAGACGGCCAGGGGCAGACCCCGCGAGAGAAAGGTAACCAATGGTCCCCATATATATTCAAAATTTTTATAGTTGTCCCGGAAGATATCAGACATCCTTTCGAGGCTGAGCAATTTCTATAGACGAGAATGCCAGAGGGAAATCGCCAGGGCTTATTTCCGTTTCCAGGCGGCCGCTATGGCTACCTTGGCTGCACCTATACATAACCACATGATCGCTTTATCAGCTCGAGTCTGGTGTTCAAGGGCTGGGTCACGGAGCCCTAAAAGTGTCTCCGCCATCGAAGTCGGGATGGGATAGCCTAACATGTCCTTAATATGAGTTAGAATTTCTTCCCAGAAGGGGCGTATAGCAGGGCAATCCCACCATATATGTTTGAAGTCGCCTAGGAGTCCGCATCCCCTCCAGCAGCGATCAGAGGTGTGAGGAAAGATCTGTTTGAGCTTGGAGGGGTGAAGGTACCAGTCCATCATAGTTTTGAGATGGGCTTCCCGCAACTCTATGGAATGATTGTGTCTCGTGATGTCAGTCCAGAGCCGTGACCATTCCCCATCCGAGATATTCCATTGAAGTAAGCCCTCCCACATGTGCATGTAGCGTGGCCGTGGGGCGGGAGTAGTGATGAGTAGGTAGTTATAGATGAATGAGATTACCCCTTTCATGGTAGTGGCTTTTGAAATAAAAATCTTGAATTTCGCGGGGGGGCGGGTGGCCGCCTCCCGCACCTGTGGGGTGAGAGCCCAGTGTAGCAGTTGGGTGTAGTGATAACGCTCTGTGTTCTCCAGACCGTAATCTCTTTTGCAATTGTCAAAGGTGAGGGGGTCTGTGTTATGGAAGAGGTGTGTCAGAGCTAAGCAACCTCCCTCCCTCCAAGCGTCAAAGGGTCCCTCGTGTAGTGCCGGAGGGAAAGCCGGATTAAAATGAAGAGGCGTATATGGTGAAGGGAACGTGGTCCACTGTGCATTACTCGCTATCGAGTCCCACACTTTCAGGGTGGTGCGTGTAGGGGTGCTTATGTATGCATTCTTAGGCCTATCTTTCCTGGGTCTCCACTCTAGGTCCCAGATGGTTCTCCCCATTACGGAGCGGTCCATATGCAGCCAATGTTTGTCGGACTCCGGTTTGGACCATTCTGTCAGCACCCTTAGCTGGGCCGCCTTATAGTATAATGTAAGATCAGGTAGTCCCACCCCGCGCTCAGCACGGGGCCGACGTAATAATGTGAAGGAGAAGCGGGCACGTCCCCCCTGCCAAATGTAATGGAGAATCATAGATTTAACCCTGAGAAAAAAGACTCTCTCTATTTCTATGGGCAAAGCTTGGAAGAGATACAGGAGTTTAGGAAGGAGTGTCATTTTGACAGCGTGAATGCGGCCAAGCCATGATATGAAGAGAGGTTTCCACCTCGCAAGGTCCAACTGTATGCGTGTGAGAGTGGGTGGGAAAATAGCACTAAAGAGCCCTTCGACCCGAGGTGTTAACTGAATCCCCAAGTATTGTATTGAGGAAGCGGACCATTGGAGAGGAGTGTGTAGTTGCAGTTGACGCACTTCTGCTGTCGGAAGAGTGAGATTGAGTATATATGATTTACCGAGGTTTATCTTGAAGCCTGCCATGGCTTCAAATCTCCCTAGCTCCAATTGCAAAGAAGGGAGGGACCGAGATGGGTCAGAGAGGGACAGGAGAACATCATCTGCAAAGAGTGTGATCTTGTGTGAGTCACCTCTAAAGGGGATTCCCTGAATCTCTGGATTGGCCCTGATAGTCATCGCCAGGGGCTCAATGCTAAGAGCAAATAGGAGGGGCGAGAGCGGGCACCCTGACGCGGGCCTTTAGTGTGGAGGAAGGGGGCTGATTGTATCCCATTGACTTGCACTCTGGAACATGGGTGGACGTAATTGGCCCGTATCATGTTAATAAATTTGGCTGAAAACCCGAAGCTTGTGAGCGTATTAAACAGGAATGACCAGTCCACCCTGTCAAAGGCCTTCTCGGCGTCGAGGCCTACCAATACAGCGGGAATTCTTCGTTTGGTGGCTTTCTCTATCAAGTGTACTATGCGTCGTGTGTTATCATGAGTTTGTCGGCCCTTGATAAATCCCGATTGATCAGGGTGTATAAGATCGGGCATGAGATCGTTAAGGCGTGTAGCCAGGATGGTGGAGTATAGCTTCGCGTCCAAATTTAATAGGGCAATGGGACGATACGACGCGCATAGTTGAGGATCTTTCCCCTGCTTGGGTATAACGGAGATCACGGCCTCTGCCATTGATCGTGTCGTTTCCCCTTCCTCTGCCATTTTATTGAACAGCCGCGTGAGGTGTGGTATGAGGTCTGGGGCAAAGGTTTTGTAGAACTGGGCAGTGTAGCCATCTGGGCCTGGGGCCTTGTGGGGTTTGAGAGCTTGTATAGCTGCGCTTATCTCATCCGGAGTGGTGGGTGCAGTGAGCGTGTCGTTCCAGGCTGGGGAGACCTGCGGGAAATGCAGTGTTTGGAGGTAGTCGCGTTGAGTGTTCGAATCTCGCTGATCCGCAGTGTAAAGGGACTCATAAAAGGAGCCAAAGATATTAGCTTTTTCCCCGTCCTTATGTGTGAGCTCCCCGTGTTCCCCTCTTATACCTCCTATGTATTCACGTTCTCGTTTTTCCTTCAGATGTCTGGCTAGATGTTTGCCAATTTTATTACCCTGGGCGTAGGATAGGTGGCGGTGCCGAAGGAGAGTAAATTTCGCTCTATTGTTATAAATGGCTCTAAGCTTGCCCCTCAGGGCAGTTAGGTGGCGAAGAGTTGCCCTAGTGGGGTTTGTTTTATGTGTACTCTCAGCCGCAGCCAGTCCCACCTCAAGAGCTTCCCTCTCCTTGGTCCGCTGCTTATGCAGAGTCGAGTTAAGGGCAATGCATTTCCCCCTGAAGACCGCCTTGAACGTGTCCCAGTTGGTATATACCGATGTGTCCTCTGGGTTATTGAGAATAAAAAATTCAGTGATAGATTCTCTCAGCGTGGTGCAAAGCACCTTATCTCGCGTGAGGGAAGCCGGGAAATACCACCTGGGAGTGGCAGAGGCAGTGCTTCTCCAAGCCAAGCAGATTGAGACTAGGCCGTGGTCCGAGACTGAGAGAGGAAATATCTTGGCTTCCCGAAGTGCCCCCATTAAGTTCTGGCTGACGAAAATGTAGTCAAGTCTGGAATACGTGTGATGCACATGAGAATAAAAAGTATAGTCACGGGATTGGGGGTAAAGAGTACGCCAGGCATCCAGAAGACCCAGATCGTGTATTTGTTGCTGAATGTCACTGGGAAATGAGCCCGTGTCAGAACGTTGCGGATGGGATCTATCCAAGTCTTTCTGCCAGGTCAGGTTATAATCTCCCATAAGAATCGTTGGACCCTCTGCAAAGTCCTGAACCTTCCCCACTAATGTGTTTAAAAAAGCCGTCTGCCCAGTATTGGGGGTGTAGACTGTTATGAATGTGCAAAGGCTACCCATCAAAAGGCCCTTGACCATGACTAGGCGGCCTTCTTTGTCGGTGTGGACGTCCACTGGTTGAAATTTCATCGAGGAGTGGAAAAGGAGCACCACCCCTCTATGTTTCGTCTGTGTAGAGGATCTATATATCAGTGGGTATTGCTTATGTTGGAAGCGGGTGACCTCCGCTCTAGCAAGGTGGGTCTCTTGTAAGGCCACTATATCAAGGTGATGATCGGTGAGATATTTCCAGACCTTTTGGCGTTTTTGGGGAGAGTTAAGCCCCTTGACATTCCATGAGCCAATGGTTATAGCCATCTGGTTAGCCTGAACATGTCTGCCTCTCCGCTAGTGTGAACTGCCTCCTCGTGTCGTGGTGTCTGAGTTGTCTCAAGTGGAGCACGTCATGTGTGTGAGTGACGCCTGAACGTAAGTTGGAACAAACAGAGCAATCAAATAATAACCTTATAGAGCCGCCACCATCACCCTCCCCCATCCCCCACATGTCCCCAAATACAATAAAAAATAACATTACCAAACATTGCGGTTGTAGAACCGCTAACATGTTCCCAGCTGGGGAAAGAGAAAACCCCACAGGAACTGGGAGGGGACGGTACGACCGAGGTCCCCGTCCGCGCCCATCCCGAACAGAACTCAATGGTGCAGTCAGTTACGGCCATACCGATATCTTCAATACTATGAGTCAACTTGTGGAGAAGTGTCATCTTCGCCTCTGCCTGAGGAATCGTGACTCTGAGCTGCTCGCTGGACCATTAGCTTCCGAACTGGACACGTGACCCTTGCATACAAACAGGCTCTAGGCCTCTGGAGTAGTCTGCAGGAAGAGACCCAGGCCACAGCAGAAGGAAACTGCAACCCAGCCGCCACCCAGGCCTCGGTATGAAGAATGCAGCTGGACTCGCCTTAGGTTAAAGTTCCTCAAATCGTGGGACGGCCAGTCCAAGTCCGTCCGATCGGCTGAAGAGTGCTAGACGCGATAGCCAGTTGAGAGGGGAGGACCCGAAGGCGTCTCGGCAAGCGCCCAGGGAGGCCGGGCATATGTCCTCACAGTGAGCAGTAGTAGTTGCGATTGTCGTCGCTCCCACCGTTCCGTCGGAAGACAACTGCTTCCTGGTTTCCAGATGAGTGCGGTTGTCCATATGGCTATGTAGCGTATTCGTAGGTGAGTGGGAGAAGGTGCGTTCTCAAGATTCGTCTACGGTTCCCTCATGAGCCCTTGGACCAGGGAATCACCGTTGGGCCACCGGGCCTGGCCCCTAGCGCTGTGGTGCGGGCAGGACCCGGATCTTATGAGGAGAGGCCCAGGAGGGCCAACCCTTCTTTCAAGTCAGAGATGTGGCGCTGTTTGTTATTGAACTCAAAGCTCAACCCAAATGGGTAAGTCCATCTGTACCTTATGTTATCGTCTCGCAGCTTCGAGGTGATTGGTCTGAACAGTTGTCTCCTAGCCAGGGTGGTCGGTGCTAGATCCTGGTAGACGGAGCAGGAATGATCCTGGAAGGAGATGGCCCCTTCCTTTCGAGCTGCTAGGAGCACCGCCTCTTTGACTTTGTAGGAGTGGAACTTAGCCAGCACGTCTCTCGGTCGTTTCTTTTCGCCGGTCGCCAACCCGCCCACTCGGTGGACTCGATCTAGTTTTATTTTGAGAGTTTGAGGGCTTAGGATCTCCGCGAAGAACCCCTCCAGGAAGGCCTCGAGGTCAGGCCCCTCCGCTCCCTCCTCCAGATCCCGTATCCGTAGGTTTTCCCTCCGGGCCCTGTTCTCGAGGTCCTCCGCTTTGAGTTGCGTCTGATGGAGCTGGTCCTGGAGGTTTCGGACATCTTCTGTCAACTCAGTGGTATGGTTGTCGTGCTCTTGAGTGCGCGCCTCGAGATCCAACACTCTTGTACCCACTGAATCCACATCTTGCTGCAGGGAGGACAGCCTTTCAGTAAGGTCGGACCGCAGTTGTTGCATTGAAGCTTTTATGTCCTGGCTAAGATCTTTCCACAGTTCCGTGTTAAAGTCTCTAAACATACCAAGAAGGTCCTCTTTCGTTAGGGCCATGTTGTCGGCCTCCTCGCTGGGACCCGGCGATGAACGCTTCTCGGTTGGTGCAAAAAAATTTGAGACCCTGCTTGATGCCTTACTCGTCGCCTTCTTTGGTGGCATAAGGGCGGGTCCCGAAGGACCCCTGTTGCTGTAGCAAGGGGGCCGTACAGGTATCAAGTGCGGAGTCCTTTAGAGATTGCCTGTGATGCAAATATTGGCGGCAGTCTCGCACCTGGCTACTAGGTGTGTGCTGAGGAGTGCCGGTCCTCCAGAGTTACAGGACACTTGCTTTCCGATCCTTTTTCACTGTTAGCACCCCCAGCTCCCGTGTGGTGCGCCGCGTTGGTGTGCAGTGGGGTGCCCGGAAGGTGTCCTCTAGGTGGAACAATGAATGGGCCCGCCCATCTGGTCTTTATGCCATCAATCTGACCCTGCCCTGGAGCGGCCTGCCCATAGCTAGAGGGATCCATGCAGAAGAGCCTGGGGGACCCATCAGCCCACCGTGTAAGAGCCAACCATGGTGAAAGGATAGCCCTGCACCGGGTATCCTCCAGGACTCTGGTGCTTTGATTATTGCCGGCTTCAATCTCCCGCCCCAGGGTCCACAGATGCGCCCCAGACTATGATCACTCACCCGCTGAACTCAGGGGAGTAGCGTGATGTTCAGCTGCGGCGCACCCACAGCGCACATGGTCGCCTCCACTGGGGCCTTGGGATTTCGGGAGGCTGCAACTTCCTCCCCTGGGTGCAGCGGCCGGGACAGCACCGTTGGAGAAGCCTATGAAGTATGTCGCCATCGCTGGGAGAACGCTGCCCAACAGAACGCATTGGACGCCATTTTGCGGGATGTGGTTGCGGTCTGGATACCGTTATGTGTTTGCACTCGGGGCCTGACCCTGGGGGTGCGCCGCTGTTACCTTCAGGCCCCGCGGATTTCTGGTGCATTGCTGTCAAGACTGCATCTTCATGGAGTGAGCCGTGGGTCTCAAGTCGGGGGGAAAAGGTATAACGCCGCCTGTAGTCACAACTTGACCGCCATCTTAAGGTCAGGCAGGGCGCGCAAAAGTAGTCAAAGCGATGATTTTTGGGCTCCCCTCCACCTGCGACCAGTCCCCAGCTGCCAAAGTCAATCGGCCAATGCTCCGATCCGTTCCCCCGTCGGTCACGCACCTGAAGTGATCCACGCGGCTCTGCAATGCCGCAGGGTTCGTCAAAGCGATAGCGCTGTCTTTGCTTCTCCGCGCCCGGGGGTTTTCAAGTTTCGCGATGGCATTGGGCGTCTTCTCCAGTCCTGCCAAGCAGCGTGATCATCGCCCCCGCCGCCTAGCTTGTGCTGCACCAGGCCAAGGCGCGTTCTGGTTCGCTCGGGGCCGCGGGCGCCATGTTGATGAATGCCCGAGCTCCGCTACGAGGAGTCATTACCGGCCAAAGGAGCGCGTGTGGGGCGATCTGGAGCACTCAGTTTGCGCACCGCATTTTCCGCTTCTCAGCGATGTGGTTTTCCGCTGGCAGGGTGTTGATTAGCCGCAGAAATCAGTACAGGAATGGCGCGCGGACCGGGAGCCGAAACGTTCTACGTCCGTTCGGCCATCTTGCCCAGCCACGCCCCCCGCATCTATATCTTTTAACAAGAATGAGGTTACATTTTTTTCCCTTGATGGTAGGATACCCAGCAGACGAACATTCCCTAAATAATTTAACGTCATGCCCTTGTGATGGACTGTCTATTCAAACAATGTCCCATATTTTATTCATTTGTCATTTTTAGGTCTCGCCTGCGTTGCAGCGCGCATGTGATGCTTCGCCTTGGCGAGAACTATTGTCGTCGCTTTTGTGTCCGGCTTCTCTGGAAGCTGGGTTGGTGTCCGCCCTGTCTCCATTAGGCCCCGCCCACCCTGACTGCATATTTTGCTCGCCGCCCACCCTGACTGCATATTTTGCTCGCGCTTTTCAGGGAGCATTCTTGGCGTTCGTAATATGCATTTTATGCTTCATTTTAGTGATGACCTTCAGTTTGCTGTACAGCATTCTCGGCGCTCGCGCTTTTCAGGGAGCATTCTTGGCGTTCGTAATATGCATTTTATGCTTCATTTTAGTGATGACCATCAGTTTGCTGTACAGCATCCTCGACGTTTGTTGGTGTCCGCCCTGTTCATTAGGTCAAAAATATATGTAAATATTTTAAAAGAGTTTTATATAGCGCGAACTAGTCCCGAGGATATCAGGTATCATAGCGCTTTACATGAGCACCAGTTTCGTTACAGAAGGACCATTCATTTTGGTAGACACGGGGAGATTAAGTGAT
The DNA here is from genome assembly GCA_963921515.1 of Calotriton arnoldi. Taxonomy (NCBI): domain Eukaryota; kingdom Metazoa; phylum Chordata; class Amphibia; order Caudata; family Salamandridae; genus Calotriton; species Calotriton arnoldi. Next base: position 1,371,403 of record CAWUFW010002999.1, on the reverse strand, counting down.
TTTCTCAGAAATACAGGATGTTGAGCGTCGTTGCCGAGACGCGAACCCTGTTCCCCAGCTTCGAGGTCGACCGCTGTTTTTGAATAAATAGTTATTGTTGTCCCGGCCAATTCTAGTGCTTCAAGCCGCCACTTGCCTCCTTCTTCAGGGTGTCACGGGATCTCAGCAAGACCCCGAGGAGGGGATATTTCCTGAGGAACAATAATTCTATCCTGCTTGGAACTACGGGGACACTGTTTTACTAACACCGTCCTTTCGAAGTCCGAGGGTAAATATATGTGCCACATACAGTGTTGCACTCAGTAGTGAGCAAAGCTAGTTGCGCACACTTAATGTTATAAAACGAGTACCTCTCTGCGAGCCCAGTTAGGTTTTGAAACTGGTCGTCAGTTTGGGTTTAGATGTCTTGTCGTTGAACCTCTAGAAACAGCTCTTTCCATTACCAAATAGCTCTGTAAAGCAGTATTGTTAATTACATGTTTTGAATGTAGGGGTCTAATTAGGAGGCACTGTAAGGTTAAAGGCATCCGATCTCGGAAATGAAAACATTCGGGGCTGTGTGCCTGCTTGAAATAGCTGCTGCTTTGGGGCAGTACTTATTGAGTAACCGGGGTATCCATGAATAATAAAGGACAACATTTTGACCACGGTGTTTGAATGACATTTTTCAGAGTTAGTTTGATGCTGCACACAGGAACCCTTCCGCAGTTCATTGGTGACCTTGGTATTCTTACCTCATTAGTACCAGTTTAATGCCTGAATGCAGAACTAGTTAACATCGGCAAAGGGTCTGCCACGGCTTTGCGTCACGTGTGGCTTGTTTATTTGACTAACTTTGAATCGGTGTGAGCTGGGAACTTTTTGTTGTTGTTAGAACCGGAAAATGACGCAGTAGATGATGGAATGTGAGGCAAGTGTCGTAGCGCTGAACATGAGGGAGGGAGTGCGGTGGCATTCAGCGCACGGTAGCTATGATGCAGCAGTGTTTCATGAGAGTGGGGAAGAGGTGATTTGTGTATCAGCAGCACATTGGTTGGATGAATTGTTGATAAAAGAGGTGCTGTATAAACAAGCATTTGCAATGCAATAGGTCTCGCATTTACGCTAGTTTAAGCTATTGGCATTGGAAATGACAATGCCTTTTATTTATGTTTTAAAAACCAAAACATAAAATAAAAGGCATTGTCATTTACAATGCCAATAGATCAAACTCGTGTAAATGCGAGACCTATTGCATTGCAAATGCTTGTTATAAAATGGAAAGGAAAAAGTATATTGTGCCCATGATAACAAAACTGAGCCTATATTCTCAAACTTCAGGGTTTGCAGTTATCAATTCTCTGGAAACTCCATATATCTGTTTTACGGTTGCAACATTTTTATATTCAGTCCTTCGGACTAGGAGAAGCTCCACAGATAGGGGTGTTGTTTTTATTTGATCACTTTTATTAACTGCTGTCACCCCCCCAATCCTAGAAAATGAATTGCTGTAAGGTTAAAAATATGCTAATTGGAATTTTTATGGGGGTGATATCATTTTAACTGCCTGTTGTAATAATCTTTTATATTTTATATGTAATGATTAATTGATAGTTTTAACAACGAGGTTACCTGCAAATGGCGCTATTTTAAAAGGCTAAAACATAAAACTATTTATTAATTGATTTTAATTTCTTTTTTGATCAATTTGTATTATGAAAAATCGTGTTTCTTGTTTTTGTTCTTTTATGCATATACCAAATGCGAATAAAGTCATTTTGATTGAACTGCTACTAGAAAGTAGTATTGTGATTTACAGTCACTAAACTTTTAGCTATATATCAGCCGTGGTCGATCCAAAAGGCAGAGGGGCCACGCACCCCCACCTTTTTCTGGACAAGAAGAATGTCTGTCAGGCTGAGCAAAGGTCAGCCTGACAGACTCTCTTCTTGTTCAGGTCAGGCAGTGATGTCATCAGTGATGTCACTGACCATGTCATGAATGATATAATATGTGACGTCATCAGCAGTGCATTGCGGGGGCGCGAGTTATAGTTAGCTCAACTAACTATAACGGCTGAATTTCTTTGGTTTTGTACGAGTGAAATGTCCAACTAACTATAACGTCCCTGAAACCTGTGGTTTTTTCAGTGAATTTCTAAGGTTTTTTAAGTGCTCATTTCTAACTATAACGTCCCTGAAACCTATGGTTTTTTCAGTGAATTTCAAAGGTTTTTTAAATGCTAATTTCTAATTATAACGTCCCAGAAACCTATGGTTTTTTCAGTGAATTTCAAAGGTTTTGTAAATGCTAATTTCGAACTATAACGTCCCTGGTTTTTTCAGTGAATTTCTACGTTTTTTTAAATGAAAATTTCTAACTATAACATCTCTGAAACCTGTGGTTTTTTCAGTGACTTTCTAAGGTTTTTTAAATGCTAATTTCTAACTATGCCTACAGAGGTAGGACATGTTCAGAAAGAGGAAGAAAGGCGCAGAAAGACACAAAAGAAATGTAGAAAGAGGCAAGAGAAGTCCAGAAAGAGGAAGAAAGGTACAGAAAGAAGCAAGAGATATGCAGAAAGAACCAACAGAGGTGCAGAAATAGGCCTTGTTGCAAAGTTGTTGCAAAGTCATCCTGTGCCCTGGGCACCCCCAACTTGTTGCTGACTGGCACTGGTCGTAACTGACTCTGACTGACCCGGGGCTCTGCCTAACCAGGCCCGGAGCCAGTGCTATGCTGAAAGACACTTAGAATACAGTGAAAACACCTACATACACTAGGGTACACTATGGGTTGGGGTACACCTGTGATTGGCATGACCTCCCCTGTAAGGCCCTAGTACATAATAGGGCAGAGGGATTAAAACTATCTCTAAGTCCCTAGCATATAATAGGGCATGGCAGTTTAGAGGCCAGCAGCCCTTTTCTGCACTTACATGTGTGCACTGCTGAGCCTGAGGTAGTTTAAAGGTAGCCCTGTGTGTGCAGAAAGAGGCAAGAGAGGTGCAGAAAGAAGCAAGAGCAGTGCAGAAAGAACCAACAGAGGTGCAGAAAGAGGCAAGAGGGGTGCACAAAGAGGCAAGAGAAGTGCAGAAAGAAGCAAAAGAGGTGCAGAAAGAAGCAAGTGAAGATCAGAAAGAGGCAGCAGAGGTGCAGAAACAGGCAGAAGAGGTGCAGAAAGAGGGAACAGGGGTGCAGAAAGAGAGAAGAGGGGTGCCGAAAGAGGCAAGAGGGGTGCAGAAATTTGCAAGAGAGGTGCAGAAAGAAGCAAGAGCAGTGCAGTAAGAAACAACAGAGGTACAGAAGTAGGCAAGAGGGGTGCAGAAAGAGGCAAGAGCAGTGCAAAAAGAACCAAGAGACATGCAGGAAAAGGGAAGAAGGGTGCAGAAAGAGGCACAAGGGGTGCAGAAAGAAGGAAGAGAAGTGCAGAAAGAAGCAACAGAGGTGCTGAAAGAGGCACGAAGGGTGCAGAAAGAGGCAAGAGAAGTACAGAAAGAGGCAAGAGTGGTTCAGAAGGAGGGAAGAGAGGTGTAGAAAGAGGAAAGAGAGTTGCACAAAGAGGCAAGAGGGGTGCAGAAAGAGGCAACAGGGGTGCAGAAAGAAGCAAGTGAGGTGCAGAAAGAGGCAAGAGAGGTGCAGAAAGAGTCAAGAGAGGTGCAGAAACAGGCAAGAGAAGTGGAGAAAGAGGAAAGAGAATTGCTGAAAGAAGCAACAGAGGTGTAGAAAGAAGGAAGCGAAGTGCAGAAAGAGGCAAGTGAGATGCAGAAAGAGGCAAAAAAGGTACAGAAAGAGGGAAGACGAGTGCAGAAAGAGACAACAGGGGTGCAGAAAGAAGCAAGACAGGTGCAGAAAGAAGCATGGGAAGTGCAGAAAGAAGCAACAGAGGTGCAGAAGGAGGCAATAGAACTGCAGAAAGAGGCAAGAGAGTTGCAGAAACAGGCAAAAGAGGTACAGAAAGAGGGAACAAGGGTGCAGACAGAGGCAAGAGAGGTGCAGAAACAGGTAAGAGGGGTGCAGAAAGAGGCAAGAGGGGTGCAGAAATTTGCGAGAGGTGCAGAAAGAAGCAAGAGCAGTGCAAAAGAACCAACAGAGGTACAAAAAGAGGCACGTGAGATGCAGAAGGAGGCAAGAGAACTGCAGAAAGAGGCAAGGGAGTTGCAGCAAGAGGGAAGAGGGTTGCAGAAAGAGGCAAGAGAAGTGCAGAAAGAAGCAACAGAGGTGCAGAAAGAGACAAGAGAAGTTCAGAAAGAGGCAGCAGAGGTGCAGAAACAGGCAGAAAAGGTGCAGAAAGAGGGAACACGGGTGCAGAAAGAGAGAAGAGGGGTGCCGAAAGAGGCAAAAGGGGTGCAGAAATTTGCAAGAGAGGTGCAGAAAAAAGCAAGAGCAGTGCAGTAAAAAACAACAGAGGTGCAGAAGGAGGCAAGAGGGGTACAGAAAGAGGCAAAAGAAGAGCAGAAACAAGCAAAAGAGATGCAGAAAGAGGCTAGAGGGGTGGAGAAAGAGGCAAGAGAGGTGCAGAAAGAGCCAAGAGAGGTGCACAAAGAGGGAAGAAGGGTGCAGAAAGAGGCAAGTGGGGTGCAGAAAGAAGCAAGAGAGGTGTAGAAAGAAGCAAGAGAAGTGCAGAAAGAAACAACAGAGGTGCAGAAAGAAGCAAGAGCAGTGCAGAAAGAAGCAAAAGAGGGGCAGAAAGAGGCACGAGAGGTGCACAAAGAGGGAAGAAGGGTGCAGAAAGAGGAAAGTGGGGTGCAGAAAGAAGCAAGAGAGGTGTAGAAAGAACCAACAGAGGTGCAGAAAGAGACAAAAGGGATGCAGAAAGAGGCAAGAGAAGTGCAGAAAGAAGCAAAAGAGGTGCAGAAAGAAGCAAGAGAAGTTCAGAAAGAAGCAAAAGAGGGGCAGAAAGAGGCAAGAGAGGTGCACAAAGAGGGAAGAAGGGTGCAGAAAGAGGAAAGTGGGGTGCAGAAAGAAGCAAGAGAGGTGTAGAAAGAACCAACAGAGGTGCAGAAAGAGACAAAAGGGATGCAGAAAGATTCAAGAGAAGTGCAGAAAGAAGCAAAAGAGGTGCAGAAAGAAGCAAGAGAAGTTCAGAAAGAGGCAAGAGCAGTGCAGAAAGAACCAACAGAGGTGCAGAAAGAGGCAAGAGGGGTGCACAAAGAGGCAAGAGAGTTGCAGAAACAGGCAAAAGAGGTACAGAAAGAGGGAACAAGGGTGCAGACAGAGGCAAGAGAGGTGCAGAAACAGGTAAGAGGGGTGCAGAAAGAGGCAAGAGGGGTGCAGAAATTTGCAAGAGGTGCAGAAAGAAGCAAGAGCAGTGCAGAAAGAACCAACAGAGGTGCAGAAAGAGGCAAGAGGGGTGCACAAAGAGGCAAGAGAAGTGCAGAAAGAAGCAAAAGAGGTGCAGAAAGAAGCAAGTAAAGATCAGAAAGAGGCAGCAGAGGTGCAGAAACAGGCAGAAGAGGTGCAGAAAGAGGGAACAGGGGTGCAGAAAGAGAGAAGAGGGGTGCTGAAAGAGGCAAGAGGGATGCAGGAATTTGCAAGAGAGGTGCAGAAAGAAGCAAGAGCAGTGCAGTAAGAAACAACAGAGGTACAGAAGAAGGCAAGAGGGGTGTAGAAAGAGGCAAGAGCAGTGCAAAAAGAACCAAGAGACGTGCAGGAAAAGGGAAGAAGGGTGCAGAAAGAGTCACGAGGGGTGCAGAAAGAAGGAAGAGAAATGCAGAAAGAAGCAATAGAGGTGCTGAAAGAGGCACAAAGGGTGCAGAAAGAGGCAAGAGAAGTGCAGAAAGAAGCAACAGAGGTACAGAAAGAGGCAAGAGTGTTGCAGAAAGAGGGAAGAGAGGTGTAGAAAGAGGCGAGAGAGTTGCACAAAGAGGGAAGAGGGGTACAGAAAGAGGCAACAGGGGTGCAGGAAGAAGCAAGTGAGGTGCAGAAAGAGGCAAGAGAGGTGCAAAAAGAGGCAAGAGAGGTGCAGAAACAGGCAAGAGAAGTGCAGAAAGAGGCAAGAGAATTGCTGAAAGAAGCAACAGAGGTGTAGAAAGAAGCAAGAGATGTGCAGAAAGAGGCAAGTGAGATGCAGAAAGAGGCAAAAGAGGTGCAGAAAGAGGGAAGACGAGTGCAGAAAGAGACAACAGGGGTGCAGAAAGAAGCAAAACAGGTGCAGAAAGAAGCATGGGAAGTGCAGAATGAAGCAACAGGGGTGCAGAAAGAGGCAAGAGAAGTGCAGAAAGAAGCAACAGAGGTGCAGAAGGAGGCAATAGAACTGCAGAAAGAGGCATGAGAGTTACAGAAACAGGCAAAAGAGGTACAGAAAGAGGGAACAGGGGTGCAGACAGAGGCAAGAGAGGTGCAGAAACAGGTAAGAGGGGTGCAGAAAGAGGCAAGAGGGGTGCAGAAATTTGCAAGAGAGGTGCAGAAAGAAGCAAGAGCAGTGCAAAAGAACCAACAGAGGTGCAAAAAGAGGCACGTGAGATGCAGAAGGAGGCAAGAGAACTGCAGAAAGTGGCAAGAGAGTTGCAGAAACAGGCAAAAGGGGTGCAGAAAGAGGGTACAGTTGGGCAGACTGAGGCAAGAGAGGTGCAGAAAGAGGGAAGAGGGGTGCAGACCAACCAGCGCTCAGGAATTCCGCTGCGTAGGACTTACAGGAGGTACCAGGAGGGCTACTTGGCCGCCAAAGTCCCTCAGGAGTAAAGTGGACTTCATCCCCCAACCAGTACTGTGCCAGGAGGTGCATTTGCAGAGTGGTGGAGAAAGGTGAGCGTGGCCTCCGAAGACCTCTCAGCAATCCCACTGAGTGGGACTTACTGGAGGTAACAGGAGGGGTAGTTGGCCCCCAAGGTGAACCTTGGGGGCCAACTACCCCTCCTATTACCACCAGTAAGTCCCACACAGCAGGATTGCTATTGCTAGGAGGGGTAGTTGGCCCCCAAGGTGAACATTGGGGGCCAATACCCCTCCTATTACCGCCAGTAAGTCCCACACAGCAGGATTGCTAATTTCTCATAGCAGGCCACACCCACTTTCCCCACCACTCTGCAAACGCACTTCCTGGTGCGCTCTTGAATGAGTATTAAAGTCCCCTTCGCTGCTGGGTTTCCTTAGGGGCCAACTAGCCTACCTGATATCTCCAGTATGTCCCAGATAGTGGGATTGCTGAAAGGTAGACACAAGCCACGCCCCCTTTTTCCACCACTCTGCAAACACGCCTCCTGGCACGTTCTGGGTTGGGGGATTAAGTCTTGAGGGTGCCTAGGGGTCAACTAGCCCACCAGGTACCTCCAGTAAGTCCCACACAGCTGGATTGCTGAGAGTGGTCCGAGGCCACGCTCCCTTTTTACACCACTCTGCAAAACGCGCCTCCTAGCGCACTGCTGGTGGGGCAATGAGGTCCTCTTGTGTCCTGAGGACCTCAGGACTAAAGTGGACTTCATCCCCCGAGCAGCAGTGCGCCAGGAGGTGCGGTTGCAGAGTGGTGTAAAAAGGGGGCGTGGCCTCGGCCCACTCTCAGCAATCGAGCTGTGTGGGGCTTACTGGAGGTACCTGGTGGGCTAGTTGGCCCCAAGGGACCCTCGGGATGCAAGGGGACTTAATCCCCCAACTTAGAAAGCGCCAGGAGGTGCGTTTGCAGAGTGGTAGAGGGAGGGGGCGGGGCCTCCAGCGAGATGCCGGCTTTTCTTTTTTTTTTTCTTAAATAATTAAATATTCGGGAGGGAGACCTCATGGCCCCCCTTCCCTGGCTCACTTCTGGCCCCGGGTACCCCATCCCCCGGGCCTGGCAAGCCTTTACGTTTTTTTTTATTTTTGGAGGGGGGCCGCGTTGCCCCCCTCCTGAGGCCAATTATGGCCCCGGGGATCCCATCCCCCGGGGCCTGGCCCACCTTCATTTAAAAAAATAAAATACAATTGTGGAGGTGGGCCGCGTGGCCCCCTCCTCAGGACAATTATGGCCCTGTGGACCCCATCCCACAGGGCCGCCTTCCATTCTTTTTAAAATGTATTAATTAAATTAAAGGGGAGGGGGGCCCAGTGGCCCCCCACCCGGGCCACTTCTGGCCCCGGGGACCCATCCCCCGGGGCCTGGCCTCAGCGTTGGGGACTGTGCGGGGAGCCCCAATGCTCCCACAATCCCATCTGGCTCCCCGCCTCCTGCGGGAGCCGGCAATGCTTTTGGGCAAGGGGAGCTGCTAACATGCAGCTCCCCTTGCCCAAAAGCTATTTTGCTTTGCTTCTTGGAAGCAAGAGCAGGTTTCCTGCTCTCGCTTCCAAGAAGCAAAGCAGTGTTTGCTATGGCAGGGCAGGAGCCGTGCACCCGCCTTGCCATAGCAAACGGCAATGTCCCGGGGGTGGCCACCCTGGGAGATTGCAGGAGCCGGCCCTGGGGGGTGGCGGTCCCCAGGGCCATGGAGGGCTCCAGGAGGAGGGCCGCGCTGCCCCCCTCCCTTTGTCAAAATAGCCCAGGGGAGGTGGTGGTCCCCGGTGCCCGGGGGTCCACAACGGAGCCACCCCACACATTATTTTTACAAGCCCCGGGGAGGTGGCGGTCCCCGGGGCTGCGGGGGGGCTGCGTGCCCCCCGCACATAATGGATGAAGCCCCGGGGAGGTGGCGGTTCCCAGGGCTGCGGGGGCCCCCATGGGCCACCGCTAATTTATTGTACATTGCCCCCGGGACCTAGCCCACCTGGGGGCTTTTAGAAAAAGAAGCGCTGGAGACCACGCTTCATTTTTTTTTATTTTCTCGGCAGGATTCGTGCCACCAGCGCGAATTCAGCCAATTTCTTTTTTTTTTTTAAATGCTTTTTTTGGCCCTGTGGGTCCTTGTGGGTCCGCCTGAGCAGGCCTAGGGGGTCAGGGTGTTTCTACCCTGCCCCCTTTTCTTGTTTTTTAATCTTTTCTTTTACTGTCTTGTGACTCGGTTTTACTGAGTAACAAGATGGCTGCCAACACTTCCTGGTTTGGAGTGTTGGCAGCCAATCAGAAGTCAGCTCGTGCTCGGGAGGGTTCGCAAATCCTCCTCGGTGCTCAGATATCGATATTTTTTATTTTAAAATTTCTCAGTAACTACTGAATGGATTTACACCATTTAAAGCAAAGAGTGCACTCTGGACCAAGAGCTACCTCTCTGCCAGATTTGGTGTATTTCCGTTCAGCAGTTCGGGCTGTAACCGCGACAAAAGTTCCTATGGAAATTAACATGGGGGAAAATGCGTTTTGGGACTCCACTTTTTTCTCGGCCCCCGCTTGACGAATCACCCCGAAACTTTCAGACAGGAGCTGACCACAGCGCCCCATTAGTTTTGAAAATTACGCGAAGATTCGTCAAACGGCGCCAAAGATATTGGCAAATCAAAAAACGCTTTTCCTATGGAAACTAGGTCCTAACTAAAACTACCTACTCGCGAACGCCAGTAGGCAATATATATATATATTCACTGAAAAAAACACAGGTTTCAGGGACGGTATAGTTTCACTCGTACAAAACCAGAGAGATTCAGCCGTTATAGTTAGCTGAGCTAACTATAACTCACGCCCCCGCAATGCACTGCTGATGATGTCACATAATACATCACTCATGATATGGTCAGTGACATCACTGATGACATCACTGATGCCATCTCAATTGACATCATCCACTTAATACCTGATGCATCTCTTCACACCCTAATATAACCTTTGATACACCCATTCTAAAATACAGACTACCATTCTCGAAACCATAGACACACCAATACCAGTTAGTACATACCCGCTCACTGATTCATAGTTGTACACACATCCACTCACTCACCCATACAGTCACGCAGTCACTCATCTATACAGCCACTGATATATGAAATCATATACCCATACAGACACTCACACACTGCCACTCAACCATAGAGTTACTCACACACCTAGTCAGTCACATAAAGAATCAATCACATTGCCATTTACTCACCTATACAGTTATATACACACCACCTCACTTATTCATACAGATACTAACACATACTTACTCTCTTATACAATCACTGACACAGGCACACACTCATCCATACAGTCACTCTCACAATCTCACTCTCACATATAGTCACTTATACACTTATATACTCCAACACTTACATATACTGCCTTTCACATATGTAGTTACTCACACATATACCACTAAGATATCCACTCACTCATGAACACAGCCATACGCACACTCACTCACCCATACAGCCCCTTGCAGATGCACTCATGAACCCATACACCCATTGAATCACCCACTCACACATCCATGCAGGGAGTCACACACACACCCACCCCACAGACAGTCAGGCACCCATACAGGTACTCAGACAACCAATCATTAACCCATATAGACACTCATGTAGCTACTCACCAACTCATACAGCCACTTACACACCAACTGACAGACTGATACAGACATTCACACAGATTAGTCACTCACCCACACATTTACCCAGACACGTATAATCACTCACTTATACTGTCAGTTACACACTGACTGAATCATCATATATATATCACATGCTTAAACTTTTTAGAAACACTCACAGTCACTGGATGACGTCATCAGTGATGTCATCAGTGATGTCATTTGAGATGTCATCAGTGATGTCATTAGTGATGTCACTGACCATGTCATGAGTGATGTAATATGTGACGTCATCAGCAGTGCATTGCGGGGGCGTGAGTTATAGTTAGCTCGGCTAACTATAACGGCTGAATTTCTCTGCTTTTGTACAAGTGAAATGTCAGACTAACTATAACGTCCCTGAAACCTGTGGTTTTTTCAGTGAATATCTAAGGTTTTTTAAATGCTAATTTCTTTTTATATATGTATTCAATCTCCTCTCACTCCTACAGGGAAGGAATCAGCACTCAGGTCGTAGTTTGGAAGTATTTAATCTGCAAAGGACGCGATCCACGCGTTTCAGCTCGCCCGAACCTTGATAATGATACAAGAAGTCATTGTAGCTTCCTTATTTAAATGTACAAATGCCTCCAGTTGCCAACATTAACAAAGGACTACATATTACATTAATCCAAAAAGCTGGTGGCCATATTGGCCTGGTCACGATGCGAAAATTCAGGAATTCATATAATAAAGAAAAGAAAACAAGTGTTAATATGCACACAATGTCATTTCAGCATATCTTGCCCCGTGACCGCCGTACCAGTATGTTCGTCAACGTGACTTGTTCATAATAAACATACTTACGATTGCAAACATCAACAATGGACTACACATTACTTTAAAGTGAAAGGCTATCGGCCATATTGATCTGGGCACGTTGCGTATTATAATGGTTCTTACACGAAAGAAAACAAAATAAAGGGGTGTTAATATACACACACTATCCCTAAATAAAGTTCTAGCGATTATAGTTCCATTCCATTCATAGCTCATTTGAGATGTCATGGCTGATGTCATGAGTGATGTCACTGACCATGTCATGAATGATGTAATGTCTGAGGTCATAAGCATTGCATTGCGGGGGCGTAAGTTATAGTTAGCTCAGGTAACTATAACTGCTGAATTTCACTGGTTTTGTACGAGTGAAATCTGAGTCTAACTATAACGTCCCTGTAATCTTTGTTTTTTTCAGCAAATTTCTAGGTTTTTTTAACGTAAAGTAAGATGCCTATCACAATGGATGATGGGGGGTTGGAAGCAGGGCCTGGCCTAGCATTGAGCTGCCCCCACCCAAGCTTGCTGCTCCTGCCTCCCCTCCTCCTTGCCATTCATTCTCCAAGTCCATGCCCCTGCTCCCTCATAACAGCCCTGTGTGGCCATTGTTCTACCACTGGCCTTCCCGCCTTGTCTAAACAGTTAGCTTGCTGCCCCATCCACTTCCTCCCTATGCTCTGTTGTCTGAATCCATGCACTAGCCTCCTCCATCCTGCCATGCATGCAGGGCTAAATGGAGGGCTGCCACTGCCCTCCATTTAGCATGTTGTCCCAGTTCACTCCTCCTGCCCTCCATTGCCCAATTCTATGCCCCATCATTGACCTCCTGCTTAGCCTCTGTGCTTAGCTTGCTGCCCCTACTCTCCTTCTCCCTGCCCTTCGATGTCTGTGTGCATGTCCCTGCTCCATCCTTTTTGCTCACCATGTTCCATGGACCTGCCCCTCCTATCTACTCTGACTGTTCTGTTGAGCTGCCACTCCCCTCCCACCTGCCTAACATTGTCAGATGACTGTAACCTGTCCCTGCCACCTCCACCCTGCCTGTCCACTTTCCATGCCCCTATCCCCTTCCTCCTGTCCTCCATGGTCCATTTTACTGCCACACCCTTCTGCCCTCCCTGGTCTGTTGTGCTCCAACTTCTCCTCCTGCCTGCCCCGTGTGGTCTTTTGTGAGGCCCCTTCCCCTGAAATCTCTTGTCTGTGCTCAGCTCCTACCCCTCCTTTCTATCCTCCATGGTCCTTTGTGCATGCCCCTGCCCCCTCCTTCTTGCCCATCATGGCCATTGTGCTGCCACTAACCCTCCTGCTTGCCATGCATGGTCTTCTGTGCTGTCACGGCCCTCCCACTTTCCCTGTGTGGTCAGCAAGCTGCCCCTGACCCCCTTCCACCTTCCCTCCATGGTCTGTGTGTATGCCATTATAGTCTCACTGTTGCCCTCCATGGTGTGTTGGGCTTTTACTGCCCATCCTGCCTGACCTCCATGGTCAGCTTGCTGCTCCTGCCCTGCCCCCTTGCCCCCTGCCCTCTGTTTTCCATTTGCAGACCCTTATTCCCTCCCTGCTGGTGTGTCTGTTCCATTGTAATGCCCCTGATCCCTCCCTCCTGCCCTTTATAGTCCGTTATGCTGCAGCTTTCTCTCCTGTCTGTCCATTATTGTCAGCTTTCTGCCATTGCCTCTTTCCCCTCTGTTCTCTGTTGTCCATGTGCATGGTCTTGTCCCCTCCCTATTGCTTTCCATGGATTGTTTTGCTGCACTGCCGTCCCGCATGCCCTGTGTGGTGTATTGTGTTGCTGCAAACCCTGATGCCTGCCCTGTAAGGTCAGTTTGGTGCACCTGTCCATGTCCCTCCTGTCCTCTGTTATCCGAGTCCATGTCCCTACCCCAATTCCTCCTGCCTTCCATGATCCAATGTACCATACTTGCTAACAATTTGAACTTGGTAATAGGGAGATTTTGAAAAAAAACTGGGGAATTGATTTTCCCCATTGACTTAGATTGAAAAAGAGGAATTTGTAGACAGGAGACAGATAAAATAAAGCCCATTTGGGCTTAAAAACATTGGGTGTTTTCCTGGCTGAATCGGGTCTGTTGGCATGTATGGTTTTACTACCACTGCCTCTTCCTTCTGCCCACAATGGTCTATTATATTGCCACAGCCTCGCTTGCCTGTCCTGCATTGTTGGTTTGTTGCCCCTGCCCCCCTTTCCACTGCCCTCCATAACATTCTATATTTATTACAAAAGTGTGGCACACCTGACGTCATCATGATGTAATCAAAACTGTAATACCTAAAGCATTTCCTTTAGAAATTATAGAAATGAGAGGGTCTTATTTGCATCGAAATTATGGTTAGTGCTCTAAAAAACTAAAATGAGGACATATTTTCTGAGTTCTCAAATAGCGACAAAACACTTTTAAATTATTTGTTATCTTTATGTTTTTTATCCAGTTGACCACTTGATTAAATGTTGCACTTAGGGGAGAGGATGTGGTGTTACTTCCAGAGCTGCAGACTTTGCAACTGGGGAACCAGGTTGGAGTTTCTGCTTCAGCTCCACATTCTGTGATTCTGGTCAAATCACTTAATCTCCCCATGCCGACAACCAAAATGAATTTGTCCTTGTGTGATGTAACCAATGCTCATGTAAAGCACTCAATACCTGACCAGTCTGCACTATATAAAACTGCAAAAAACAAAAAATAAAAAGTGTTTTCCACACTTCTGTCATTGGGCTATACATGGGCTACATCTGGGTGATATTTGTCCTACATTTGGGCTCCTTTTTCCCTGGTGGCCATCTTGGGAGACTTCAATTCAATTCAATAAACTTTATTCGATCTGATTTAGAAACATAGATCATAAAAGTGTACAAAAATACAGTAAATCCTCTTTCTTAATACAATACAATGAGAATTAATTAGAACAAGTAGGTAAAAACGGGTGTTACAAAGCCCGGTTCAGAGCAACTTCAGTTAATAGAATAGTAAAGTTCAATGTTTTGCAAGATCAATCTCAAGTACTTCGTGCAAAATACTCAATAAGGGGTTCAAGTAAGTTGCAACGCTCCAATACCTGACCAGTCTGGACTATATAAAACTGCAAAAAAACTAAAAATAAAAAGTGTTTTGCACACTTCTGTCATTGGGCTATATGTGGGCTACATCTGGGTGATATTTGTGCTACATTTGGGCTCTTTTTTCTCCGGTGGCCATCTTGGGAGACTTATTTGTTATGAAGTTTCCTAATTTCCTCATTTACTGCAGTCTCCTCAGTAGGAAATGCTTTCCGTTTTTTACTTTGCTTCCATCAAGAAGGCATTCAGATGTGTCACACATTTGCCGTAAATTCAGAATGTTAGCACTCTAGTTGCTCATTAGATCACTGTAGTAAAGCTACTGCTCACCAGGGAGTTAACTGGAAGTCTGCTGCTGGTATTGCAAGTGCATGTTTCAGTCTGCATGTCAGAATTTTTTAATGAAATAGAAGAGGATTTGAGAAGTCACTCAAAATGTGCCCTAATTCTTCTTTCTGCAGCACTAATCATAATTTCTATGGCAAAATGAACCCCCTCATTTTGTTTCTTTTTAAATTAAATGTTTTAAGGGTTACCAGTTTATTCCAATCAAGATGGCTTCAGGTGTGCCATACGTTTGTAATAAGTAAGACTGTTAGCGCTCTAGTTGTTCTTTAGAACACTCTGGGAAGCTGCAGTAGAACACAAAGGAATCAACTGACAGTCTCTGCCCTTGTTGGATGTACATGTTTTACTGAGAATGTCTGACTTCATTCTCACATGACTGAGAAAGATAATGTGAATTTACAGAAAATATGCTCTCATTTTAGCTTCTAGAGCCCCTTCCAAACCTCTATGGGAAAAGCATGAGAAAATAGTTTTCTCTCAAACATGATTCATGATATCCCAGTAGAAGGCTTTATCACATGGTAAAATCACCTTAGAACACACCACAATTCCTAAAATTAGTATGGTACCATCAACAAATGTTTTAAAATGTAACTAAAGTCTGTTATCACCCTTTATAAGTTCTTCTTTTGGTGACACTCAAAACCTTCCATTCACTACAATGCATTTTAATGGGGCGCTATCATGTATATTGGTCCCAAGTTGGCTGCCAACACTTCTTGGATGAAGTGCTGACAGTCAATCAGATCTCACGATGAGATGTGTGGTTAGGCTCCGCCCAGATATATTCATTTCTTTTTCCTTTAATATTTAAAGAACTACAAAATGGATTTACACCATTTAAAGCACAGAGTGTACTCTGGACCAAGAGCTACCTTTCTGCCAAATTTGGTGAAATTCCGTTTGGCAGCTCAGGCTGCAGCCGCAACAAAAGTTTCCAATGGAAATTAACATGGAGAAAACACGTTTTAGGACCTCCTTTTTTCTCAGCCACCGCTTGACAAATCACCCCGAAACTTTCAAGACAGGAGCTGACTAGAGTGCCCCATTACTTTAGAAAATTTTGCGAAGATTCGGCAAACGGCACCAAAGATATTGGCAAAAGTAAAAATGCTTTTTAAATAGAAATAAGGTCCTAACTATAACTACCTACTGGCGACCGCCAGTAGGTAATATATATATATATATATGAATACGATTCCTCCAAGGCTATCTCCCAACAGTTTTCAGGGTTTTTCGACGAAGGATCACTGCACCACAACCGGCAAGTAGTTTCAATGTTGCTTTATTCAAACCAAGGTGCAAACATGAACGGTAGAGGACGGTCTACGCGTTTCGGCTCCCAGCCTTCTACTGGACCATAGAGTCCTGGAGCCCAGAATGTCTCATTTAAAGTGCAAGTGCAATTAAAAACAGTAAAAAGTGAAGACAAACTAGACATGAAAACAATCCTATTTTTTGTACAAATAATTTTTTGTTTTGATCATTTCATTAGTTGTAGAGCGAGGAATTGTTTTATATATTTCATTTGTTTTTTTCTTAAAGTGCCAACAAAAAAAATCTAAAAGGTGCAAGGATGTTATTTTTCTAAAGTGCAAGGAGCATACATGTGCAAAATACAAATGGGATCATCAATAATTTCTCTCTTTTTCTCTCATCATTGCCCTATTTCAGATTTTTCCAGTATGTCTCAAGAGTAATAATATTTCAATGCGTATGTTTCAATTAAAGTATCCACACGTTGTTGTTATGTTACAGGACCAATTTGGATAGTTTGTGGGCTAATAGTCGTGAAGTACCCTAGTAGCTTTCCCAACAACATGGTCAATTTTATATTTTGAGTATACCCTTCTTGAAATAAAGTGACTACTGCATCGTCTCAGAATCAATTTAGATAATTAGTGGGCTAATAGTCGTAAAGTACACTGATAGCCCTCCCAGTCAAATATATAAATATATGAGCTGTAAAGTACATTTGTTCAAATAGATTATACCATGAGGGTATGGATCATGTCTCAAAGTTCACAATTAACAGTTGATTGGTCCTGAATCTAAAAATGTAAAATCTAAATAAAGCATACAGATAAATAGAGGGAATTTTTTTAGTAACTTCTTCAATTGATACATCTTGAGAGAGCAATGTTTCTTCATTTTTGATCCCGTAATTTCCAAACTATGACTCCAGCAGACAATCTTAATTCCTTTTGAAGGTGTTCTAAAGTTCCCATATTCATAAATGAACGTGCAGTTCGGCATCCGAGTTGTGTCCCCACGGGTATTCTGTGCCAATGGCTAAGATTAATCTAGACTCAGTTCTGCGTAAATTGAGGGTTCGGTCTCCACCTCTTTCTCTTTGTTTTACAATCTTGATTCCTGAGTATTTCAGTTGTTGACTGTCTCCGGAATGGAATTCCTGAAAATGCTTAGCCGTTGGGTAACTTAAGTCTTTGTTTTTAATTGCTCTCAGATGTTGTAAAATTCTTAGTTTTAACTTATTAATGGTGCTGCCAACGTACAGTTTTCCACATGGGCATTCTAACAAATATACAACAAACTTTGATTCGCATGTGATATGTTCTTGTATTTTCTCAATTTGGCCATTTTGGAGCAAGTATGTAGTTCTATTTTGCCCATGATCACAAGCTCGGCACTTGGAACATTTCCAGAATCCTGGATTGTTTAACCATGATGGTGCAGTTTCTTTTTTTTTTTTTTTTGATTCCAGATGACTCTGTGTGAGTATGTCTCCCAGCGAAGCATTCTTCCTGTAGGTGATCCTGGGTTGGGGAGACAATACCCTTTTGACCGTTTCATCTAACAACAAAATGTTCCAGTGCTTATTGATAACTTTTTTTAGTTCTTTATTTTGATTATTAAAATCGATGATGAGTCGGGTGGTTTCTTCTTTTTCCTTTTTTCCTACAACTCTCCAGTTTTTCTTTATTTGTTTGCAAAAGGTCTAATCTGCATAGAGCTGTGACCCTGTCTCTTGCAGTAGTGATCACCTCGAGGGGATATCCTTGTGCTTCAAAGCGTTCACTCATTTCATTTAGTTGTTCACGAAGGTCAGACATTTCAGAGCAGTTTCTTTTAGCTCGCAACATTTCCCCATAGGGAATGCTCCATTTTAAATTTGTAGGGTGTCCACTGCAAGATGCTGTTACTAGAGGTGGGCTTCCTGTGCATTTTGGTGCATATTTTCTGGCCTTGGATGAAAACTTCCACATCTAAAAAGACAATTGTGGTCGAGCTTATTATGGATGTGAAACTTAAGTTGTATCTATTTGTATTTAGGGAATTTATGAAGTCCTGTAAGTTGGTCTGACTCCCTTCCCAAATAATAAAAAGGTCATCAATGAATCTTGACCATAATATGATGTTCCCAGATTTTGTGTTATTCTGTGCTTCTGTTTCCCATACAGCCATTAGGAGATTCGCATATGTCGGCGCAAAGGACGTCCCCATAGCTGTTCTTTGCTTTTGTAAAAACACATCACCTTTGAATAGAAATGCATTGTGGGTCAAACAGTATGTAAGCATTTCTAATAACATCTCTGTGTGTTCGAGATGGTCCACAGATCTTTTTTGTAGAAAATGTTTCACCGCTGCCGTCCCATCAGAATGGAGAATGGAGGTGTAAAGTGATGAAACATCAATAGAAGCCATGATGTAGCTGTCTTTCCATGGGATCTCCTTGATCTTGTTCAGGAGATCCATTGTGTCCCTCAGATAAGATGGGAGTGCTGTTACATAGTTCATTAGGAAAATGTCGATAAACTGTGATGTTGACTCTAATAAAGAACCAATGGAACTCACTATCGGTCTTCCCGGCGGGTTCTGTATGGACTTATGTACTTTTGGAAGAAAGTAGATAGTTGCCATGATCGGATGATTAGTTTTTAGATATAAAAATTCCTCCAAGTCAATGAGAGTTCTGTCTTTCCATGTTAGTAATTTCTGGTGGTATTCCTCCGTCCAAGTTGTTAATGGATTTGTTTGTAGTTTTTCATAGTGGTCTCTATTATCCAATTGTCTGTAAGCCTCTTTTATATAATTTGCGCGATCTTGAACAACAATGTTGCCACCTTTGTCTGAGGCTTTTATGATTATGTTGGTATCCTCTCTCAGATCTTGCAATGCCTTATGTTCTTCCATTGTCAGGTTCCATGATTTGTTGTTCTTTCTCTTCTTTTTTTGGTGTTCTTCACGCAATTAGTTGACATTTTATTGATTTCTTCCACCATAATTTCATTGAATAAGGTCAATTTTGTTTCCTGGTGGAAGCTGTGGGCAAAAGGTTGATCGTGTTTTCAGGCCACTATTACCACCTCTGTTTGTTTCAATTCCCAACCTTTGACAGAATTCCTTGTCCGTGGTGTAGTCAGAATGATCTTGTTCTGATATTATTTCTGGATTAGTCTGTAAAGATGTCATGATTCTCAGAATGGGAATGTCATTCAGAGTGAGAGGCGATTTCTCCTGATCCGGAGCCTTTTCTTGTCTATTTGCAGTTGTTTTTTCTTCAAAATATTTCTTCAATTTGATTTTCCTGCAAAATTTGTATAGGTCAATACGCAGGTTCGGGGTGTTCAAATCTTTATTGGGGCAAATTTGGTGAAATTCCGTTTGGCAGCTCAGGCTGTAGCCGCGACAAAAGTTTCCAATGGAAATTAACATGGAGAAAACACGTTTTGGGACCTCCTTTTTTCTCAGCCACCGCTTGACGAATCACCCCGAAACTTTCAAGACAGGAGCTGACTAGAGTGCCCCATTAGTTTAGAAAATTTTGCGAAGATTCGGCAAACGGCACCAAAGATATTGGCAAAAGAAAAAATGCTTTTTAAATAGAAATAAGGTCCTAACTATAACTACCTACTGGCGACCGCCAGTAGGTAATATATATATATATATATTTTTTTTAATAGCGAAGCTCCGGGGAGGTGGTGTTCCATGGGGCATTAGTAAGCCCCAGGAGGGGGCCTGTGCGCCCCCTCCTATTATTACAAAATGCCCCCAGGACCTGGACAACCCGGGGCCTCTAATTAACAAAGCTCAGGAGCCTGTGCATCTTTTAAAAAAAAAATCACCAAGAGTCGATGATCCAGCACAGCCCGGGCAAAACAAAATAAGCTTTTTTGGCCCTGGGCATCCACAAACAATATTAGCATCATTGTGGGAATGTGCACAGAACTTTGATGGTCCCATTGCAAAGGTTTGTTATAGAACAGTGTGGGAGGGAGCGGTAGAACACTGGGGAATCACTTGTTTTACTCAATATGTCAGACTATATTCTCACATGGCTGAGGAAGATAATGTGAATTTACAGAAAATGTGCTCTCATTTTAGCTTATGGGGCACCTTCCATAGCCTCTATGAGAGTATCATTGCTATTTGCCGGTTGAAGAGGAAAAAGGCGAGATCTATAAATTTGTTCAAGTACTTATCCCCCTTGGCCCTGGGCTGGAGGCTGAGTAAGCAAAATTCCGATGAGGGCAGGTCGAAGCATTCCACCAAAGCAGCAGTGATTCCCGAAACCTCCACCCAGGCCCGCTGAACAAACCTACAGTCCCAGACCATGTGATAAAAACCTGCCTAATGTAAGGGACATTGAAGACACAAAGGGGACGACAGGGGGAACATCTGCTTGATGCGTTTTGGTGTGAGACAGATCTTGTTCAGAAAATTAAATTGTGTAAAGCAAAAACATGGGCAACGCTCGAGTCTAAAGGGTATCCGTGAATATCCGTGAATATTGTCTAAAGATCGGCCACTCAATGGCCCCTAACCCTGTCAACCATTGTGTCAATTGACAAGCGCAGTGCGACATAGCGTACCGTAGCAAGTTTTGTTGTGCCCCAATATGATAGGATTGAGTGTAGAATCAAGGATGTACCCGGCTCAGCTCCTTCTAAACCCCAGAGTGCAAGCAGCGCGTGCTTCACAGCATGATATGTCAAGAACTGTCCTGCCGCTACATCATAGGTCTCCATAATCTCAGGAAAGGGCATGAGGGTGCCCTCCGGGAACAGATCTCCCATCTGGTCAATCTCCTCCTCTCTCCAAGGTAGTACATCATGGTGCTGGGTCACCAGATTGCACAAGTGAGACTCAGATGGCGTTCGGCTGCTGACTCCACGGTAGTTGGTTCCTCGTGTACCACAACTTGTGCAATCTGGTTATCATCTGGGAGTGCCTGCTCAGGCACCACCTAACTATCTTTACCTGGGACCGCAAAACACAGGCTGGCCGACTAGACACCATATATTTCAGTTTTATGGCCTCGTACATTTGATAGACAATTTTCTTCATCCACGTGTGCCAGAGGACCTGCTTTCATTGCCATAACCCTGTCCAAGTGACTTGCCTCTCTTGGGCATCCCGACCCATTTTTCATGGCTTTTCCTGATGAAGGCACTGCTGTGCCGAAACACGCGTAGAACCAGACATTATCTGGGTTGTAGCCACTGATTGATGTTGGAATTATTCATCTGTTTGATTCTACTGCCAGAATTAGGCTTTTTGCCACCTATGACGACATCACATGTCATAGAGAGCTCACAGATTGAACATCATCAATAATGAGAATTGACTTTACATATGTACAGATAACTTGTTTGACTGATTTGTACACTGTGATGCCAGAGTGAATGTTGATATGGCTGTGGTGTGTCTGTGGACTATTTTATTGTTCCTATTATTCATATTTATTGTCTTGTCTCAATAAAAATCAATTTTGTACTTGTTGAATATACTTTTTGGTTTTTGTCCCTCTATGTGATAGTATTGCATTGCTGATACGTTTTTAATCATGCTTGAGTTGCCCTAGGAATTTGCATTTTTCACTGTGCATGTTCTCCACAGGCTGTATTATACAGCCTAGGTGGAGAACATGCACAGCCTCCAAGCTCCTGTCTTAGCACCGAACCATGGTGCTCAGACCAATCACAACGCTGCTATAAGGCAATGTTGTGATTGGTCAGGGGATTCTGAGAGGCTGTGTTCTTCCTGGTTCCTGCATTGAAGGAGAGTCGGCGGCTGGCGACAGCGACCCCAGGTACGTTTTTTTTTCTTTCCTTCCCCCGCCAACGTTCCCTACCAGCCCCCACTGTATGATGCCTTAACTTGTTCTGCATGCTTGTAATCCAATATTTTGCACGTCGCTTTAAAGGTCTTTGATTTTGTTTGCAAGATGTCTGCTATGTGATATTTATCACATATGACTTTATTTATATTAGAACTGTGCAAAACTTGCAGTAGCGTAGTTACACAAAATGATTTAATAATTCCATGAAATTATGTGTAATTATGCAAAATGCATCTTTTATTCAAAAAATGACCGAACGGTCCAGTCTGGTAAAAATTAAATTCTTAAAAATTAACCGAACTTTCCACTCAGGTAAAAAAATCTACCTGAAATATTTCTTGAGCGCCCACATTAAAAGAACTGCTGCTTGCATTCAAAATGCTGCCACTCACATTTGGATTTGTAGTTTTGTAATCAATAATTACCCAAACGGTCAGCTCGAATAAAAAATCTACAAGAGATACAGCCCGCATTCAAAAATTACCCAAACTGTACATCTTGCGATACAATTTCTCCCAGGAATTATTTGGTGTGGCATAATGCTGTAATCTCACTAATTTTACATACATTTTGTTACTCAAGATTACCAAAATTACACCAATTACTCTGATGTAATTAAAATTTTCCCCAGTTCTAGTTTATATCTCATATTCGGTAACAAAATCTGTTTACAAATATGGAATGGACGGAGAATAATACCCTCCATTTCATCACTGTTTTGTGTCAGACATTGTTCGTCAAGATGCTTCCGATTTAACTTTAAAAGTAGTCTCAGGGCTCTTTCTGGCAGGGCTCTCTCTAACCTTTATGGGAAAAATACTCTTTTTGCCTCAAAGAGATCCCTGGAGTCTGTGCATCGTCTCCTCTTGACGAGATCTCACGACATTTACAGTAATTGAGGTAATCACAGCTCCACCTTCGCAGCTCCCATGCTTGGGCACTGACTGCCTCTGTATGCATGCTTGAAATGATGCCTCTCAAAAAAGGCACCAAGGACCTGTTTTACTCATAATTGATGTCCATCTGATTCCATCTTCTTGCTAGCGCTTATCTAGGACAGCCAACACCGCTTTGCCTTTCGTTTACCTGCCCTCAGTTATTCACTCTGTCGTGGGAAAACGAGCAACAAGAGGCAATCATGCTTCCAAGGCTGCACTGCAAATTCTGAAAATAAAATAAAATAAAGCGTGATGGTACTCTCTCTGCTATTACCCATAAACGTATTAGTGGTTCTTCTAGCTAGATCATAACATTGAGTACTCTATTTTTGGGGGTTAGGGGTTAAATTAGCATGCATCTTGCTTGTTTGGTTCTTTCTGCTTTTAAGAATCCTGGCAATCATGCCTTCACTCTGCGTCACTTATCCAAGCTTCCTCCTGTTTAGCCCTGACAAACTAAAAGTTAAAAAAATACAAAGTAAAGGAAAATCAGATACGGTACGCAATAAGACTGTCACTAGAGTAACTGTTATCATGCACTGCATTTACCATGATGCATTGGGGCGAACTGAGTGCCTGGATGTGAGGCAGTCTGCTCCCACCCTCTTTATGTATAATAAAGTTTTCTGTTTACCTCAGTGTCATCTTAAGGATTTGGAGAGTCCCGGACAATAAGGGCCATATTACGAGTCTGGCAGTCCAAGGACCGCCAGACTTGTTGTGGCGCGGCAGTGGCGGATCCAGCCACCGCCGCACCAGCGGTCCGACTGCCCGATTATGACTCAGGCAGTTGGACCACCCTGGGACCGCCGGCACCGCCAGGGAACCGCTGTTCCCAGGTGTCAGAGCGGCGGTCAGCGGGCGCAATATGCTTGGTGAGACAGCCATGGTCCCGCCAGGCATATTATGAGTTTACAGTCAGTCAGGCTTTTTATGGCAGTTCCACCGCCATGAAAAGCCTGGTGGAGAGGAAACAAATGAGCCCCCCTGTACCTCAAACATATGTGGATGCACACGGGGGGTATAACATGTGCCCCCCCGTGTGCATGCACATAGGTTCCTGCATGGCATGGACCTTCAAGTCCATGCCATGCAAGATCCTTGTAGTGTGGTCCCATTGAGGTGCCTTTTTTAATGGTACCACTACCTTTAAAGAGGCACCACCATGGGGCCGCCATGCCGCCCACCTGCCAGACCACAAAAAGTCATAATCTAGCGGGCGGGTGGCGTGAGATTTGGTGGAGCAGTGGTGCAGCAGTGTGCACCGCCGCACCACTGCTCCGATCAAAACTTGTAATCAGGGCCGAAGTATTTTGGGGCCCCTAATCGGAAGAGCTTCATTGTGCTTGTATAATTATACAAGCACTATGATACCGAACAATATTAACTTACACATTGAAGGTTAAAACAGAGAAATAGAAGTGAGATACTGAAAAAGTTCAATTTTATAAGGCTCCTTGGGAAGATGAGACCTTCGAGCAACTTCCCACTTTCCCCATGCCTTGAAACATCTCTGCTTTCCCTTCGGTTGGT
Source organism: Calotriton arnoldi (assembly GCA_963921515.1). Lineage (NCBI taxonomy): Eukaryota > Metazoa > Chordata > Amphibia > Caudata > Salamandridae > Calotriton > Calotriton arnoldi. Next base: position 1,347,278 of record CAWUFW010002999.1, on the reverse strand, counting down.
GGGGATTTATCAATAGTTGTGGTCCGGGGACATTTATTATTATCATTCTCTCCACCTTCTGGCTCGAATTCATCAGAGAGCTGAACAGACACTGTGTACATTTGGTTAACAGGGGAAGCACTCTAGAAACAAGACTGGGAAAAGAATAATCTGAATCCATAATTATGCATTTTTAAACATTTAATCACCAGAAAACGATAGCTCTTAAAAGTCTACAAGTTTTGTAATAATGTGCACAAAGCATTACTGTTTAATTCGACATTGAAAGCAAACAATCATTTTAGCGTTTCGATACTCACTTTCCAAAACTTCGGCTTTTTTGTGCAGCCTGTCTAGGATCTCCCAATTACATACATTCAATATCAAGATCGTGCTATTCCATAGTCTTTATTTAAATCGCATCCACATTTCAGTGCTTAGAGCAGCACTTTCCTTTACACGCATTTCTCCCAATATGCACATTAAAAAGTAAAATAGATTTCTGAAAGCACACTCAAATTCATAATCTTTGACCTGGCGGCTCCTGCTGCAGTCCAATCTTCAATATACTGCTTTAACAGACAAACAAATTACTAGTCTAACTGCACTTTTCATTAAACACTAACTCTTATTAACACAGATTACATCATAAAATAAACTTTAATGTGAAAGGCATGAAAGCACATCAACCTAAACATTTACATGCTAAGCATCACATTTGATTCTTTTCATGTACATTTAAAATGTGTTAAAAATAAAACATAACAAAGAGTGCCACCCCTTCTCCGCCAGTCCTTAGCCTGCTCTGCCGTCTTCTGGGTCCCACACGCCAGGGATTGCAGGGGTCTCTTGAGATGTGCTGTACAGCAGTATGTGTACTTCGAAAGTGAGAAAATGTTAATTGTCTGGGTTATTTGGTATTACAGTTCATAATTAAACTGCTGGTTTAATGTAAGTGTTTTAAGTAGGGAATTCTTCATGCAGTGTGTCTTCACTATAAGGGAAAATTAGTAAACGTTCATTAATTTTAGAAATATATATTTAGGAAACAATGCTGCAAGGCATCCGTGTTTCTTGGAAACACAGGCTGGATCAGAGCTATGAATTAGAATACATTTAAAAACTCCTCCAGGCGCAATTGGTCTACATTTTAACCATATATGGAGGGATGGGTGGAAATGAGGCTTAGGAAGCTTACTTTTCAGGCTTTTAGCAATCTTGGTTTCGTTTTCTTTATACTCTTAACAAGGAAAAAAATATCTCCAGTCAGATTGTCTTCAGGTTTGTAAATCTTGCAGTCTTAAACGTCTCTGTTAGTTTTCGGATTATCCCTCAACTCTCTCGCTTTCTTCTTTTCCAGGGCGAGGATGCCAGCAGGGCGAGGATGCCAGGTGCACACCGACAGAACCCAGGCAAGTATTACATTCGGACGAGGAGACTTTAAGATTTTCTTATTAAATAAACCATTTATAACCCTTGTGCCTTACTTGAATAATGTCTTACAATGCCTCCTCTAGTATTTAGTAGGGAAAAAGAGAAAGGAGAGGGGGAAGAAAGAGTTCCAAAAGGCCTTTGCTCTTAGGTAGATCCAGTGTTTTTTTAAATAATTTTATAATCAGCCCCTCACATCTGGCTTCATTGATCTAATTAGTAGAGTATTCATGTCAGGGACTTCACAGTAAATTAAATGTGCCCATTCTCACTCTATCCAAATGGGGAATAATCCTGTGCACTCTTCAAATGTGTGTGCCTCTAGTTCCTTGCCCAGTAAATATTGCTGTTGTAGTTACTCTGTCGGCTGTACGGTTTTAAAGTTAGAACATAAAGTGAAGAAAACTTAAACACATGTCACCCACCCGTTTTGCGGACTTTAGCGTGCCTGTTGGCGTCCATTGACGACGTCCACCAGTCCTCACTCCAGGGACTGTCGACTTCCTACCCACCTTCACTTTCTGAGTCCTCACTGCTTTCGGCAACCCTGAGGTCTAAACTTCTTTTCTGCTCGTCACTGCTCCCACTTTTCCTGGACCTCTTGCACGGTGTTATTGCAGTTTCCCTCTCTGAGTCCTCCAAAGTGTTTAGTTCCTTCTCTCCCTCCATTTCTCTCTTGAGGTCTTCTGCCTCCTGGAAACCATAGTCCTATTTCAGGGTCCATCTTCATAATTTCTCCTACCATTTCCCCACCCCTCCCCATCTGTGAACTTTCTTTTTGGCTAACCCGTCCCTCCTCTCATGTTGTTCTCTTTTTGTTTCTAGGTTCCTGCAAAGCGTGTCAGCCAGACTGGAGGAGCAGCTTCTTTTTTGTTCCACCTCCATCCTCGCACCCCATAATTCAACCATCCCAATTTACTCTAGCTTTGTTTGAGGACATAGATATATTTCTTTGTACTTTTAGAATTCCTAGGCAAGCAGGGATGTTTCCTTTTATTCCTTGCCCCTTCTTTTGGAATGGTATCTTTGTGCAAAGGTGTAGGAAATTGTGCCACAATTCACAGTTACCTTCCTGAATATAATGTTTGGACAACCATTCTGTTAGCACCCCAAGACTCCCTACGGTAGAAAGGACCCAGCCGCCAGATGATCCCCTTTTATTCAGTGTTCCAAAAAACAGACTCCTATCTTTCTTTTGAATCTCAGGGAAGCAGTATCATGGTAGGAAAAATCCAATCTTTGAAAAACTCCTAAAATTAAACAAAGAGATTTAGATGTTTGGAGAGCCAAAAACCCCCAAGCCTTTCCAGAAACGAGTGCTTAGCTCAAAGACCAGAAAATGGAAAAGACTCGAAAGAAAAGGTGGAAGGAGGGAAAGCAATTTAGTCAAAAGCAGAGAAGATACACAAAAGGCAAAACAACACAATCCTTTCTCTCTCCTTCCTACAATAACTTCAGCCTTGGATTTTCTATCTCAGAGGCAAAGGTTAAAGCCTGCTAGCCCTCTGCAAATTGAAAGAGTTGTTGTGTGTAAAAGCACCATGCGACTGACTGAACTTGATTTTAGGGCTTTTTTAAGAACATTCTTCCAACTTCTAGCCAAGATGGAAAGTGTTTGGAATATGTGTTCCTATCAAGTTATCTTTTAGTGTCTCTGATATGTTTCAAAATTAGACATTGATGAGTAGCCCTGCATCTGCCTCGCCTAGAAACTCAAGGTATGAGTTGTTCCACCTGTGCCTTTTGAAAAGATGTGGCTAGTTCCAAAGACCTTTGAAGCCTATGGTCAAATCTGTAACCTTTACATTTGCCTGGTTTCTTAGCCAGGATAGTAGAATTGCTTGTATGTCTGTGCATTTAACAAAATGGAAGCCTGTGACTAGCCCTGTACACGATCTAACTGGAAACTCACAGAATGTTATGTTTTATTAAGGAGAAAGCATACATGTAGGTAGCCTCCTGAATCTTTTCCACTGAAAACAGCTCACACCCAATCCATTGCTTTTAATTGTCCAATTTTCCCTACAAAATCCTTCATATATGACAATAATTTTGTATATATGCGCCTAAATAATTAATTGACAATGTGGATTATCTCGTTTTAGAATTTTTCTATGCAATCACTGTTCTTATCGAGAATGTCCACCTTTATATATAAGCGTTCGCAAAAAGTATCCTTACGATCTGCTAACTTTGTGACCTATGTAGAAATAGACATATGCTGATAAATCAATAATTTCTCAATACGCAGCATTAATCTGTTTGGTTAGTACAGATTAATGCATTAAAAACGTAAATAGTTAAATACCTGCTTTGTTTTTTCAAGTGCAGACATTTCATATCCTACTAAAAAAACTCTACTGAATTCTGCAGTGTCATTATTGAATTACATTTTCTATCCATTAGAAATCGGTGTCGGTTTGTGCAAAGTTTCCGCCCCTTTCGCATTCAAAAAGACTCACTGTGGTCAGGAAGTGGGGACATATATGGAGATGAAACTGGCAACCTTGTGAGGTAAAATGGAAGCCATCTATAACATGCTTTGGATTTTGCACCCCATCGTGCCCCAAAATAATACAATAACAGTAAGGTATGGATAAAACAGAAGTAAAGGAGGGCGAGCCAACAATTTTGAAGGGAGAGCGGAGCCAGAGATGAGCCAAGGGTCTGGCTTGGCTTTTGGAGCCCTTGTGCGAGCTGTGCCACGAAAATATTTGTCATGGCAATCTTTCAACAAACATCATGTAAATATGAAAAGTCTCTTCACTATTCAAAAAAGTGTTTTCTTTAACATGTAGAAGCCTTGTCATTAATGCAGCACATTAGAGCACTGCACTGAGAAGTAATTATTAAAAGTGATACTCTTTAAACATGGCGATAGTGCCATTAGTGAACTAAGAGGCAAGACAGTTGTCATGTGAACCCTGTAGATGGCCAACATTCTCATAGATAGAGCAACATTATAGTCTATTAAATCAAACACAATAGGTTTTTGTACAGGTGGTATTCTAAGCTCACATATTTGAAAGTACTTTCATATGTGATACTGAAGAAAAAGGACGATTGGTGAAATAAAAACATTGCCTAAGATCACACAGTTTGGTTAAGCATGGCAGCAGCTATTAATCCAGGTTTTCTGGTTTCACGTTGTACAAATCAGCCACTAATTGGATATCTACTTGTTTCTCCTTTTTCCCCTCAAATGAAAATGTTTTGTTTTTACCTCTTTATGCATGAGGTTATTGTAAGTGTGGCAGGCAGAAGCCATATGAAAGCTTGGCTCATTATGAGCTCGAGGTTCCATAAGGACCTTGAGCTGAGCCAGAGCAAAGCTTCAGACTCAACCCTGGATCAAGCTTTCAGTAGCTCGCCCACCTCTAGATAGAAGTGAGTCCTACAAGAGTGCCCCGTAGTGACTGTAAAATGGCAGCCTCACAAGACGTAGTTTGCTGTACAATATTGCCCTGGCCACTGTTTTAACCTCTTTTCACTGAGGGATGCCTGAGCTAGATCACTGGATGTGATGAGTGGCATCCTTCAGAGGAGACAGAGAAGAAGGAACCAAGTGCATGGATTTTAGGTTGGCAGTTGTTGAGTCTTTTTTCAGATCATTCGGTAGGTGACTGTGTGTTAGACTGGAAGCAAGAGACAAGAAATGGCATGGAAGCTTCCTTCAGCAAGACTAATACATTCCACCTCCTGAGGTACTCAGACTCCAAACCGTTAGCTACAGTTAGCCCTTAGTGGGAAGCTCAAGCTCCCCTTACAATGAGATGGATAATCATCCCTTAGTGAGATGTACACTCACCCTTCGGTGCCTCCACAGTGAGAATCTCGTCAGTTAGATGTGCAAGCTTCTTTTGGTGAGATGCATGAGCTCACTTTTCAGTTAAATACACAACTGATTGCTTTCAGTGAGTTTTTTAGCAGGGATGTAGAAGCTGCCCTCAGATCACAACCTTCTACAGTGCATTAAGCTCCTCTCAGAGCGATGTAAAAACACCCACAGTACTCACTCCTAGAATGAGATTACAAACTCCTGTAGTGAGGCCACACATTTCAGTAGCGAGACTAAAAGCTTTCGAAGTGAGATCACAACATCCCACAGTGAGATATATAAGCTTCCACAGTGAGACCACCAGTTCCCAGATTAAGATGAATAATCTTCCCTCAATACGTGGGAAAGCTCCTGCAGTGAATTTATAGGTTCCCATGGTGAGATACTAAAGACTGTGAGATCACAAGCGTCCACCGTGAGATGCACAACCTCTCCTCAATGAGATGCACATATCTTACAGTGAGCTTACTACTCCCAGCAGTGAGACTACAATCTCCTGCAGTGAGATCAAAAGCGTCGTCGGTGAGAGAAACAAGCTCTCTTCAAGAGGGAGTAACAGTGCAAAACACAAGCATACCTCAGTGTGATCACAGGCTCTTGCACTGAAATGTAAATGCACAAGTTGCCTTCCATGATATGTGCAAACCTCTATAGCAAGATGTCCATTCTTCAGCAGTGAGATGCACAAGCTCATGCACTTTGCGACACAAACTCTTGCAGTGAAAAGGAACAAACTCCTGTATCAAGATATACAAGCTCTCCTCAATGAGATGCAGTGCTCCAGCAGTGAGATCACAAGCAACTGCAGTGAGATATGTATGGTCTCACATTGAGATTCAAAAGTTTCCTCCGTGAGATGCAGAATCCCCGCTCCGACCCTCCCTCATCTCCACCCAGTGAGATGCACAAACTCTTCCTTTTGGGCTGCACATCAGTTGTGCCTTTGAGATCACTAACTAACAAAATATACAATTTGATATAATCTATGGGCCTCATTTTCAAACTTTTGATGGATGGCAGCGCAGCAGGGAACACTCACAGCAACACCCATGGAACGCCCCTTTCACGCAATGTTCTGCGTGAAAGGTGCACGTATTTACAAGGCCATGAAAAGCCACGTAAAGTGGCTTCCTGTGGCCTTGTAAATATGCAGCGGCACATTGCGCCACCAGCACATCAAAAAAGTGACACTCCAGCAGCGCAAAAGTGCTGCTAGGGCCTCGTAAATGAGGCCCTATGTTTGTGGTACAGTTAAGGCAGTAGGGGTGGTGTCCAGAGGTGATGAGGTCACAAAGGGCCTAATTTACAAGTCTTCCTGCTGCGCTAACGTGCGTCAAAAGAAAAGGGCAGGAATGCACCTTATCTACAAGATACAGCGTGTTCCTGTCCTTCTCCCCTGTGCCGGCACACAAACAGCAGCCGTGCACCAACGCAGACACCCTTGCGTCATGTTGCAAGGGTGCCTGCATTGCGGGGATGATTGTGTTTGTTCAGGCAGGGACTCCTTCCTGCACAAAAACAACCATTGATGCCATTTCTTCTTTCTATGCGTGCTGCATAATGCAGCACGCATAGAAAGAGGAAAAAGCTAGGAGAAATAAAAGTATTTCTCCTCACTGTACCACTCCACTCCTACGCCTTAGCGTAGTAATCTGTAGCATTCCCAGATTTACGATTGCTTGTAAATCTGGGGATGCTTCAGATTCCATGGGTGTTGCATGGGAACACCCACAGCAACACCCATGGAATGCCCCTTTCACACAATGTTCTGCGTGAAAGGGGCACGTATTTACAAGGCCATGAAAACCCACGTAAAGTGGCTTTCCGTGGCCTTGTAAATATGCTGCGGCACATTGCGCCACCAGCACATCAAACAAGCATTGGCATAGCCAATAGGTCTCGCCTTTGGGACCTTATAAGTGTTTAGTTATCCAGCACAATATCCTTGGTGCAACAACATCAACTGTTGCATGGCTAAACACTTATAAGGTCCCAAAGGAGAGACCTATTGGCTATGCCAATGCTTGTTGTTTCTTTACCTTGTTCCAATGTAATTACTTGATAGTGCCAATCCCTTCCAGTAGCGGTGTTTTACCATAGGGATGTTTATTTGCAATCTTTGCGAAGGTCTATAGAATACGTATTTACTTTTGTGTATGTTAGGATTTTTGTTGCTTTGAGAAGCCAATGTTAAAAATATGGTTGCTAGAGTAATTTATGTTGTTTAACGCTAGGAAAATGTTCTACAAAAGGCATACTTTCCAAAAACCGGTTAGACCCTCATTCCAGGAACTGTGCAGATTTCGCGCAGCAGTTTGACCTCGAATCAGTGTCAATTTAGGAGCTAATTCTGCATATCTTTGCCTTCGAGATTTTCTCTAGGTAAAATAAAGTGCAAATTGTGTGGGAAAACTGCACAAATTCACATTTTCAGACATCAAATTGAGGGAAATCACGGGTTAGTAGCTCTTTAACCCCCAGTCCGAAACTCAGAATGGTGCATTAATTGCTCACCCGGAAATAATCCACCCAGCAATATCGATAGTAAACTGGAGTACAACTACTAACTGATATTGCACATGTCATAGAATGAGAGACTTACTATTCTCCTTAAGGCTTATTTAAGTCAAACGGCTATACTGGTGTATAACATTGTTTGCCTAAAATTTATAAAGTTTTATTTTTTTAAATTCCACATATTTAATAAACCTTATTTGCAAAATTGTGGTTAAACAAACAAGTAAACAAACCCTTTAAAAATACATTTTGCAGGAGAAAAATACATCAGAGCCTACTTTTAGAGGGAGACTTTGCCCACTAAAAGATAAGGATTTTGCTTGAAGGTTAACCTTTCATCCAGAAGAGAGTACAGGGAAGTTTGTCAAAATTCGCTATTCTGTGAAGAGTGAATTTTCATTCAGTATGCTGCCCCATTTCACTGGCAAAATTACAACTTCACAGACCCTTCTCATTTCTGTAAGTAATCAGAGCTTCAGTGAAGGCAGAAACTTCGGGTATGGAAGGAAAAGCCCACTATGGTTGCTGGGGACAGCGCTGTCAATGTTCATGGTAGCCTGGCCTATGCTCCCAGAGTTCTAGGGTTTTTTAGGCTGCCAAAGTCAGTGTTCTGGTATATTCCCAGCTCTCCAAGCCCCATTAAGGCTCTGGCTGGGAATCTGTTAGAGACATAGTAAAGGACGCCGCGTGCATTACAGGATACCTGTGAAGTGGTGCGGTTGACTGTACGGCGCATACATGTAATTCGGTAGAGAACAATTGCTACCGGTAAATGCACTTCTGATATGGATGGGGCGGGAGGGGGTTCAAAATTCCAAGTTACTACCAGGCTAGAAGGGGTAGATGGTGTGGAGCGAAATCAAATGGCCACATCGGTGCGACATGCACATGGAGTAGAATAGAACGGGGGCGGGGGAGGTACGGATGAATAGTGATTTTTTTGTTGCATATTTATATAGCGCGAACTCGACCCGAAGGTATTGGAGCGCTTTACATGAGCACCGTATTTACATTACACATTCAGGCACGGGGAGATTAAGTGATAAATGATGCACTGCGTGCAAATGCGAGACCTAATAAATGGCCAGGGCTGGCTCAAGACCAGAATCAAAGATGGTGGGAGGCGGGGTATGCACCTTTCAGGGCTGGAGGAGATGGAGAGGAGGGGCGTCTAGGCGCTCCCTGCACCTCCTTGGCCTGGGGTGGAGGAGGGGCGGGGACATGTAGGGGGGCCCTACACCTCCCAGAGCTGGTGCAGAATGGAGTCAGTCACAGCTGAGTGCACACCTTGCCGGGCCAGTAGAGAGGGAGGGGACAGGCACCCGAGGAAGGGGGGGCTGCCTGCTCCTCACAGGGCAGGAGAAGAGGCCGTGTGCAGGCAGGCAGTGCTAGGCACCCACCTCAGGCCGGCGGAGAGGTAGAGCTGGCATGGTTCCAAAATGGCTCTATGCCATGTCTGGCAATTTCAGTCGGTCTTGGATTTGTACTAGCAGCACTTTGCGTTCTGTTTTTGAGGCCACATTTACCATATTAAAAGCACATCTCCCACTCCCAAGATGCAATGTTAAGTTGCATAACAAGCGCGCGCTAAAAGTAAAAAAATAGTGTCGGCAAAAGTGAAAGCGTTTCACTTGCGGGAGCGAGCAGCGCCAGGAGCGATAATTGCTACCATATGGCGCCGCTCGCTCCCGCAAGTGAATCGCCAAACGTGCACGCGTTGCCATTGAAGGCAATGGAACGTGTGCACGTTTTTGGCTGAAAAGCCGAAGCAATTGCTAAAGGTCTTTTTGCCTATGCAGCGCATGCGCGCTGCGTAGGCGAGACCTAAAAAGTGACACTGCAGTGGCGCAAAAGTCCAGCTAGTGCCTCGTAAATGAGGCCTAGAGTGTTAATGGTGCAGGTGGAAGGCAGCACTATTTTCATCACTTAGACCAAGGCAGTTTCAGCATTCCTGCGCCATTGACTGCATCTTGGTAAGCAATGGCACATTGCCTACCCAGACATTTTGGGGAAATGCCCCAAAACATTTTGGGAAATTTCAAATTATTATGTGAAATATTCCACTGGCATTTAGCACCATTTTTGTTGCAAAGGCGCATTTTGCACTACAAAATTGCTCAAAATTGCACACAACGCAAACAGTAGTTGCTCGCGTTCGGTTTATTCGTGTTCTTCCCATGCTCTGGCAATAAGATTTTTACCTTAACAAAGTCTCAATTACGCAACGTGGTTTAATGGCATTTTCTCTAGTATTTTGTGTATCAATCGTAATGCGAAGGTCCGCAAATTATGCAAGATTATGCCGCATAAATTCGGCCAGGCCCACATATGGGCTTCACTATGCACTTGATTTTATTACACAGTTTTAGACAAAATAGACCAAGTGAACAGAGCACACCGCGAGAATAAGCCAGTAAATTTCCTTCGTATTTTATCTGAAGGAGTGCTTAACATATGTATTCAAAGAAATACAACGTACTGACCAGAAACACACCTGAAGGAAGCTACATGCTATTCACTCACACTGAGTGTATGCTTTCATCTTTTCTCTGAAATGCAAAAGAAACATTAAAAATCCTGACATCAGACGGATGAGAATTCCAAAAGAAGGAGGCAATGCTGAATGAAAGCAGTGGAAATGCATGTTTTTGGAAGCTTCGCCGTTTCCAGACGCAGACCACTCCCAGAACACGCATACCACCAGGTCTGTTTAATGTGGGTGGGAAGCAGGCGAGCTGTTGTGACTGATCCCACATGAAGGCATCCCTTTGATACCTTGAGAGCGTGCATACTTACAGGCACTATTCTGGCACTTTTACATTGATACAGAGGAGGCGATCCAAGAAAGGTCCTCCATGAATTTAAAAGAACCCTCTACTTTCTATAAAATAAAGGGGCTCCCTGGCGAATGAAGGCAGCAGCGTATGGTTACACGCAAGCATGTTTGTAGACAAATTACCTCTTTGTCTATCTTCCTTGCACTATTCTTCACATGTGAGATTTAATCTATGTACTGCAAACGTTTTTCCTTAGCTGATGAAAATAGTTCTCCTAATGTGGTCACTGCTATGTTTGCATTGGTGGGTTCATCCAATGCTGTGGATCCTGGAGGGGTGTTTGGGGTTTGGTCCCTTCCCTTTCAGCCAAAATGGTGGTGACCGTGACGTAGGGACATGAGAAATAAAGTGAGCGAGGGGAGATAGCCCCAAGCCGTGTGTACGACAAAGCCAAATGTCTGGGCTCCTTTATTTCCTTCAAGACACCCGGCCTAGTTTCATGCCACAGGCCCTGCAACCCAACAACTGGCGACAAAGGTGGTCTGAACCTGCCACCTCAGATTTTTCGAGTCCGGGGCGCTCCTAGTTCTACGGCGCCCGTGATGTCGGCCACCCCAGTTGTTGTGGCACTGTGGGCGTACACCTCATTTGACGCGTCCTCTCAGTGGGGCGTGTCGGCCGGCAGTGCTCTTTCTCCGGCCTGCTAATCAAGTGCGCGCCCACGCGCTGGAGCGCTGCCTTGCCCTGCCTGGGTATTTTCTTGCTTAAGCCTCATCGCTCGTGGCCCACTGACGTCCACTGACGTCGGCAGGGTTTTTCATTGCCATTCCTGGAGGCAGGACTATCCAGTGGTTTCCCTGGAAGTGCATTCTTAGCCTCTCTTCTGCAGCCCTGCCTCTCCTCATCCCACAGTATTTGGGAATCAGCCTGCAAAGTGGTTTGGTGGTCCTCTGCTGGCCCTTGTGGTTCCTACACCAGCTCTACAACATTAGGACTATCCAGGATGCCCAGTACCCCCTGCAGCCCAAGGTGGGTGAAAGTTTCTGATGTTGTACTACCTCCCTGCACGGTTTCCCCTTACAGAGGTGAGACCCACACTGGTCATCTGAGCATGCCCAACTGTCTCTGGTTACTCCTGGTGGGGGCTGCCTTGAACCTGACTCTGTAGGGGCAAAGGGAAGAGTGAGCGCCGTGCACCATATCCATTGCACCATCTTCACTGTTCAGCATAGCCACCATGACAGCAATACCGCCTGTAGAGCCATTTCTGATCGATGGTCCCCTGTTTGCACATGCTGCAAAGTGTAAGGAATGCGTGGAGTGCCTGGAGACCTACTTTGCAGCCATTGACTTGGATCCCAACAGACGACGCCCCATGCTCCTACATCTGGGAGGGCCAGCGATACATAAACTGGGAGAATCGGTTGCTGATGCGGGAGCACCTTACACACATAACACCCTTAAGTGGGCGTTAACAGCCCATTTCGAACCGCTGGCCAATCCTGATCACGAATGCTTTTTGCTACATCAAGTCAGGCAGCTACCAGATGAGTCCGTTGACAGCTTCTATGCCCGTCTGAGGGAGCTAGCTAGCAAGTGCACACTAGCAGATGCGAATGAAGAAATTCAAGCTTGATTTATTCAGGGTTGTTCCTCAACGAAACTCAGAGAAAACATACTTCAAGTCCCAGGGATGCCCATGACAGACATGCTAACCATGGGGAGGTCAAAAGACCCCCATGTTAAAACGGAACCGGTCAATGTAGTGGCCATCCGAAACCCAGACAAAAGAAAGGCCCGTACCAAGACGACTGTGGTGTCCAAGTCATGCTATGGATGTGGAGGTCCTTATCCCCATCAAGGGAAATCGATGTTCAGCATGCAACAAACTGAACCATTTAGCCAAGATCTGTTGTTCGTCAGCGTCCCCAAAAGTTCAGAGACCCAAACCAGTCAATGCCCTCCGTGCAGCAGAAGTCCCAGAGGATGCAGGGGACAAGAAAGATGATGGCATCAAAGGCGCAGTTCATGTGACACATGCCATGCAACCTGATGGACGCCCCAAAAAGCACATCCTGAGTTGCAGAGTCCTTCCTGCTGGTCATCAAGTACAGGTGCTGTTCGATACTGAGGCTTCCATTAACATCGTGGCCCAGTCCCTGATACACACACTTCCTGTTCAACCTACTCTGAAGCCCACCACTACGAAGGTGTCCGCCTATGGATCCACTTCTCCCCTTCCCCTAGCGGGAGTGTTCACAACCGAGATCATTCTTGAATCTCGCTCAACTCGTTATGTTATGTTATGTTATAAAGCACTTATAGCGCACACGGATACTCGAGAGTGTCCCGGTGCGAAAGCCAACTGCAGTAGACAAGAAGCGAGGCGCTAAGAGGAGCTGAAATCAGTTAAAAAGCAAGGTCTTTAGCTGCTTTTTAAACAGCCTGAGATCCTGAGTGTTCCGCATTTCGTAAGGAAGGGCATTCCAGGCTTTGGCTGCCTTAAAAGAAAGAGAGCTGCCCCCCGTTCATGTCAGGCGAAATCGGGGAATGACTGCGAGACATAGTGCGGCTGATCGCAATTGTCTTCGGGGAACATAAAAATCAAAGCGTCTCCTGAGATAAGGCGGCCCAGATTTATATAGGGCGGCATGGGCAAGGGTGCAGGCCTTAAACTGGATGCGTTGCACCACTGGGAGCCAGTGCAGCTCCCGAAGATGTTGCTTTGTACTTGATCTGCCAGGGATACCAAGCAGCACTCTAGCTGCCGCGTTTTGAATAATTTGCAGCTTTTTCAGCTGGTATCCAGGAAGGCCAATATATAGTGGTGTCCCCAATCGTCGTGGCATGCAAACCCAAATAGCCAGGAAAAGTCAGAATATGTGTAGAAATACACCTACTGACTATGGCTATCTAACGAGAGCACCATCTGAAGCCCAATGTAGACAACATCATATCCGAAGTGAGTGGTCAAAATGGTTCTCAAAGTTAGATTTAAGAGCTGGCTATGACCAGTTAATGTTGAACCCAGAGTCTCAAGCTATCACTACATTTTCTACCCATGTACGATTAAGAAGGTACAAATGTCGTAGTTTTGGAATCTCCAGTGCCACTGAAGTTTTGCAGGACACCATCCGAAGTGTGCTGGCTTGCTTAGATGGAGTTCTCAATTTCAGCGATGACATTCTGGTCCATGCCCCCACGCTTGAAGAACATCTTGATCGTTTGAGAGCTACTTTTCAATGTCTCAAGGAGAACAGTCTCACCTTTCACCGAGAAAAGTGTGCTTTTCTCCAAAAGGAGATATCGTTTTTTGGGTATCGTTTCTCCCGGGAGGGTGTATAACCGGATCCTGCCGAGGTCCAGGACATCCAAGCTGCCCCAGCTCCCACCACTGTGACCGGGGTAAGAAGTTTCCTCGGTATGATCACCTACTGTGGTCAGTTTATTGGTAATCTCACAGACCTCATTGGCCCATTGAGAGAGCTGACAAAAGCCAACAATGCCTGGAATTGTGGGCCTGATCAAGAGGAAGCATTCCAGGCCACGAAGCAAGCACTGTCGGCTGACACAACATTTCATTGGTCTATTTTGAACCAGGAAAAGACTCTGAGCGATCTGTAGATGCCAGTCCCATGGGCCTTGGAGCTGTGCTCTCTCAGAAACAGAGCAATGGGGAGTGGGCTCCGGTGGCCTATGCAAGCCGAGCGCTGACCAAGACTGAACAACGCTATTCCCACATAGAGAAGGAAGCTATTGCTGAACATTGGGGATTCCGTCATTTTCACCTATATCTATATGGCCAGCCATTTATAGTCCACACCAACCACAAACCCCTCATCCCTTTGTTCATTGGGTCATCTTCCAAACCCCCACCCCAGATCGAAAAGTGGATTTTACAATTGCAGGACTATCATTTCACAGTCAACTTTCACCCAGGTGCTCAAAAACCCTGCGGATTACCTATCCCGGCATGCCAGACGTGCCACGGAAAGCGAAGAGCGGGACGCGGAAGAGTTGGAAGAATACGTTCGACTTGTTGTTGAACGATCCTACCACTGCCCATCTTGCTAGAAGAGATAATTCAAGCTGCTCTGACTGACGAGTGTATCCACCTGGGCATATCTGCTGTGCGGTCTGGAAAATGGGGAATCTTAATGAATAAGTCCTCCTATCATACAGACAACGCAAAGTTGATGTTAACTTCCCTGCACAATATTCGCAAGGAATTGGTGGTGTCCCCAGAAGGCTGTCTTATGAAGGGTCCTCGCCTGGTGGTTCCTAGAGCTCTCCAACAACGAGTAGTGGACCTCACCCTTTTGGCTCATCAAGGAATTGTCAAGACCAAGTCTCAACTGCAATGCAATGTATGGTTTCCTGATCTGGATGCCCTTGTGGAACAAACCGTGCATCAGTGCTCCCTGTGTCAGGCTGCCGGACCTGCTGATTCACTTGAGCCTATCATCACGTATGACATCCCGCCTTTTCTCTGGAAAAGAGCCAGTGGTGATTTTGGTAGTCTCCCGGATGGTTGGCACATGTTGGTGGTTATAGATGATTTCTTGAAGTACATCGAAGTTGAGGTCATGGAGTCCACCATTGCTAGCCAAACCATACATCGCTTAGAGAAGATAATGGCCACTCATGGCCTGTTGAAGGAATGGCATACTGACAATGCCCCTCCCTTTTCAAGTCAAGAATTTAATGAATATTTACAATCCAGAGGTGTTACCCACAGAAAAATTACACCTAGATGGCCGGAAGCAAATGGGGAGGATGAGCGCTTTATGTGCACCCTTAACAAAGTGCTCAGAATTGTGGTGGCCAATGGCCAGAATGTGGATTTTGCTCTCTATGCATTCCTTAGAGAGTATCGCTTGACTCTCCATACAATGGCCCATGCCAGTCCAAGTTCTCTATGCATGAATTGCACAATGGGTGATGTCATTTCCTCCGTGGAACAACCGTCCGATGCGCACCAACAGGTGGATAAGAATTTGCAAAAATGCCGAATACGCCACGAGCACATGTCACAAACTCGTTGGGCGAAACAGAGCTCAATCCAAGTGGGTGATTTGGTGCTGGTCAAGATCAGACATGCCTGAGGGAAGTTCACGCTACCTTTTGAGCACCAGCCCTGGAAGGTGAAAACCGTGAAAGGAATTATGATTACTGCTCAGAGAGCTGGAGAGACTATCACGAGAAATGTTTAGTTCTTTAAGAATTTTTAGGCCCCTGCGAGCTGGTCTGGGGAAGATCCGGAGACCTCGTGTGGTTTGGCAATGTCTAATGAGGAAGAGCTGTGCCTATTGAATATCCTATTTCTTTTGAATCAACAGGGGTGGTTCCCCCACTGTCTGAAGTGTAAGGACACTGTCTGCCTTCTGCGCTATCTGATCCAGACACTTTGCCACTTGCTGTCATGCAAAGTGAAGCAGAGAGAGCATCCAGTCGGCAAGGAATAGAGAGATATCATCTTCGGCCCTATCTGGCAAGATCCTCTCATTTAAATGACTTTCTACTGCACTGATTGATGTTCACTGTTCCTGATCTATCCATCTCTCTCTCTCTCTTTCTCTCGCTCTCTCTTTCTCTCTCTCTCTCGTCCTCTCTCCCTCTCTCTCTCTCTCTCTGTCTCTCTCTCTCTCTCTTTGTTACCACTCTCTATCGTTTCATGACTGATCCCTATGTTGTTTTTCCCTGTTTTGTTTTACCTATGGGTAAAGGAGAAATGTTATGTTTGCATTGGTGGGTTCATCCAATGCTGTGGACCCTGGAGGGGTGTTTGGGGTTTGGTCCCTTCCTGTCCGGTCAAAATGGTAGCGACCATGACCTAGGGACATGAACACAAAGAGAGCGAGGGGAGATAGCCCCGAGCTGAGTGTATGACACAGCCACCTGTCTGGGCTCCATTATTTCCTTCAAGACACCCGGCCTCTTTTCATGCCGCAGGCCCTCAACCCAACCCAACAGTCACCATTCCTCAGCCACCACTGAAAGGAAGGGGCTTCCTTCACCAGTCCCTGTTCTTTTCTTTCGACACGATGCTTTCTTTATCTGACGCTGATGTTAGAAGGGTAGATAGAATTTATGTGTGTTTATTCTATGCTTTAGAGATTTCCTAAAGCAATCTCTCATTGTTATTATCCTCGGTCACTAGCGCCTTGCTCTAGCAGGTGCGACAGCTCTTGTATTATGCTCACACTCAAATTTAGAGTTTTTATTTTTTGGGCATAAGGAACTTCACGCTCAGCACTTTTCAAGTTCCTCTCCAATGCCTGATTGCCCCCTTTCGGCTTTACTGCTTTTGGATCTCCCAACCCAATATGGTCGATTCTCACAGGATGGGCGGTGATATCTTAGTCACATAGACAGATAGAAACAGAAAGTTTCAGCCAGATTTTGATATTGTTCCTGCTAATCCTCTAGGAGCATGCTTGGCTGTGATTTGAACAGCTGTGGTAGCGTTTTCTTCCTTTTTGAGACAGTATTAATTAAACTTTTTATGTAGGATGCATTGGAGGAAGTGGCGGGGCCATCCAAAGAAGTACCCATAATGCCCTTGTTACGAAGTAGAGGCAGCGGTAGAAACTGCCTTTAGAGTGCAGGATCATCCCCTTCCTCCTAAGGTCCCTAGAGTAGAGGAAGTTGCAGATTCTAATATGGACACAGAGGAGGAAGAAAAAATAGGGTGTTTTATTCAAGGGCTGGCACTCATGGAAATTCTGCAGCATCTCTGTGACAATCTTAACTTCACAGCCTCAGTCCCACCTAATGAGGAAGATGATTTCTTATCTCAATACCAGCAGTAAGATCCAGAGGCTGTCCAATTACATAGGGCTTTTAGCGGGGTGTTTTCCTATGAGTAGAAGGATTTTGGCAAATCCTCTTTTCTGAGATTCTTGGCACAATGCTATTCAGTCAATACATTTTCCAATACATTTTGAGCAGTTGTCAAACAAGTTTATCTGATGACTGGTCTTTCACCTCAGGGAACCAGCATATCGGAGGGAGCCCTATCACAGGATCTGGTGGAAAAGAATGCGGAGAGCAATAGTAAAAGGTCCTATGCAATCTCAAACTTTTCATTGAGAACAAGCTCATATATCACCTATACCATGCAGTCTCTCCCTAAGGATTTTGAATCCCTGGCAGACGGGATGAGCGAAGTTTGGATTATTTAGCAACTCTGTTTAATGGTTCAACAGTTCTGATTCCTGGAGGCCACCTCGATCGACAATCTCTGTACTTTTGCTGCAACTTCTAGGGCTGCAATCACTGCTCACCGTCATCTGTGGATACGAGCCTAGAAAACTGATGCAGCACTCAAATATTCTCATGAAATTGCCATTTGGCTGGGCTAGGCTCTTCGGACAATATCTCAAAGACACAATCAAGAAAATGGTTGAAAAAAGCGTATGGCCGCTGAACAGACCTTTGCTAAAGGAAGAGGGCTCGGATATAAAAGAGCATTTCCACCAGTTTTTGCAAGGGGAAATTCATAGACCGTTCACAGAAGGAGTTGTGGCTGGGGGACTCTGATTCCAGAAAAATCTAAAGGCCAGCCAGAGATGACCACCGCTACCCACCTTTGCTCCAAAAGCATGACTACTTGGAGGAAGCACCACTGGGGGACCACCTCTTACTATTTCAGGTCTTTTGGAGTCATGCTGGGTTTGATGCATGGGCTGTGAAAGTGGTGTCTAACGAATGCCGCTAGAGTTTTCAGAAACTCTATCTCCTTTATTCAGAAAACCTCCACTTCCAAAAGATATGCTGTGGCAACAGGCTCTCCTGAATGGGATCCAACTGCTACTTCAGAAAGCAGCTATAATCCCAATACCCCAAACAAGCATTTAGAGGGATTCTATTTGATTATTTTTCTAGTCCTAAAGGTGTCAGGAGAGTACTGTCTGGTAATAGACCTCAAAGGGGTGAATCTGTTTATCATTCATCAGGCTTTCAAGATTGCAATACTGCAAAGCATCTTCCCATTGTTGTACAAAGACACTTTTTTGGCATTCCTCGAACTGTTGGACACATCTCCACATGCTGATTTTTCCTGCTCATCAGAAGTTTCTAAGAACCTGCCATTTCGTTTGGCCTCAGCCACAAGAATTTTTACAGAGCTCGTTGCCCCCTTGGTAGGTATAATCCAGGCATGCAGGTATATCCATACCTCAATTATTAATTGCTTCTTCTTTCTGAAAGGTGAAGCTGGATGTTGAGCAAGTGTGCAGCCTTGTTCGGGATCATGGATTTCACCTGAACATCATAAAGTCTCATCTCCTGCCAACTTCAGTTTGACTCATTTGTCAAGCCTTCTCAGGCATCGGTAAGACTTTGGTTGAGGGGAAGATGGCTTCAACAGTGTCATTCATCCCTTGGCGCCACCTTCACCTATACTCTATAGTGCATTATATCCTGCACCACTGGAATCCTGTGGCTGAGGATAACTTAGCCCAGATTCCTCTCAGTCAGATTTGATTAGACAATGAATGGTGGCTTGATCTTGTCAATATGAGAAGAGGTCACCATCTTTGCTCTGCTACCCGTGCTACCAACTCAACAGATGCCAGCAAGATGGAATATCGGGCAGTTTGTGGGACATCCAAAGCTCAGGGCAAATGGAAGAGGCAAGAATCTCCCAACACTTCCAATTGAAGGGAACTGGCAACAGTCAGAGCAGCATTACTCCATTTTCTCCCTCTCATCAGATCAGAGGCAGTCTGTGTGCAGGCAGACAATCAGGTTGTGAGAGCTTACCTGAGTTGCCAGGATGTGGAAATGCAGCACTACCTATTTTGCTTTACCAGGAAGTATGTCTTTGTTTGGAACAAAATCTTCACTCTCTGTTAGCAGTCTATCTTCTGGGGAAGGAGAATGGGTCTCTGCTGTCCAACTCAGTTGGAGGTTTGGCTCGTCACTGTCCCTCTGCCTCTCTCTGATAACTTTTCTGGGGATCATCTAGAGATTCAGCCATTCATGGCTGCCCCACTTTGCCACAGAGACCAACTCTCTCTTGCTGAAGTTCTGCTCCATGGTTCCCTCAACATCAGCCTGGGCAATAGACTCAAGGTTTATTGCTTGGCCCGAGGTATTCTGCATTACTTACCGTCTTTCCAATTGATAACATAGATGTTGCAGAACATCCAAGAGGATCAAGTATCAGATGACTGTGATCAGGGCACAAGTCCTAAAAAAATAAGTGGGGGGACTAACCTAGTTAATCAGTATGCAAGTGGCATCACAGCACATGACATCACGGTGTGTGACATTGCGGCACGTGAGGCGCGTGACATCACAGGAAGTGGCATCACAATCAATCAATCAATCAGGGGGTTTATAGAGCGCGCTACTCACCCGTGAGGGTCTCAAGGCGCTGGGGGAGGGGGGGGAGCAGCTCCGGATCAGTTGAAGAGCCAGGTCTTGAGGTCCTTCCTGAACATGTGCAGGGTCGGGGAGCGTCTTAAGTTCACAGGGAGCTCCTTCCAGGTCTTGGCTGCGATGTAGGAGAATGCTCTCCCGCCTGTTCTGCGGATGCGGGGGACCTCTGCCAGGGCGAGGTCGGCAGAGCGGAAGTTCCTCTTGGGTACGTGGAAGGATACTCTCTCGTTGAGGTATTTGGGTCCGATGTTGTTGAGGGATTTGTAGGCGTGGGTGAGGAGTTTGAAGGTGATCCTCTTCTCGACGGGGAGCCAGTGAAGGTCTCGTAGGTGTTGGGTCATGTGTTCGTGACGCGGTGTCCCGAGGATGAGTCTTGCTGCGGCGTTCTGGATGGTTTGTAGTTTGTGTAGAAGGGTTCTGTTGATTCCGGCGTATAGGGCGTTGCCATAGTCCAGTCTGCTGGTTATGAGTGCGTGGGTGACGGTCATTCTGCAGTCGGGGGGGATCCATTTGAAGGTCTTGCGGAGGATGCGCAGGCAGTTGAAACTGGTGAAGGCGACGGCGTTGATCTGGCGTTTCATGGAGAGGGAGGAGTCGAGGATGATGCTGAGGTTTCGTGCGTGGTCTGTAGGGGTGGGTGGGTTCCCGAGGGCGGAGGGCCACCAGGTGTTGTCCCAGGCGGAGGTGCAGGGTCCGAGGATGAGGACCTCGGTCTTCTCTGGGTTGAGCTTCAAACAGCTGTCTTTCATCCAGTCCGCCACGTTCTTCATTCCTTCCTGGAAGCAGAGTCTGGTGTCTTCGGGATTTTTCGTGAGTGAAAGGATGAGCTGGGTGTCGTCGGCGTAGGATACAATACTGAGCCCATGCGGTCTGAAGATGGCGGCGAGGGGGGCCATGTAGATGTTGAAGAGCGTAGGGCTGAGCGATGATCCTTGGGGTACTCTGCAGTTGATATCGGTGGGTTTGGAGAGGAAGGGAGGGAGTCTGATCCTCTGGGTTCAGCCGGAGAGAAAGGATTGGATCCAGTCGAGGGCGGCTCCTTGTATCCCCGCGTCGTGAAGTCTGGCTGCGAGCGTGCGATGTGAAATGGTGTCGAAGGCTGCGGAGAGGTCTAGAAGGATGAGGGCCACAGTGTGTCCTTGGTCGAGTAGCATGCGGATGTCGTCAGTGGCGGCAAGGAGGGCGGTCTCGGTGCTGTGGTTGCTGCGGAATCCAGACTGGGAGGCGTCCAGGATGGAGTTCTCTTCGATGAAGGCTGTCAGTTGGGCGTTTACGAGTCTCTCTGTGACTTTGCCGCGAAAGGGAGGAGAGAGATGGGCCGGTAGTTTTTCAGGTCTGTTGGGTCGGCCGTTGGCTTCTTGAGGAGGGGATTAACCTCCGGCCGCTTCCAGTCATCTGGGAAGATGCCGGACATGAAGGAGGCATTGATGGTCCATCCTAGTTTAGGTGCGATGGCGGCGGCGGCCCTGTGGAATATGTGCGGTGGGCAGGGGTCCGTTGGGGCGACTGAGTGGGTTTTCCTCATGGTCGCAGTGATGTGTTCTACAGTGGCGGGATTCCAGGTCATGATGGTTGGTTTATCGGCGTAGGGGGGGGGTGGTGTCCTGCGTCAGTTCACTGAAGTTGTCGTAGAGGACCTTGTACAAGAAGTGACATCAGATCTTAAGCCCTCACATATATGCTTAGCAGGTGTATCATGAGTACATTTGAGCACATTTCGAGTATACTTGCAAACCCTCCTGATTTAGGCAGAAGATTCACACTTTTGTACGCTACACATAAAACAATGTTGCCTTTTGTCAGCGTAAAGCTTCCTCTAGCCATAGTGCTTT
Organism: Calotriton arnoldi; assembly: GCA_963921515.1. Lineage (NCBI taxonomy): Eukaryota > Metazoa > Chordata > Amphibia > Caudata > Salamandridae > Calotriton > Calotriton arnoldi. The sequence continues at coordinate 1,325,517 of CAWUFW010002999.1, read as the reverse complement.
AAAAGAACAAATAGTGATATTTAAATTATTATAACGGCTTCTCAGGGGTGGTAAGCGCTATATAAATGCTATTTATTTTGTGCAAATACTGGGAAAGATCAACACATCTGACATTCTTACAGTGCGTGCATATCCCCCAAACAGAGCCTGAACAAAGTGAAAAGCTGCCTTTCTTAAGTACGTGTGAAGTGCTAACAAGATGTGAGCCTTTGTTTCCCCTCTGCTGCATTTGCTTCTAGGTGTGAGGCTCCTGACTGCTGCCAGCCAGGAGACTCAAACAAAAGGAGGCCTGATGACCCCTCAGATTCGGCCTTTGTTATGGGCCCAGCAGGAGTCAGAAATATGAGAGCCCCAGCCCGTCCCCGCCTGCATGTTGTTGCGGATCGAAAGCAGATAACGATGTGCAGGCGCTGCTGAAAGTGTCCCGGTGTTTGGAAATTACACCGGGATGAATTCAGCATCTTTTTCAGTGGGGCCCAACTTCTTGGCAGGGTGGACGTCGTTCACCCTGTGAAAAAAGTGGGTGGATGCCGTCCACCCGCGTGTACCCCCGACTCGTGCCCTGACTGTGATCCTAGTGGGACCAAGATGATCAAGCAGGCCATGAAACCCTCTCTTGCTTCAGTTGGTTACTTGAAGTATCTGAATACATTCATTTTTCTAGAAAACCTTAGACCAGAAAGTCATATAGCAGGTAGTGCTTAATTTGTAAAATATTAAGTGCCAGGGCTATGACCAGGAGGCCACTGCAGCTTGAACCACCCATCGCCCTTGTCATCGCTGCCAAAACAACTACTAACCATCTCTCTCGCATGTAAATGCAACAGTTCAGATTATTCCAGGTCCCCAAAGCTAAAGGAATGGCTGGGGAGGCAGGTATTAGCAATTTAAATGTATATTGTATTCCTAAACTACCGTTGTTCAGCTCATCTCTAAATTAGATGAGCAGCGCCACCATGTGTTGGACTGTTCTAAGTATGCTGTTGACAATTAGGTGCCGGTGCCGAGCACCGGAAAGCCCCGGCTCAAATTAAGCACTAATAGCAGGCACTGGCTAAATTTTGAAAACCAGTGCCAGGCAAAAACGTGTCCCAACTATTTGTGATCCTACTAAAACGTTGGAATTTGTGGGGGATGGGTTTGTATTGGGTCTGGCTGTATCACCCATCACCACTCAGTCGGCATTCATCCATGCATAAATAGGAGTGAGTGTTTGCTCCTCCAGCATCCTGGCTACTTATGAGTTTATTTCTCCTGTGCCCAGCAATCCATTCTCCTATTCCATCTTGGGATTTGCCCTTAGCCCTCCATGACTTCCATTTGAGCCTCACGAATGTGAATTTTCAATAGCTCACAGAAAAAATGGTCTTTTTAGTGGCTATGTTCACTGGTAGGAGGGTTGGGGAACTTAAGGCATTGCCTACCATCCTTCCTTTTCTCCATCTCTTCTCGGACAAGGTGGTTCTTCATCTGAGTCTCCTCTTCCTACCGAAGGTGCGAACATCTTTCCACAGTTCAGAGGACATTTTCCTCCCAGTATGTCATCCTCTTCTCCTCCCTCCTGAGGACAAATCTTTGCACACTCTTGATATTCACAGAGATTTATCTAGTTATTTGGATAGGACCTCCACTTTTCGTAATGTTGACTCCATGTTTATTACTTTCTGTATCCCTAACAGAGGGTCATGCCCTTCTACTATTTGTAGATGGATTATGTCTCATGAGCCTCATTCAAGGAGGCTTCAAAAAGGAATATATGTTGTGTGTCTACCTGGAATGCTCCGAAAACCTTTCTTTCCCATTATCATTTACAGCTGGGGGAGGGTTTCTCTTTCTGTTTGGTACTCATGATTTTTGTCATCTGTAACTGAGATTTAATCAGTTTAAGAGAAAAAAAGAATTACACAGGAGATTGTGAGCACTTTTCTTAATGGGTGTTGCAAGATAACATAGTCTAACTGAGATTTTTTTTATTAATCTATATAAAGAATAAAATAATCACTCCTTAATGCTTGGGCATTGTCTCACAAGTGAGGACTGGAGCAAGCAAGACAGCCGAGGAGGTAATGGCCCAGTAATTTTCCGGCAATCTTCATTACTCCGACTCCATCAATACAGTCCTGAATCCCATTCCCCCCACCTGGGTTACAAGATTGATACATTTTTTCCTGTGCCATGGATTAATTTCTGTCAGCTTGGTATACAACAGGAAGTGGTGAAGCAAGTTCCTCCCATTTAGTGGTTGCTAGGTCATGAGTGCAATATTGGGAGAACTGTTTTTATCAGCTAGGGAAAAAACGTCTGCAGAACAGATTACACCTCACATATGAGCACTGCATTGAGGAAGACCTCTGGACTCAAAGAAATGAAGGTTACTCATAAGTAACTGGGCCATTATACATGGTGGCCTCTCTGTCAGAGCGCTCAATAACAGCTTATTAATGGTTACCTCAAGTTAAAAGAACACACTTTGGAATGAATGTAAAATGTATGAAAAAAGAAACTAGCAAGAAAGTTTTTTGTAGGAAAATTTATTTTTGTGTTTTTTTGATAATCACCTGGAATGTTATGAGTTTTAAAAAAAGTACATTGTATAACTGGTACATTTGCTGTGACCATTCACACAAAACAAACCAACACTTTGTGAACTACGTTCAGCTCTTAGGCCCTCATTGTGAGATAACTAGTAAGTGTAGTGGGATATACCAAGAAGTATCTCTACCCCTGTTACAGGCCATCAAGAGTTATAGGGCCTGGGATCGGGCATAACACACAGTACGCAGATTCACCAGACCTATTCCTGCTTGTGCTTCCCAGATTCCAAGCTCTTTACCAGGCACTTTTTTTCTCCCTGCTTTCAGTACGTCAGAAATATTCACAATAAAGTATTGAGTTTTATCGATGTAATCCCATGGCTATACCACTTTTTACAACTCAGAATGTGGGCCACATACAAGAGGGCTGAGATTCATGTTTTGATGCTTCAGCCCTTAATGTACAATTCACAAAATCCTACAGATGGATTGATTTTCTTTATTCATAAAGTTGAAAAATAGATGGGCATGTGGAAGTTCCCAGGGCAGTGGTACTGGAGTTTCTTTTTTGAATGTTGAGAAGACCTAGAAAATGGAAACATTTTACACATTCTCATATATTTCAAATTCATTATTCCACCCAAATTCCAAACATTTGTTTATTACAGAAATAAAGTTGAAGGAGTGTTCCCAAAATCAGTCTATATTTTCAAGGTGGTGAAGAAATTGATTTCCCATTATAGAAATTACGTTATTCAGAAAACCAGTGAAAAAGTGCAAATTTACATTTTTCTTATATATTTTGCGAAAGACATCCTTGCGAAGAATCCACAGAGTTAATAGATATTTATTTTAATAAATATTTTCGTTAAACCTCAGCATTTGGGAAGCTGCAACTTGAGCAAATGTATGACAACCATATAGCTGAACTTTCATCTTGTAGATTTGAATGTTTTTTGTGAATCTGGCTCTTAGTTTTGTAATTTCCACAAAAATGGAGGTCCCTTAGTGCAAAAAAGAAAGACGTTGGGGCATATTTACAAGCCCCTTGCGCCACTTTTGCGCCGCCGTTGCGTCACGCATGTGACGCAGCGGCGACGCAAACCATGCGCCGCGTTGCGCTATATTTACAACGTGACGCATCTAGGGAGATGCGTCACGTAGTAAACCCCTGCGCCACATGAAACCTGCGTCAGGTTTCATGTGGGCGTACCGGCGCAGGGGGGGGCGTTCCGGCGCAGGAACGCCTTGGAAAAGTGACGTAGTGAAATCTACAAGATTTCACGCAGTCACTTTTCCGACGCTGGTGCGTCAAATCCTTACGCCTGCTTCAAGCAGGCGTAAGGATTGACGCACCATGTTAGGGATAGGGAAGGTTGGAACAGTGCTGGAGTTGCGTCGCGCTTGCGACACAACTTCAGCACTGCGCCAACCTTCCGCCGGCAGATGCGTCACGCATCTGCTTATCCTTGCGCCACAATGCGCCGCATTGTAAATGCGGCGCATCGGACGTGAGGCAAGGGTAAACTTGCGTGACGCATTTTCCCTGGCGCATCCCTGCTGATATGCAGGGATGCGCCAGGGAACGTAAATATGCCCCACAGTCTCTAGAGGCTACAAAAACACGCAGTACAAGCAGTAGAAGGATGTGTCACACTGGAAGCTCTTGTCCCCATTGACCACCAAGGATGATGTCTAAGCCCAAAGCATGTAGTAGTGCATAGGAGTACTCCCAAAAGCAGGAGGAGCAAATTAACGAGTAGGCTGGGGGCAATCCTCATAAAGGCCTAGTGTGTCACAGTTATAAGTAAGTTCTAGCTCCACATAAGAGCCAGCAGAGCGACAGCATAGATGGCATGGCTGACTGCTCCTTCTAGCATTGAAAAATCATCATGCTAAGTTCTTCAAAGCCTACATCATGGACATCACCCTCCTGGTGGCTCCAAGGGACATGGAGCATCAGTAATCCTGCTTAGATGCGAGAGTGGCCCTCACTGCTGTTAATGAGTCCTCCTGGGACGAGTGGGGCTTAAGATGTCTTAAGGATCTAATTAAAAAGAGCCCTGCCTTGAGCATGAAGAGCCATGGCATCAATAGAGCAAGTGGTCTCTAGCCGAGGAAACACATTAGGCTCTTTTCAAAGAGTATATGATCCGTTCTTAAAAGCTGTGCACATAACCCTCGCCCACCATCTCTCGTCTAATCCCACATGACCTGTCACTTCAATTTCACCTCTTTTTCCTTTTTAGGGCGTTCTCTTCTCTTACAGCGTTTTCCCCTATTAAGTTCAAATATTTTACAGGCAATTACTACTGCTGTATTACACGGAGACCGCCCTGACATATTTCTTCAGGCTATTGTTTGAATTTGCAGCACATTGTATGTGCCGGATATCATTTTAAGATCACAAAGTTTCCTTTGGTCAAAATGTGAATCAAAATAGTTGAAACAAAATTACAAACGGGTTTTCTTTTCAGTGTGTGATTCACCCGTGGTTCCAGAAACATTGTTTGACTGAAAAAAATAGCAATGGGTAATTTTGTATGAAAGAAAAGTATTCTTGATTGGCACAAGCACACCAGAGTATCATTCACTGATGGTCAAAATACCTTAGTACAAAAATTGAGCTTAATGTAATATTGGATATAATTTAGGAAAAAGAAAAAGGATGGTGATGATTAGGCAGCTCTAGAAAAATGTTTTAGATGGAAAATGTTTTTAAAGGCGTTGTGGCAAAGCAAGGAAGACACGAATTGTTTGCATTCCGACATTTCGATCTCCACAAGCTGCTAATAAAATAAAGGAGTGGCCATGGACTTTGGTTAACTAAAATGCAGAAGTTAGTTAAAGTGACATTGCACACTCTTATTGACATTACAAGATTGACTTTTTGCCCACATTAACCTTTAAACAACCTCCTGTTTGCGAGAGAGAAGCTAGTGGAAAGGAATATGCAGCATCAGGCCACCTCGAAGAGCTGGCGGTGTTTGGAGGGGGAGGCAGCAGGGGTGAAAACAAAGGAGCAGGGGGCCTTTGAATAGTTTGTTTTTTCAAACAGCCTGTACCCCACTACCTCTCAGCAGTGAACAATCAGTAGCAAGTCCTAGACAGAAGACACAAAGAACACCATGGCAGCTCAATCAAGAGCAAGGAGCATGAGGGAGTATGAGACAAACATGTTTGAGGACATTGCCTGTGAGGGGAATCAGGCGTCAACAAAGTAAATATATACATATATATATATATATGTAGATATATATTCAGGAAAACTTCCGGCAGAACTGGTTCCTCACCAAGCGGGGTCAGTGCGAGGTCCGGGTGTCGGAGCCCGGTTGTAAATCGAAGAAATCAAGTGGACAATTGTGCTCACAAGAAAAGACTCACACACCAGGGTCACTGTAAAGTCCAAGTGTATTAACGGCAACGCGTTTCGACCGGAACGGTCTTTATCACAAGCTTGTGATAAAGACCGTTCCGGTCGAACACGCTGCCGTTAATACACTTGGACTTTACAGTGACCCTGGTGTGCAAGTCTTTCTTGTGAGCACAATTGTCCACTTGATTTATTCGATATATATATATATATATATATATATCCTACTGGCGGTCACCAGTAGGTAGTTATATTTAAGACATAGTTTCCATAGGAGAACCATTTTTTGACTTGCCTATAACTTTGGCGTTGTTGGGCCAATCTTCATGACATTTCCCCAAAAAAGTGTCAAAGTAGGTTCTGTGAGTCATGGAAAGTTTGGGGATGATCCGTGCAGTGGGGGCCGAGAAATTGGGGCGCAAATAAGGGTGCATTTGTAATGTTAATTCCCATTGGAACCCCTTGTTTAACCTACAGGCCAAACCGTTTGACGGAATGACACCACATTTGGCAGAAAGGCAGGTGTTGTTACACATATTGTGCTTTTTGTTATTTGGTCCAAATCTGCTCAGTAGTTTTTCAGAAGTTAAATCTGAACAATATAGTGATATCTCTGGCCGCGGATATTTTGCGGTGGTTTCACGGTGATCGCCGTTAAATCACAATGATTTCGAGGTAAATCGCGAATGCGCATGCCAATGAGAATGCTCTGATTGGCTGGATGCAACCTGAACAGAAAGTTGCAGTTGCCAGTTAATCGATCAGGAATGGTTCACGGGGCTGAAAATTTGTATAAAAGCTAAGATAAGGGGTCAGGGTGGAGGTACTCTGATCCCATGTTTGAGAAATGGGGGTATTAGTGACACAAGTTATATGTCCAAAATTGATTTTTTAAATCATGTGTGATATTCACGAAGATGCCATGATCGCCAGTGCGGCCCCCCATGTATAGTCGTGGGGACGTCGTGAGTATCGCGGCGGCACCGCAAATATTGGTGGAAATATTAAAAAAATATTTATATATTTGTACACACTTGCCGGTCACTTTCACAGACTCATGTACGCATTAATAAACTCACTCAGACACTTCAACACCCATTCACAGACCCACTCACACACTTATACATTCAGTTGCATACCCACTCAGATACTCATGCACCCACTCACGTACCTATTCAGATACTCATGCACCCACTTACAGACTCCCTCAGAGAGTGACACACCCATGTACAGACCCACCCACAGACTCATGCACTTACTTAGAGAACCACTCATAAACTCATGCACACAGTCTCATACCCACTTAGAGACTTTTACACCCACTCACAGACTGACCTGGGCACTCATGCACCCATTCACAGACCCACTCAGATACTCATGCACCCACTTACAAACTCACTCGGAGAGTAATGCACCCATGTACCAACCCAGTCAGAGAGTTTTGCACCCACTTACAGACCCACTCAGATATGTACTCACAGATCCACAAAGACACTCACATACCCACTGACAGCCCCAATGAGACACTCATACACCCAGTCACAGATCCACTCAGATACTCATACACCCACTCACACACCCATACTGTCACTCACAGTCACACACACACACTCAGTCACAGACCCTCTTAGAGACTTATGCACTCAGTGACTCACTCATATACTCAGAGACTCACACACCCAGTCACAGACTCACTCAGATATACATGTACCCACTTACTCACCCACTCAAAGATTCATGCATCAACTCACATACCCACCCAGACACTCACCCTCCCAGTCACAGACCCACTCAGCGACTTATGCACCCAGTCACTCATACACTCAGAGACTCACGCACCCAGTCACAGTTGCACTCAGAGACCCACATGCTCACTTACAGAATCACTCAGACACTCATGCTCCCAGTCACAGACCCACTGAGAGACTCGTGCACTCAGTCACAGACCCATTCAGACACTCATTCATCCACTTACTAAGACATGCACTTAGACACTCACAGATCCAGTCAGACAGTTATTTACTTACTTACAAATGCACAAAGGCACTCATGCACCTACTCACAGATTGACTGAGTCATGCAATGAATCATAGACCCATTGGGACACTCATGCACCCACTCATAGATGCACTGAGACAGTCATGCAGGTCTTTACAGAACCACTGATAGACTGATGCACCTTCTCACAGATCCACTCAAATACTTATACAGTGAATGAGAGACTTACTGACACAGTGATGCATGAAATCATAGATTCCACTGAAAGAGTTATACACTGTGTTATAGAGACATTAAGGGTGTTATACATGCCATTATAGAGTAATTTAGATAGTAATGGTTTAGAGTATTAGTTATAATCCATTTTGCAGTTATAAGTTTTGAATGTTGTGGTGACTGAAATTCACTGAAAAAAAACAAAGGTTACAGGAACGTTATAGTTAGGAATTAACATTTAAAAAAATTAGATATTCACTAAAAAAACAAAGGTTACAGGGACGTTATGGTCAGGAAATAGAATTTAAAAAACCTTATAAATTCAATGAAAAAATCAAAGGTTACAGGGATGTTATAGAACTTATAGTTAGTAAATAGAATTAAAAAACCTTAGAAAACCACTGAAAAAAACCAAAGGTTTCAGGGACATTATAGTTAGGATGACATTTCACTTGTGCAAAACCAGAGAAATTCAGCAGTTCTAGTTAGCTGAGCTAACTATAACACACATACCCACAATGCACTCCTTATGACCTCACATATTACATAACTCATGACATGGTCAGTAACATCACTGCTGACATCTCAAATGACATCACTGATGACATCATCCACAGAATCTGTGACGCACCCAGTCACACCTCAATATAACCTTTCAAACTCTGTAACGTTATCGGCCATGTTACCTTTCTCACAACAATGAGCGCCATTTTATGCAAAGTATTTGTATCGTGACGTGGTTCTCAAAGTGACGTGTGCAATGAAAATAAAGGAAACACTATACATATAAAGTGCACTCATTGCGCTTTTCAACAGAGTCACATTAACATATTCAGGATTCAGTGTAATAAGAACACAGATTCAACTCATTTTTTGGAGCCACAGTATTCAACAACCAAAGCATGAACTTAATCAGCAATTAAAAATAACACAATCAAAATCAGTGAAATTATTCAAATTATTTAAATACAAGTGCGAATGTTCCAAATTAAGTGGTCCGCATACATTTAATATTATATTCAATTTGAATGAAAATCGAAATGGCATAGATGCATGCTCAATCTCATTTGAAATCATGGGGTAATACATCTTATTCACCAATATTATAGGAGTGCACAGTTTACTGGTAGTATTACTGTGCTGAAATGGTATAAAGCACAAGTGGACTATTTATGGTGGGATAACCACTCTCACCCCTGTGTGGAATGAGTTCATGGATAAATCTGTGCTGTGTATGATCGTTTAAAAAATATATATATTGTATACGCTCAGAACCCCTAATGGTGAATTGTGTTACTCAATCTTGTATATTTCCAACCAGGAACTGATACAACTTTAACTGACACGTGTGTTGGATAGTTTCACAACCTCTACTTGTGCTTCTGTATACTGAACATACACATAAAACACAACAAAAAAAGAGAACCAAAATTGTTATGACATAATTGCACAAGGTGCCCAAATCTCTATCAGGACAGTTTAGAGAGATTCTGAGAGTAAAAACTTTATATGAATTTAAAGATGTACATAAAGATCTTCTTCAATATTCAACCCAATGGGTGTCTTGGTATTCAAACAGAAGATATACCGAGACTCAAGCCTCCTTAATCACTGTTCCCTGTTGCCTCTCCTAACACTGTTGGGTACTGCATCAATGACAAAATAGTTAAGGTTTGTGTCTCTGCTGTTAACAACCTCTTTGAAATGTTGTGCCACAGGGTAACTGTGGTCTTTGTTTTTTATTGCCCTGATGTGTTGAAGGACTCACAAATGTACTTTAAGAATCATGCCTCCCACATACATTTTGGAGCACGTAAATCTCAGTACATATATAGTATACTCACTCTTACAGTGTAGGGGTTTTCAGATTTTCAAGGAGTGCTGGATAAGGGTGACGCAACGTCCGTTGTATCGACCCCACAGCAGCAAGCTTTGCACTTATGGCATTTTCTTAAGCCTGGACTTCCAGTTAGTCAGCCCTCTGCTTTTGTCATTTCTGGACTGACTGCTACCACTTCTTGTCTCATGGATTTGGACCGTCTGAACGTTATAAGGGGTTTGTTCTGCAACGTGTGCCCGATCGTTATAAGGTGCCAGTGCCTGGTCAATATCTGTCTGACCCTTTGATGTTGTAATCAGAAACCTGTGAACATCCTTATGTCATGTTCACATTGTTGGGGTTGGGCTTTTTTAGAAAACAATAACGTCTCTGATCTCTGGTGTTAGCCCTATCGTTTGCTGTCTGCACTACATCTTGGGTGTATCTTCATGCTAGGAATCTGCTGGTTAGCTCATCCTGCGCTTCCACCAGCTGCTGCTGGTCACTGCACTTATGCTGCTGTTTGTTTGGGTGAAAACTACGCACATGAAGTGTAGTGTTATCCCCTGGCATGTCTCTGCCGCACCGACAGGACGACCGCCAAGCCCGTAGTGCACCTGCCCAGCAGATTACGAGTGCAATCCATGGTGGGTGGGTGGCTCTCTGCAGTCTCGCGGCGGTGAGCTGTTAGGCTCATATGAGAGCCTAACATACAGGCCACTGCAGTGACAGCGCCTGCAGCACATTCCTGCATGGTGTGGCATGCAGGAACAGGGGTGCAATTACAGGGGGGCAAAAAATGTGCCCCCCTCCGCCTGCATCCCCAGGCCCAGATCCCAAAGGGGGCCATGTTAGGGCCCCTCTGGTTGCCTCTCTGCTGCCCTTTTCATGGCGGACTTACCGCCGTGGAAAGGGCAGTGAAAAGGCAAATTGTAATATGCTTGGTGGTAAATATGCTTGGTGGTGCCGGCAAAGGCACAGCCAGTATATTCAGGCCAGTTGCAGACCAGGATCAGGATCCCTGATCCTGGCGGACCCGGCGGTCTCGTGGTTGTCCGACGGCCCTGAGGACCACCGCACTCATAATAAGGCCCTAAGAGAGGATGAAGATCATGTTCTATGCTGGAAGACCATCCAAGAGTGAAGAAGATTAATCAAGTGCGAAAAAAATGAGAAAATATAACTTTTAGTGGTGGAAAATATAGAAAAGAAAGGAATCTTCCAAGTGCTAAAATGTTTATTTCGAGGAGAGCAAAAAACTGTGGTAATACAGTTAAAAAATAAGAGAATGTGTCCAAGATGATGTCATTGCTGACAGATGAAGATAGGGAAGTGAAATAGAGGGGGGTGAGCAATAAAAAAATGGGTGGAAGACACACATTGAGGAAGAGACAGGGAAAACAAGTAATATTTCTTGTTAGGGTGTAAGTGAAATATGAGGTCATCCTGAAAAGAATGATCATTAAGCCTCCAAGGCGGTAGAGATGCTGACAATTGTTTCAAACACAGATGAGAATAAAGAGTGTAACAAAGCTGCAGTTCAGATCGTAGAAGAGTGTAAATTTAGTAATTGTAAAGGTGATTTCCTAAAAATTTCACAAACGTATGCTTTTAGAGCAACATTCTGTAGCAGACATCCTGCATGATGCTTTTCAAATGAGGGTATATCCTTTGTTAAAAGAAAAGTCACCCAACAAATTGTCCGGTGACTGGTTTGAGCAGAAAATGTCTCTTGACAAGACTTTTTCTGTGAGACCCAATCTGTTCGTATAATGTGGGAAATGAAGACATTTTGCATAACACGAAATTCTGAAATTTCAGAGTCATTTTAATTTGATCAAAACTTAATGATTATACTGCTAATGGGGCACTAAATCAAGGCCAGCAACAATATTCTCAACTTTGATGTACACTATCTTCTCCAGAAACTTGGCCTTGGTCAGGGTGAGACCGAAAGCTGTTAGCTGTGAGAGGCCCCATTTGTTTCCCTGCTTGATCTGGCATGGGGCCTCTCATTCTCAGAGACCTGCAATAATTTCAATTCTCTAAGTACACCACCAAAGTCCTATGCATGTGCTGGCCAAGGATACACACAATACATTTTGCTGGCTATTTAGAAGCTATATAGATGTTGGTAATTTAATTTTGATATACAAATTGGCTAATATCGACCATTCCAATGCCTACTTGCCTTCCACTAAAATGTAGGCGCCATCTTTGTGAGCACACCATGTCTCTTCATAATAAATACTTGGCAAATTAACTGGTTATGCATGGGCTTTCTTGTTTTAGGTTTAAGTTTATAACTGGCAAACCCCCACTAAAAGGGTAGTTGCTATTAGCAGTGTAAAGATATAAACACTGATAAACACATCCACAAAGAAAAATCCATTAAAAAAATATAGTCTGAGAGAATGTGTCCTTTTTTCTTTCATCCTGAAGCGGCGAGCACAATGTGACTTTGTTATGCAAGGCAGAAGCAAGAAAGACTGGTCAAAAAGGGGCCTGCTTGCATTTTGTCCCTTAGGGATGTCACTAAAATTTTCTTTCTTTTTTTGTTTCTTCCAGTTATTGTGTTTGAATTAAAGATACTGGACTTGAAAGCATGCTTTCTGGTCTAATCTAATTATTTGTTACACTGCATTGAGTTTTTATACACTCCATAGAATCTGGGAGTGTTAAAATGATATGGAATCTTTTGGCAGTGTCTAATTCTGTCACTGATTGCTGACATGATTGGCTCTTTGGAATCTTGGCCAGTATGTCCTCCCATATTTTTTCATTAACACAGAATTGGTAAACACCTTTTGATGTATCAAGCCCATTTGCCCGCAGATCAGTAGTAATAGCAGGTCAACAGCCAAACAGACTTTGAACATTCAATGCAAGTGAAAGGTTCAGCGAACATTACCTGCAAAAAGTGTGTTGTCACCATGCTCTTTGGACAGTGGTAGAAGCATAGCACAAGTCTTTTCCCATACGCAGCCCAGCAACTACAATTCAGAGCTGTAAGGTGTCCCATTGTCAATGTAATAATATTAAAAAGGAACAGATGAATGACCCCCACCCCACACTGTATCCAGGAATATGTTTACTGAAAAGATTTGAATATAATACTTTCTTACTTTCTGTATTCACTTATAGTCCTGTAAACCAGAGTACTAAGGGGGATATTCTCAAGAACGTGCGATACGATAAACATCGCCAAAAAAGGTTAACGCAAGTTTACATATCGCCGTGTATCGCGGGAAAATAACCCCGTGTTAACGTGGCATTCACAACACAGCGGTAACATGCGATAGTACCCCGATAAAGTGTCAAATGTCCGCAATAACACTACCGGGACGGCGATGAAAATCCAAACCCGAACGCGAAAAAAGTTGCGATGGGCCCAACCGCGATAAGACAATCAGCGAAAAGCAGCACCAGGCCTGCAAATCACACACGTCAGGCGGGAAAAATCACTACAAAAGCAACAAAAAAAAATAAACAAACAAAAAACGAACTACAGCGAAGCACAATGGAGGCAGCCGGAGCAGGTACAGAGGACGGCCAGAACCCCACAAGCCCCACGGAGGACCAGCCTGGGACCTAGGGGACAGGGAAGGGCAAGGAAAAGAAGAAGAGGAAGATGAGGTTCAGTCCGCAGGAAAACAGGATCCTGATCACGGAGGTGGTAGAACACCATCAACAACTGTTCGTCACCTCCACTGTGTCATTGGCAACAAAAAATGAAATATGGCAGTCCATCCTGGACAAGGTGAATGCAGTCGGAGTGCTGAGGAGGACAATGGAAGAGCTCAAGAGGCGCTGGAATGATGTGAAGCGCAAGACCATGCAGAAACTCTGCAACAAACAGAAGGCAGCAATGCAGACTGAAGGTGGGAGTCCAGCGCCACAGGAGGAGCAGGATGAGATGGAGGAAATGGTGTCCACAGTCATCAGTGTGGAGACGGTGGCAGGAGTTGGGGCACCGGACACTGCTCAACATGACCTGACACAACAGCAACAGGGTGAGTAACCACCAGGGACTGGGGGGACGGGGGGAGATGGGCACAATGGCACACATGCACAATCAAGTATAGCACAGTGCACACCCACAATGACTCTGGATCATGTCCCTGATCTCCTTGGCATACTGCAGCACACATAGAAACAGCAAGTAGGCCCCCGTCGACAATGTGCACAGAGGGGGCTCTCCCCACACACCACTAATCTCACAACAAACCCATGCACATGTGCTGAACCCAGCAAAGCGGCGTGTCTGTGAGCCACACTGACAATGCAAGTGACACTGCATGATGAATAGCATGACGAATAGCATGCCACGACACTGAAGTGGCTGAGTGTGGACCACATCCATAAAGGAGCAGGTCACACTCTGACACATCCACGTGCAGAAACAACCCCTGACCTCAACAACACAACTGCGGACAAACCATGCCCCAGAGTCCCAAGTCCCACCAAGAGCCCAATTTACCTAAGAATGCAACATCTCAGCACTGTAGAAGCACAGAAGTCAAAGGCACACCGCCTGAAAGGGATAAGGGCCAGCCAAATCAGAGCTGCAGGGGCGACTCTCCCAAAGTGCAGAACACACACATAACATTCAGAGCACATCAACACTGACAACAATGTGGTATAAACTACAACACGTTCACAACAGAACAGAGGACACAACTGGTGCCGGTGGTGTGTAGAAACTGGTCAATCACATTTGGCATAGCAGGGAAATGTGAGATGATAATGTACAAGTACAAAAGAACAACTAGAGAGTAAGGAAATGGAACAGGAACTTGTCCCTTTCCCAGAGTAATATACAAAAACAACTTGGACAAGTCCTTAATAGGTTGAGGTCATAATTGTCGACCTTCACCTTGATAGAGGAACGCAGACAAACAGTGGTTGTCTTAGGAAACCCCTCACCCACCTACCTAGTAGGTGGCATGCTTCATCATCGGGGTCCAGCTGTATTGCAGAGTGCAATCCAGCTGTCCTAGGACATGAGTAAAAACATGGTCGGGATATACCTCATGTATATCCCGACCATGTTTTTACTCATGTCCTAAGACCCTTCTATTAAAACTTTTATAAGGGGTTTTCCTAGAGACATTTTTAGCACTTAATCACAATTCACATAGCACTTCTCTTTCTCACAAAATAACCTGCTCCGCTGTAAATCAGGCGTTGAAGCACAGCTGGATTGCACTCTGCAATACAGCTGGACCCCGATTATGAAGCATGCCACCTATTAGGTAGGTGGGTGAGGGGTTTCCTAAGACAACCACTGTTTGTCTGCATTCCTCTATCAAGGTGAAGGTCGACAATTATGACCTCAACCTATTAAGGACTTGTCCAAGTTGTTTTTGTAATGTACAAGTACAAACACACATCCGTGATGTTGTCGAAATGTCCACTGTCACGCATCAAATAGGCAGCTCCTCCCAAACAGTCACAATGTACATTGTCATGCAGTTTGTATGTAAACCTGTACAATGCGTCAACATACATGTGAACACAATGTTAAACTGCATATCCCCATCACATTGCAGAGGGAGAACCAACACCTCCTGCAGAGCAGACCCAACAGCTCTTCACTGATGACAAAGAGGATCTCCACACCTTCGACACCGACGCCCTCCAAGAGTTCATGGACAGCTACGGCACCTCACCTCCAGGAGCAGGGCAGCCCAGCTGCATCAAGGAGACCCCACCCCCTGCACAGACCACACAGCAGGAAGCACCCACCACCATGGCTGTCTCCCAGGACCCCCACGACCAACACATGCCTTTCAACGCCGTGTGTTAGAGGTCCAGGAGAAGATGGCTGATCAGGTGCGGGTGGAGTTCGACCTCATTGCAGCTAAACTTGATGCCATACATGGGTGTCTGAGTACCTTCAGGGACCACTTACAGTCCCTAACGGACACCCACAGTCCGCTCTATGCTCTCCAAAGATCCATGGCTGACATCGCTGGAGTCATGATACTGAGACAAGAACAACTGTCCAGTCAGAGTTTCTCCAGCGATGTCAGCCGGGAGTTGGGACAGATGCGGGGGCTCATGGAGAACATGGAGCGGATGACGGCAGAAAGAATGGCTGCCACGGCTGCACACCAGCGAGATGTGGCTGGGACCTTCCATGCCCTGCAGCACATCATCATGGCATTGCTGCCTCAAGGCCTTGCACAGATGAATGCTGCTGCTGCTTCTACATCCACATCTCCGCCCCCTGATGTGTCAGTGCCTCACAGTGCGGCAGGCAATCCACCACCACCCACGTGTGAGGCACATGTGACATCAGAGGATGAAGATGCGGATGAATCAACCTTACTGGTAAGGAGGAGACAGTAGCATTCATCTCGCCATATGGCCTGTTTCTGCTTGGCTCTGCCCTTTGCATCATCACCTTCCACTGTCCCCCGATACACTCTACGACACTCACCTTGGACCTCGACATGGACTGCCATTTTCTGTTTGGTTACCAATGACACAGCGATCAGACTGCGGACTGAACTCTTCCTCTTCCGATTTACCTCTCATTCCCTGAAGGACTCTGGCTGGCCCTCCATGGGCCAATAATGTGAAGTGGGGTTTGCATGGCCCTGTACTGCTCCAGCTGCAACACTCCACTGGATGTGAATTAAACATTCAGAATCGCACAGATGTGTCATGCCTTTGATCATTCAAGTATGAGAGTATGGATGAATGTAGGGTCAGTGATTCCCCCTTACGTCCATGTTGCTCATGTCGTGGGACTTGAGTCACAGGGTGCAACAGTGCCGATTGCAGGCCGGGAGGCGTAGACACTACAACAGAGACACAAGCATCAGTTACTTCCATGTCCAGCCCAGAACTGAAGCACGCCCAGAGCCCCGGGCTCATTGTTCCCACCCCTACGCTGGCCTGCCATACGCCAGGCCAGTCCACTCCGGTTTACGCTCAGAGGGTGGGACGACAAAGCTATATGTCCCAGGTCTTCCCTGTAGTGATCTGCTGATCACTGGTCTAGTCGTCAGCATGCCACAGCCACTCCCTGAGGGATGGTTCACACCCACACCCACCCATCCAGCACAGGCGTCACAGGACATGTGACCCTGCCAATAAAAGGGGCCTAGCACGTCACATACCCCACTGCGGGAGATGACATGATGGCGTCCGCACCACGCGACCCAATCATGAAGGGTCCATGACTTGTGGCGCACTGAGTTGGTGGCACCCGCTGCACTGCGGCCCGCACGGACCTACTGCCACGGGACGATGACTTGCGGTGCACTGAGTTGGTGGCACCCGCTGCACTGCGGCCCACACGGACCTACCGCCACGGGACGATGACTTGCGGTGCACTGAGTTGGTGGCACCCGCTGCACTGCGGCCCGCATGGGCCTACCGCCACGGGATGATGACTTGCGGTGCACTGAGTTGGTGGCACCCGCTGCACTGCGGCTCGCACGGACCTACCGCCACGGGACGATGACTTGCGGTGCACTGAGTTGGTGGCACCGCTGCACTGTGGCCCGCACGGGCCTTACCCCCACGGGACGATGACTTGCGGTGCACTGAGTTGGTGGCACGTGCTGCACTGCGGCCCGCACGGGCCTACCGCCACGTGACGATGACTTGCATTGCACAGGGTCAGTGGCACCTGCTGCACTGCGGCTGGCAGGGGCCTACCGCCACGTGACGATGACTTGCGTTGCACAGGGTTAGTGGCACCTGAAGAGCTGAGCAGGTGTGCAGCCTGCGGTGATGCGTTGGCCTCGATACGGCGTCCAGCGAATCAAGACTCAAATTGAACAGTGTGCCCTGCTGGACCACAGTGTACACGCAGGCAGCAGTCAGCACACACATGACTCCGTGGTGCGGTGCCACAGGGTGCGCTGGGGGCCTGTGGCGCGGAATCCAGCGATCGGCTGAGGAGGATGCACCAGCACGTGGTGGGCCCTCTTGGAGACACGCCGGTGGGGGCAGGTGAGCATTGAGGCCTGGGTGCGCAGGGGCGGCCAGTCATCGCTGGGCGGAGGACCGGTCTGGGGACCTGGGCTGGGGTGCATCAGGTGCACAGGATCGCCCAGGCACCACCGGTCACGGTGGCAGACTCGTGGCTGGATGGGGAGCGCCACCCTTGCTGACACAGCCCTGCATGCGATGTTCGTGATGTGCGTGGGTTGGTTTGGGACGTAGCCACCTCGTCTCCAGTGTGAATGTGCCCGTTGAAAGTGGTCGGCCACGTGTGTGTAGGCCTATGGGCAGGTTGTAGCGGAGACTGAGACACACGCAGTAGTCACTTTGGTGGTGGATTGGTGACGTGTGCATTCCCACAGTTGTGAGTTGGGGGATTGTGGAGTTGAGGTGTGTGGTGTGTTCAGTTGGTACTTGCCGATGGGCAGTGCATTTCCATGGGGGCCATCCTCAAAGCACTGGTTGGTGGCGGACTTGCGGACATGTGGGGATCATTCACACTGCCTGGGGTATTTGCGACGACATTGGTGGACAGGCCACGGTGGTCCACTTTTGTATGCACAGTTATGGCATGCGTGTGGTTGCTGTTGCGGTGATTGTGTGCAGTGTCGGCAGGGGGCACAAGTCATACACGTGTGCTGTGAATTGCCCCAACACGTGTGTGACGCCAGCTATGGCGTAGTTCCCTTGCGTGGTCTCAAGATGTTCCTGCACAGTGTGGGGGGTGTGAGGGGCAGGGGTATCGAGCTGACACACACCGTGATGCTTTCAGGTGTGATGAGTCCTGCATGATGTGACCGTAACAGCAGTTCGTGTGGTCGTTACCTTCCTCTTCATTCCTACGACGGTTACGGCCACACATGGTTCTGTTACGGTCTTCTCATGCATGGTTTATCAGGCCAGTGAGCATTCTGGCTTGTCCAAGTGCAGTACACTGTACCAGATTAGGCATGTGACTATACGGAAGTTTGACCATTGTCACCATTTCTCCCACAGGTTTCTTAAGACACGTTGCCCTGTTGGAGTTCCCCATTGGGAATGGAACGCATTGGCTGAGCTTTTCGTTGTGTTGATTTATGTATTTGTAATAAAGTTCTGTTTTTCCACTACCGTTGACTACTGGACTTCATGACCTTGGGGGGAGGGTCCGGGGGGGGGTGTGTGCCTGGGGGTGGTGGCGGTGGGTGTTGTGGCCCTCTTGGGTCTCCGAGCTGCATGATCAGTGTCTCCATGGCATCTGTTGGTCTTCAGATGTGGCTCTGGGCTGGGCTCCCGTTCTACTGCAGTTGGTCATCCTGCTTAATACCAGTAAAAGGCAGGTGTTAAATCCCTGCTGCTAACGCGCCTTATCGCCTGTTCTTGGTTCGCATCGCAGATCTGACTGGCCGTTGTGAATCTCGCGAAGTGGTGTTTTCGTGTGTTTTTGCACGGGAACGCCTACTCTGCATATCATTAGCGTTAGTTGTTGCACTCATCCATGGCGATGTTTTTTGCGGCAGCTATCGCTGGTAAACTGGCGATTTCGGCAGTTTGCACCAGCTTGAGAATAGGGCGATAAATCTATCGCCACTTTTGCAGCGCTAAAGTGCCGATAAATCGGCGATGAGTCCTTGAGAATATGCCCCTAAGAGTTCATGAGATGTGAGATAGTCTGTGAGTGAGAGTGCCATACACAGACTGATATGCTTAGCACAATATATCATAAATCTATCGGACACACTGCCAGTGGCAAAACACTAGACACCCTTGCAATACTTCTCCTTTAAATTGTGTTGCAACAATCACTGCAAACAAAGCAACATATTTTGTAAACACTTGAAAAGCACAGTTTTTCTATTTTGGGGGTTAAATAGCTGAACAAACACTATTAAACATTGATTTAAAAAAAGTTTGGAAACCTCTGAGAAAATGCCACTGAAATCCACAAAAAACAAACACTGAAAAGAGGAAAGCCTAATTATGTGGTTAGGACTGTAAGGCCTTTAACTTCACTAATGCAGGGGATGAGACATTCACATTCTTTGCACTACCTCCCTAGTGCAGAGGAAATGAATGTTTTGTGAAATGCCTCCACATCACCAACAGCCCCCTCTCACTCCAGATCCATGACATCATGTCACCCTGGGCAAGCTGACATTATTGATGCACGAAACAATGAGGCCGCTGAAGATCAGTGAGAAATATCTTCACCCCTCACCCTGAGCACCCAGCAGGATAGGAGCAGCACCGTTGGAAAGGGAGGAGTGTACCCTTTCCAACGGTGCCCCACCCTGATGGATTCCTAATCTAGGATCGCAGCAACACTGCGATCCCCAAACAGAAATCTGCTACTAGGAAATAGGGATGTACTTTTTGGGGTAATGCCCCATGGCATTGAGGGGCCTTGGGAACAGATTTAGAAACAGCTGTTTTTCCCTCCCTGCGGCAGAGGGATGGGGAAAGTGATCGAGCCCCAGACATCCCTGACTGGACCCATCCAGGAAAGTTAAAATGGTAGCAGACATTTTATTTACCATTTGTGTACAAGGGCTTTGTGCCACATCCATGCACCCAGGAAGACCGGAGAGGCACTGTTGGAATGGGGAGAGTCTCTGTTTCCAACAGTGCCTCTCCCTGATGGATTCTTGACTGAACTGTGGTCCCTGAGTAGTAATCCACTAGACAAAGGGAGTGTCCTTTTTGGCCCTAAGCGTTGCATAATTTAATAATAGCCTTTTTCCTTTCCCTTGAGGAGAATGGGCCCTCCTCTCTCTGATCAGCCCCACCAGGGAAGGGGAAATGGCAGTGGCCATTTTCTTTATTTATCACTTGTTCCCTGGGGTCTTGCGCTGCTCACTGGGCACCAAGCTGGAGAGGTGAGGCACTGGTGAAAAAAATAGTCTCTCATTTCCAACAATGCTTCTCCTGGAATTAGTTTTTTCGGGGATCTCTCCCCCAGATCCCCGTATAAGGTGGAAAAACCCCTGTGGGGGGCACATTTAACGAGAGGCATTTTCTATCCCCTAGGCAGGGCTGATCGAGACGGGCCCTCTCCAATCAGCCCCCAGGGATGGAAAAGTGGCAGCTGCTACTTTCTTTTTTTATATATTTCTATGATGTGGCCTTGTGCCACCGACTGCCAAACAACAAGCATTAGGGGAGAGGGACCATTGGAAAGGGAAGAGTCTCCTACAGCTCAAATGCCACAGCTACCTCCATTACCAGAAATGCTTAAATAACCAGAATAAATCTTGGTTTCTTCAAGTTGTATTTGGAGGCATTTCCTGTCGCAGGTAATTATCTCTTCCTACGGAGAGCTGTCAGACCAGAGAATAGTAGAACATTTGTTAGTATTTATTGAATTTAAAAGCATGTTTTGCTTTCAAATGTAAGTATATGTGGAAGAAAGCAAATTTTGCAAACCACCTTGTGAACCATACAACATAATGCATAGTTCCAAATTTAGAATCGGCCACATTTCAAAATTGCATAGCGTTCCTTCATATCTATTTTTCTCATTCAATTTTTTCTTACAAATTGATGCATTGAGGCCCACAATGAAAAACAATTATGAGATGCAGGAAATTGATAGCTCTATGTATTTCGTGTTTCTAGACACCCCTGTCACCTGTCACCTGAAGTGCCTGATGGATGTAATAGTATTTGCAATTGTAAATTGGCCATTGGGGCAACAAATTTACAGATGAAAACATTGTCACTGATTTCTAATTTTTCCTGACTAATGTAATTGGTTTTCTATTCAAATTAATTTCTTTAGAAAATCGATGACTGGTATTCACAATTGACCCTTTAATGAAATCTGAATTTTGTCTACCTTTCAAAAAAGGAAACACTGACTACCACTTAGAAATTTGCAAAAACTGTGGTAAATTTGTATTTTTACAACTCTACCTATTCCTGTAAGCTGAGAAGAGGGTGATCATAGCACAGCACATCTTTTGTTGATGCCCTTAGAAAAAAACACATCTTTTCTTGACTCACGCATTTTCCCAGTTTCCCCATTTCTGTCCCCCAACAAATAAAAAAAGAAATGCCTATTTTGCCTATTTTCTTGGTTTCCTCCAGGGAAATCCATAAACACTTCTGCATCTTGGCAGGAGTCATCTCGAAAAGCTGGAAAGATTCGACCATTTACCTCATTTTTAAGGGAGGTGGTGTATCTTCACCAAGTAACTACCTCCACATTCCATTATTGGATGTGGATCTCAAGTGCTTTTCCACCTTACTGCTTAATGACATGGAAGCTTGGGCATCAGACACGAGCAGACTTACACTAAATCAGACAGGATTCAAGAAGAGCCAAAGCACATTAACCAACCTTATGGCCGTGGGTCTAATTCTCAGTAGAGCAAAGGCCACAGGCACTCCACTTTATATGTCCTTCGCCGATTTTAAGGCAGCATTTGACTACGTTCCGCGTGACAAACTACAGGCAAAACTCCAACAGTGGGGAATCCCATCCAACATTTTAAGGGCCATCAGACTGCTCTACTTGGACAAGTGGGTTAAGATCTAGATCCGGGTCGTACCCACCTGTCAAGGGAAGTGAAACATCGATCGGACTAAAACAAGGTTGTGTTTTAGCACTCCTTCTTTTCAATCTTTATATTGCAGATCTTTCCTGTTCATTAGACGGACACTCAAAATCTTGGTGGCCAGCTAATGTCTGACATTTCATATGCTGATGACCTGTATTGCTGAGTAACACAACAAGCATTTGCAATGCAATTGGTCTCGCCTTTGGGACCTTATATGTATTTAGCTATGCAGCACATTAGCCTGGGTGCTGAAACATCTACTGTTCTTTAACATTGAGGGAAAGTAAGCACCAAACTGCGTGACACACCAGGTATGGGAACACATGGAGAGAAATATTGCCTTTCAGCGGGAAATGGTAAAGTCCAAAGCTCTGTTTTTAATATAAAATCAGGGCTTTCGGTGGTCATATCACTGAAAATACAAGATTTGAAAAAATATTATTGTCTACGGGTGCTCGTTGAAGACAATTTCTATGGACTGGAATCTAGAGAATGCTAAAGTGAATCTAGTATTTTACTGACCTCTGCTGGTCGTTTTCTATCAAGAAAGTTAAATAGAGGCAGTTGCCAGAAATTTAAAAAAAAAAGAAAGTCCCTCAGCAGAAAGGAATTCTGGTATTTTACTGACCTCTTCTGGTCGTTTTCTATCAAGACAGTTAAATAGAGGCAGTTTAACAAGTAGAAAGCAATTCTGGTATTTTACTGACCTCTACTGGTAGTTTCCTATCAAGACAGTTAAAAAGAGGCAGTTGAACAGAAAAAAAAGTCCCTAAGTGGAAGCAGACAAGTGCTAGGGCTGATCTCCAGAGCCCACAAAGTACATACACATATAAGTATATACTAAAGTATATACAAAAGGTCTCAAATGCTCAACCTAAAAATTGGCTTGCAGAAACTACTGGAATGCTTAGGATCATATGCAGAGGACAATGGGCTGAAAATAAATCGTAAAATTAAAAGTCATCTCATTCAATCACCTTATTCTAAACCAACATAAATGGCATCTTAAAGGAGCTACACCTGAGGAAACTCCCACATACGTGTATCTAGGTGTCAAAATAGACTCCAGGGCTACGTTCGCACTCCAAAGGGAGGCTATTAAAGAAAAAGCTCAAGTCCTCAACTATGCCTTTACAATGCTATCAAAATCCATCCGGGGCACAATTTCCATCCAATGGCTGCTGTAATGAAGCCATTGATACCCACACTCTCATACTGGGTGGAAATAATGATGGGTGCAGAGGCCAACCTCCTGGACAAAATTGTGACAAGGTCCTATAAACATATTTTCTGGCTTCCGAGCTCTGCACCCGCCTGAGTTAGGCTGGAGTTTCCACTTACAAAGCAGTCCCTCGCTAGGCCTGCAACATTTGTTAAATGCTGCCACAAACTGCTGTCAGCCACCAAGGGCTCATTGGCTAACTTAGTCTGATATGAAATAAATTTTCAAAAGGGGAATGGTGAGTAGAAAAAGTATCTCGAAAGAAGCATTGAAAACCTCGAATTGGGCGAGCTATGGAAATTAAATGCACCCAACCAAACCTTTAGAAGAGCGGTAAACAAATCCTACGATGTCCAAAGAGATCTACCCCTCTTGAAAGCCACCAACTCCCTGAAGATAAAACAGAAATTATTGACTCTGAAACTTGCTGACATTCCAACTCTAGCCTTCTTACCAAAGTGAAGGAAAGAAAGTCCAAGGGGGTTCCACAAATGCCGATTATGTCACCAGGCAGATGAAACACTTCAGCATGTTATCTGCACCTGCCCCACTCTAGGTCATCGCGAAGGTTGTTAGTTGAAAAAGGAATTTAACGTAAAAGGGATTAGGTCTTGTAGATCAGCACTAATTGAGTCGTTAGATCTAAGAAAACAATGCTTAATATCTGATTGGTACAATTCTTGGACATTTTTAAATCCCTTGCCAAAGTGAACACTCAGACCGAGGCGAGGAACAAGGTGGCCGGTTAAAAAAGGCCTTGTTAAGAATTCTTGAAACCCTTCCACATTATGGCAAGTGGCTAGGGATAACCTGTGCTGGCCGGTTCCCTATCCTGCCAGATTGGACACTTGCCCAAGTTCATTTGTACATCCCCCCCAGACCAACTATGAGCACTGCTGCACTTTATGCGGAATCTTGCACGCAGCATAATCCTTTGTCAAGTTTATATTAGTGCATTGCCATTATGGGCTGCCAGGTGCAATCAGGACTCATCAGTTTTCATTTTTATATTGGCTACAGATTAAATGAGACAGAAGTCCCACATTGTTGCACTTTATACGCTATTCTGCACCCACTGGTAACATCAGTAAGTAGCTAAAACTGCTCCTGTTCTCAGTGATTCGATATGACTGCTTGTTCTCCCTCTAATTGTGTTTATTTATTTGTGATGCCTGTTAGAACGGGGAGGGTTCAAATCCCCACCCGTTGCAACCCAAGGTTAGAATTGGGGGTCCCCAGTTGGCCAAATAGGGACCCTTGCTTCTAAGTCAGGGGAAGGAAGGACACCCTCTCAGATAGCGCCTGCTTACCCCCTCGGTAGCTTGGCACGAGCAGCCAGGCTTATCTCCAAGGCAATGTGTAAAGTATTTGCAATCCTGCTCCCAGTAACCCAATGATGACACCACAAATGGACTCCACACGAGTTTCATAAAAAAAACAAGTATAAGTTTATATAAAAAGATATACGATGAGACCACATGATAAAAATCCAACATATGCGTATTTGTAATATTTCACCTTGCCGGTTATTAGGCCAGCAAGCACTGGTAGGTTCTTGCAGTATTAATGAGCAATTCTCAATGATCCAAATGCAGTCCTAATGCAATGCTATGCAGTTCGTAATGCAAGAATCAGGCACTTCATAATGTAAAACTAATGCAGTTCGTTATGCCAAAATAATGTGATGCGTAATGCAACACTCAGGCAGTTCGTAATGCAAAAATAATGCAATGCGTAATGCAACAATCAGGCAGTTCGTAATGCAAAAATAATGCAATGCGTAATGCAACAATTAGGCAGTTCGTAATGCGAAAATAATGCAATGCGTAATGCAACAATCAGGCAGTTCGTAAGGCAAAAATAATGCAATGTGTAATGCAACAATTAGGCAGTTCGTAATGCAAAAATATTGCAAACAATAATGTACTCCAGCACCGTTCACAGTGCTCTGGATGGACTCTATGCCACTCGTACTGACTCGCGGTCAGCTACTGCCAAAATATGCCCCCAACACTGGTCTGGTGTAAACAAAGTGCAGCTCCACACTCCGGCCCCGGTACTGCCACTCCTCGGCAAGTACGGGCCGCGATTCTAACTTGAGCGGGGGCTCGCGCTGCAAGGATGGGACTGAGACTCACTTAAGCTTCAGGTGTACACAATCACAGGGCAATCCTCATGAAGGTCCCAGGCTGCACGGAGCACACGCACACAGCGTCGCTGAGACTCACTTGGATTCCAGGTGCCCACGATCACAGGGCAATCCTCACGAAGGTCTAAGGCTGCACGAAGCACACGCACACAGCGTCGCTGAGACTCACTTGGACTCCAGGTGCCCACGATCACAGGGCAATCCTCACGAAGGTCTCAGGCTGCACGAAGCACACGCACACAGCGTCGCTGAGACTCACTTGGACTCCGGGTGCACATGATCACGGGGCAGTTCTTACGAAGGTCTCAGGCCTCAAAAAGCACACGCACACAGCGTCGCTGAGACACTCCTCTGGAAACTTTTGTGTTCCTGAGTTTCCACAACAGGGAGCCAGCTCTCCTCGGGCCCTTGGGGACAAGTTACTTCAGGACACAGCACACAGCAAAGTCCTTTCAAGCAGGGGGACACAGCACACAGCAAAGTCCCTTCGCCTCCCCTTGGTTAAATCAGCAAACTGCAGGCCAGCCCCAGAACACACATAAAGGGTCAGTCCTTTCCTTCAGTCTCTTCAGCTGTTTCTTCCTTGGCAGAGGATCCTCTTGACCACGAAGTAGTTTCAATCCTTTACAGTCTTGATCAGTCCTTTTCAGTCTTGGACAGTCCTAAGTTCAGGGGTTTCAGCTCTCATAGTTATACCCCTAAATGTCTTTGAAGTCTTTGTGTTCAGGGGGCACTGACCCCTGTCTAAACCAGTTCTGGGTGTCTCCCTTTGATAGTGGGGGTCTGGATCCTCAATCACTCAGCAGGAGATGGAGCCATTGTTTTATGGTGGCAGCCCAGGCCTCTTCACCTCCAGGGGCTACTCCTCCCCCCTACACTCCAGATGCAGGTCAGCCTGTTGCTTTCTCACCTCCTCCCCTGGGTCAAGACATTCCCCAATCCTATCACTTTCAAATCCAGACAGTCAATCCACAACCAGGCAGAGACACACAGAATTGTTAGAACACAAAAAACCAGCTACTTCTAAAAGTGTGGTTTCTAAACACACAATGCAAAAACCACCTTCACAAAAAGATGTGTTATTAAATTGTGAGTTCAGGCACACTAAACTTCACCCCTCCATCTTAAGCCTATGGGAAGATAGGCTAGAAACATATTACACAGCCTCCCCATTCTGTCCTATGGGCAAGATGGCCTTTCAACAGTGAAAAACGAAATGGAGAGTATTTCACTGTCAGGACATGGTACACACCTCAGTACATGTCCTACCTTTCACATACACTGCACCCTGCCCAGGGGTGTACCTTGGGCCTACCATAGGGGTGTCTGATGTGCATAAAAAGGGAAGGATAAGGCCTGGCAAGTGGGTGCACTTGTCAGGACAACATGGCAGTTTAGCAAACTGCGCGCAGGCACTGCAGTGGCAGGCCTGAGATCTCTCTTTAAGGCTACTTGTGTGGGTGGCACAATTAGTGCTGCAGGCCCACTAGTAGCATTTGCATTACCAGCCCTGGCACACATAGTGCACTTTACTAGGGACTTTACTAGTAAGGCAAACATACCAATTATGGACAACCAATTACCATAAAACTTTATACAGGGAGCACTTGCACTTTGACACTGATCAGCAGTGGCAAAGTGCCCAAAGCATCTAAGTTGGCAACACCATGTCAGAAAAAAGGTCTAGGGGAAGGCAAAAAGTTTAAGGAACTTTAGCCAAAAAGGGCCAAGTCCAACAATGCCGATTTTATGTTTATGGTATTTATTGACAAATAAATATATCACTTACTTACATAAACCCTGGTTAGCTTTAGAATCCCCAAAATGTGGGGAAAATGACCACAAATTCACCCTGGATAACTTTTATGCAAAAAAGTAAATGAATTGTGAAGGCTTAAGTGCCAACTGCCACAAACATCAAAAACGTACTGAGGCCTGGAAGGGGCTGGTGGAAGGCTCAACACTTGAGGGATTAAATCTCGATGCAGCCTAATGCCTTTTGAACTTTTTGATACATAAGCCACAGAGAAGTGAGCCATTTTTATTTCTAAAAGTAACTAATGCATTGGTGAAGGATTACCATGTCCTATATCCAATCCTTGTGAAAGTGGTACTAGTATAAAGGAACTGAGATCGTAATAAAACATAGAACCCCTCCCTTAGTGAGTGTCTTTTTTTCCAAAGTCTCTGCCTTGTTTGTTTATAGCAGAGCATACGTCGGTCTTAGTTGAATCTCTACCGACCAACCCAGTAAATCTGCACAAAAGATCTTCCTTTCATTGGCCAGTAGCTGGAGGTAAAAGATGATAACCCAAATATAAGATGCGGCTTAGTTCACAGCAATTTGACACATTTAGGATGTTGTTACTAAGTATAGGGGCTTAAGCTGGAAATGTTATAGCAGAAATTTGCCACAACAACACTGCCCTACACACTATATATACCGCCTTCAGTGCCTGATACAGGTTTCTCTTCGGAGAAGAGAACAAAGCACTGCCACTGGTTTGTGAAGCCTTTTCCACGTGACCCATAGGGTACAGGCTAGGCTACCTTTTTTTTAATGGATTCATGGATAGACACAGCCTTTGTCTTCCTGTTTAGAAGATTTCGGCACAAGGTTAACGAGTCGCAGGCTAGCCAGTTACCTGACTTAGAACTGTCTTCTGCTTCCCGGTTCCCTCCTGTTGCTTCAGCGTCTTCACAGAAAACAAGAGTGCTTCCAATACACCTTGTAGAGAATAAACAATGGAAACGCTGATTTCTGTACCACCAAATAAAGTCACTGAAGTGTAGATTTTCAGCCTTTTGCATTTATGTACCACGTTTATCCTACGAACAACCATGTGTGGTAATCCAGCCTTCTAGAAGAACTTTGCTGCAGTGCCATCTGACCACACACTGCTGAGTGTCTCCAAAGCATCAACTCCTCCAGCTCCCCCAGCACAGAGGCACGAGGTCCTGCCCACATTGGGGCCACACTGTGCCATTTTGGCCCAGGTAGCTCCTCACTGCTGCATTTATTGTAGCAGCACTGTGCACAGTTGCATTATTAACTGCCATTTATAATACTGCGTGCTTGGAATAATACCGCTTCCTTTGTTTCATATAGCACTTACTCTCTAGTTTCACCCTAGTCTTTTATAACTCAAAATCATTCTTAATCTAAAGTCCTTTTGTTTTCCTTTACAAATTAAATATCTCTAGCTTATATTCATGTTTGTTGATGATGGTGAAATATCAAGTCCTTTATTGCTTTTCAGGATTTGTTCCTTTCCTCAGGGGCCTCACACCAGAAGGAAGTTGGGTGCTCCACGTATTTGGTTGCTTTTCATTTGGGTACTTGACACTTTTTCCTTGCCAAGAAGTACACTCAACATCCCGCTAGCCTACAGCTGAAGGTTACAGTTACTTTGACATATAATCAATGAGGGTTTCTAAAGTGTGGCTACTCACCCGTGAGTGTCTCCAGGCACTGTGGGGGGGGGAGGGGCAGCGGATCAGACTAAGTGCTGAGTTCATCTGAAGAGCCAGGTCTTGAGGTCCTTCCTGAATAGCGTCAGGGAGGGGGATATCCTGAGATGGTCGGGCAGGGTGTTCCATGTCTTGGAGGAGAGGTATGAGAAGGACATTCCTCCGGTTCTGGTCTTTTGGATTTGTGGGACGGTAGCGAGGGAAAGCTGGGCGGAGCGGAGCTGTCTGTTGGGTTCATGGATTGAGAGGTGGTGATTCAGGTATGCGGGTCCAGCGTAGTGAAGCGCCTTGTATGCGTGGGTAAGGAGTTTGAAGGTTATTCTTCTGTTGACTGAGAGCCAGTCGAGGTCGCAGAGGTGTTGAGTGATGTGACAGTGATGGGAGATGTTGAGGATTAGTCTTGCTGTGGTGTTCTGGACATTCTGTAGCCATATAGTCATTTCATATTATCCCTGACATACAGTTGCTTTATAAACACTATGTTGATTTCCCTAACTGGATGGAGTTGGCCTGGAATCCTTTTGTGCCCCTGGGACCTTCCCAATACACATGCCAGTCAACACTGCTGATGTTGAGTTCTCTCCTTTGACCTCTGGGCTATCAGTACTGGCTGATTTCTGACTCAAGAATTGCATTGCTTTTCCCATCCTCCTCCTTTGGCACTATCTATGAGGTACCAACCCATTTTCCAGTGCCCTGTGGCACACCTGAGTTTGGTCTCTTTGTTAGTTTGACTTCTGATCCACTGAACCCCTGTCTAGAATCTTCTCTGCCTTTCCAAGGAATCCAGGTTCTTAGTGTCATTGGGTAGTCTCAGAACTAACAAAAAAGAAGGGGTGGCTGTTTGCAGCTTCAGAACACCTCTTATTTAACGTTTTGTCTTTGTTTGAAGAGGTTTAGGACAACCTCCACAGCTTGGATTAACCCTTCCAGGGGGCTTAATGAACCCCTGATCTTCTGCCCAGTAGGCAATCAAAACAGAAGAGAATCACAGTATTATCCATTGACCCAGAGAGTGTAAAACAAAACCATCTAGTCTGCAGGATAAGGTGCTTAATGTGCTGCCAGGGTTAGTGCAGGTATGGGAGGGAGATACGTGTGTGTAGCACGGCATCTAAGTATGGTGTATGAGTGGCACTTGGCTAGCTCAAGAGCCAGTGGTGATGGCCTTGTTGTGTTCATGGATGAGGGATAATTTAAAGAAGCACAGATTAGGTACTGGCAAGAGACACTAAGTTATGACCAGGGTGAGGTGCGTTGTACTGAGAATAACATGTTGCCAATGTACTTGCCAATGTATTTGCTTTTAATGCTGTAGGAGATAGAGAGAAAATTAGATGGTCCACGGGTTCGAGGGAAATGGATGTTTTAGAGGCTGCATATGGTACTCGGAGGTTAGTAATATACAAGGGCTTTATTGTGATGATCCATGTGTGTCAGTTTCAGATGGTATATGTTATGCACTAGCATTATTAAAGTCTGAGGGCCACATGCGAGGAGAGATGCAAATAAGACGAGAGCCTACTATAATAGAGCTTGAAAATATCTCTATATTTTGATTTTTGACAACAATCCTTGCAGCTCAAATAGGAATTTGTTAACTATTTGCCCTGTGGCGGATTACCAACCCCTATTGACTTGCAGTGAAATGTTTTAGATTGCATTCTTATATAAGTCATCATTCTGCTTTTATGTGCATCTTTGCAGATGCAAATGTTCAATATCACTGCTGCATGTATTATGCTGTATAGCTGTGTCAATCCTCTTACCCCACCGAACCGCTTATAAAATGTTGCGAAGAAACATGGCGTACATTATTGCAAAGTGTCCATTTTGTATGCACCCAGAGGTGCTAATATTTGTGTGTAAACTCAAGAAAACCCGTGTTTCATTGGAAATGCAATGAAATCATAAAACAAAACCAAAGGTTGTGAAATATTAACCATGCAATCCTGAACTTAAAGTTACTGTTTTAATGTTATTCTTACACATTTATACCACTTAGGGGCCGATTCCGATCTCGCTCGGACAGCCCTCCGAGAGCTGTCCGTAGCGTTACCTTCCGCCCGGCGCATTCTGGGAGCCGGTCCGTCCGGCCAATTAAGTACGATGCGCAAATGTGTAAAAATCCCGATCGTCACGTACGCTCCGATTCCAGCCACATTTCCCGTACCAGCCGGATCCGAAAACGCAGAATAGAGTCGCATGGAAGCTATTTCACAGCAGTTTACGGCCGGCCAAGTACAATGCGTACTTCCTACGCGCCGAACGTGTCGCCACCTCCAGCACGTCTCAGCATCCGGAAGAGCAGTATGTAAGGTCCGATTCGCGCCACAACACGATCTACGGCTATGAGACGGACCAACTATCAACGCATACGAGACGAACCAACGATCAACGCCTACGAAACGAACCAACCATGAATCCGATCGCGCAGATCATCCCTGTACTGTACATCTATGACAGGATCAACAACAGGAACCAACGCGTACGTCGCAGACGGTAAATCAGACACCCACCACACAAACAAACGTCACAAACCAGCGAAGTGCAACACACACATAGGGGGCAGATATCCCTCTCCACCAGCATTGCCCAACCCATAGGGGTTGGATGGCTATCACTACCAGCATTCCCTACTCAAGTCAAGTCAAAAATAAAGTTTATTTAAACCATCTGTTTTTAAACCATAGCACATACATTATCATTTAAAAAAATCTACACATTACAAAATCATTTCCTTAAGCAATAAAACCCATAATATCCTTAAAACTGAGGGGCATATTAGCAATGCCTGGCGATAATTATCGCAAAGCGCAATTAGCGCTTGTATAATTATCGCCAGGCATCGCCGGTTTCTATCGCAGAATTAGCGTGCAATCAGCAATGCTAATCTCCAAAGCGATAGAAACCTTGGAGAACAGTGTGAATATCGCCTGAAAACAGGCGATATTCACACTGTTCCCCAGTTCTGCTTGCTGATAGTGCGAGGGGGACTTAGCCAGGTAATCCACCTCTCATTGGATTACATGGCTAAGTCAGGGTGGGACCAGGTGTTAGCAAACCAGCGCTAAACGTGTTTAGCGCTGGTTCGCTAATCACCGCCCCTGCCTCGCTGATAGGCG
The DNA here is from genome assembly GCA_963921515.1 of Calotriton arnoldi. Lineage (NCBI taxonomy): Eukaryota > Metazoa > Chordata > Amphibia > Caudata > Salamandridae > Calotriton > Calotriton arnoldi. The sequence goes on along the minus strand of CAWUFW010002999.1, from coordinate 1,293,110 downwards.
TTAGCGACCTCAGCGACTGTTTCCAGTGGGGATTTCATAGGTGGGGAACGCCTACTTTGCATGCCATTAGCGATAAATATCGCTGGCATGCAAAGCGGCACCCAATACGGTTGCTATCGCCTACAAGCTGTCGCTAACAGCAGTTAGCGACAGCTTGTTGATAAGGCGATAATATTATCGCCGCTTTAGCGGGAAAAAGTCCCGCTAAAGTGGCGATAATCGCCTTGCTAATATGCCCCTTAATACTTAATTCCTACCAATTTTAAAACCACTAATTTCATTTTAGATTGCAAGGCACCTCGCTTCTCTTAAGCCTCTATTGGACCAGGGAACCTATAGACACCCTGCATAAATTTCCCAATGGCTATTGCGATATCTAAATGTTCCATATCAGCGAGAAGCTCCCATGCTTGTGAACGCGCCCTAACATCATACTTTAAAAAGATCGGACGAAGTATTAATTTACGTAAATATTAAAATTTCCGGCAGTCCAATAAAATATGTAAAATATTACATTTCATCCCTATATTACACATACAATTGCCATCTTGTTGAATTAGGCCAGATTTTATTGCACTATTTATTACGGCCGGATTAATACCGATTCTAATCCTTAATACATCCATTCTTAACCAACGATTCGGTAATGTGTCTAGGTAGGGATAGCTTATATCTTTCTCCCAGCTATTACTCATAAATTTTACAGAGTCTTTCATACTCAAATACTCTCTGTCTACTGCTCGTGACAATTCTTTACCCTGCATTCTAAGCACACTCTTTGTTACGTTGATTTGCAATGTCTTCGGATCTATTTCCACGTTCAGGTGGTCACAAATGGTCTGAAGTTTGCATCTTGTGGCGTTAGCCCACTTTCGCTCACTAGATTGGATCTCTTTCATGCACCACTGAGACACCTTTGTGACCTCCCCAAGACCCAAACGATTCCAAAATCTAAGTAAACTTAGTTGCACCTGAAAGTTCCACGCAGTCAGGCCAAGTTCCAGTCTAATTGCCTGGATCATTGCCGAGCTGGGGAGAGAGAGTAAAGATTTTAGGCATTTCCCTTCATCTTTATCCCAGGAGCTTTTACCATCAATACATAAAATTTCTGAACCATATTGGAGTAGCGGAGGAATCATTGCTTTATAGGCCGTCAATAGAGGTTTATGGGACATATCACCATAACTGTGATTAAATCTTTTCAGCCCACATACCGCTAAATGTGCTTTTACTTTCTGCGCCTCCAAGTGCATACCCCACTTCAAGGAGTTTGTAAACCATATCCCGAGATATTTATATTCATTTACGATGTCTAGTTTTGTTTGGCCCAAGAACCAATTAAACTTCAGATTTCTCTTCCCGAAGCACAATATTTTTGTTTTGTCCATGTTTACTGTAAGTCGTTTTGCCATACAGTATTCACTGAACTTATTCAGCTTCCTTTGTAGACCCACCTCGGTTTGGTCCAATATGACTAAATCGTCGGCATACAGCAAACAGGACAAATGCCTTCCATTTATCTTTGGGCTTGCGCCTCTGGCAGACCCCAAAATACGGGGCAAATCTGCTAGGAATATTGCAAAAAGATGCGGAGCCAAGACACAGCCTTGCCTTAATCCGTTTTTTATCGCTATTGCAGGTGTTAGGCCACCAGAAGTGTCTTTAATTACCTGCGCCCAATTTTGGCTATGCAACTCCTGAATTACCAACAAAAGATCTGCAGGGACCTCATAATTTCTCAAGGCCTCCCACAAACACTCCCTATCCACCAGATCAAAGGCTGCGCGAAAGTCCACGAAACAGCAGTATAACTTGCCCTGCTGCTCCATGGACTTCCGCGCCACAGCCCACAGAGCAAAGCAGTGATCGACGGTGGAGTGTCCTTCCTTAAAACCTCCCTGCTCAATTGGAACTATCGACCGCTGCTCCACCCACTCTTTTAGTCTACCAAGGATTATTCTTGAGAATACCTTTTCTCCAATGTCCAATAAGTTGATTAGTCTATAATTCCTTGGATCCTTCCTTTCACCCTTTTTATGTAAGGGTCTGATTATGGCCCCTCTCCAAGACTTAGGGATACAACCTGTATCTAAGATGGCAACAAACATATGAGATAAAAAACCAGCCCACCAATCTATTTGAGTTTTAATTAGGATGGCGGGAAGATTGTCGGGGCCTGCTGCACGTGATAAATTCAGCTTCTTGATTGTTTCTTTTACTTTCTCTACATTAAAAGCTGGCTTTAGCGCTTCTACACATGTTGTCCAACTTAGTTTTTCCTTACTTATTACCGGGATCCTACTGGCTTTATATAAGTCACCTAAATAATTTACCCATGCCGCCTCTTCCACAACACAGCTCATATTTTCTGAGGGCCTCCCTGCGGCATCCTGTATCAACCTCCAGAACCCTTTTATATTTTTGTTTTCTATTGTCTCAAGTAGGTTTGCCCAACATTTTTCTTTAAAAATCCCTTTTTGCTTCTTTACTAGTGATTTATATTCTTTCTTCAGCTTAAGCAGGATCTCTAAATTCCCATAATCGTAACATATCCTCTGTCGTCGCTCTATTTTCCGAATGGCCCTTTTTTTATTCTGACATGCTAGGTTAAACCACCTGGGCCTTCCAGTATTATACTGAGGCTTTACCGTAACCTGTTTCTTGTCTTTTAGGTGCACTCTAAGACATTGCACTGCCTGAGCTATTTTATCCACATACCAAGCTACCTGGTGGCCTTCTACGCTATCCATCTTTAAATTTTGTTGAAAGCTTACCAATTTCTCAACATATTCTTCCGTCAATTTTGTGGTCAAGCGCTTTCCCTACTCATAGGGGGTGGATGCCTATCACTACCAGTACTCACACACATAGGGGGGTGGATGCCTATCACTACCAGCAGTCCCTACTCATGGGGGATGCCTATCACGACCAGCACTCACACACATAGGGGGGTGGATGCCTATCACTACCAGTACTCCCCACTCATAGGGGGGTGGATGCCTATCACCAACAGTACACCCTACTCATAGGGGGGGGGTGGCTATCACTACCATCATTGTCCAGCCCATAGGGGGCTGGATGCCTATCACTACCAGCAGTCCCTACTCATAGGGGGGGTGGCTATCACTACCACCATTGTCCAGCCCATAGGGGGCTGGATGCCTATCACTACCAGCAGTCCCTACTCATGGGGGGGATGGCTATCAGTACCACCATTGTCCAGCCCATAGGGGCTGGATGCCTATCACTACCAGCAGTCCCTACTCATAGGGGGGGATGGCTATCACTACCACCATTGTCCAACCCATAGGGGGCTGGATGCCTATCACTACCAGTATTCCTCACTCATAGGGGGCTGGATGCCTATCACTAACAGTACTCCCTACTCATAGGGGGCTGGATGCCTATAACTAACAGTATACCCTACTCATAGGTGGGGATGGCTATCACTACCACCATTATCCAGCCCATAGTGGGCTGGATGCCCATCACAACCAGCAGCCCCCACTCATGGGGGGGGTGCCTATCACTACCAGTACTCACACACATAGGGGGCAGGATGCCTATCACCACCAGCAGTCCCACACATAGGGGTTGGAGACAAAACACCCCCCCCCCACCATCATGGCAAGATTGTGTATTGTGTGTCAACTGCCTGCAACAGTGACACTGAAAGGGAAAACATAATGTCACTCCCATCACAGTTGCGACCAAAAGGTGAATGTGAGGGTTAAACCCCAAGCAGTTACCGTAACAGTGTTGTAATGGGGTTTAACCCCCCCCTAACTGCAATGACCAAAAGGTGAGTGTGGGGTGCAAGACTCCAGCATTTAAGGAACATTGTGATAATGGGGTTTATATTATAACCCCCCTCACTACAGTGGCCAAAAGGTGAGTGTGGGGTTAAAAAATCCAGCATTTTAGGAACATTGTGGTAATGGGGTTTAAACCCCCCCTCACTACAGTGACCAAAAGGTGAGTGTGGGGTTCAAAACTCCTGCATCCCAGGAACATTGCGGTTATGGGGTCTAAACCCCCCCACACTACAGTGACCAAAAGGTGAATGTGGGGTTCAAAGATCCAGCATTATAGGAACATTGTGGTAATGGGGTTTATACCTCCCCCCCCCTCACTACAGTGACCAATAGGTGAGTGTGGTCATAAAAATAGCAACATCTGCAAACCAGCATGTATGAATCCTGGTCCGAACACCACAAGCAATGTAGTGGCAAAGTAGTGGTTGTGTGCCATACAAACATAGATATGTTGATGGAAATATTGTTGTGTATAAAAAAAATACCCTCTGCCATGTGCAGACAAGCATCGCCCATGGGGGCTAACAATGCCTCCAGTGTCCAATTAGACAATGTAAGAAGTGACCCTCACAATGCATACACACATATCTTCACAAACAGACACACAAACTAAGGAATCCTGTGGAGACTGTAGATGTTAGGTGACCAAGTCCCATACCATGGCAGCAATGGGACATACCAACCATAATGAATGTGCAGACTGATGAGGTAGGAGACCCAGGGACAGTAGGGAAAAACCTCCAAACAACATCAAGCCAATGGCCTACAAAAGCCATACCAATGCATTGGCGCAGATGCACAAACACAAACAGGCAGCCACACACTGCATATCAAACCCAACATGTGTGTGTGTGTCAGTGTCCCCAGGCTGGTACACAACACATGAGGGGGTGCTGAACTCCAAAGACACATATGTGTACACAGTGCCATACTAAGGTAACACATTAACTGGGTACCCCTCTGTGGGCAATCAGGCAGTGTTAGATGAGTGGGATCACAACAGACTCATGTGACACAAGCTGGGCGGAACAGCAACCAACACAGCAAGGGACAGACCCACTCCATCAGTACCCTCAAGGACACCCTACATTGTGGTGACAGTAGCCTGTATGATGATCCCTCTGTGATGACAAATTTGGATGTTGCCCATACTGTGGAGCACAGTCACCTGTGCACACTGGGTCATGTGTCTTGACAGACCAACTTCCATCACACTTACACAAACACAAATCACTGGGCATAGCCTGTAATCCAAGGCCAAAATGTAGGTTGGTGCCTAGCCATGACACAACTCACATTTGGCCACTCTTAACACCACACACCTTGATCTGCACCAATGTGCATCAGCTAAGCCCACGTGGACTGGTGACATTGCACATGCACCTATGACAATCCCAGGGGTGGTGGGGGGATCTAAGGTACACAAACTCATCACACATGGCCAGTCAACAACCCTTGTGAATGTCTGCCACACTGCACAGTATGCGGTACATGTGCATGACGTGAAATGTATCTGAATCATTGGGATCCCTGCCACAGTCCCAGACCCATGACGAACCCAAGGAGACCCACAAAGAACACATGTTGACACCTTCCAACATTGCAGCTTCGAATCTGAGGAGTAGGAGCAGTCACACACACATACATGTGACCCAGTCACAGACAGATACCACATAGTGAAAACTACCTGATTGTGGAAACACAAAAGTGCCTTGGTGAATCCTGAATATGTCCCACGTGCGTTTGCCCACATCCCAGGCCCTTACAACAAACACAGCTAGGGATGACACCCTAATGACCAGTAGTTTGCCATGCACCTACATCCCAGAAAACCCAGGTCAAAGATGTTGGATGAACACAGGACAACTCACCAAGCATCACAAACAGGAAAATCTGTAGGGAATACAGGCTGTGTATAAAACGGGAAGGGAACACACAGAGACATGCTCACAGAACATACACCATGGGCTCAGGCAATTTCACTGAATGACACACTGCCATGAGGTGACTCCACTCCTGCGGAAGGTCAGGTGTGCCAAACGTTGTCTGTGCAGGGCCCTGTCATGTCAGCATAAAACTTGGTCAGTGAGCCAATAATTACAGCACACTGAAAGCTCTGGTCACATCAGCCTGTGTACAGGAGTGTCTCTTAAGTCATCTGCACATACTCAATACACATGTATAGCAAGTTGCACTGATGACACAGATGACTTGTTCACCATTGATGCGCAAACCTGCATGTCCAGTGGAGATGTGCCCACAGTCAGGAAATTTAGAATGTGCACAAATGTAAGCCCGACATATGTGCAACAGTGCAAGCCACAGATGTGAAGTTGCGAATAAAAGGTGACACTCCCTGTGCCAAAATATTGGGATCATGACACCCTCAAATTGCAGCAAAGGATGACATGGATACATACCGTAATAGGACACATATACCATGGACCACATGGAGTCCATCACATCACCAAATCAATCATTAGCAACAAACAAATATCACAACAGCAACTTCATGACACCCATCAGCAACATCATGTACATTCAATGCAAAACGACAAAATTAACAAAAATCAGCTTTATTCAGCTTGCCGAAAAAACTTCTGTGAACTCATGAATAATCCAAAGGCCAATGGCCAGTCCATTCCAATAGTCCATTGTGTGTGACATATGACTGCCTGTCACACATTGCTTGCCTGTACTGCTACGGACAGGGGATATCTCCCCTTGGAGGGGCATACATTGGGGCAGGCCAGGCACCACAGGGACACGATTAGGGGATAGCAGTATGGGGCAGGGGAGGGGTGGTGGGTGCAGGAGTGTCAGTGGCAACTGCAGTGGAGGTGTCTGACACAGTGGGCGCCGTCACCACTGCAGTGCCCAAGTCAGACGGAGTGGACGGGGTCTCCACTGCAGTGCCAATGTCCAAATGAGTGGTTTGGGGCTCAGATGAAGTGTGCAGGACAGATGGGGGGGACACGGTCTCCACAGCAGTCGCAGGAACAGGCAGAGGTTGTGAGGTGGGGGTGGAAGTGCATGCGGCAGGGGGGAGGGCCTAATCATTTTGGGGATGGTGTACCTGTGTGTGGGTGAACCTGGGGCAGGGTGTGGCAGGGGAACCGTTGGAGTGGTGGCCTGGGGGCTGGAGGACGGAGACTGTGTGGTGGAAGTGCGGGATTGTGGTGGGGTCTTGCTCTTCCTGGTCCGGGGGGATTTGCGGGTGGGAGCCTCCGTGTTCCTGCTCCTGGGGGAGGATGTCCGTGTGGCGGGGGAACTCCCCTCTGTGTGTGGTGACTTCCTCTTCCCCTTGTGAGTAGGATCAGATGGATCTGTGGGGAAGAGGCCAAGGTCACAGAGGAAGAGCTTCTGGGAAGGTGGGGTTGCAGGTGAGGCAAGGGAAGGGGTTTTGGAGGGAGCGGAATCTGAGGACTGCGGAGTGGTTGTGGATGCCTGTCTGTGTGTCTGTGCCCCATCCCCTGTGTGTGTGCTATCAGTCCCCAGAGTGTGCGTGCTTGCGCATCTTGACTTTGGCCTGCGTTGCTGTGTGCTGCTTGGGTCTGTTGATGTGCATGCCTGGGCCTGTGTGAGTGAGTGTGCGCTGGGCAGGTAGGGTAGTGGGGATTGTGGATGGGGCAGAGGTAGGAGGGGTGAGGGACTGTTGGAGGAGGGACACTGCTGCCATCAGTGAGGAGGCCATGGACTGATTGCTCCGCTGTCGGGCAGACATGTTTGCTGAGATGCCCTCCATGAAGGACACCAATTGTGTCAACAGACCGGTGTGAGCATGGAGGACACACAGCATCGATGTCTGCCCTACATGGATCTGCTTAAGCAAGTCCACAGACTCCACACTCAGGGCAGAAGGGGAGACAGAGGCAGGGGGTGCGGTGCCTGGACTGAAGGAGACATGCTCCCTGGCACGGGGAGCCTCCACGGACATCAGGGATGGGAGCATCTGGGAGGGTGGAGATGGTGGTGGTGGCGGGGACAGACATGCTAGCTGTTGTCTGTGGTCGACTGACACCCGCCTCCACAAGGGAGTCCTCACTGGAGCTGGAGTGTTCCTCAGCTGAGGTGGTTGTAGCTGAGTGTCCCTCAGTGTGGCTCCCCTCACCCTCCGTGCCACTGGGTCCCTCCGCCTCCTCCACAGCAGACCCAGTCTGGCTCTGCGGCTCCTCTTGGTCCGTGGAGCTGTCTCCTCCAGTAGCCGTAGATGATGCTGCAAACAATGATGAAAAACAGATTCACATTAGTCACCTGTATTGACCTGACACATGACTGTAATTGCAGCACATCACAGAGCAAGCCCTGGCATCATATGATAACCATTGCTAACATGACTGGCACATATGTGAAGCAGGCACTTGTCAGTCTGCCAGTCAACCATGCCCCTCGTACCCATCCTGGCAATGGACCCATCTGTCTGGTGCATGCATGATGTCACTAATAATATGTGCAAAAATGCCCCACATTGCCAGTTGTCTGATTTGCAAGGATTGTGATTGTAATGTGTCACTACACACATATCCCATCTCCTGCCAGTGACTCAGTACATGTGTCAGGAAATGGGATGGCCAAAGTCATTGTTGACATGATGGATATGCTTCCCTCCCCAGACACCATGATGGCCTCATGTCCTGATAGTCAATACTACAATGCAGTGCATGCAGGACAACTGACAATACTGCAGGATCCAGATTTGCATGTGGCACACCATGCCACAGGGCTGTCTGGCCACTCAGTCAGTACTGGCTCCTGTCACTGGGGCAGTGCATCCAAAAACAACAGTGTGCACTGTGTCACACTCATGTTTTTGCGGGAAATGCAAGCTCTGTAGCTGTCAAGTACACATGTTCACCCCCTGCTACCCACATCATCAAGAATCAGATGATCCCAGGGTATCCAAATGAGACATTTGAGTTTGTGCTAACACAAATCAGTAAACATGAACACATCACAGGCTGACGAGAACAAAGCAAAGCTGCTTGCACATTAATGTTGAATCCACCATTAGGCACACTCAAGTAATCGCACACCTATGTTTTGCCCCATGTACAGATCCAACAGCCACATATCAGATGGCTGTCCATCCTAAACATTTTAACACTCTTGAAGTCCAAGAAGCTATGCCAATACACAATGATACAGAGGCAGACACCTGATTGCACATTTCACAATGCTCAAAATGTTGGCTGACACCCAGGATTGGGAGGACAGAGTGTCTCATATGGCCGGAGTTGGCATACCTGTCCTGGTCCATGTGCAACATGTGATTACCAGGATCAGTAGGCAGGTGGCTATGCATGTGTTACACTCATGATGTTCATTCTTCAGAGGCCCCAACATTGGTCTTACCTGATGCATGGGTGTGTGGTAAATAGCTCAGACACCTATGGCGACCCAGATCAGCAATTAGAACACATATGTGTGGCCCACACAGAGTACATGTCAGATATCTGGCAATGTGCAGACACATGTCAAGCAATTGCCCCACCCATGAAGCCCAAAACAATGCACCTGTGGCAGATGCTGTTCCCAACATTAACCTTGGCCAACAGCAAGGACACACAACCCAAGTGACACAAGTCACAGACCGAAAGGGCCACACCTGGTTATCAGATGAGAATGGGGCATCACCAAATTTAGCCACATGAGTCTTGTCTCAGCAGACAGATGAACTGTGGGAGTGTCACCAGGCTGAAGGAGTGCAAATAGCATGTTAGACATAGTTCACCAAAAAGGCATGAACTTACCCCCTCCTTGCTGCTGTCTGTCCTTCAACTGCCCATCCAGGTCAGGGAAGACCACAGTCAGAATCCTGAGCATGTGGGGGGTCAGTGTCCGTCGTCCGCCCCGTCTGCGTGGAGGCGACACCTTCAGCTGGACCCTGGCTATCCTCCTGGTCCAGCCACGAAAGTCCTGCCACTTCTTCTGGCAGTGGCGGATGCAGCATTTGAAAACCCCCACAGATCTAACAGCCCGGACGATGGTCTGCCAAATATCCTGTTTCTGATGGGCATCAACCTGTGAGGATGACAAAGTAAGACACCATTACTATACATGCAACATGTTTGTTCATCACACAGTTGGACATACATGTCGCTATCAGAAGGGCATATGATGTATGCAGGTAGTGCAACTATGGTCATGGGCAGTTGTCCTGTGTGCAAGCCTGCATTAACAACATGAAAACAGTGCCTGGAAATCAAAAACATGGAAATATACACTTTTTCATCACTGTACCTGTACAGAACATGTATCTACACACTTGGAGACTTACAATTACTCAGTGAGCATGCTTGCCCTAGGTGAACACAATGCTAGTAGTGCTAGTCAGACAACATGCACAATTAGGAAGGCAGTGGACTGCGCACTCACCTGCTCCCCTGGTTTCCCATACAGCTTGCTGTACTGTGGATGGAGGCTGTCCAGCAGGGCCTGGTTCTCCTCCTCGGTGAAAGCTGTGGCCCTCTCCACAGTACGTGCCATTGCAGGACCCAGAGGATGCAGAGACAGCAGCAGTGGTAGCAGAGATGTAATGCTGTAGCAGGTGGTGCAGGCAAGTGAAGTCTCTGGGGAACAGACAGTCTTATATCTGTGCTGCAGAGGCAGAATCTGTCCCATGCGTCCAAAGTAATAGGTCCGACACGTTTGCATTTTCTGAAATTGGCCAATCCATTACATTGCACGCTTCGTACACGCCTTCTGCATCGTTCAAATATTCCCCACCATGATACCATTTACTTTGATACATTGTTGTAGGGAGCCAACGGAATTTTCTGAACACGAATCGTACAAATTTCAAATCCGCGTCCGTCTCCATGACATTCAATAGCCAATGCGTGCGCACGGCTTGGTCCGTAAGTGTACGACGCGTCTTTTGAAAACTCACACGCACCCGTCACCATTACAGTCAATAGCCAATGCGTGCGCACGGCTTGGTCCGTAAGTGTACGACACATCTTTTGAAAACTCACACGTGTCTGTCACCATTACAGCCAATAGCCAATGCGTGCTCACAGCTTGGTCCGTAAGTGTACGACGCATCTTTTGAAAACTCACACGCGTCTGTCACCATTACAGCCAATAGCCAATGCGTGCGCACAGCTTGGTCCGTAAGTGTACGACTCGTCTTTTGAAAACTCACACGCGTCTGTCACCATTACAGCCAATCGCCAATGCGTGCGCACGGCTTGGTCCGTAAGTGTACGACTCGTCTTTTGAAAACTCACACGCGTCTGTCACCATTACAGCCAATAGCCAATGCGTGCGTACGGCTTGGTCCGTAAGTGTACGACGTGTCTTTTGAAAACTCACACGCGTCTGTCACCATTACAGCCAATAGCCAATGCGTGCGCACGGCTTGGTCCGTAAGTGTACGACGAGTCTTTTGAAAACTCACACGCGTCTGTCACCATTACAGCCAATAGCCAATGCATACGCCCGGATCGCACCCTAAGTGTACGTTGCGTCTTTTGGAAACTCACCCGCGTCTGTCACCATTACAGCCAATAGCCAAAGGATGCCACCCACAATATCTTGGCAGGGACTCCGGTGCCCTACAACAAACATACAGCCTGTTACACAGTATATGAAATGACATTTCAGGCCTCATGACATGTGTGGGTATATGGCTTCACATTTCATGTTGGATGGGGAACTTAGTGGCACACACTCCCAGGGTGTGCCATGTTTAATGGGGACAAAATCCATTGTGTGTGAGGCACATCACTACTGTGAGTGCCAACTTTCCAGATCAAACCCGAGCCCTGTACACAGAACAGGGTGCACATTGTGTGATGACATGTTACATACACCCTGACTCATAGGTGAAATGGACTGTGTGTCACAGGGTGTCCCAGAGCTAGCATTGTGGGGTTAATCCAGAGTATGTGCGTATTGTGCTACACACATGTCTCTGATTGTATGTGGTAGATGTCAATTGTTTACAACAATAAACAATGTGGACGTACCCAGTACCTGGATAGATACCACTGGGAACTCACAGTGCAGAGGAACCTTCAGGTTCTTTAAAAGACCCCTCACACACCAACCTAGTTGGTGTCATGCTTCATCATCGGGGTCCCAACCAGGCGGCCGAGTGCCGCCCGGTTGTGCTACAACGCCTGATTACAGCGGAGCTGGTGTGGTGTAAAAGTGTGATGAAGTGTGGTGCTATATTAAGAATACCTCCGGGGATCCTTGCCTGGATGTGTGCACATTTCCCTGGTTCAGCACACGACGCTTACATCATGCGGACTAGTCGGATCCCAACAATGATGTCACAGCTGCAGAACCAGCATGCCTGGCTTGTCGGTGTGTAATATCTGTTTCCCTTGTGTGTTTTTGGTAAATTATTTTTCAAACTCTTTTCAGACCCATTAAATGTTTGTTTGTTTTTATGTAGGTGACTCAGGATACCCAAACATGCTGTGGTTGCTGACACCCCTCAGGATCCCTGTGACACCGGCAGAGATACGTTATAATGAGGCACATGGGCGGACCAGGAGAGTGATAGAGCGGACATTTGGGTTCCTGAAAAGCAGATTCCGCTGCCTGGACAGGACTGGAGGGGCCCTCCCATATGCCCCTGAGAAGGTGTGCAAAATCATAATTGTGTGCTGCATGCTACACAACCTGGCAGTGAGGGAGGAGTTGGCTCTCATCCAGGATGATGATGACCAACAGCCGCCAGCCGTGGAGGATCCTGCTCTGGGTCATGTTGCCAGTGATGATGAGGGTGAGGGGGATGTTTGGACACAGCTCATCAACAACTTTTTCACATGATTGTGAGTATACAGTGATGTGTTGTCTACGTTTTGTAATGGCCTGATATGTGTAGGTGGTGCAATGTTGCTGCATATGTGGGCTGTGTGCTACTTGACAGGATGCTTGCAGTGATGTGTCCTTTAAGTTAGTATGTACTCCCAAATAGTGTTGACATGATTACTAGGTTGTGTTCACGTATCTTAAGATTTGTGTTTGGCATGTGTATTGCAGATGTATGCTGGTATTTTGTGATATTAATAGTGTTGTATGTCTGTCCTTCACAGGGTCCTTTGGCTGTAGTTTGGTCACGTGTGACCCCCGAAACAAGGATTCCTGTTACAGAGTGCAAGTTGTTGTTGTCAACCCGATGATGTGCCACACACCCCTGGACTTTCATTGTTTGCCACTTGGTTACTTTGTGCTTACTGTCACGTGAGGTTACCTTCCATATGTTGTGGAGTTCACATGTGGTGATTGTGTATTAAACCTGTGCGTCAGTTTGGACTGTGCTTTGTCTGTGTCCACACATCCAACAATCAATTCCATACTGTCCCTGTGGGCTGATTGCCACTGACTCAGGATGGGTGTTGTGTATGTGTATTCCACTGTATTTTCAGTTCACAAAAGTGTAGGCGATGAGTTAGATGGCCATGGTAAGTATGTGTTGTGTTGACGTAGTGGTGTGTCTCCCTCATATGTGTCACATCACCATGACTCACATAACTGTTTACATTGCTGTAGTAGTTTTCATGCACAGTATACTTTTAGCAGGTCATCATCTCCATGACACAAACCAAGTTAAAGTCACCACAGAAGCAAGTTTTGTGTGATTGTGAATTTATTAACATGCATGTGTTAGAATAGTATACGTAAATGAAAGTGATGTACAGTGCGATAGGAATCCAAAGTTCACAGAGGAGTTGGTAGTGTTGGTAGATGAAATTTCAAGAGTAAAGTCCACAGTCAGTTGTAACATTGGTCCAACTTAGACCCTCCATCACATGTGTGGGAGTTTAGCGACAGTCAACAAGGTGAACGCTTTGCACACAATGGAGGATGTCTGGAACAGGTATTCACTTCCTGGGGGGGTATGCATGGCCATCTGCCTCTCACTTGTCCTTCTTCGGACTACCCCTCTTCTTCTTTTTAGGGGGACCCTCAGGTACAGGCTGCTGCCGTGCCGGGGACTCTCCGCTAGAGTCCTCATCCCTCCCTGTGGCAGTTGCAGATGTAGTGGCAACAGATGTAGTGGGCACACAGGGAGGTGTGGTCATGTTGTCAGATATCTTGCAGAGGCATGTTAGTATGTCCCTATGCACGGCCGTGAGTTCATCGAGTTTGTCCATTTTGGACTCCATTCGGGACATGTGGGAGTCCGATCTGGCATGATGGGCAGCCTGCTGTTGTTGCATGTCCCTGAGGATCCCCACTACCTGGCCAAAGCCTCCGGTGCGTTCCTGGTACCCATCTATTATGCGTCCCAACTGTGGATCATCCTGCAGCCCAGCCCCATCTGCAGGCCGTGGCCTCAGCCTGCCCACCCTCACACCACCCCTGTCCACACGGGCAGGACCTGCAGTGGCAGGCACAGACGACACTGGTCCCCTTCTGTGTTGGCACTGGTGGTGTTGTCCCTCAACTCCAGGGTGCCCTGTTTAGCTGTGCGGTCGGTGTTCTGTTGCCTTGGTCTGTCCGTGTCGGCAGAGTTCATTGGTGTGTCTGCAGATGTGGCAGGAATGGTGGCAGGGGGTGCTGATGTTACAGCTGCTGGGGCTGGACGCGGAGGCACACCGGAGGGGCCAGGTCGTTCGTCGTCGTCCGAAGAGGACTGTGAGACATCCACACCAGAGAGCTCAGGGTCGACCAGAGTCTGGGCCTGGGATCCTTCTTCGGTCCCTGCAGTGTCCCCAGCATCCCCTGTGGGTGGAAGAGACACACAATGTATGTTGTGGTTCAGCATACAACAACAGATCACACACATTACAGTTGCTACTGTACTTCATGATGAGTGTATGTACATTGCATTGTCCTCCATTGTCACAGACAGAGGTCTATATTGCTTAAGCACATGTCATGGCAACCTGATGCGTTTTGATGGGCAGTTGGAGCTGTGTGCGTGGTCAGCTCATGTATTGATTCAAGTACTGTAAATGGCCATTGCTGCTCAAGTGCTATCCCGTGCCTGACACAGGTGTGTTTACCTTATCATCATTTGTGCTTTGACAAGGACATACGTGCAGTTCCTCTTACAATGTGTTCCAAGATTGGGGCATATGTGCTGGCCTTTGTGCATGTTTATTTGAGTCACATTGGTGTGTCGGAACAACATGGTCACAGTCCGGTATGTCTGGAATCTCTTGTGAGCTACCATATTGATGTACGTGTTCCTGGTTGACATCTCGTTGCACACATGTGATGGTGTTACCGTAGCAAATGATGTTGCTGCTGAGCTTTGTACGTGATAACGTCATTTATCTTGTCAATGTCCTCCATGGGAAGAGGAGTTAACCAAGGCAGCCCTCTTGATTTTCAATGCTCATGACAGTGAGGGCCAGAGGTTTGTGTGTTTGGGTTATGCTGCTGTAAGTTGTGTGGCTCCTTCTACCCAGTCCAGGTTACTCCTTCTGTTGCAAGTGTCAATGACAGTACGGGGAGTGTTGTGTCAAGGATGCTGACAACGCTGCATGATGTAGGAGTGGGATGCAGCTCACAACAGCACCTTGTGTACATGACACCATGCAACAGTGTCAGCTGTCTTGCTGTGGCCATTCCATTAACTGTCATATGTCCCCTGTCAATGATGTATATGTAGCTTTGTGTGTGTGTTTTGATATGTGCTATGTCTGCATCTCCCCAATTGTCATGTAACCCACACACCTAAACAGCCAGGCCAGGGGGCACCCCTGGGACACTGCTTCCCCAGACAGTGAGTGGAAACATACAGTTGCGGTGGCTGTGGATCTGATCGTGTTTGTGGGGGCCAGTGCCTATGTGTGACTTGCAGCCAATTCATACATCAGGCCCATGTGTCAGCCATCTTGTCAGTCTCTTTCCACTCCCTGTGAGGTGAGCATGGTTCAGGGTGGGCTTGATGGGCCATGTGGGAGGGGGACTGTTGCCTATGACTGCAACTCCCATCATGCTTTTGGCTACATCCACCTTCCCAGCATACCCAACCTCCCTTCCTGTGACTCAGCTTCCCTGTGAGGTGGTGTAACAGTGCTGGCAAGATGGCTGACAGTGGTGTCCTGTTGTTTGTTTGAGCAGCACTCCCACCAGGGCCTAGTGCTCCCCACAGCGGAGCTCAGTGTCAGCCATCTTGTCAGTCTCTTTCCACTCCCTGTGAGGTGAGCATGGTTCAGGGTGGGCTTGATGGGCCATGTGGGAGGGGGACTGTTGGCTGTGAGTGCAACTCCCATCATGCTTTTGGCTACACCCACCTTCCCAGCATACCCAAACTCCCTTCCTGTGACTCAGCTTCCCTGTGAGGTGGTGTGACAGTGCTGGCAAGATGGCTGACAGTGGTGTCCTGTTGTTTGTTTGAGCAGTACTCCCACCAGGGCCTAGTGCTCCCCACAGCAAAGCCCAGTGTCAGCCATCTTGTCAGTCTCTTTCCACTCCCTGTGAGGTGGGCATGGTTCAGGGTGGGATTGATGGGCCATGTGGGAGGGGGACTGTTGGCTGTGAGTGCAACTCCCATCATGCTTTTGGCTACACCCACCTTCCCAGCATACCCAACCTCCCTTCCTGTGACTCAGCTTTCCTGTGAGGTGGTGTAACAGTGCTGGCAATATGGCTGACAGTGGTGTCCTGTTGTTTGTTTGAGCAGTATTCCCACCAGGGCCTAGTGCTCCCCACAGCAGAGCCCAGTGTCAGCCATCTTGTCAGTCTCTTTCCACTCCCTGTGAGGTGAGCATGGTTCAGGGTGGGCTTGATGGGCCATGTGGGAGGGGGACTGTTGGCTGTGAGTGCAACTCCCATCATGCTTTTGGCTACACCCACCTTCCCAGCATACCCAACCTCCCTTCCTGTGACTCAGCTTCCCTGTGAGGTGGTGTAACAGTGCTGGCAAGATGACTGACAGTGGTGTCCTGTTGTTTGTTTGAGCAGTACTCCCACCAGGGCCTAGTGCTCCCCACAGCAGAGCCCAGTGTCAGCCATCTTGTCAGTCTCTTTCGACTCTCTGTGAGGTGGGCATGGTTCAGGATGGGCTTGATGGGCCATGTGGGAGGGGGACTGTTGGCTGTGAGTGCAACTCCCATCATGCTTTTGGCTACACCCACCTTCCCAGCATACCCAACCTCCCTTCCTGTGACTCAGCTTCCCTGTGAAGTGGTGTAACAGTGCTGGCAAGATGGCTGACAGTGGTGTCCTGTTGTTTGTTTGAGCAGTACTCCCACCAGGGCCTAGTGCTCCCCAAAGCAGAGCCCAGTGTCAGCCATCTTGTCAGTCTCTTTCCACTCCCTGTGAGGTGAGCATGGTTTAGGGTGGGCTTGATGGGCCATGTGGGAGGGGGACTGTTGGCTGTGAGTGCAACTCTCATCCTGCTTATGGCTACACCCACCTTCCCAGCATACCCAACCTCCCTTCCTGTGACTCTGCTTCCCTGTGAGGTGGTGTGACAGTGCTGGCAAGATGGCTGACAGTGGTGTCCTGTTGTTTGTTTGAGCAGTACTCCCACCAGGGCCTAGTGCTCCCCACAGCAGAGCCCAGTGTCAGCCATCTTGTCAGTCTCTTTCCACTCCCTGTGAGGTGGGCATGGTTCAGGGTATGCTTGATGGGCCAAGTGGGAGGGGGACTGTTGGCTGTGAGTGAAACTCTCATCATGCTTTTGGCTACACCCACCTTCCCAGCATACCCAACCTCCCTTCCTGTGACTCAGCTTCCCTGTGAGGTGATGTAACAGTGCTGGCAAGATGGCTGACATTGATGTCCTGTTATTTGTTTGAGCAGTACTCCCACCAGGGCCTAGTCCACAGCAGAGCCCAGTGTCAGCCATCTTGTCAGTCTCTTTCCACTCCCTGTGAGGTGAGCATGGTTCAGGGTGGGCTTGATGGGCAATGTGGGAGGGGGACTGTTGGCTGTGAGTGCAACTTCCATCATGCTTTTGGCTACACCCACCTTCCCAGCATACCCAACCTCCCTTCCTGTGACTCAGCTTCCCTGTGAGGTGGTGTGACAGTGCTGGCAAGATGGCTGACAGTAGTGTCCTGTTGTTTGTTTGAGCAGTACTCCCACCAGGGCCTAGTGCTTCCCACAGCAGAGCCCAGTGTCAGCCATCTTGTCAGTCTCTTTCGACTCTCTGTGAGGTGGGCATGGTTCAGGGTGGGCTTGATGGCCATGTGAGAGGGGGACTGTTGGCTGTGAGTGCAACTCCCATCATGCTTTTGGCTACACCCACCTTCCCAGCATACCCAACCTCCCTTCCTGTGACTCAGCTTCCCTGAGAGGTGATGTAACATTGCTGGCAAGATGGCTGACAGTGGTGTCCTGTTGTTTGTTTGAGCAGTACTCCCACCAGGGCCTAGTGCTCCCCACAGCAGAGCCCAGTGTCAGCCATCTTGTCAGTCTCTTTCCACTCCCTGTGAGGTGAGCATGGTTCAGGGTGGGCTTGATGGGCCATGTGGGAGGGGGACTGTTGGCTGTGAGTGCAACTCCCATCATGCTTTTGGCTCCACCCACCTTCCCAGCATACCCAACCTCCCTTCCTGTGACTCAGCTTCCCTGTGAGGTGGTGTGATAGTGCTGGCAAGATGGCTGACAGTGGTGTCCTGTTGTTTGTTTGAGCACTACTCCCACCAGGGCCTAGTGCTCCCCACAGCAGAGCCCAGTGTCAGCCATCTTCTCAGTCTCTTTCCACTCCATGTGAGGTGGGCATGGTTCAGGGTGGGCTTGATGGGCCAAGTGAGAGGGGGACTGTTGGCTGTGACTGCAACTCCCATCATGCTTTTCTCTACACCCACCTTCCCAGCATACCCAACCTTCCTTCCTTTTGACTCTGCTTCCCTGTGAGTGGGTGACATAGTGCTGTCAAAATGGCTGACAGTGTTTGTTGGTGTTTTGGGCCAATACCTTGCTGTATTTGTTAGTAAGTTTATACATGTTATGACATGGTTCCATTTTACTATGAGATTGCAGGTATTGTGTTTATCTAAGTGACATACACATTGCAGGATGATTAGCTTTCGGTTGCTATGGCTTTGCAAACAGATATTGGTTTTACTGTCCCCTTGACAGTGAAGTCTGTGTGGGTATTGCCTCACAATATTGGCTAGTTGGTTATGTACTCACCAGGCTCTGGTATTCCTGTTAATCCATGGATGCCCTCCGGTGGAAGGATGGCCTGCACCTTCTCCTCCCAGGAAGTGAAGGTCGCTGGTTTTGCAGGAGGGCCACCACCAGTCCGCTGGCTCAGGGCATGGTCTCTGGAAATCAGTTTCTTGACCCTCCTTCGCACATTGTAGTACCTGTTCTTGATATCCTCCATTGTGCGCAGGCAAGGTGCTTGTGCATTCACCTTGTCGACAATCCTCTCTCACATCTTTGTTTTCTGTGACATGGGGGTCTGTTGGACCAATGTGCCAAATAAATGTGGCTGTACTCTGAGGATTTCATCAACCAAAACTTCCAACTCACTATCGGTGAACTTTGGATTCTTCTTTGGGGGCATGGTGATGGGTGGTTGTGGAGATTGATGTGTGTGTGAGGGTGAAAGGGAGGGTAGGTGGGTGTCAGTTTATCTGGGTGTTTGTGAGTGTGTTTTTGAGAGGTGAAAATGGTGTGAAGGTTGTGTGGTGGGTGAGTTGTGAGTCTGTCTCTGAGTGCAGGTTGGTGGTGTTCTCTGCTGTCATATGTGTGCAATTTACAAAGGATCATGGTAGGCATTTAGGACCTTTATGTAGGTGGAGTTGTGGGTGTGTCTTTGTTCCATTTTTTAATTTATTGACTTTGTCAATGCTTGTTTGTTCTTTTTCAGTTTGTTTCTATGCCATTTTGGGGAACATGACGGACACGTTCAGTTGTCCCGGACGGACGCTTACAGCGGCAATTGCGGGTTAATCCGAGTGTGTCACACTCACATTATGCTATGTTGCAGCATTAGCGTACGCGTCGGTCGCGACTGGATCTTTTACGTGGTAGTCAGTATGTCCCGTACATTTCGGTCTTGCGATTTGTGCTCCGTGCGAGTCGTTAGTATTTCACACGCATTGCATCGTACTGTGCCGGACGTACAGCGCGTGTACGTGTCGGTCGGACCCATTCCCGGTCCGTGTCGTTCGGAATGGTTCCTAGGCAGTTTACGGCCGAATCACGATTTTCCGTCCGTGTCGGTCGTGCGGATTGTGCTCCGTGCGAGTCGTTTGTGATTTACTGGACTTGCATCGTACTCGGCCGGTCGTACTGCGCCGGTATGTGTCGGTCGGACACCAGGCCCGGTCCGTGTCGGTCGGTACGGTTTCCAATCGGAATCGGCCCCTTAGTGTTGTAGTTATTTCAGCCAGGTGATCTATGCTACAGTGTGCCTCTATCCAGCTGTCCCTATACAGGATCACTGACAAAATATCGAGTGACAGAATATCGTGTTCCCAAAATATCGGGACATAGATATCGATGTCAAAAATATCGACATCTTATCTTCATAATGTAAGTACTGAAATATCGAGAAGAAAAATATCGAGAAGAAAAATATCGAAGTACAAAATAAATTAAACATACATATATAAAATGTAATATATATATTTATTAATAATAATTAAGAAATAATTATTTTAATAATTATAAAATGTTAGAAATATATTAAAAATTATAAATACATATATATATACATACACCTGTAACATAAAAATAGAAAATGTATTATTTTTTAAAACTACATTTTACACTCCATTGAGTACAACAGTAGAGAAAGTGTTGGATAGCGGAGGTGAATAAATTACTATTCCCACTCCAGCTTGTGCAACAGTAGGGAAAGTGTTAATTTACTATTCCCACTCCAGCGAGTGCAACAGTAGGGAAAGTGTTGGATAACGGAGGGGTAAAAATTACTATTCCCACTCCAGCGAGTGCAACAGTAGCAAAAGTGTTGGATAGCGTAGGGGTAAAAATTACTATTCCCACTCCAGCTTGTGCAACAGTAGGGAAAGTGTTGGATAGCGAAGGGGAAAAAATTACTATTCCCACTCCAATAAGTGCAACAGTAGGGAAAGTGCTGGATAGCGGAGACATAAAAATTACTATTCCCACTCCAGCGAGTGCAACAGTAGGGAAAGTGTTGGATAGCGTAGGGGTAAAAATTACTATTACCACTCCAGCAAGTGCAACAGTAGCGAAAGTGTTGGATAGCGGAGGGGTAAAAATTACTATTCCCACTCCAGTGAGTACAACAGTAGGGAAAGTGTTGGATAGCTTAGGGGTAAAAATTACTATTCCCACTCGAGCGAGTGCAACAGTAGGGAAAGTGTTGGATAGCGGAGTGGATAAAATTACTATTCCCACTGCAGAGACTGCAACAGTAGGGAAAGTGTTGTATAGCGGAGTGGTAAAAATTACTATTCCCACTCCAACGAATACAACGTTAGAGAAAGTGTTGGATAGCGTAGGGGTAAAAATTACTATTCCCACTCCAATGAGTGCAACAGTAGGGAAAGTGTTGGATAGAGGAGGGGATAAAACAAAACATTACAGCTATTGAACCTAAATCCCCAAACAAAATAAAAACAAAACAGTTACTAACAATATTTATCAATTAATAAATGAATATTACTGATCAACTAATGATTAATATATTTAAAGTATATTACTTTCAACCCTCTACCCCAATAAACACAAAAACACACACCTAAAAATATTTACACAATTTCCATAACTAATTGTACATTAATAAATGAATAACAATTAACAACAAATCATTAATTAATTTTAAACAATTTTCTTCCCAACATTTACAACTATAAACGCCACAACTCACACATCAAAATTATTCCACAATTAGAATATTTAATATTTAATTAATTAATTAGCATTAATTAACAAATACTCAATTATAAATATTTTAACTCCCACCATATTCTCCTATACATGACACCACCAATGTCGTAAAACATGACACAATTAACTTAATTTTTAACAATGAATTAATTATTTAATAACAATTAACAAGCAAAATAAAAACAATTAATAATAAATTAATTCACCCAATTAACACTATAAAATAACATTAAATAAATATTATATTATAAATATAAAAAATTTATTAAAATTAAATTACTTCCCACCCTACTCCCCTATCAACCCACAACGCACTCCTAAAAAAATGACACAATTAACATAATTACCAATTAATTAATAATAATTAACAACAAATTAATAAATAATTAATAATACATTATTTACCACAATTAACAATATAAAATATTAAATACATAAATATAAATTAATAAAAAATATTAATTAATTAATTATAATTAGATTACTTCCCACCCTACTCCCCTATCAACCCACTACCCACTCCTAAAAAAACGACTCAATTAACATATTTATCAATTAATTATAAAATAATTAACAACCAATTAATAAATAATTAATATTAAATTAATTCCCACAATTAACAATATAAAATATTAAATATATAATTATTAATAAGAAATATTAATAAATTAATTGTAATTAAATTACTTCCCACCCTATTCCCCTATAAAACCACAACCCGCTAAGGAACTAAAACGCTAAATTTAATTAAAATACATTTAATAACTTCTAAAAATTATTAATAAATTAATTATAATTAAATTACTTCCCACCCTATTCCCCTATAAACCCAAAACCCGCTACAGAACTAAAATGCAAAATTTTATTAAAATAAAATTAATAACTTCTAAAAATTATTAATAAATTAATTATAATTAAATTATTTCCCACCCTATTCCCCTATAAACCCACAACCCGCTACGGAACTAAAATGCAGAATTTAATTAAAATAAAATTAATAACTTCTAAAAATTTAACACATATATTAAAAAACAAATGCAATACTTAGACAAAAAAATAGAACACATACATTTAAAATACATACTAAAATACATAACACTAACTAAAAAAAAGATATTTTTAACAACTATATTTTTGCAACCGATATTAATGTCTTCGATATTTTCTAAAACGATATTAATGACTTCGATATTGTTAAAAACGATATTACTTAGACTCGATATTCTTGACCACGATATTCTGACAGTCGATATTTTTGTATCACGATATTCTGCACTCGATATTAGTGCAAGTCGACATAAAAAACTCAATATTTAGACTGTTTACCCCCTATACAGTTAGACCCACCTCATCACAAGGAAGTGGACCTACATAGACCACTTCTTTATTACCGCAGCTGATCACCAGCGCAGAACGAGAGACCACTGATCACAGTGAAGATGTGGTCCATTCTTATCTGCTCAAACCCGGCCAACACAAAGAAGTGGCCAGCTCAAAGAAGGTGACTAGCCACTCTTGTTAGTCCTCTTAGTAGTGATTGAGGTGCATTCATAAGCCCTCAAGCCCCTGTTGCAGTCCAGAACCCGGCAAGTCTAATCACTGGACCTGTTGCATAATCGAGGCAACTTTCTGTGAGTCTGGCTCAAATCTCATTGCCTTCAAAGGGGCCAGTGATTCTAAGACTCTAACAACTGATGATTAAAAATCCAGTGTGAATAAAGAAGAAGAAAAGTAAGAATGCTTTGTCATGTATGCAACAAGCATAGGGTTGTCACCCATGTATGCGGTACTGAAAGTGGTACTGCGGTCTCTTCAATTGAGATGAGAGTCCTATGACTAGCAGGATAGTTGTGCCTTGGAAGCAACTTCAAGTTTGGTATTCAAAAGCTGCACATGGTGGTGGGGTAACTAGTTTGGTGAGTGAACATTACTACTCTGTCTCTCACACGTGTTGGTGATAATAATAAGCACGTCATCAAAAGGACCTGATATTGAGCCCAAATCATGGAACTGGAAAACATTGATCCTACATACTAGAACGTCCAACATAGGTCTCGGGCAGGCCAGATTTATGCCAGATTTTCATGCTATCTACCTGTGCTAGATATACATATAATTAATGTGATCTAAATCAAATCTGAATCCAAGACCCTAAATGTATTTTCTCCCCATTCAGCTATTCTTGTATAGTGGGAGACCCACTGTAGACTCCGTTCTGGTTCAGGTATCTATCAGCACTCCCCGCATCTTCGTCCACAGATGTCCCCCAGAAAGACGTAAAACTAGCAAATCTGCAAAACTCACTGAAAGAGGCAACTGTACTCTAATTGTTCTGAAGTCCTCACAACGTATCTATTAGTCAAAATTACTCTTAGAGTCATCGAAAGAGATGTTGAAGCGTAATTTATATATAAAACGTTTACTTAGTTGAAACAAAAGCAAAACTCAGATGGGAGAAGCAATAGCAGGGTCCACAACTGCATTGAATTCATAAAAGGCGACCTTACTGTCATCAATCATTTTACTTCCAAAAAATATTACCCAATACCTTTACAGATTATGCTGAAATAAATCACATGCATGGAGTAGGGTGTGCGTGTTTCAAGGCATGTTCAGACTTGAACGTTTGTTTACAAAAACAATTCAACTTGAGTCCATTCACAATCTCACCACTAAAACTTTCTCAGCACAGAAATGATTTGACACTCCTGACAGGAGCAGGAGTAAATATCTTTCCAAGATTGGAAGGGGGTTGGAAGTATAAGAGAAGAGGTTTCTCCAGAGGAAAAAGATTTCCCCTGGAAACAAAACTGAAAATAAAACTGTGCCAAAGCTCAAAGGTCCAGGCATTTGGCAGTGCATGATAGAAACCTGCAAGTGCAGGTTTAGGCAGATGACACCTGTAGTTCTGACAAGATATGGGGAAAGTTTGACAAGGTATGTAGTTTATTTGAAGGAGTAATTAGTTGACTGGTTGAGTGGCCTGCAGAATCATATCTAGACACATGTTTCAATCAATCAATCAGGCAAAGCACAACTACTCACCCGTAAGGGTCTCAAGGCACTGGGGGGGATTAGTAGTTCAGTTGATGAGGTCTTTCCTGAATTGAGGAAGCAACAGTGATTGCCTGAGATGCAGAGGTAGGGAGTTCCAGGTCTTCGCAGCGAGGTAGGAGAAGGATCTTCCTCCAGCCGATGTTTTTCGAATCCATGGGATAGTGGTCAAGGCCTAATGGGCGGAGCGCAGGTGTCTTTGTAGAAGGAGAGGCGTTGGCTAAGGTGTTCCGGTCCGGTGTGCAGGGCTTTGTAGGTGTGCGTGAGGAGCTTGGAGGTGCTTCTTTTGTTGACCGGAAGCCAGTGGAGGTCCCTAAAGGTGACGGGAGATGTGGGATGTCTAGGATGAGTCTGGCAGAGGCATTCTGGATGCGCTGGAATTTCTTTTGGGGTTTTTGGGTCATGCCAGCGTAGAGTGCGTGGTCGTAGTCGAGCTTGCTACTGACAAGGGCCTGGGTGACCGTTCTCCTGGACTCAGTGAGAATTCATTTGAAGTTCTTTTGAAGCAGGTGGAGTATGTGGAAGCAGGAGCAGAATAAATTAAGTAGAATAAATTCCAGTCCTGTCACTACTATTATCGTAAAAGAAGAAAGGAAGATGGTTGGTGATAGTTTTTATTTATTTGTTTGGGACAGTTATCAAAAAGTGATTTGAAAAATGTTTGGTGATGTGGCTGCTTGAAAGGTTGGAAGCACAGAATGGATTGCAGGACCCAATTATATATTACTCTGCAGTTTTGAATGATACCAAGTTGCTGAACACTAGGAAGGTGAATGCTGCAGGATATCGCAGTGGGTTAATGTGCTTTCTAAGACATCAGAGTTTTTCATTACTGTATCCCAGCAGGTCAACGTTCAGCCTTCCAATTTCGACAACATGACTTTGATTAGGTCCAGAAAATGCTATTTAATGGCTTCATTTAGCATCTAGAAATACTTGTGTCTGTTGCATGCGCAACACCAGAAATCGCAATAATTTATTGTTGTTTTTATTATTATTGTTTTGTTATTTTTGTTGCTTTTATTATTGTTGTTACTGAAGTTATTGTTCTATTATCACTGCGTTAATTATTTGCGTGCCATGTCTAGAAGAAAGGGCAGGGATAATGAAACTCTGCCTCTAAGTGCAACGTAAACAGCTTCATCAATTAATGACAAGAAGTGCTCTGCATTCTTTCAAGTCAGACTTTGTCATTGTGTATTCCACACATGCTCGTCGATGTAAAATTCCTGGAATCTTATAAAGACTTATCTTTTCTGAAGTGATGCTTCTCTCTAATGCATCATCAAGAGCATGGATTGAAGGGGCGACCTACCCAACCTATCAATTTACCCAGCATTGCAGACTTTGCATTCCTGTGCCAAATCCACAATCCATCATTTTCCGGCTATCCAAAATAAAGACATGCACTTTAAACCCTATCAGTGTGCAATTTTTCAATTTCCAAAAGTCATCATCTAAAAATATGTTTGCCTTTTTGGTTTTCCTTTAAGTTCCAATGTGAAACGACAAGACAGAGCCGCATGTGAAGAGGCTAGCAGCGATTTTGTTACGGGCACACATTTGAAGCATTGACATCTTAAGGATCTGTGGGTCTGTGGGCAAGATATATTTTGGAGCCTCCTGTTGGGAGCAAATTTAAATTTATTTCCACAACAAGAAACTCAAGTCGGTGAGTCGAATTTTTACAACTAATAATGGCATTACACCTAATAATAAATGCTATCATATTTGACTTAGTGTATCACATCAGTAGACTATTAGAAAATGCAACACATGACCGTAAGAGTACTGTTGATCACTGATTTGTGAATGCGGAGTGCATAACATGCTTTGTGTACGGGTCTGCTTTATAAGCATGTCCAGTGTTGTATGAAGTTGCATTATCCTGCGGCTCCATCAAAGGCCCGGAACAATCTCCCCTTTGCACATTAAAGCCCAACTTAACCTTTTGGCTTTTAGGAAGGCCCTCAAAATGGGGCTTTTTGTTACACTCTTAACTATCTGATTCATCCATTATCCTTCCCTCAGCTAGAGCCAAGATGCCGTTGGGGGAATACGAGCACTTTACAAAAACACTTAACATAACAAACATTTACATTATAAAAAAAATTAATTAAAATAAAAACTCTGCAATCTCTGCATCCAAAGTAGCTTTCTGAGATTTTAATTCATAAAAATGGTAAGTGCAGTCCACTGCAGTGACCCGTCATTTGTGTGTTTGTGTCACAGACCTAAAAACTGGCAGCTTGGCGGTATTGTTGTCTGTGGTGTGTCTCACCAATGCCTGGTTGACAAAAGACAGTGTTTGCTTCCTGTGCCCTCTATCATGCCCTAAAGCATTTCAGTGTGTGCATTATCCTGGTCTGGTATCCAGGGGCGGGTGAGCGGGACAATGCACAGGTCTGCTGTCTGTCCTCAGTGAGGGATATTTCTGCTATCTGCAATGGGTGAAAGGTGCCCCTCCTCCGTGAGACAGGTGACATTTATTTTTTAACATCAGCAGCAATTTTCAACACCAGCAGCCTGGGTCAGTACTAGAGCTCTGGCCATTTTGATCCTCCTGCCCTGGGATTGGAATGACCAAGACCCAATTCCTTAATAACCCGCAAATCCCTATGCTTCAACATACAATGACCATGTTCTCCCACAGATGTAAACTCCGCAGAAAATTGAGTGACCGAAACTCACCTGGTTCTCTCTTATTTCAACTCTCTCTATGAACCCCGGACTCTACAGGTAAACGTGGGAGCTAGGACCACTGCATGCGTCCTTAGGTATATGTACATGTATTGATTAATGAAAGGGAGCAGCAAGGTCTACCTGTTCCTGCATCCCTCCTGAGAAGAGGTTTGATAACACACCACTACCAGTGCATGGAATCGACTGTCGCCTATCAAAAGAGCATATGATCACTGTCACTGACTGTATATTCACCCCTTGCTCAACTACCTAATCTCCCCCTTGGAGCAGAAATGGCAGCTAGATCTCACTAGTCACAGACCTAGCCCTAACTTGGGTCAGTCAGCACAGCCATCCAACACTTGACGCAGACAAAAGAGCTATCTCAGACAGATAAAGCCCTTGCTCAACTGACTGATATTTCCCTCAATGCATTCAGCAGAGCTAGCCCAGGATATGTGCATACCAGTCATTCGGACTAAATGTCCATCAACATTCCTGTTGTGTTTATCTGTCTGTTCGTCTATATCTATCCATGTAATGAAGTTACTGATGGCCAGGGTTGAGGCAAATGGCATATCCTGGGGGTGACCAAACAAGGAGTTCAAGTGCCTGTCTCCTGACAGGATCATCCCTACAATAATGGACACCAGTTTCTCAGAGGGGGAAATTTTGTAACCTCCATTTGTTTTTATCTGAATATATATATACAAATGTATGACTTTAAATAAATACTGCCTCTTTCCAATAGGTCATTATTCTAGATGCAAATAAGATGCATTTTGAGAACCATTAATAAGTAACCCCAAACAACCATCCTATTTAAAGTGATGTATAGATTATACCTATTGACTTGCATATGTTTGCATTTGATTGTGAATAGGGCTCCCGGTTTATTTTGCATTTTTCCGTCTGTATTTATCTATATTTATTTTTGGCCATCTTATTGGTATTTATCCATATTTATTTTGTGTCTCAAGAATAAATGTAGCTGTAAAATGGTATATGTCTGCGTTTTTATAACTCTTCGACGTGCACTGAAACATGGATGCCTGTCACTTTTTAGCAAACTAAGCAGCCACGTATAACAAAAGACTACACTCACATGTACATATTAGCATCACACTACAAATATATGCTAACATATGCCTGTATTTAAGGAAATCTGTAGTACTTACTGCTCATGCTGTCCCAGTTGTTGTGATGTCATAGAAGTAATGTGCATGCCTAGAATGTTTATGTTCAAGAGTTGGAATTGTAAATGACTGTTACGGCTGGACCTGGCGATGTGAGGACCTGCATGCTGTGTAGTCTCTGGAAATAAACCATTTCAATTACATCATGTTGGTGTGACTTACTACAAACCTTTGGCGACAATTTGACTACACAGCGGGACCCGCAACTCGAGCCAACCTCATCTCTATGTCTCTAACCACAACGCCTTGAACCCTAGAACAAAAGACTTATTTAACTGTTCTTTTCAAGTGTTACACCTATCCAGTCCTACCTTGATTCCTTTGTTCCGGTTTTGGTGCTGTTTCCCTGTGGAATTCTGCTGGATTTGTCTCTTCTGGAGGATTCATCGTATCGGCACTCAATTGGATATCGACAGGATTCCGATGCATTTCCAACAGAGCTGCTACTCTCTCTTCGCGTCCAACGCTGTTTTACTGGTGTCATGCCCTGGGGACAACATCCATAATTTCTTGCAATTTTGGAACTTTTGTCATTTCTGCCATTGCTGTGCGTGCTCCAGCCTGCGCCTTGCGCACACCTCTACCCCTCGCACAAGAACATACACACACCTCCTATGACGCATTCACGCCATGGCAGCAACCAGCAAGTAACCAACAAGTCCGTTACCATAACAACCTTTGGTTGTCTACAACACTACTCTGCAGCGACATGCTTCTACTGCGTACGTGAGTATCGCGAGTCACGGTGATTCGCACACCTTTTCATAATTAAGAATATTTGTACGCTAATTTATCGTGGATCTCAGTGATTCACACACTTTCTGCCTGCCATTCTTTCTATACGTGGATCTCAGCGATCCACATGCTTTCAGCTTGCCATTGCTCAATATGTGGATCTCAGTGACTCACACACTTTATTCCTGCTATATTTTCATAATTGGATCTCAGTGATTCACATGCTTTCAGTCTTCCATACTTCTTTTAGGATCAATGACCATACAACTTATTCTGATTGTCATTTTACACCCAAGGTCTCAAAATTAACGTTTTTCTATTTTCTTCAAAACATTTTTTTTCCCCATATATCTTTGGCATTTCTATTGTACTGGGCAAGTTTTTTTTTTTCACTACCACATTACAATATTTTGTTACCTAAGAAATACTATATTTCACTATTGTTGTAATTCATTAATATGTGTACTATGCAAGCCGTCACTCCACCTTCAGCCTTTCTACACACTCCTGGTGAACCATCTGTCAAATGGGAGGTCTGGTTTGACCAGTTTGAAACGTATTTAGGTGCCATTGGCACTCTTAGATTTAGCGCAGAAAGAAAGAAGTGTTTATTACTCCACTCGTTAGGGTTTGAGGGTAGGTCAATCTTTAAACATTTACCTGATATTCCCCTCGTGGCTGGAGAAAATATTGACGAATATCAAGAAACCATACACAAACTTAAATCTAGGTTTGACAAACAGCCAAGTCTAATGGTTTTGAGACATACGTTTTTAAAAAGAAAACAATCAGAAGGGGAAGATGTTGATGCTTATGTGTCTGTTTTAAGAACATCTGCATATTTGAACATTTTGCTGATCAGCTTATCAGAGATCAATTCGTTTGTCAATGCAAAGATTAGACAAAAACCTCTTGCCATGGGTAATCTCTCACTTGATGAAACCATCAAGGTAGCTAAGAGCATTGAGATTTCACAAGTTTCTTTGAAAGAACTCGATGACAAACCACCTGAAAGTGTGAATGTGATTGTGAGTAACAATAAACAGAAACAGAGGTTTGTTAAGAATAGTGGGTCAAATGTTACCAAACATAAAGTAGATATTGGGATACCTAACAATATATGTCTCCGGTGTGGGAATTCTACACATCCTAAAGGTGGTAGATGTCCTGCTGTAAATGTTATGTGCAATTTATGCACAAAAATGGGCCATTTTGCCAAAGTGTGTCTTAAAAGGAAACTGCAAAAGAAGACTGTAGCGTGTGTTGTGGAGTCTGGAGACGACTCTGACTCTGAAATCATTTCTGTAGTCATTGATGATGAGAATCTCTCGAACAAAGTGTTGAGTGAACCTATTGCAGTGATCCTTCTTCATGTATCGACCCTATTGTTGAAGTGTGTGTTGGAAACAAAAAACTCAACTTATTGGTGGATTCTGGTGCCAGGATCACCATGATAACTCAAAAATTGTTTGTTGAGACATGGGACAACAGGGAATTGTTTCCACCTGATCGCTCGCCCGTCTCTTATGAAGGGCGCAAAATAGAACTCCTGGTTTTCATCGAAGATGTTCTGATGTTTAAAGAGAGAAGGATCAGGGGCAAAGTTTATGTTGCTGTTAAGGGACTTAACATTCTTGGGTGGTTCCATCAGGGATTGTTTGGGATGGTACTCAAGCCAGGGGCTAAAGAACAAGTGATGTTAGTCACATGTGAAGAAGAGGGTACGAAGTGGAAAAGGGAATATCCCTCTGTCTTCAGCGACACTCTTGGGAAAATATGTGGGTTCTGACACAATATTATTGTTAGAGATGGAGCCATTCCAGTCAAACACAAGCTCAGAGGTGTCCCGTTTAGTGTAAGAGATGATCTCAACAAAGAACTCAAGAGTCTGTGTGACAAGGGCATCATAGAAGCCACAGAATCATCTTTGTGGTTGTCCCCTTTGGTTGTTGCCCGCAAGAGAGGTGGACAGCTGTGTGTGTGTGTGTGGATCTAAGGTCACTAAACAAAGACATCTGGGTTGATTCTCACCCTTTGCCTAAAATCAATGATTTGTTTACGTGTGTTAAGGGTGCCCAAGTATGCTCCAAACTCGATTTGGCCAGCGCCTATCACCAAATTGAATTACATCCCGACTCACGTTCCCTCACTTCTTTTGTGTCTCCCTTTGGGACATTTCAATACCGATGGATGCCTTTTGGTCTAGCATCCACTGCATCGGTGTTTCAGAGGGTTATACAAAACCTTTTGAGCGATGTCGAAGGAGTGCTTGTTTTTCAAGATGATGTACTAATATATGCTACAGACAATGCTTCTCATGACATCATTCTTAGGAAAGTGCTTAATATTTTTCAAAAAAATGGAGTCGTTCTCAAGACTGAGAAGTGCAAGTTTCTCTGTAGTGAGTTCAAATATCTTGGTCATTTGTTGTCACGTGAAGGAGTCCGGCCCAGGAAAGGTCTCGTTGAGGCTATTTCCAATGCTTCTGTACCTAAGGACAAGACTGGTGTCAAGTCTCTGCTTGGTTTGTTTGAGTATTACTCAAGGTTTATTGCTAATTTTGCTTCTATCGTTCGACCCATTAGCAATCTACTCAAGAAGGGAATCAAGTTTGAGTGGTCTGAGGAATGAGAAGGTGCTTTTAATGAGGTCAAGTCCACTTTAAAGAATAGTGGGGCTCTCAAACCATTTGATCTTGACTTGCCTTGTTGTATAGCGGTTGATGCAAGTCAGGTAGGATTAGGGGCTATCCTCATGCAAAGTTGTGGAGATAAAGAAAACACTGTAGCATTTGCCTCAAGGGTGTTAAGGAATGCAGAGATCCAATATTCTGTTATTGAAAAGGAATTGCTTGTCTGTTTGTGGGCTATAAAGAAATATCGCCCATATGTTTGGGGAATATGTTTCAAGCTGCTTACTGACCACAAACCATTAGTTTCTATTCTGGGTTCTGGTTCCGGTAAGTGTTGTACACCAAGGGTTACAAGGATGGTCAGTAAATTGTTGCAATACCAATTTGATGTTTCGCATATTTCTGGTGGAAGGAACGGTAGGGCCGATTTCCTGTCTCGCTTTCCACAAATTAAAGATGAGTGTGAAGAGATGAATTTTCAAGAGTTGTGTGACGAAGATGCTGAAGATTGTTTTGTGGCGGCCATGGATATTCCTGATCTTAATGTGGGTTCAGAAGAGCATTGGAGAGCGGCTTTGAAAGAAGATGATCTTCTCCAACAGGTGTGAGTTGGTCAGAGAGGGGTGGCCCAGAGAAAAGGTGTTGTCTACCCTTTTACAACCTTATTCCAAAGTGGTACCTGAAATTTCACTTGAGGATAGTGTACTTTTGAGATGTGATAAAGTCATTCCACCGCACTCCATCAGACAGATTATATTCAAGAAAGCTCACAAGGGACATTTGGGTGCTACGCTCACTAAACGTCGCATCGGAGATGACTTCTGGTGGCCAAGTATGGATACTGAAATAAGTGACTTAGTGCAAAATTGTCCTGTGTGTGGCACATCTGAAAAAACATTCAAACGAAAAACATCACCTTTATTGCCTGTCGAATGCCCTTCTTGTCCTTGGGTCAAGTTGGGTATCGATGTCATGGGTCCTTTTGAAATTCTACCGAGTGGATGCAGGTATATTCTAGTTCTTATGGACTATGCATCAAAATGGCCAGAGGTAAAGATGGTCAGATAAGCCAATACTGCTAGTATAATTACATTTTTTAGAGAGGTTTGCATGAGAGAAGGATTCCCCGAGTTTCTCGTTTCTGATAATGAAACGCAGTTTGTGAGCAAGGAGTTTGGAACATTTTTAACTTCAAGTGGGGTGAAGCATTTAAAAGTTCATTATAATACCCACAGACAAACGGTCTTATAGAAAGAATGAACCGTGTGGTGGGTGAGTGCATCAGATGGGCTGTTGCTGGGAACCATGATGTTGTTAAGTCTGCGGAAAGCATGTTATGGTTTTACATGACCACGCCTCACTCTTCTACTAAGGTCTCACCCTTTGAACTTTTAAGGGGTAGAAGGGCCAATACTTCCTTCAGGTCTGGTTGGATGAGCAAATGTGGAAACACTCATGGATATAGTTAAGAAGAATTCTGAATTGACCCAAAGTAAACAAAAGGTTTGGTTTGATAAAAAAGGTGTCAAAATGGTTCCATTGGTCGTGGGGATGTTGTTCGTATCAAGTCTCCTGTTCACGTCAAAAAAGGGAAGGATAAATATGGTGTACCTACCAAAGTTGTGAGGATTGGCAGCAATGCTGTTCAAGTGGAGGGTGGTCATTGGTGGAATCTTTCCACAATTGTCAAGGTAAGACCAATTTGTGGGTCCAATGACTGCGCTGGTAGTCGGGTAACTGATCTAATTGGCTTTAGTGAACTTAGAAGGAGTTCCAGGGTCATAGTCACTCCTAGTAGATTTCGGGAGTGATCCTTGGGTTGTCCCCATTGTATTTGCTACTGTACTTTTATTTTTGTTGTTTTTTTCTGTAGAAGAAGGGAAGGTATGTAGTACTTACTGCTCATGCTGTCCAAGTTGTCGTGATGTCATAGAAGTAATGTGCATGCCTAGAATGTTTATGTTCAAGAGTTGGAATTGTAAATGACTGTTACGGCTGGACCTGGCGATGTGAGGACCTGCATGCTGTGTAGTCTCTGGAAATAAACCATTTCAATTACATCGTGTTGGTGTGACTTACTACAAAATCTCATCCTGAATTTTAACCCTCCATGCTGTCTGCCTTCTCAGATGTTGCCTAGATTTCATGAAAGACTTTTAAAAATAAATGCAGACAGAAAACACATTGTTTTCTGTCTGTATTTATCTGTAAAAATCAGTAAAACTGGAAGCCTTAATTATGAATAAGCACCACTGGAATGTTGATACAATGCCATTAAGGGCTCTGATCAAGTTCAATTTAAGCAGTGGCAATCAAATGTCACATGTTTTTACACTCATTTTATCCCACCTATTTCCCACCCCTACCTCAGATTAGCAAACTTTACATGGGGGCCATGTTTTCTCCACGTGCCTTTCACGCTTGCCAATTTGCTATTTTCTATGTGCCTATTTCATGGGGTCCTGTTTATTATGGGCTGCGCTGAGAGTTACAGATTGTTACTAACTGAAGCTCAAATGGTCAACATGTCAAACATTGACAAATTTCATAGCAATGACAAAGTTGGATGAGACACATAAT
Source organism: Calotriton arnoldi (assembly GCA_963921515.1). NCBI lineage: Eukaryota > Metazoa > Chordata > Amphibia > Caudata > Salamandridae > Calotriton > Calotriton arnoldi. Next base: position 1,258,662 of record CAWUFW010002999.1, on the reverse strand, counting down.
TTAGTCACATGGTTATTTTACTACGAAATACTTCGACTTTGGACATCCTAATTCCTACGTCCACTGCTTATTTTGGAACTTTTCACGTTAGCACAGAATGTCAAAATTGGCACATTGTAAATGACACAAATTGAACTAGACTCCATATGAATCACTGACCCCGTTCTGGTTGTCCCAAACCCATTACAAATTATCTTGGATTCATTATAGATTATCTCAAAGCACAACAATCACCAGTACAATTTACCCGTTGCCGAGTAATTAGTTTCACATGCCTACTCTTACAATAGATCAGAGGTCTTCAAACTTTTTGATGCCGAGACCCCCTTGAAAATATTCAGGCGTAAGGACCCCCTCCTCTCAAAAATTTCTAGAACCTGGTACTCCACATCATCGACAGCCATAAACGCCTCCAGTTCCCACAGCAAATAATTTTTGCTGTGGGGAAATAATATTACACTGTGTTTAGCCAACCAAAGGTCAGTGAGCGTGGGGTGTGGTCAGAGGTGTAGCCAAAAACAAAGGGCCTCATTTATGAGGAATTGGCGTAGGGCAGCGCCGCAAGTCTTCTTGCTGCACTGCCCTACGCCAATGTAAAAGGGCAGGAATGCACCATATTTATGAAATACAGTGCATTCCTGTCCTTTCCCCTTGTGTTGGCGCACAAATTGCTGCCTAGCACCAACATAGGCAGGATTGTTTCTGTGCAGGAAGGGGCACCTTCGAGCACAATAACAATCCCAAGAGTGTTTCCTCGTTCATGTGTGCTGTAGAATGCAGCACACATGGAAAGAGTAAAAAACATTTCTCCTCATTACGCCTCTGCTGGGGAGGCGTATGTTTTTGGCACTGCCCCAGGTTTACTTGATTTTGTAAATATCGGGCAGCATAAAAATCCATGGGTATTGAGTGAGAACCCCTCATGCAACACCTATGGAACACCTCCTTGACGCAGTGTAAGGCTACGCAGTGACTTGCGCTACTTTGTCTTACTCCATATCTATGAGGCCATGCAAAGCCATGCAGGGTGACTTTGTGCTGCCTCATAGGTATGGGTGAGACTCTTGCGGCGCCAGAGCACCAAAAAAAGTGATGCTCTGGTGGCGCAAGCCTCTAATAAATAAGTTCCAAAATATTCGGTATGTTTTGTAGTTCTTTCACAATCAGGTACCTACATATAAAATAATGGGTAGCGGAAATGAAATATATATTTTAAAAAAAAAGGTCTGTGCGTAACCAGGGAGCCACAAAATTGAATCTTGGTTGGTGCAGTGGAGAATAGTGGCTTGAGTATTTTTTCTGCTAAGAGGCCACAACCTGTGACAGAAAGCACTATTATATGTAAGTCATTATTTTATACTTGCATTGCATTACACACAGTATAAGATAGACTGATACAAAATGTGTAAATAGCTTTACGATAAATGGTGCTTCCAAAATGTAGATTTTAGTAATACCAGGGTATATGTAATGCATTTTTTTTTTTACATAACCGTCCCTTCAACGCCTCCTATGGGGTGCTAAGGGAAATGTAAATACAGTTAGGATTAAATGCAAGTATTCAGAGCCCAGTTGTTAACTCTTTGCACTACCACTAAAAAAAACAAATCTTTGTCATCACAAAGGTTGGAGTGATTCACTGGGTCTGGAGCACCCTTTGCACTTGCAGATTAACTAATAGGGCACATTTGCATTTATTTCAGGGGAAAAGCTTTTCACAGCACAGGAGACTCAGCTGAAGCATTTTAACGAGAAACTAGCCTTCCCAGGTGGGCTGTCCTTTTCCAAAACGAAAACAAACGTTTTGGAATCCAGGCACAAGGGAGGCTGAGGAATGTGCGACCCCCATCCCAGGACTCGGGGGCCCAGCTCGGGGTCGTGCCCCCCAGATTGAAGAACTCTGCTATAGATTGTTCTTACATAGTATATTTTCTCCTTGACCCAGTGCAGTTTGTCTCTACACAAAACTCGTTGCTCTAGACAGAGCTCTGGTTGGACATTAATCTATAAATCATTCCCTTTCTCCACTAGATGTTTTCTTGAACTGGAAGGTCAATGGTTAAACATGGCCTGCCAATAATCTATAATAATTATAATATAAATACTATTTTAAAAAATGCTATTGCTCTAGACTCTAAACAAACATCCTTAGATAATCTTCACATCCATCAAAGAACCCACTACAAAATGTCCACCCTTTAAGGCAGGCAATGCCAACACCCACTGCCGCATCATTGTGCTGAGACATTTGTTTTCACCAGCAGCATCTCAACATGAAGCTAAAAGTTTTAGCATTCCTATGAAACGTGGCACTAAATACCAGCAGCATGTCAGTGGAACAGTGCGGTCCCATGCCTAAATGAGCATGATGCACTAGGCAGGCCTTCGCTCTACAGAAGGAAACTGCTTCTTAATAGGAGCAATGGGCACCATATTTGCCATCTTAGCAGACAGATGTCTAGTGGCACCTGAAATGTGAATGATTAACCCAGGCTAGATGGCTCTCAGGGGCCCTGCCCATTGTGAAATGGACATATTTTCAGAGGGAGTAGAGGACTCTAAATGTACAGATGAAAGGTATTCTGCAGTGAGATAGCAAAAGTATTCACCCATGAGGATAATTTAGTTGGAGATGTTGTGACAAACAAGGAAGAATCTTCATGTGTATCCAAGAACATTGATTTGACCCAGCAGATGGGCAAGATTCCTGTTTCTGAATGAGAATTTCTGAAACTACAGATGAAACATCTTTACGCTGCGCACAGCACAGTATTAAGCTCCCTTCTCACTTCGACATTCTTGCGCTTTTAAAATCATGAGAAAACAGTTTGTTTTACTCCATCCCCTCCCCCACAATCTCGAAGCCATGACCTCCTTTGCCAAAAGAGGTATCACATAATGAGGACAGTCTGCGGGCGTTGTCTGGAGGCCGCGCACGGCCCATCACCGTATCCTTTCTACTTGGATCAATATTCAAGGATATCCTCTGCATCAACTGATCCATTTACCCATGATGCATTCAGACAAAAGGGAGGAGGGAAAGGGCCTCACTTCTTAAAGCAGTAGCCAAAGGAAATACCATCCAACACAATAAATGCTGGTTTGTCTCCTTCAGTAAAACAACAAAGGGAACTAGATATAATATTTGGGAAAGTCGCAGCCACTGGCAATAGCTCAGTAATGCATTTCAGTCCATTGTATCTTTATCTCATATCTTAATTATATATAGAATCTTGTATCCCTGGCATACATTTTAGTGATGTTGCAAGCCATCAAGGAGTTCTGTGAACTCTACAGAGGAATGGGGCGAAAGCGGAATTCCTTTAGAAGGTCATGGAACTTCGAAATAACTTTAAATATCCTTTTAACTTATGGAAGATAATATTTTATTCCGTGCAATGCATGGTCACACCATCACTCCATCCACAAGCTTCTTAAATCCTTGGGGGCCGATTTACAATAACTGGTGCATCCCTGCATATCAGCAGGGATGCGCCAGTCATTTTGCGTGACTCAAGAAACACCTTGCGCCACCATGGATGCGCCGCATTTACAATGCGGCGCACCATGGCGCAAGGATAGCCAGATGCGTGACGCATCTGTCGGCGTAAGGGTGATGCAGTGCTGGAGTCGTGTCGCAAGCACAACGCAACTCCAGCACTGCTCAGGGGTGCCCTATAGTTGCTGTGCTGCGTCACTCCTTACGCCTGCTACAAGCAGGCGTAAGGTTTTGATGCAGCGGGGACGTAAAAGTGACTCAGTGAAATCTTGTAGATTTCCCTGCGTCACTTTTACGGGGCTTCCTTGCGACGGAACGCCCAACCTGCATACATTATACCTGACGCAGGTATAATGTAGCGCAGGGCTTTACAGTGTGACGCATCTCACTAGATGCGTCACGTTGTAAATATGTCGCATAGTGGCGCATTGTTTACGCCGCTGCTGCGTCACAAAAGTGACGCAACGGCGGCGTAAAAGTGGCGCAAGGGGCTTGTAAATCTGCCCCTTGGTGTCTTGCTCTTTCATGTAAAAGTAAGTACATTTGCAGGAACGAAGAATAACAGCAGAATCTGTAGTAAAAATTAAACATGCCAAAAAGCAGTCAGTAAGCTGTTGAAAAAAGATATTAGAATCAGTTTTACTTAATGCAGATAAAAAAATAATAATAATGGGGCTCGGAATGTGAACAAACATGTAGAGCGATTTTATCTTTCCTGTAATGATCTAAATCATGCAAAAAAGAAACATGTTGCAGTAACTATCCCCTTTCTGCTGATCATTGTTCCTTTTAGAAAAAAAGGTCATGGTGACTAGAGTCGTCACGACTCGACTATAGCAAAGAAATTAGAAATTCGTTTTTATACAGAGATCCTAAGAATTATTATTCTATTCTCTTATTTTATGGTGAAATTTTACCTTCATCCAAAATGTATTTATCTGGATAGGAATTGGTATAGCATGAACGGACCGATAGGTGAAAGGGCATTTATATGGTTAAGAGAGATTCAGACCGAAGTAAGTTAAATTAACGAGGGCAGGCTGGTTAAAAAATGTTCAGAATAGTAGACAAAGAGGATGATGAACAAAGTTCATGAAGCGGATTTATGAACAAAGTCGACGCATAGATCACATACCAAAACAAGCAATTTCATTGATTATTCTTATTTTGTGCTCTAAAGTTTTCATCAGGGGTGTCCAATGCCTTTTTGTTGGCAGAAGTCCGTTTTTCATCTTTTGCGATGCTTTCAGTGTCCTGGTTTACGTCAACTTGTGAAAAGTCTTTCCCTACATATCGATATCATTTGCACTCAAATCAAATGCAGATTATTTTCCGCAAAATTATCTTTGCGCAACTGTATTGTGCAGGAGGAGAACAGAGACCCGTTCAATAGCGGGTAGCATTTTTGTAGCTGATAAACACCAATGCTGCCAGGTGGGGTATTTACCAGAAGCGCAATTTCTATACCATTGTCGTGTTGGACCTAGGAATAAAGGATACATTTAGATGTTGTAATATGCCGGTGCGATTTGTGCCAGTTTTTGCCAGGTAAAAATGATGTGGGGAATTCCCCTACACACAATTAGCACTTGAATAATAATTCTGGTATGTTTCAAACAGCAGTGTGCACCAGAACTGGGATTTGAATGGCAGGTAGAATAAGGTTATAATTTTCTGTGAAACATATCTTATTCAGACACACTTTGATAGATTCGAATGAAGATAAAATCAAATAAATTGTGGACAACTACAAAAAATTCGGTTGGGTGCAGTAATGTAAAACAACTTTGTAAGAGTCACAAAGTTGCAGAGTTTTCCATAGAACTTTAGAGATGTTGCAACAAAACAAAAAACAAAAAACAAAAAAAAACTTTTCATCTTCACAAACCCGTAGGTGAGGTCTATTTAAGTGCTAATTATTTTTACTTAATTTTTTTAACTTGTCACTACAGAGTCTATTTTGCTACAGTATACTGTGCAGAAGCATCATTTTCAATCTAGCTTGCAGCTGATTGAAGGGAGTTGAATCAGGAATCTTTCCCAAGTGACATTTTGCTCTTGTTAGACCAGAGACACTTTAAAGAAGTGCAACTTGTCATTGTGTCAGATTGGTCAAACTATTTGCAAGGATTGCTTCTTGGAGAGATTAAAGATCGCTCTGTTTTGCACAACCTTCAATAGAGAAACAGAAGAATATGCCATGGTTGGAACTAGGCTGGTGACAGTGGATATGTCTCTTTCAGAGTAAACCGTAAACATATATTCCTATGAGCAGCTGTGATACCAGTGCTTAATTTGAGCTGGTGGTTTCCAGTGCTCAGCACCGGCACTTAATCATCAACAGCAGCGCTTTTCATGAGCACCAGTTAAGGACACATTCATTTACAGGGAGATTAAGTGATTTGCCCAGAATCACAGGATGTTGAGCCAACGCCGAGACTTGAGCCTAGCTCCCTTGCTCTTAAGTCAGCAGCTCTGGCCATTACGCCACAACCTCCCCAACTTTCTTGGCTAGTAGTTGGTTCTGTTTTAGGTGGCGCTAACAGGAGAGATGAACTGGTGCACTTCACTCTACAGGACTCTACAACACTCCACTCTATGACACTCCCCTCTACAACACTCCACTCTACGACCCTCCACTCCATGACATTGCACTCTACACAATTCTACTCCACTCTATAAAACTCTACTGCACTCTGTGCCACTTCACTCTACAGCTCTCTACTCCACTCTCTGCCACTCCACTCTATGACACTCTACTCCACTCTATCCCCCTCCATTCTATGCCCCTCTACTCTATGTCCCGCCACTCTACTCCACTTCACTCTTCTCCAGTCTACACAACTTCCTCTATGCCACTTTACTCCATTCAATGCCACTCCACTCTACTCCACTCCACTCCACTCTACTCTATGACACACTACTTCACTCTACACCAGTACTCAACTCTGTGCCCCTCTATGCCACCCCAATCTATGACACTCTATGCCATTCCACTGCATTCTGCTCCACTCTACTTTACTCTATGCCCCTCCACTCTACACTCTTCCACTCTACTCCCCTTCTCTCTACTCCACTCTACACCACTCCCCTCTACACCACTCCACTCTACACCACTCCACTCTATTCTACTCTACTCTACTCTATTCCACTCTACTCCACAATACTCCACTGTACTCCACAACATTCCACAACACTCCACTCCATGACATTCTGCTCTAATCCACTCCAATCCCTGACACTCCACTCCACGACGCTCCACTCTATGACACTCCTCTCCACTCTGCATTACTCCACAACCCTCTGCTCCATTCTACATGACTCAACGACACTCTACGCCACTCCACTCTGACACTCTACTCCAATCTACTCTATGACACTCCATGCCACTCTCCTCTACACCACTAACGTTTAACTATGCTGAACAGGGGTCATGCTGGTCTACACAATGACTAAAACACAAGCAAAGCTAATAGCTCTTGTATGCACAAGACCTATTGGCTTTGCCAAAGCTTGATTTTATTATTATCATTTTAGCAATGAGGAACACCATCCACACTGCAATACAGGATGGCTACAAGTCATTGCCAAAGTCGCCATGCTGTACAGCATAAACAAAGGCTATGACAGAACCAATAGTCTCAAAGGTGAGATTTATTGACTTTGTCAATGCTTGTTACCTCTTCGCACAACACCTCTGTGATTCTGAGCAAATCAGTTCATCTCCTCAAGCGTACAAAAGAATTCCTATCACATAAAGAAAGCAAGTGGGCTCATGTCCATGTCTTAGTGAAATGCATTTGGAAGAAGATAACATGTCACAATAATAGCAGATAACATCTGTTGTCACAATAAACATCCATTTCAAAGGAGAAAAAGACTTTTTTGAAGTGCGTGTGACATAGTAGAACATAGCTGCAAAGATGTTCAACAAGTACTACAAGGAAGAAGAAAAAATGAAAGTAGTGCCTCAATCAATCACAGCACGATCAGTGGAAGAACCGCAATCAAACAGAAGCAATCTGTACTTGGTCCATGCTCCAGCCGAAAAAAGAGGAAGTGATGTCAACACTCAAGGGCCAATTAGAAGGCAAGAAATAAGAGTGACAATGAAACAAACAAATGTTTAGCAATGGGCAGGTTGCAAGCCCCTTGATTTATACAATAGCTCATGCAGTGCATGAATTGTCGCAGGTGGGACAAAAACATGAAGATAGCAAAGTCCTTTGCCCAAAACAGTATTCTTATTGCTATGTTGGTGTGCCGAAACTATTATTCATATCAGGTAAAAGAAGGACAAAGCTTCACCTACATTACATGCACCATTATCGTCAGGTCTGCTCCGTGACAACAGTACAGAGCGTGCACTGTGGCAGATGAATTTTAGGGAAGAAAGAGTGTGATACATTGTGCTAATACCCTAAGAATTCTTTCTCTAGTGACTTTGTTGTTGTAGCTGACTGTCCTTGGAGTGTAGGAACTGCCTTAACAAGGGTGTGTCATTGCCTCAAACCAGATTATGATCACTGTCGAATAGCATAGGAGTATGATATGCAAATGTAGGTAGAGTGGAGCATGGATAAAACTATATTTTCTGTTATGGTCAGTGTGAAGTGTATTCCACAGTGTGATGGAGTTTAACTCAATTATTGTTGCTTGTATGAGTGGTGTGATGAAGTATGAACTAAAAAGTGTGTTTAGGATGCGTTAAACAGTGGCAGACTTTGGCATCATTTGAAGAAATAAATAACGCCTTGTATTGTATTATATTATGTTATTTGTATAGCGTTTACTACCGCTACGTGGGTGTTTACCCAGAATATTGGAACCAAAAATATTGTGACACAAAATATTGTGTCAAAAATATCAAGGACAAAAATATTGTGAAGGTAAACCTCTATAGCTAAGTAAAGTTTTACTAAATATAACTCCTCATATATGTACCTTGAATATATATATATATATATATATATATATATATATATATATATATATAACAACTCTCCTATTCTTAAGGCTGCTGAGAACCATACCGAAGTTCATTTTCGGCGGCTGCCCGTTGCCCATTATCGCCTTCATAAGCACACAGAGTTGGTTCCACTCAGGCAAACATGGCGCTCTTGCTGGTGGTGCGTCGCTTGCGGCAGATCCAAGCCGCTGGACATCAAACAACTCTCCCCCTTAAAAGAGAAATAGCCGCACTCCACAACGATTACGATCTTTGATTTATTAAAGCACAGCACGGCAGTCCTAACATGTTTCGGTCACACTTGACCTTTTTCAAAGGTTTGCCTTGACACCGTTGACACCATTGACGGTGTGTGTGTATATATATATACACAGACACACACACACACACACACTATGGGATTTAAGATGGAAAAATTCCCTTTTTTTTCACCCTTTTTTCTCGGCACCCGCTTGACAGATCACCCCCAAACTTTACATCCACAACAAGAATCACGGGCACACTTTGTTTGGAATATTTTGTACCCAGAAGACAAGGTCAGGCCCCGGGGTATGGGGTCCCCAGGGCTGAAATCGTCCACGGAGGGGGGGCAGTGTGGCCCTTCTCCCCAATAAAATTACATAAATTAAAAGGCCAGGCCCCCGGGGATGGGGTCCCTCGGACTGAAATTAGCCTGGGGAGGGGCTGTGCAACTCCCCACCCCTATTGCATCTAGGTTGGGCACAAGGCCATGGGGTCGCCGGGGCCGAAATCCGCCCAGGGAGGGGAGACATGCGCCCCCCCCAGATAAAATGTTTTTTGTAAAAGGCCGGGCCCCGTGGGGTGGGGTCCCTAAGGCCTCCCCTAATGAAAAAGCTTTTTTTTAAAACATCTGCCCCTAGAGGAAGCCACTGAGGCCCCACCCACTTTCTCAACCTCTCTGCAAAGGGGCCCCCTAGCGCATAACTTATTTGGGAGGTGAAGTCCCCTTGGCTGGTGAGGGCCCTTGGGGGCCAACAACCCCTCCTGTTACCTCCATTAAGTCCCACACAGCAGGATTGCCTAGAGGTGATCCAATGCCCACCCCCTTTCTCCACCACTATGCAAACGCGCCTCCTGGTGCACTACTGTGTGGGGGATGAAGTCACCTTAGATACTGATGGTCCTTGGGGATCAACAACCCCTCCTGTTACCTCCTGTAGGTCCCACACAGTTTAATTGCTGAGAACTCATGGGAGGGCCCTCCCCTTTCTCCACCACTCTGCAAATGCGTCTCCTGGCGCACTACTGTTTGGGGGATGAAGTCCCCTTGGCTGCTGAGAGTCCTTTGGGGGCAACAGCCCCTCCTGTTACCTCCAGTAAATCCCACACAGCGGGATTGATGAGAGATCGTCGGAGGCCCATCCCCTTTCCCCACCACTCTGCAAACGTGCCTCCTGGTACACTACTTGCTGGGGGATGAAGTCCCTTTGGATGCTGAGGGTGCTTAGGGATCAAGCAGCCCTCCTGTTACCAGCAGTAAGTCCCACACAGCGGGATTTCTGAGAGCTGGTCAGAGGCCCCGTCCCCTTTCTCCAACACTCTGCAAACATGCCTAGTAGTTTTAAAAAAACATAGAAATTCACTTACAAACCATAGGTTACAGAGATGTTATAGTTAGGAAATAGAATTAACATTTTTTTTTGAAATTCACTCAAAAAACAAAAGGTTACAGGGACTTTATAGTTAGGAAACAGATTATTAAAAGGTACAATTTCAATGAAAAAAACAAAGGTTACAGGGACATTATAGTTAGGAAATAGAATTATAAAAACCATAGAAATTCACTGAAAAAAACATCTTTATCACATGTTCCTCTGCATGCTAAGACAGCATGGTGTATCAGTGATGTCATCAGTGATGTCTCTGGCCATGTCATGAGTGATATAATATGTGAGGACGTAAGCATTGCATTGTGGGGGTGTAAGTTATAGTTAGGTCATGTAACTATAAATGCTGAATTTCTATGGTTTTGTCAGAGTGAAATGTGAGCCTAACTATAACGTCCCTGTAACCTTTGGTTTTTTCAGTGAATATATATATATCTATGAAGGTACGTAGATGTAGAGGTAAGCATAGCAAAACTGTACTTATCTATTTGCACTTACCTTCTCGATATTTTGGTCCTCAATATTTTTGGCACGATAATCTATCTACACAATAATTTTGGTTCCGATATTCTGTCAGTGATCCTGCTACGTGGAGCACTGAGGCATTTTTCCATATGAGTAGCATGCTAAACTGGCATGCTAAACTGTGTGGATGGAAGAGTATTGTCTTTGTTTTTAGCTTATACGAGAAGTGCTTCCATGTTGTGCGTACTATTGACCACCGAGGTGCGATTATCGTGCAATGGAATGCAGCCCATAACGGTGTGATGGATGACAAATTGTGTACTTTTTTATAATATGTATTATACTGGCTGTTCTAAATAGCTCTCCAGCTATCAATATTGTGTTGGTAATTTATCTTCTATGTTCTCAAACCGATTTTCTATGCTGGCTGAGGTAGTATGTCATCCACTTTCATTTTATGGATCGGCAAGAGAAGGGCATCTGAGATCTGTCTGGAAAGGCTGTGTTACAGTCCTCCTTTATATGATTGCCATTACAAGGTGTCAATGGAAGAAGAGATTTACCAAGATGGACTGCATTATCATCATTCTTTTGTCAATATGAGATATCAGTTGTCAGAGTAGGTGATTATATGGAACCTGCAGGCTGGCCTATGTTGGGTCCTCTGGTGAACAGCAATTCATGGCAGATTTCTTTGGTCTCTGTATGCTTGCATGGGCACAACTGAGTGCTTATGTAAAAGTTTATGTATAGCCTGTATCTGCACAATTCAGTTGCCAGCAAGGATCCACTAGTCCTATCATATATTATGTGTCTTTCCCATTGATGGATGAGGGAGCAGGCAATACATGTTGTAAGTGATATCATATGGTGACATGCATTATTTCAAATTGATACTGGAAGGATGGTCATGGAGACCAGACTGGGTCTCCAACTTTTTCTGTATTGAGAGCAACTCATGTTCAATGAAACGCATTGGCAGCTACTAATATTATTAGTGCTGTATAATGTAATTTTTTTTTTATGTATCATACTTCAACCTAGCAAAAACATTCTAATTTAATAAGCTGGGCTGCACACAGGTGAGCTACTCAGAGGTAGCTGGAGAGCTACAGTAGCTCACGAGCTACTGGTTGGAGACCCCTGGACCAGAGTAACTTCCCTCTCTCTTGTGGTTAGAGGCAGAAGGGTGAGCATAATTAATGTTTATTTCCTGAAGTCAGTTTAATTGAAAGGTGTACATTTTTAATGTAATTGTTGAGCGGTAAAAGCATGAGATAAGTGAAGCACACAAGAGGCATTGCAAATATTTTGCAATATACACCATGCTGTCTTAGCATGGGGAGGAACATGGAAGGAGCACTATCAGAAGGACCAAGGTCTTCTATTTAGAGAAGACGTAGAGGGCAAATGAAACCTGTGCACAGAGCTAATTCTTTCAAGATAACCAGCATCTTGATCTTACAAACTCACATCCCAGTCCTGCTTTGGTATGGCTTTCCTCTTCTTTATTTTTCTTTCTTCCTCCACAGGAAGCACAGGAGCAATTTACCCTCACAAACAACATTTCAGCTGGGGTCGGGGTAGGATCACGGTTTGTGTTCCAGCTCCTTGAATGGCGCACAGTGCGTCCTCTTCACACAGATCTCTAATTGTCCCATATCAATTTTAGCCAGACTGGTGAATGGCGTTTAATAACAATCTGCAAAAACGTTCCTAGAAGTGGACAAATGAGAGATTAGGTAAGATATCCCACAATCCACCTGCATCAGGGTGTAAAACAGGTATCTAAGAGCCATGCCACTATCCAATAAATGTTATTTTTTCACGTGTCCCCTCCAATTACTTAGTAAGATGCTGCAGTTGTGATGTGTGACACTCTGAATCCCCTCATATGGCAGCTTTAAGGTGCTTAATTTAGTTTAAGGTCATTGTCCGACACACAGCAGAGATGCTATTACACTATGCAATTTTTGGAAGATCCAACTACAGATCTGCTCAAACACCCTATTGAATACATAACGACACCCAAGTGATAACACCATCTTTATCAGGGATACTCTACTCATCACAAAAGGGCCTTGCAGATAGAACTAACATAATAACTAATCTGTAATAATCTGGTCCTCCATCGGGTCACATCCAACAAGCACCCTACTATTTCCAATTCTGAAAGGCACCAAAGGAGTCCTCTCATCCACCAGTACTTGGGTCTACTATACGACTTCACCCCCAACCATGGAAGCTGCAAGATAAATAATCCTGCAACTGGTCATGGCTCGTTAACCCCCTGTTGATGGGCGAGTAAGGGTTCAAAATGCATTAGGGATTGGATAGTTAATTGAGTAACAAAGAATGAATATAAGAAAGTATTAATATACAAAGTATGAACACCAAATAATAAACATACCACTGAAGAAAATCCAAGAGTTCATTGACTTTACTGACACAAATATTACATAAGAAATGACTAAAAGAGAAGACCAAATGGTACCAAGAAAGTAGTGCACCCAAGAAAGACACTAAACCACCGCTGGGATGTGCAGACTGAATGCCTGGTCTCAGTAGTCATTTGAACTCTATTCTGTTCAATATAACTTTCTTGCTCATGTGCTATTGTAACGCTCTGTTATTTAACACCAGCGGTCTGCTATTGCAAATTGGTCTTTGGGTAGATATCCCACCCCCCTCCTTTAGGTCCACACCCCTAGGCTTACAGATTAGACTTGGACAGAATGGTCTGCAACCCAGACAGTCATCCATACTCATCAATGATCTGGAACATTAGAGGACTATGTCAACGGGGTCTCTCAAATACACCAATGTATCATTGGTATAATGTGATATAAAATGTAAATTGGTCTATCTTAATCCCCTCCTCCCCAGCTCCCTTCTGCATACATAGATGAGGCGTTGACAAAGGACATCCTTGACGGGCGCCGCGCTCTTGTGTATGTGCATTGTCATAGTGTGTACCTAGAGTAGCTCGGGGCACATGCGAAGCGTGGTGTGTACCTAAGGCAATGTTCTCTAGGTGCGCATGATACAACCCTATTAAATCATACCAGTCCATACTGGCAGTGCAATTTTATACAAATATGCAGTACACATAAATTATGCAAGTGCTGAAAACAAAATGAACAATAAATGGAAAAAACGCAAATTGTAACCGGGCAAGAAAATAACTGGGATAGTCTCCTACTTCAAAGGTTCTGTAACAACATGGGTAAGACGTGAAGGAACAAAGCCCACCCTCCCTGGCGGGAAGCAAGGGAAAAATAAATTAAATCCAGGACTGCAAAAATAGATCATTAAAAAGTTGAGGGCTTGTTAATCAAATGTAATTACATCTCCAGCCCCTGTGGGCCGAGCTGCTGCGGCCCGGAGTTCATTGGCAAATGAGCCAGGTTAAAATGAGGTCTTGTGACCTGAAGGTGACCTCGGATGCTGTTTGCGCACGCCAGCCCAGTCTGAGTGGCCTTGGCACCGTTCAGGTGTAGTGCACATGATTGACAGTGACTCTCAGCAGTGTGTGAATGACAAAATGAAACCTGACGCAGACTGCACAGCATCCATGGTTGAGGATTTGCACATCTACATGCCAGGCAGGGGTACAGGTGGGCAGCAACTGCAGAGCCTCAGCAATGACAGAAAGGCTGGGTGGACAATGTGCCATCGCAGCACCCTGCTGCTCAAAGTTCTGATCAAGTGTGACCCGACGAAAAAGGAAATTGGAAGTCCTCAAGAAAGGCTGCTAGACATGGGGCAAAATTACTCATAGCAAAATCAAATGCACTATACACAAATGAAATCTAAACAGAAGTTAATTTGGGAAAGTTATAAAATGGTTTATTAAATAGTTCACAATTAAAGAGGTAAAATCATACTACCACAATACACTCGACGACAATTGGGCCTGCGTTATGTTCAATCATAGGGGGATAGTCCCAAGAACGCGTGTTAACTATCGCCAAAATCGCTCAACGCACCTTCTCACATCGCAGTCCATCGCGGGAAAATAACACTGTGTTAACGCAGCATTCACAACCCGGCGGCACCATGCGATAGCCCCACGATAACGCGACAAATACCCGTGTTAAAATCAACGCGACACCGAAAAAATGCGAAACCCCAATGCGAAAAAAGGTGCGATGACCCCAATGGCGATACAAAAATCAGCGAAAACCAGCGACAGGCCTGCGATTCCCACGCACCATGCATGAGAATGCACTATAAAAGCAGAGAAAAAAAAAGACAAATAAATGCAACTGCGTACCACCATGGACGCACCCGGACCGAGTGCACAGGACAACGCGAACCCCACAAGCCCCACAGACGACCAGCCAGGAACCCCGGGGCCGGGGAAGGTCAAGGAGAAGAGGAAGAGGGATAAGGGGTTCAGTCCGCAGGAAAACCAGATCATAGTCACGGAGGAGACAGACCACAACCAACAACTGTCCGTCACCTCCACTGTGTCATCGGCAACACAAACGGAAACATGGCAGTACATCGTGAACAAAGTGAATGCAGTCGGAGTGTCAAGGAGGACAATGGAAGAGGTCAAGAGGTGCTGGAATGATGTGAAGGGCAAAACCAAGAAGAAACACTATGCCAACTTCAAAGCAGCAATGCAGATTGGAGGTGGGGGACCAGCGGCACACCAGGTGCTGGATGACAGTGAGAAATGGTGGCCACAGTCATCAGTCGGGATACGGTGCCAGGAGTTGGGGATCGGGACACTACTCAACATGACCTGACACAACATCAACAGGGTTAGTACCAACCAGGGACTGAGGGGACGGGGGGAGATGGGCACAATGACACACATGCACAATTAAGTACAGCACACTGCACACCCACAATGACTCTGGAACATGTCCCTGATCCCCGTGCCACACAGCAGCACACATACAGATACTCAGGGAATGTGTGTCGCATTGAATTTATTTGCACATGCTGTGCCTGTGGTCATTTTGCACTGTCTCATGATTGCCAAGCACTGACACAATGTGATGTCCTCATGTGAAGAAATTGTCAATGATGTTGTTCCTACGGGCTATTCCTGCTGCAGCTGCAGTGGGGTGTGGTCCACCTGCCTCATCTTCCTCATCATCTTCCGGTGCATCTGGCACACGTAACCATGGGGCATTGGTGCGTACACATATGTTGTGCAACACACAACATGCAACGATCATCTTGCACACGATGACAGGGCTGCACAGGAGCCTCCCACCTGTGATGTCCAGGCACCTGAAACGTGACTTCAACACGCCAAAAGTGCATTCCACGATGCCCCTGGTGCATTTGTGGGCCGCATTGTACTGCCTCTGGGCCTGTGTGTTCGGGGCTTGGAGGGGTGTCATCATCCCAGGGCAGAGTGCATATCCCTGATCACCTGTGACAGGGCAGAGAGACATGAGTCAATAGTTGGTTCTGCATGATGTGTTGGCAGGCTCACTAGTTCATTGGCATGTGATATATGTGTCATAGTGATTCCGGTTTGACATGTACTGCTAGTAGCAAATGAGCGCCATCAATGTGCGTTACGTAGCCTCACTGCTGCTCCACCCTCCCCCCGAGCCTATTTCCTCATGTGCGCTGCGCGCTTGCATCAACTGCACTCCTACGGCACACCATTGTAATGACTGTCTGCGCATGTCCACAAGCCTAACAACAACACTGTGATGTTGTGCGTTGAAGGCGGTCAGCCACGTGTGTGTAGGCCTATGGCAAGGATAGGGCAGACACAGATGTGGAGTACATGGCTGGCCGAAGTCGCGATGGGGTCGAGGCAAGACCTTTGGCTCATGCTGCGGTAATAGCGATACACACACAACAGTTGGCATGTATGATCCCGGACCCCGAGCGGGCTTGCGCTCATTCATAAATCCCTTCATCCAAGCCCGCACTCGAGGGCATGTTACATTGCAACTTTGCCCATTGCAGGACAGGTGGCGCCGACACCACAACAAAGATACACGCATCAGGTACCAAACTGGCATGCCCAACACTTAACCACGCCCAGAGCCCCGGGGTGATCATCCACACCCCTACGCTGGACTGCAGTATACCATCCCACTCCGGCAACGCCTACAGAGGGGTACGACACAGCTACATGTCCCAGGTCTACCCCACTGCCTGAGGTGACATGGTTGCGTCCGCTGTACACAGCACAATGCAATGTGGTCGGGCCCGGGGCCCTCATGCACACACAATGACCACACTGACACACTTAGATAGTTCGTGGAACTGGCTACGGGCACGTGCGCCCGGTCCCTTCATTGCCAGGGTCACATGTCCAGTGATGCCTGTTCTGGATGGGTGTGGGGTGAGTGTAAGCCAGCCCTCAGGGAGTTGTTGGCGCTGGCATCAACTACAACAGTGATCAGACAATCAGAAGTTCAAAGTTCAAACAGCAAGGGTCCACGACTTGAGCTGCACAGAGTTAGTGGCCACTGATGCACTGCGGCCGGCACAGGCACACCGCCTCGGGACGGTGACTACCGGTGCACTGAGGTAGGGCCACGAGAGCTGAGCGGGTTCTCGTCAATGTCCAAGGTGATTGTCGCAGAGGGTTTTGGGGGATAGTGGAAGGTGTTCTTCCAGGGCATGATACAGAGGGCAGTACCAAGCAGACACATGCAATATGGAGGAGATGAATGCTACAGACTCATGTTCAACACCAAGTCATTACCAGCCACATGATGATGAAGACAACCCCCAGGCCATTGACTGAGACGCCACCAAAGTTCAACCAGAGGGTGTCCATGAATTTCGGGGCACAGAGTTAGTGGCACCAGAGCTGAAAGGGGATGCAGTCTGCGATGAGGCCTGTACAATGATATAAACTCTGCCATAAATAGATCAAGGCTCAGTTCCAAATGTGTCACCTACTTGACCGTAGTGTGGGCCGGAGGCAGCGGTCAGCAGGTGCCCCCAGCCACGTGTCCTTGGCTTGCGATGCACAGAGTCAGTGGCACCAGGGCAGTTGTTGGTGGGGTTCGGTCACCTCCGTAACGAGGATCCTGTTCGTCATCCGGACTGAATCGCATCTTCCTCTTACTCCTCTCCTAGCATGCAATGATATGGACTCTGCCATTGTAAAATCAAGACTCAGTTCCAAATGTGTGACCTACTTGACCGCAGTGTAGGCCTGAGGCAGCGGTCAGTGTGGGGCAACGGCTGTTCAGGCAGCTCCTCCTGGTACTCTCACACACGACGTTGGAATGCCATGTGCCGATGATTTGTGGTTGACGGAGGTAGTGGCACCAGAGCTGTGCGTGTGTGCAGCCTGCGACGATGCCGTGTCCTGCCTGGTACGGATCGTATTGGATTTGTGTGAGGCCTGCTGGACCGCAGGGTAGGCAGTACACAGGTGAACCCTGCGGTGCTGGGCCGCAGTGTAGGCCAAAGGCAGTAGTCAGCATGGGCCCACAGACACGTGTCGTTGGAATGCTATGCACATAGTCGGTGGCACCACATCGTATGGAGTACGGTGATATAAACCCTGCAATAAACGTATGTACTCTGCCATTGTATGATCAAGACTCAGTTCCAAATGTGTGACCTGCTGGACCGCAGTGTAGGCCGGAGGCAGCGGTGGAGTACGTCAATGAGAAAGGAGTAATGGGGGGCCTGTGTCGCGGAGGCAGTGATGGTCTGAGGAGGCTGCCATGGTCGCAGCCCTCGGGCTTGGAGCTTGCACCGGCACGTGGTGGGCCCTCTTTGACACACGCCGGTGTCGGCAGGTGAGCAGTAGGGCCTGGCTGCGCTGGGGTGGGCATGACACGTTTTGGGACCAGCGGCCTGGGGTGCAGCAAGCGCACAGGATCGCAGGCACCGCTGCTCATGGCGTCGGCCTCATGGCGGGGTGAGAGGCGCTGCCCTGGCAGACACGTTGGCCATTCCAGAAGAGAACCACGCCCAGAGTAACGGGCTTTTTATTCACACCCCTAAGCTGGCCTGGCGTACGCTGGACCAGCCCACTACGCGCAGGCTTACAGGGGGGGACGTAACAAGCTACATTTCCGCATTGTTCCCCGCTGGCTGCGGTTACATGGTTGCGTCCACTGTCCAGTGCACTCCAGGCACCAGCAGTGTATGTCGACATGGAAGTGTCTGTGGTCTGCATACTGTGGTCTGTCCAGCACATCCACTCCACACTTGGCATTGTGTGCATTCTTATTCATGGGTCACTTGCCTCCTTCGCACATGCCGCGTTCCCACCTCTCCCCACATTCTGCTATTGTGTGGCTGAGGTGCCATGCCGTTGATGGCTTGTGTAGATGGCTAGCCCAGGTTGCCACAGTAAGTAGTGTTGTCGTGTTTTGAATGTGGAGATGTTGGTTGTCATGTTGTATGTGATTTTGTGACGTGTGCATTCCCAGAGTTGTGTGTTGTCTGGATGTGGTGTTGAGGTGTGTGGTGGGTTCCGTTGGTACTTACCGACGAGCAGTGCATTCCCATAGGTGGCATCCTGAAAGCGCTGGTTGATGATGGACAGTCGGAAGATGAAGGAATCATGCACACTACCAGGTAATTGTGTGCAGTGGCGGCAGGGGGCACAAGGAGTACATGTGTGCAGTCTATTGCCCCCAAGACGTGGGGAAAGCCAGCTATGGCGTAGAAGCCTTGCTTGATCTCCAGCTGTTCCTGCGCAGTGTGTGGGAAGTAAAGTTGCTGGGGTACCAAGCTGATGATGGCATCCAGGACAGGTGTTAGGAACATTGACAGGGCTGGCTGTGAGACTACTCCGACTCTGGCAGTTGTTGGTTGGAAGGTCACAGAGGCCAACAGGTGCAGCACGGCTAGCAGCTTTGTCTGCGGAGGGATGTTGGTTCTCCACTGTGTTGGTACCGTCAGCCTGTGGGCAATGATGGTCAGGATGCGTAGGATGATTGTCCTTTTGAGCCTGTAGTGGGCAATGACTTCCTCTGGCGTTAAGTCTCCCAGGCTGTTGCGATTTCGGAAGGTCCGGTGTCTTTGTCTGCGCTGCCTCTGTGGTAGTCTGGTGGGGGGGGGGGCCTGGAGGGGTGGGGGTCCTGGCGGTGGTGGCAGTGGGTGTTGTGGCCCTCTTGGCGCTCCGAGCTGCATGATCAGTAGCTCCATGGCATCTGTTGTTCTTCTGGTGTGGCTGTGGGCTGGGCTCCCTTTTATGGTGCAGGTTGTCGTCCGACTTAACACCAGGTAGGAGCAGGTGTTAAATCCATACTGCTAACGCGCCTTATCGCATGTTTTTGACTGATATCGCCGTTCTGGCTGGTCGTTGGGAATGTTGCGAAGTGGTGTTTCCACGGGTTTTTGCACGGGAACGCCTACTCTGCATCTCATTAGCGTTAGTTGCCGGTGTCATCCGTGGCGATGTTTTTAGCGGCTGCTTTCGCAGGACTATTGGTGATATCGGCTGTTAGCACCAGCTTGTGAATGGTGCGATGAATTTATCACCACTTTGGCTGCGATAAAGTGCCGCTAACACGGCGATAAGTCCTTGAGAATATGCCCCATAATGTTTTTTTATAACACGTATATCATGTATATTGCCTCGTAGCACTCTTCGTGGTTGCATAGTTTCTCGTCGGCATCTGCCATTGTGTCTGCTGTGTGTAATCAAGGGTCACAGAAATAATCGTTTCTGGTTGGATTTGTGAAGCAAGGGCATGTGTCAGTGTGAGTGAGCCATAACATTCTCCCTGCATCACCTTTAACAAAGGTGTTGATCTACAGCATGTGCTGGGATGGGCTGCAGGAGCTGCTTCACTTTGTCAACTTCATGGCTTTGGTGTTGGATTTGGGTGAGTAAGATTGTGTGGCCTGTGTTATGTGTTCTATTGTTGTTACAGTCGTTGTGTTTATAAGAAATATATTTAAGGGTGTAGAAAATCTGATAGACAATTATATTATTATATTGTTACGGTGTTTTATGGATTATCTGAAGGCTTTATGTTTATAGGGCCTGATTAAGAGTATAGGGGTTAGTTAACACACCAAAATCTGCATGATACGGTACATACCGTATACTTACCCCCTTTAAATTTCGTCAGGTTTGACCTGCCGAAATTTAATGAAGGGTGAGTTATTTAACATATCTTATGATTATTGGTTGCTTTAAATACCTGCACCTCATAATTGAGACCATACATAAACAGGGGTTTACGCATGAGTCAGAATTAACAGACCCACTTGTAATCAGGCCGTATGTTTAGTTGACTCTGTGTCAGAAGAGTATATGAGGGCTGAGATACACTCTTCAGGGACCACTGCTAAGCCTACTAGATTGTGTTGGTGCTATGTTGTGTGCATGACGGTATTTAAATGTTCAGATGAAGTGTGTAATGAGCTTTGTTATTGTGGACTTGGATGAAAATAAGAAGAATGTTCTACTGTTGCAAAGTATCAAAGTGCCACATATGTGGATATGATGCTGAACTGAATATTTGAAGGGATGGATGAACTGAAGTACATGAACAAAGAGTCATGTATCAGAGAAGAATGTATTTTTTTGTTCAGAACATGTTTATATATTTTATAAGGGGCAAAACATTTTTACATTCGTTACAACAATACAAAGTACAATTTGTATAGTGTAGATCCCCATACCATTGTGAATCCTCAACATATTTGTATGGTCGCCATGATTTGCATAAAGAGCATTTATTTCCCTTGTAGTGTCTTCCACATAATAGTCAAGGCATTTCTAATCATGTTCCCCAGATCTTATAAAAACTTCTTAGGGCACCCCAGTGCAGAGTACACCACGCTTTCCATTATGCAGCTCTTGTCTACTCTATACCTTATCTCCACTCCCTGAGCATTGGGGGGCATGTGCTCTCCATTTTCTCACTATGCCCCTCTTGGTGATCAGGCACCCCAGTCCATTGAGTGTACGTGCTGCCCTACTTCCATCTATGTCGTCTTTGAGTCCCAAAAGGGCCACCTTGGGTCTTAAGTCAATTATTTGTCCTATAATCTTGGTGTGGTATTGTTTAATCTTTGTCCAGTATGGTTTTATACTAGGACAATTCCAGCTCACATGTAGCAAGGCGCAGCAGGCCTTCCTGAGTTACTGTATGTGTGTGAGTGGTTTTGTGGATGTGTAAGTAGCTGTATGGGTCTGTGAGCTGCTGTGTGAGTGGCTGTTTGGGTGAGTAAGTGGTTGTGTGAGTGGCTGTATGAGTGAGCGAGTGTGGGTGTCAGTAGTTGTATGGGTCTGTAAATGGGTATGTGAGTGGTTGTGTGGGTGTGTGAGTGGGTATATGAGAGGTTGCATGGGGGTGTGTGAGTGGTTCCATGGATGATATCAGTGATGTAATTTGAGATGTGATCAATGATGTCACTGACTATGCCATGAGTGATGTAATATGTGAGATCATAAGCAGTGCATTGTGAGGGCGTAAGTTATAGTTAGCTTAGGTAACTATAACTGCTGAATTTCTATATTTTTTTTACAAGTGAAATCTGAGCCTAACTATAACGTCCATGTAATCTTTGATGTTTACAGTGATTTTCTAAAGTTTTTTAAATTATATTTCCTAACTATAACATCCTTGTAACCTTTGTTTTTTTAACGAATTTCCATGTTTTTTAGATGTTATTTCCTAACTATAACATCACTGTAACCTTTGGTTTTTTAAGTGAATTGCTAAGGGTTTTAAAAAAAATTATTTACTAAATATTAGCAATAACCTTTGACAGTGAGTGTGAGAGTGAGTGCATGAGTGTCTCAGTAAGTCTGTAAGTGGTTGTGTGAATCTCTGAGTGGGTGTGTGAGTCAGTGTGAGAGTGTCTGAGTGGGTCTATGAGTGGGCATGTGAGTGTCTGAGTGCTCTCTGTTTTGCCCTCTTCTGCTTGTTCTTTGCTCTTTTTCAGCCTTTTTTTGGCTCACTTCTGACCTTTATTTTGCCTCTTTCTGCTCAATGCTGACCTTTATTTTGCGTCTTTCTGCTCGTTTCTCACTCTTATCAGATCTTTATCAGACCATGATCAAACCTTTATTTTGCCTCTTTCTGCTCGTTGCTGATCTTTATTTTCCCTATTTCTGCTCGTTTCTCTCCTTTATTTTGCTTCTTCCTGCTCATTTCTGATCTCTATTTTGCCACTTTCTGCTCGTTTCTGACCTTTATTTTTGCCTCTCTCTGCTCATTGCTGACCTTCATTCTGCTTCTTTCTTCTCGTTTCTCACATTTATTTTGCCTCTTTCTGCTCGTTGCTGACCTTTATTCTGCCTCTTGCTGCTCATTTCTGACCTCCATTTTGCATCTTTCTGCAAGTTTCTGACCTTTATTCTGCCTCTTTCTGCTTGTTCCTCACCTTTATCTTGCCTCTTTCTGCTCATTGCTGACCTTAATTCTGCCTCTTTATGCTCATTTCTCACCTTTATTTTGCCATTTTCTTCTCTTTATCCCCCGGGACCGCGGGGGGCAACTCAAGGCCCCCGTGGTCCAAGGCGGTTCCCCACCTCCTGCGGGAGCTGGCATTGCTCTCACAGGCAGGGAGCTGCATGTTGGAGCTGCTAAACATGCAGACTGAGAGCAATCGTTTTGTCTGTTTCCCTGCCCCCGGGCAGGGAAACAGACTAAACTTCTGCCTCCAGCAACCAAAAGCATTTTGTCAGCTCTCACGTGCTGGAAGCGGAGTGTTTGCTCTGACTTGGCGGTAGCTGTCAAGGGTCCCACCAAGTCCCAGCAAACAGATACGTCCCGGGGGTGGGCACTACGGGACATAGCAGGAACTGGCCCTGGGGGGTTGGCAGTCAGTAGGGCCATTATTGGCTCCTTTTTACTTTCATGACCCTGCCCTGGGGAGGTGGTGTTCCCCGGGGGTGATAACAGCCTGGGTGGGGGGGCTGCGTAGCCCCTCTCCTTCTTTAAATAAAAAGAAAGCACCACGTGCCCCCCCCCCCAAGCATTGTATTTTAAGCCCTGGGGAGGTGAGGGTCCAAAGGGCTTGGGGTGTCTGCAAAGGCGCTCCCAAGCATTTAATATGTCCCCGGGGCTCATATGAGCCTATGGAGGGGGGTCCACACGGCCCCCCTGCCAAATTTAAATAAAGCCCCGGGGAAGTGGTGGTCCCTGGGCTCAAAGAGCCTCAGGAAGGGGGTCCGTGATCCCCCCTCATTTATATATATATGAACAAGCCATTGTGGTGCAACGCGTTGGTGGTAGTCGTGGTGACGGCTGGAGTGAGGCATCTCTTTGGTTTACATTTGTATATATTCCTTAAGATAACTCTAGATGGCTCTTCGCTCTATACCAGTATTTCACATGAAGATGGTATAAGGGCGATAAAATACTATTTGAGTTCCCGACCCTTAATGCTTTACAGGCACACTGAAATGCTAGTTGACATGCTGAATTGGTGTCTAAAAAAATAACATCTTCCTGTTTGGTAAAGATCTATACCAACAGATGAGAGGGACAGCAATGGGTACCTGCTTCGCCCCCAGCTATGCTAATTTGCATATGGGCTGGTGGGAGGAGCAGGTGCTCGCCACACAGTGGGCCTGAGAAATGTCCGATAACGTGGTCCTTTGGACCCGTTATATCGATGATCTCTTTATAATCTGTGAGGTGATTCACAGTCAGCAGAGGCATTTATTGGGAATATTGACAAAAATGATCTGAATCTGAGTTTTACATCAAATCTTAGCAAGGAGGAAGTCCAGTTTTTGGATTTAACAGTGTACATTGAGGAAGGTAAAATCAACACCAAAACTTTTCGCAAGGAGACTGCGGGTAACACAAGACTGCATGCCCGCAGTTTACATCCTCCCAAATTGGTGAACAGTATTCCTTATGCTGAAAATCTGAGGATGAGGAGTAATTGTAGCTGCCCTGCCCAATTGTATTTAGCTCAAGAACAGCTTAATGACAGGTTTAAACAAAGGGGCTACAGTACGACAGTATTAAAAGCAGCAAGAGACAAAGCCAATGTCAAACCCAGAGAACAGTTGTTATTTGCTGATCACCCAAAACGCAAAGAATCACAAGCACAGGAATCACAATTTCGTTTTGTCACAGGGTACAGTAAACAGCATTAAGAGCTGAGATCCATCATGAAAAAACATTGGATGTACTACGTGGGGATGGTTTCCTGAGACATAAGTTAGGGGGAGGGCCATTAATAACATTTCATAAGGCGAGATCCCTAAGGGAGGCGTTGGTAACAAACAGCCCTGGAATCCCATTGACAACCTGGATCAGTGAAAGCAAGGGCTTCAGGAAATGCCGTAAGTGTAAGGCGTGCAAATAAGGAGAAAATACGACAGAAGTACCCTTACAATTCTCAGACAAAAAGTGACAGATCATGAAGCCTTTGACTTG
This sequence comes from Calotriton arnoldi, assembly GCA_963921515.1. Lineage (NCBI taxonomy): Eukaryota > Metazoa > Chordata > Amphibia > Caudata > Salamandridae > Calotriton > Calotriton arnoldi. Next base: position 1,233,783 of record CAWUFW010002999.1, on the reverse strand, counting down.
CAAAAGTCAATTCGTGGTATATGCCTTGAGATGCAGTTGTTTTAAATTGTATATAGGTAGCACTATTTTACCAGTACACCAGAGGATCTTACAACATGTTAGAGTAATTAAAAACAAAGACCAGGCATACCCCATGGCAAGACATTTCCAACAGTCTCATGAAAACAATCTGGAAGATCTGAGGTATTTTGTATTAGATCAAGTGCCACAAAGACTCAGAGGGGGTAACAGGGAAAGATGCCTGAGACAGCTCGAATCAAGACACATTGTACGTTTTAATTGTAAGATCCCCAATGGACACAACATCGAGGAAGAGCTCTATATACATCTGTGAACACATACATAGGATGGATGGTGGCAGATTTTTACCAACTAATAAGAGACAGGAAAATAAGTATGATCGTTTAGCTCTCTCGTGTACAGACAATTAATGGTATTACACACTTTGGTACACTCCTTTTTAACATTATGACATTTTCTCACATTATTTATTCACATAGCACTTTAAATCTTTTAAACAGTGGTCGGTCCATTGTGTTGGCAAGTAGAAGGACCGGGCACTGGCCCAACACTATATGAGAGGAACAATCAATTGAACAGAGAACTGGCAAGTTCAATGCGGTTCAATTTGAATATGTTTGAAGTGATCACTCCCGTCTTTGGGGATGAAATTGTTGGACACTATGCAAATAAAATAGTGGCGCAATTTAGGCACAACACACAGATCACTTTAATTGTTTTAGAGACATTGTACAGGAGCAACTTTATTAGCATTTGCTTTTAGAGAGTTTTTAGCGGCCCAACTATGGGGTTCGGCAGCCATAACAACAACATCTAGTCTTGGCACTTGCTTGCGAATGCCACACATGTAAATAATAAGACATGTAGAGGATGTTTGATAGGCATTGCCGTAATTCTAGAAGTAATATGTCTAACGCTCATTTGTACATACTATGGGCCTTATGGTCCGATGAATTTGCTCAGTCAATGTCATTTGGGTAGGAATGTAGCACCTGTCATTTTCTTTTGTAATAGACATTGCTCAAGAGTATTTTATAATTATTTGCCTTTAGAGCGTTGCGAACGACCCGGGAAGTTTGGGTCAGATTTCACAAATATGCTGCCAGTTGGGCAATCACCTGTGATGAAAAAAGTGGTGGTTTTAGCATTTTTAACAATGTTGGCGATTTTATACCATTTCTTGCTGTAAGGTAATGGAAAATTATTTCAGTAATTTTGTATATATTTGTCAACGCTCTCTTGCCCATTATATAGATAATAGGGCTTGCTGGTGCTACTCTGTCAATGTCATTGCTTGTAAAAAGGATGCACTGTCACTTTTTTCATTTTTTTTGTTTTAATATCTTTATTGGTATTTTCTGATTTTATCATGACTGGCATCACGATTTTATACAAAATATCCAAATGTTTACAACATAATTACGGAACATATATAAAGAACAGCAGTGTACATTTCAACAGCGTGATATTATTACTAGTGTACTGATTACAAGTACACGTGCCATATGTGAATATGTGTTCTGAGGTTCCTGTGTGCCATTGCTCACAAGTGTCACTACATCATGATTTATAAATTGTAGTCATATCCATTTACATCATGCTTATGACACGTCCGACCGGAGCCGACATAACAATATCCGATATATATGTGGTCCGAGCATACAAAAACCGTCATTCGGACATAATCATCACTTTACTGCAGGAAAAGAATCACATAATGACAAAATAAAAGAGGAAACCACTGAAGGATACCAATAAGACATATTTTCTATAACGTGCAAACAAAACTCAAACTTATAATATAAAAACTGCCATCCGTGGAATATACATAGGGTCAATCCTACATGACTGGGTACGAAGGTGTATTTTCAATACATAGCCATCAAGTGGCTCATCTAGTCCGGAGTTGAATCAGTGCGCATATCTAAATATAATTACAAAACAGCAGAGAGCACCCCTATACCTGAAGACAGATAGGGCATGGGTAACCGCCCACAACTGACCTAGGGGCATATAAGTTTTCTATTCTATGGTCACTTTTTTCATTCTTGTTCAAACTTTAATCACTTTAATGCACTGTCACTTTAAAATTTGAAACTGCTATAAATAGTTTAAAAAATGGCGGCGAAACAGGTTTGACAAAGACCTGGATTAGCGTGGCTCGATTATAAATCCCTTTTCAGCTATCCCGAGTGTGCTGGAGTCTGTTTCTTATAAGGGAACAGTAGTTTTGTTAAGATATATATATATATTGGGTCATTCACGCCGTCTTCATGAATAAAGTGGTTTTGTTAAACTCACCCTCGTGGAGTGCTGCTTTAAAGCTCGGGGCTTTTTTTTTTTGAGGAATTAATACACGGCGCTTCCGGCCGTGGAAGCAAGCACCGCCACTTAAACTGGACAAGGTCTGCAAGGCTGGTTATCTAATTGCAGCATCTACGCAGCACGGGGGTTAACAGAATGGGAAGCGGATGACATGACCTGAGGCCCACCGGAGGGCTGTAAAACAGACTTGAAATCGGCAGAAAAAGAACGTTGGCAAATAAATGACTATACTGGAATAGAAGAATTGGGACTTCTACTCCCGGCATATCGCTTATTGGAAAGTGAGTGCCAAAAAGGGTAAAAGATGTGGAGGTCCATTTCATGTTTTACCAACTGCCGCCCTATGATTAAGGTGCTTGTAGCATTGAAACGCGTCAGGGAGAAGGATTGATTGGGTCATTCATGCCGTCTTCATGAATAAAGTGGTTTTGTTAAACTCACCCTCATGGAGTGCTGCTTTAAAGCTCAGGGCTTTTTTTTTTTTAGATATATATATGGTGGTTCGTGAATCCTTTGTGGCTAAAGTGGTGTGGATTGGCGCTGCGAGCAGACGAAGGATTTTGGTGATTATATATATATATATATATATAAATATATATATATATATATAAATATATATATATCTATATACACACGTCGTGTTAGGGGTTGCTTTTATTCATTTCAGGTTGGCTTGGATGGTATTTTACCAATCCAAAACTGTAATATTGTGCCTGGAGTGGTAAAAGGCTTTGGCCATTTTACAGCTCAGCATGGATAGCACTGGGCTAATCCTATGCTTAAAGACTTTGCTGTAGAAATGGCAAAAGACTTTGTCCCTTTCTATCTTGGAGTAGATGGCACTGTGCTAATCCTACGCTTAAAGATTTTGATAGAAAAGCAGACATTTGAGGTGAGCAAATTTGGAGTGTTGCTGGTGTTGAGAGTGCTCTATATTGGAGCTACTTTCCACCTAAACTTGAGAACTACCTAGAGTTCTCTGCTTCTTTTTTGCATAATTTATGTGTCATTCTATGCCTGAAAGGGCTTTGTTTTGACTTATACTGGGTGCTCCCTTGTGTCTGGACAAAGCTATACCTCTCTGAAGAGCTCTAATGAGAGCGAAACACATGTCAGGGGTTGCTTCTATTCATTTCAGGTTGGCTTGGATGGTATTTTACCAATCCAAAGCTGTAATATTGTGCCTGGAGTGGTAAAAGGCTTTGGCCATTTTACAGCTCGGCATGGATAGCACTGTGCTAATCCTATGCTTAAAGACTTTGCTGTAGAAATGGTAAAATACTTTGTCCCTTTCTATTTCAGCGTGGATGGCACTGTGCTAATCCTACGCTTATAGACTTTGTTAGAAAAGCAGACATTTGAGGTGAGCATATTTAGAGTGTCGCTGGTGTTGAGAGTGCTCTATATTGGAGCTGCTTTCCACCTACGCTTGAGAACTACCCAGAGTTTTTTGCATATATATATATATATATATATATATATATATGCAATGAATTCGTCTCTTTACCAAGGTAGAAGTTTGTTGAACAGACGAAGCGAACCCAGATGATGGTGCAATTGAAGTTTATTTCATGCCCAACACCACCGCTGCCATAACGCGTTTCAGCCCGCGTGGGGCCTTGATCACGACACTGCTGAGGGAGCGGTTACAACATTTAAAGTGCAAATCAGTGACGTTTTGCTATGCATCAGCTTATTGTCTCTCTTTCATAGACATGGAAGAAATTCATATGTCTGTAGACACATCTGTACCAAGCGGTGGTATTATAATGTTAGTTCACCAAGGGTATAAAAACATCTCCTAAAGTGCATAGGTGAGCAAACATGCTAAAATATCATGAGAATAGCAGCACATTGAATAAATAAATAAATAAATAAATATATACTCAATATATGTCTGTCCAGCTCTTAAAACTTCACCGGTAAACAAAACAAGGCTTATATTTATGAATAAAATGAAGCTAAAAAAAGTAAAACCAATGTAAAACTTTCTTTTCCATATATAGCAGCATCATTCAAAAAGCATATAAGTTTGATAAATGCACATGTGATATACCCATGAGTTTAAGATGTTAAAAGAATAGAGCATCTGATAAAGGGTCCAAGTCCCGCCCTGGTGGGTGTGTGCCTACTGGCATGCTGGTACTCGTAGTTCCTTTGAGAAAATTCTTTGTGGATGTTGATCGGCCTGGCTCGGTCGCGGAGATGCCCTGCCGTGAGTTCTGCGGATCCTGTGTTTATTTATTGTTTTTTTTATTTACGGGATTTATAGCGCGCACAGCTACTCAGTTGAGTGTCCTGGCGCGAGCCCGAGCCTCAAGGGAATCAAAGCAGAGTAAGCAAAGAGAAAGCTAATTGAACAAGAAGGTTTTTAACTTTTTCCTAAATTGAGAAGGATTCTTTAGGTTACGTAGATCCAGGGGGAGGGAATTCCAGTAAGTTGCTGCAAGATAGGACAGAGAACTACCAATCAGATGTCCCTTTGAATTGCTGTCATGCTTACCTTCATTCTGCCCGTGAACAAGAACACAGGCGCGTTCGAAACGCGTGGGCTTTTACTTGGCAAGTGGGGGAGACTGTATTGTTGCCGAGCTGCTTTCCTCAATTAAAGGTGTGCAACTCCCCGCTTAGTGGCGTCTCCTCATTGGGCTAAATTCTTTGTGGATATATATATATATATATATATATATATATATATATATATATATATATATATATATATGTATGTATATATATATATATATATATATATATTGAGGAAAACAGCTCGGCAACAATACAATACAGTCTCCCCCTCTTGCCAAGTAAAAGCCCAACGCGTTTCGAACACTCCTGTGTTCTTGTTCACGGGCAGAATGAAGGTAAGCATGACGGCAATTCAAAGGGACATCTGATAAAGGGTCCAAATGTTGAATTATGTAATCGGCTTACAACTGAAACTACAAGTCCCACAATGCCTCATTATGGGCTAAGTGGAGACTAGGTATAAATAGTAATAAGTGAAAAGGGACTTGTTGTACTACCGTGAACAAGAACTTGATGTTCGAAACTCGTAGGAGGAGGAGAGGAATGGTCTGAATAAAGAATCCTGATTAAGCCAAGGAGAGTGCCGTGTACTTATTCTCTTGTTGGATAATATTTTGCGAGAATTGGCCCTTTCTCGCCACGAGCACCAGCTCGACTGCGCTCCCCCCATTAAGGACCGTGTTGTTGATTCATATATATATACATATATATATATATATTCTCGCAAAATATTATCCAACAAGAGAATAAGTACACGGCACTCTCCTTGGCTTAATCAGGATTCTTTATTCAGACCATTCCTCTCCTCCTCCTACGAGTTTCGAACATCAAGTTCTTGTTCACGGTAGTACAACAAGTCCTTTTCACTTATTACTATTTATACCTAGTCTCCACTTAGCCCATAATGAGGCATTGTGGGACTGGTAGTTTCAGTTGTAAGCCGATTACATAATTCAACATTACAATTCCAAATTGTTGCAAGCTAAAGGTAAAGGCAAAGCCCCACAACGCAGCATAATTCCAGCCACAAGTGAACATTTGTTTGTGTACTGTCACCTTGTCTATAATTTCCGACAAGTGGTCTTTTCTTGATTCTAATGTTGTGACCTGTGTATGAGACCATAATGATACATACTTCTAAATTTCTCAAATCTAGTGATGGGAAATTTTGCCACAGTTCATCTGACATATAAATAGAGACTAAGGGGCCGATTCCGATTCAGGCCGGAAATCTCTCCGACCGAGCCGGACTCGGAGAGAATTCCGACCGAATCGGACCCTAGCAGTCCGACCGAACGAGTACGATGCGCACGTATGCTATCGGACTCGATTCGGTCGGACTCCCATTGAAGTCAATGGGAGCCAGTCGTACGACGCGTACACGGGCTCCCATTGACACAATGGGCACGACGCGAACAAGGGCGCCCCCTACAGCGTGTTCGGCGTCGATGCGGGTCGCACCGTACATGCACGTGTAGGGGGACCCATGGCTCCCCCCTGTGTGCGACTCGTGTGCCTATGCTTCCAGGGGGGTCCGACACGGACCCCCAAAGTGCGGCTCCGACAGCTCCTTGGAGCCGGACTGCGCGAGTCGGTCGGAGCGGTCGAAGTGCGCATCGTACTTACCCGGCCGGGGAACGTCTCCATTGCGCGGTGCGAGTCGTCCCCGTGCGAGTCGGTCGGAGCGGTCGGGTCCTGCGAACGAGTCGGTCGGAGATTTCGCGAGCGCACGCATCGTACTCGCTCGCCCAGACGCACGTACGATTCGGTCGGGAAATAGGGCTCCGAATCGGATCCGGTAAAGCCGAATCCGATTCGGAGCCCTACCGGCCGAGATCGGAATCGGCCCCTTAGTGTCAAATTCTTTTCCATAGGCTGAGTGCCCTAATGTCACCGTGGCTGTAAAAGGAATACAAATATCATTATTTTTGGAAATTTGCAAATAACCTTTGTCGCAACAACAGATGTGCATGATAATTAAATTGCTATTTCTTCATTCTATTATCAGGCCTAGTTCATTGTTCTTACGGAGTATGAGCTGCATTTAATTCTTAAGTCACATGTTGCACCTAGCTTCAACATCTTTTTATTTACAGTTGGCCATGTTAAAGGCGGGGGTTGTTTAGATAGTCTACAGATGTATATACATTTCCTCATCCCCATTGAGTCCAAGGGGGATCTTTGTCTTGAATCTGATAATCATTTTAGACTCCTGACGTCTGAGTTTCAGAGTTCGATTTCCTCCTCTCTCATAGGGAGGTATTGTGACCAGTCCAGAGTATTTCATGTCCAACCAGGTTCGATTATCATGCGTTTTCATGTGTTTGGCAACGGCATAGGTTACATCCTCATTTTGTATCGCTCTTATGTGTTCAAGTATGCGTTTTTTCAGGGGACATATGGTGCTTCCTATATATCTTTTGCCGCAAAAGCACTCTATTATGTATACAACATACGTTGAATCACAGGTGATGTTCTCCCTGATCTCAAAAAATTTCCGCTTGGATCTTTGATTGATGTCAGGTTTTTTCCAATTTTGCATGCCTTACAGGTTGTGCATTTGCCAAAGCCTTTCTGTCTGGCTCCCAGCCAAGTAGTTTGTTTGGCACTTTCGAAATGGCTTCTGATCAGTGTGTCAGATATAGAGGGTGCCTTCCTGTAGGTTACAAGCGGATGGTTTCCTAGTTCTGTTCCAATGTCTGGATCTTTGGTCAACACATTCCAGTATTTTCTCAGGATTTGTTGAATTTTATAACTTTCCTTGCTGTAAGTTAGGATTAGTCGTGGTATATCTTCTTGAATTTCATTTCCCACATTTTGTGGCTTTTTATCCACCAACGTTTGTGCTCTGCTTTTTTGTCTCGCTTTTTTCTCCCCTCGTTGGATATCACTGTAACTGTACCCTCTTTTAAGGAAACGTGTTGTTGTCTCCTTGAACTTTTTTTCCATTTCTTTTGGTTCTGAGCAGTTTCTCTTCATTCTTATAAACTCCCCGTAGGGGATGCTTCTCTTGAGGGATTGGGGGTGAAAACTGGAACCATGAAGTAGGCTGATTGTTGCAGTCTTTTTCCTAAAAACTGTTGTATGTATTTTATTTGATTTTATATAGACCTTTGTGTCCAAAAACTCAATTTCTTTAGGGTGGATGTTATGGGTGAATTTAAGTCCCACATCATTTTCATTCAGAATAGCTAGATAACTAAGGAATTCTGCTTCAGTTCCCCTCCATCAAAGGAAGAGATCATCGATGAAGCGAAGCCAAAGGGCCACCTTCATCGTGTGGGAGTCGTTTTCCTCTCTCCAAGCTATGTTTTTCTCCCACCAACCCATCATGAGGTTGGCATAGCTTGGAGAGAAGGAAACTCCGATCGCAGTTCCACAGCTTTGCGAATACAGCTTCTTGTTAAATAGAAAGATGTTGTTTTTCAAGCAGAGCTCCATCATGTCTATTAGCATGGTTGTGTGTTTCAGTTCTCCTATTGGTCTCTGCTTCAAGAAGTACAGTGTAGCCTGTATTCCAATGTCATGATTAATCGATGTGTATAGGGACACAACGTCGATCGTTACCAATAGGTAATCATTCTGCCAGTTAGTTTCCATAAGTATCCTTAGGAAGTCTCCTGTGTCTTTTATATAAGAATTGAGTGTCGGCACAATTGGCGCCAAGAAGTTGTCCACATACGATGCTATGTTCTCATAGAGGCTGCCACAGCTAGATATTATAGGGCGTCCTGGAGGTTTGTTTAAGGTCTTGTGTATCTTTGGCAGGAAGTATATGGTGGGTATCACTGGGTTTTCCACCATAAGGAATTTTTTCTCATCATCATTTAGTAAGCCAAGCTCATGCCATTCAGTTAACCTTTTGCTTTGGTCCAAGGTCAAGTCGTTGATAGGATTCTTTTTTAATAACTGATAGTTGGTGGTGTTATTGAGTTGATGCATGGCCTCATCCATATAATCTTGTTTGTCCATAATAACTAGATTGCCACCTTTGTCAGCTGGTTTTATTTCAATTAAGGCGTTGTTTTTCAGTGTTGTTAGTGCTTGGCGTTCCTTCGGGGATAGGTTTTCTTTTTTCTTGCCATGTTTGACATTGTCCATGGTATCTAGTTCTGCCACCACTAGATCATGGAAGGTGTCGACTCTGTTCCCTGGATGAAGCGCTGGGCAGAATTTGGACTTACTCTTAAATTTAGTGCGAGCATGTTGATTGATGTTAATGCCCATTTCTTCCAAAAGTTGGGTGTCTGACATATCAGTTTCAATGATATCATGTGCTAGTTCATAGGCTGTTCTTAAATTTTGTATTTCACCAACAGTGTAGGGTGTCTCTTGTTCTGATGTTAACACTGTTGAGTTGTCCGTTCTCGGCCTTGGTGGTATTTTCATAAAATACTACTTGAGTTTTAATTTTCGAGTATATTTATACATATCGATTTTCGTTTCAACTATATCCTGATGTCTCTCTGGGCAAAATGTCAAGCCTTTATTCATGAGTGTCCGTTCTGCTTGCGTTAACTTGTGTTTGGACAGATTGATTATTAAATCTGATTCCTTTCTCTTCACAGTGTCATCCATTATTGCTTCATTACTGTGCGGTTCCGTAGGTGATAACCCCTTCTCTTTTCTGGAGCTTCTTCTTGTGTTGCGTCTTTGTGTCTGTTGGAGGGCATCCCTCTTCCTCTTCCTCGTGTCCTGGTTCTTCCAGTTCCACGTCCTCTCCCTCTGGGTCTGGGATTTTGTTGGTATTGATATAATATTTTCATCTTTTCTAAAAAAGAAAGTTTGTGCGTCATTGTTGTTCTTGATTCATTTTCACTGAGATCTGATTCTGATTCACTCTGTGTGGTGCTCGGAGTATCTCGAACGGTTTGTTTTTTCATGTCTAGTTGTTGTTTTAATACATCAAACCGTTTCACAAATGTGAAAATGATCCCATTCTCATAATCATATTCGTCTCTCAAGAATTTCCGCTGTTTACGTTGTTGCACCTCATTTTCGTTTTTGTCTAAATTGCGATCCATATCTGTACCCAATTTCTTCAGAGTGTCCTCTTGTTGATTTTGTGCTTGAATTTGCAATTCTATTTCTTCGATTTTAAGATGTAACTCAGCAACATCTAGTTTGGCATATTTTGTAATGATTAACATCATAGTCCATGAGCAGTCCATATTATTCCTGCCCCACTCTTCAAGCATCTCTAATCTGGTGTCAGGATGATTGGGTAGTGTGAAGATGCGTAAACCCCTCGGTACTCTTCCGCATTCCACATACTTATCTAATGTTATAATTTCCCAACTTCTTGATATTTCTTTGCGTAGTAGTCTTTCAAGTTGTATAAAGTGTTGCTTACTTGTTACAGCTCAAGGGTGACTAGATCGTCCCACTTCAGACACTGTTTTACCTTGTGCTCTGCCTTTTTAGGTCGAGCCTCGAGTAGCGCGCAAGCGCTGCTCTGCGAGACTTATAGTTAGGGAGTTTGAAAAGCTGACCAGACGCTCGTGCGTCATGGCCTTTTCCTGCGGTTACGCGCGCGGCAGACATGTGTTTCCAATTATCGTGCCCAGACGCGGGCGCGATAATTGGAACACATGCCTGCCGTGCGTGTAATCGCAGGCAAAGGCCATGACGCACTGAGCGTCTGGTCAGCTCTGCAGGCTGCCGCGCTCGCTCGCTCGCCCCCGCTCCTCTCTTGTTTACATTGGCGATTGTATGCTTGACTATACTATGAAGTTCTCCGTCTCAAGATGGCAGCCTGGTTGACGAACAGCTTTGAGCAGGATCGGACTCTCGTAACACTGTAGTCTCTCTTCCTTGTTACACTTGGTAGGAAGACAACCCAATATGGGTCGGCAGCACGGTAAGAAATGTACTTTAAGGCTGGAACATTACTAAGATGGCGTCTGTTCCGTGCATTTTGCTGATTAGACCTTACACTTTTGTATGTTATTACGACGCTGAACCGCTGCTCAGTGTAAGTGCGGCTGATAGATTGCGTCTGAGGTACACATATTGCGTAGGAAGAGCACGGGCGATTAATGGAGACTCACTCTCACTCTTGCTCTGTCTTTGTGGAGCGGGAAATGTTTATTTCACGGATACTAGCGATGACCAGCGGGCGCGTGAGAGGAAAAGATGAGTCTGCTGTGTGTAATTAAGTAGTGCGAGCAGAAGGTACTTCAATTGTGAAAGACAACAATTGAAGAATAATTGTTCCTAAATGGAAAACATAAGCTCGGCTTAAAAATGCGGTCTTAATGATCGCTAGCAAAAGCTCATCTTTTCTGGCATGCGTGCGCAGAGGAAATTCGAAACACACGTTAGTTGATGGTTGTTTTTGTGTGACTTTGATTAATCACTTTGAAAGTTAAGCAGAACCATCATTTCAAGATTGCACACAAACGAGTTCAGCTGAAATAATTTGAAGGAAGTTTGGTGTCGGTTACTCATGTGTTTTGCTGTATATTGCTTTTAGATGTCTATTTCAGAGTGCTAATCTCGTCTGAAAAAAGCGAAACAACAGTTTTGCTGAAAGCCTTCTGAGTCATTCAAAAGAACACTTGAGGGTGGTTTGGTAGCTCACGCAGCATAGTGTTTTGTGAAATTGCCAGCGTCGTTAAACAATGCCTGGGTAGCAATTGTTTTAATTTACTAACTGTGACACTGGCCCTCCCTCGATCAATATCATGTTTTAAAATTTTGCTAGCTTTTCATTTTTTCCTCACCCACCGAGCTGATAGTTACTTGGAGATGAAAACAAAGCTTTCCTGACGTTTATTCCTCATGTTTTTACTCGCTATTAGCTGCGTTCATATGAGTAGCCTCCCAACCCCTATTACTCCCGCCCACTGTTACCCCCTTCACCCCGCATTGCTCCAGGAACAATGAATTGCTGTCTGAAACGAACATTGTAAATAATTGAAGGAAAGTTGGTCCATCGTAAAGTTCTAGTGGCAAGGCATCGCGTTAATCCTTTAAAGTAAGCTGCAGCGAAATTGTAATTTTTGTCCCTAAAAATGCATGCGCATCCTCCAAATAAAAACTCACGTAGCATGTATGTTTTAACTTTATTTCTCTCACTGTCTGAAATAGTTACTGTGCTTCCGGGAACTACAACCCTAATACTGGTTTTGTTACGTTCTGACGGCATGTTTCTCGGTGTCTACGCTCCCTACTGCTGGAGGTTCCCGGGAAAGCACCACAGCCTGTGCAAACTCTGCCAGCAGCGTGAAGCACTTTTATTACAGTTTTTGACGCTACTCTGGCAGCTGAAATGTGACTTGGGTAGCACAATTTAGACAGGAGAGATGGAGTGCGACAGATTTGTGATGTGTGCACGTTTCGTAGGCTGAACTGGTGAGGCTGCCCTCTCCTACTCTATGGCACCCATTTCCGCCTCCTGCTTTGATTGTTCTCACTGCCTCCTGCAGTAACCTCTTAGCTCGTTCACGCTATGTCAAGTGGCTTTGTAATTGATTAATAGTTTGTTGATGTAGTTGTGTCTCAGGAGCCAGGACATAACTTCGATGCAAAAGCATGACATAAAACCGTCGTCCACAATTTGCCAGGAAGGACTTCGCAACTGCTTCCCCAAGTTGAGTCCTATAGACATTCTGGCCCCGGCATTAGCAGGACGACGAAGAGGCTACGCAATCAAACACTGCATTTCCTTTAGCGTGCACCACTTCTGGAATAATGCAAAGATGCGATTTGCTAACACAAAACCTTGGTTGATCTCACACGTTGCCTGCTGCAAGAAATGTTTATCCACTTGCACGCTTGTCACTTGACACTAGCAAAGAGCAGTAGTCTCTCCTGCCGGTATCTGCATTGGCATAGCCAATAGGTCTCGCTTTAGGGACCTTATAAGTATTTAGTTATGCAGCACAACATCCTTGGTGCAACAACATTAACTGTTGCATGGCTAAACACTTATAAGGTCCCAAAGGCGAGACCTATTGGCTACGCCAATGCTTGTTGCCCTCTCCTACTCTATGGCACCCATTTCCGCCTCCTGCTTTGATTGTTCTCACTGCCTCCTGCAGTAACCTCTTAGCTCGTTCACGCTATGTCAAGTGGCTTTGTAATTGATTAATAGTTTGTTGATGTAGTTGTGTCTCAGGAGCCAGGACATAACTTCGATGCAAAAGCATGACATAAAACCGTCGTCCACAATTTGCCAGGAAGGACTTCGCAACTGCTTCGCCAAGTTGAGTCCTATAGACATTCTGGCCCCGGCATTAGCAGGACGACGAAGAGGCTACGCAATCAAACACTGCATTTCCTTTAGCGTGCACCACTTCTGGAATAATGCAAAGATGCGATTTGCTAACACAAAACCTTGGTTGATCTCACACGTTGCCTGCTGCAAGAAATGTTTATCCACTTGCACGCTTGTCACTTGACACTAGCAAAGAGCAGTAGTCTCTCCTGCCGGTATCTGCATTGGCATAGCCAATAGGTCTCGCTTTAGGGACCTTATAAGTATTTAGTTATGCAGCACAACATCCTTGGTGCAACAACATTAACTGTTGCATGGCTAAACACTTATAAGGTCCCAAAGGCGAGACCTATTGGCTACGCCAATGCTTGTTGCCCTCTCCTACTCTATGGCACCCATTTCCGCCTCCTGCTTTGATTGTTCTCACTGCCTCCTGCAGTAACCTCTTAGCTCGTTCACGCTATGTCAAGTGGCTTTGTAATTGATTAATAGTTTGTTGATGTAGTTGTGTCTCAGGAGCCAGGACATAACTTCGATGCAAAAGCATGACATAAAACCGTCGTCCACAATTTGCCAGGAAGGACTTCGCAACTGCTTCCCCAAGTTGAGTCCTATAGACATTCTGGCCCCGGCATTAGCAGGACGACGAAGAGGCTACGCAATCAAACACTGCATTTCCTTTAGCGTGCACCACTTCTGGAATAATGCAAAGATGCGATTTGCTAACACAAAACCTTGGTTGATCTCACACGTTGCCTGCTGCAAGAAATGTTTATCCACTTGCACGCTTGTCACTTGACACTAGCAAAGAGCAGTAGTCTCTCCTGCCGGTATCTGCATTGGCATAGCCAATAGGTCTCGCTTTAGGGACCTTATAAGTATTTAGTTATGCAGCACAACATCCTTGGTGCAACAACATTAACTGTTGCATGGCTAAACACTTATAAGGTCCCAAAGGCGAGACCTATTGGCTACGCCAATGCTTGTTGAAACATGGTTTCTGCTACTTGTGCACGTTTTGCTGCTCTTTCCTCCATTGCAAATTTCGTTCAGTTGTCAACGACAAGCCTGTTTCCTTTGATGTTTTATGTTAATTCCTCAAAGTCGTTACTTCGGAATTACAGGACTCGTTGGCACTGATAGGGGATGGAGAGTTTGTTATGTTACAGGGAAGGGTCACTGCACACCGATTATGGTCTCTGAACCACCAAGGTAGTATTTGACTATTTTTTGTCACAATCCCACTTCATTTCATTTGAACAGATGAAGTAGGTATACTCGTTACTTGGCAAGAGGGGGAGACTGTGTGTATATATATATATATATATATATATATATATATATATATATATATATATACATATATACATACATAGCCACATTAAGGAAAGTGTTGGACCTTAGGGGGACTTTGCAAAGCTCAGATGTACTTTTCTTACTCAAAACTAAGCCACATTGGAGAACATGTTTTTACTTGGGGGTAGATTTGCATTCCACATTCAGCCACATTGGGAGAGTATTGGACTTTGGGGTGCCCTGATTTACTATTTCCACTCCAAATATAGCCACATTGGGGAAAACTGTGGATTTGGCAGGGTTAGATTTATCATTCCCACTCCAAACCTATTGTGGAGAACTTTGGACTTTGGCAGGGTCAGATATATCATTCCCACTCCAAAACCAGCTGCATTGCGGAAAGTCTTGGACTCTGCAGAGGGTCATATTTACTATTTTCACTCAAAACTGAGCTACTATGAAATATAGTCTGGGACCTTGAGGGGATCGGTTTTAAGATTCCCTCTCCAAACCTAACCACATTCAGGAAAGTGTTTGACTTTAGTCTGGTCAGAAATACTATTCCCATTGCAAACTGGGGAAACTGTTCGACTTTGCAGGGGATCATATTTACTATCCCTACTCCAATCTTAGCACTATAGAGAAGAGTATTGGACTTTAAGAGGGTCAGATTAACTATTCCCATTCTACACCTAGCCACATTGAGCATGGTGTTGAATTTGATCCCACTTCAAATTTAGCCACATTGGGAAGGGATTTGGGGGCATATTAGCAAGGGCACTATCGCCGCTTTAGCGGCACTTTTTGCCGCTAAAGCGGCGATATTTATATCGCCCTATCAGCAAACTGTCTCTAACAGCAGTTAGCGACAGTTTGCGGGCATTAGCGCCCGTTTTTTTACCGCTTTGCATGTCAGCGATATTTATCGCTAATGACATGCAAAGTGGGCGTTCCGACGAACAAACCTGGGAAACACTCGCTAACAGGCCTATCGCCTATTAGCAAGGTGGCCATGGCCCCAGTTAGCGACGTGAAAAGTCGCGCTAACCGGGGTCATCGCCATTTATTTAACACCTGCAATTAGCAGGTGTTAGCCATACCTAACATGGGGGTGGATTATGCTGATACGACCACAGGGTCGTATCAGCAAGGTGCTCTCCCTTCTCCATGCAACATCGCTGGTTTTTCAGCGATGTTGGCCCATTTCCCCCACTATCGCTGGAATATTCATCGCCATAGCGCTAATCGTTGCTAATACAGCGTTAGCGTGGCGATATATTCCAGCGATAGCCGGCGATAAAAAAAATCACGCTAAGCAGGGTTAGCGATGATTATCGCCTCTTCTTGCTAATATGCCCCACGGACTTTTGGGTGGGTGAATACTAATTACTATTCCCTGTCAGGATCCTGCAATCCTGCCATAGGGCGGCACTACTTGAAGACCTTCTGTGAGCATGCTGCCATCATAAATACTAGTTTGGAACCTGTGCTGAATTTCAGTGTTCAAAACCTCCTGGAAATCAGATCCACTCCAGATTCCATTACAGGGTTTGCTTATCAACCACTAATGCACTAGGATACTTGTATGCCCTATGATGAGAGCTGAAGAGGAGACTTTTGGTGAATCATCTTATACTTGGAACTCTGTCTTACCTCTTCCAGTATGTGCATGTGCTCCCTTGTACGAATTTCGGTCCTATTATGAAATATGGATCCGATTCATGTTCCACTCCAGATTTTCATTCTGCCCACTGATTGTTTCCTGGAACCTCTGTACACTCCTTCAGGCAGAGAGATAAGGTACTTGACTGCTCTCACCTGCACTGTAATGCAGCCTGCTTACACCTGTATTGAATTCCAATCACCCTGTGTGCATTTGAGTTGGGAGAAGGGATTTAAGCCTGGCTTCTGCATTCAGAACTCGTGCTTCAACTGCCGTTGCTGGGGGCTCCTGTTTTTTTCTCTATTTGCCTGCACTACTGAATCCTTGAAACTTTGAGAGATGTTCCTGATTTCTGCTACTGCTTTTTGCAGTGTCCTGCTTACTTGTGACTGCTATGAGCAGCATTGTGCTTGTGTGTTTCCCTTGTTTCTCAGTCTCATCTTTCTTTCTGCCTGAGCAGCATTGTGCTTATGTGTTTTCCATGTTTCTCAGTCTCATCTTTCTTTCTGCCTAACATTTCTAGCCTGAAATGCTTATCTGTGTGTTTCCCTGTTGGGCTTTTGACCACATATTTGCTGAGTTGGCAGCGGTTCCCTTTATTTCCTTGTTATGAATTACCGTTCTGTTATTGTTCTAAATTCTTTTGTTTGATTCCATGTTCCAGCAGGACATAACTTGTTCTAGTGCCCGTTGGGGACATTCTTGAATTCCTTGTTCTAAATCCTAATTCCAGTGTCCTTGTACCAGAAGGGCATTACTTGTCCCAGGGCCTATTGGGCATAGCCTGCTTTTGATTCCTGTATTCCTGTTCTTGATTTCTGAAGCCCTGTTCATAACTCATTGTGCTGGCTTTCTCCCTGTCTCCTTGCTGTCTTGTCTCTCATATATTCTTGTTATTCTATCCACTCTGGTTTTCTGTTCCATTCCAAATTTGTTCCAGTGTTGTAGTCCTTATCCATTTACAGTGTGACCTCTGGTTTGGTCTCCATTTCGATCAGGTAAGGGAAAGATTTATTTTGTTGCACCTAGGTTCTTTGGAGTCTTACCTGTCTGAGTGTTGTTGTCAGTCTCGTTCCACCTTGCACTGAGTACAACACTCTGTATACTGCAGGCCCCACTATGACTGCGATGTATGACTGTTGAGTGCCAGTCCAAAGGGTTTTCCCTAAGCTATCAAGAGACCTCTAGTTCACATACCAGTACACCCCTTACTTTTATCATACCTTATTCGTGTCTATCTCCTGTCCCATGTTGTTTGGTG
Source organism: Calotriton arnoldi (assembly GCA_963921515.1). Lineage (NCBI taxonomy): Eukaryota > Metazoa > Chordata > Amphibia > Caudata > Salamandridae > Calotriton > Calotriton arnoldi. Next base: position 1,216,470 of record CAWUFW010002999.1, on the reverse strand, counting down.
GTCTCAGTTATACATTGAGTGGCCTGGAATTACCTTGCCTTGTCTCCTTGGAAGGGTTACCTCTGGAATCACTCAGCTGGTCTTCGCTCTCTGACACTTCCTGCTCTAATCTATAGTACATGGGGGAAAGCGCTGGGTGTTGGAGGGAGAGGAGGACAGATTCCAAAGTTGGTCATATAGGGGAAAGTGCTGGACTTTGGAAGGGTCTGCTTTACTATTCCCACTCCAAACTTCTGTGAAAATGGTTGGATATTAGACAGTGTCATATTTAATATTTCCTACTATTTCCACTGCAAACACAACTACACTGGACTATGGGGAGAGAGGGGGTCAGCTTTCCTATTACCACTTCAAAATTAACCAATTTGGAGTAGGTGTGGACTTTTGGGGTGGGGACGGGGGCTCAGAGTTACTTTACTAGTCCAAACGTAACCATATTTAGGATTGTTTAGGACTGTGGAGGTGGAGGCCAGATTTACTATTCCCAGATCAAATAAACAACCTAAAAACGAACTTGTTGAATAAATAAAATTAACATTAAGATGCACAAACTCACCCAAAAATTACGCCTTTTTTATATTTAAAAATAGTAACAAATTGAAAAAAATAAAAAGCAACAATTTTTTAAATAAAAGTATATTTTCAAAACGGAATTACATTAGAAAATATATCTTTTCAAAATATTTTTTTCATATTTTTAAAATGAGATTGAAAACCCTAATTTAAAAAGATGAATAGAAATAATAATGTTAGATAGAAAAAGAGTATGCGAGAATAAAGAATGTTACTTCCCACCCTATTCCCCTGCTAACTTAAACTCTCTTTCCTAAAATTATTCTACAAAATAAAATACATTAAAAAAAACAATATTTTAAAACAATTACAACATATAATAAATACACATAAACCAAGGATATACATTGCCATACTATTAAACATAGTGATCTATAGGTGTTCCACTATAATATTTGAAAACTATGTATAGGTGTTCCACCATAATATTGATTCAAAATATCATGGGCACAAATATAATTTTACAAATATTGTGAACTTGATCATGGGATAGAATATCACAGGTAATAGTGTCAGTTTTTTAAAGTATTTTTTAATATCAGTGACTAAAAGAATGAAAGGCCACATACGTGTGCAGAGTGGGCACATGTGGGGGAGTTTGAAATAGACTCTGTGTTAAGTCAAATAAAAAAACATACATATATATTTCAGGTCATTTACACCACTGGACCAGTGCGAACTTCCCCGTGGGTCTGTGGTACTGGTATTGTGGTATCTTGCCACTGTGCTACTGAGGTATTGTGCTACCATAGCACAGTGATATGTATAAAACATTAAAAAAAATAAACAATACAGTCGGTCTCGTCATAGATCAGACCCTGTAGCCAACGGCCATCCTGCAGGCCACAGGCTGTACGCAGTGGGGCAGTGGGTCAGTGGCGTAGCAAGGGGTGAGGCGGTGCGCCCCCCGCTCTTACTTGCGTTTTCTGCTGACGGCTGAAGTAGAAATCTTCGCCAGCACCCCCCCGCTCTTCTGTGAGGCCATCGCGGCAAATGTAGATACGCCTACTGCAGTGGGTGTTGTCCACGTTCAGTGTGTTGGGTGCAGGGCCAATCCACCGCTGTACACAACTGAAAGTTTTGTGCAGCATTGTGCTTGGGTGCCTGTGGGGGGGGGGTGTTAACCAGGGATGGTTGAGTGCAAGGCCTGGATGTAGGCCAGGTCCTGTCCCTAATCCCTTCCTGTGCACAGTCCAAGGCTGTGCACAGCTAGGGCCCTTGTGCCCATGTGGTTGTCCACCTCTGGGGGATGGGCACAGCACCTAGTCTGAGGCCAGTCCCTGCGCCTAACTTTGCTCTATGAATTGCCTGCGTCTGGGTGCAATGGGTGGTTGGCCACCTGCTGGGATTTGGGTACCTGCAGGTGTTAGGCATCATGGGAGTTGGGTGAAGGACCTAACCAGAGGCGAAGCCCTGCGCCGGCCTGCATGCTGCACAAGGTCTCTGGCTGTGCACGGCAGTGGGTTGGGCACCCAACATCACACTATGCACACTATGCACAGCCAGAGGCTGTGCACACAGGGTTGTTGTTTGGACACCCATGGGGTAGAAGTGCACAAGGTCTGACTGGATGTTGGCACCAGTGAGGTTGCCTGGAGGCCAGCCCATAGGGTCAACACTGCATTGCACACTGCCAAAGGCCATACACAGCTAGAGGGTGGGTGTTGGCCGAAGGTTGCTGAAGGGTTTAGGCATTTGCTAACCTTTGAATATGAACACAGGGATTGAATGTAATAAATCAAAAGTTAAAGTGGTGTTAGAGCTTTGTTTATGTTAAACAAACACAGAAATGTACTGAAAAAACAAGAATTAAAATGATTTTATAGTTAGTTTTTGAATTAAGATACGAAATAACATTTAAAAACTGAACAAATCACTGAAATTCACCAGTTATAGTTCAGTGAATTAACTATAACTTGCACTTCCGTCACGCACTACTTATGATCGCACATATTACATTACTGATGATATGTTAAATGATCATTAATGACATCAGTGATGACTTCACAAATTACATCTAAACTGATGAATGGTGAGTGTAAAGCAGTTGACTAATGAGCCTGCCAAGCAGTGTGTAACAAGTTCAGATCCCAGCTTGCACCTACTAAGCATTTGGGGGCAGATTTACAAGCCCCTTGTGACACTTTTGCACTGCTGTTGTGTCACTTTTTGTGACGGAGCGGCAGCATAAACAATGCGCAACATTGCAGCCCATTTACAACTTGACTCATCTAGGTAGATGCGTCACGTTGTAAAGCCTGCGTCACATTATACCTGCGTCAGGTATAATGTATGCAGGGTTGGCGTTCCCACACAAAAAGCCATGTAGAACTGACGCAGTGAAATTTACAACATTTCACTGCGTCACTCCATGCCTTCACTGCTACAAAATCCCTACTCCTGCTCAGACCAGGTGTAAAGAATGACGCCAAACTTTTTGAATGGGACTCACCTATCTGTTGTGGGGCAGTGCTGGAGTTGCGTCACTTTCATGAGCAACTCCAGCAATGCGTCACTTTTGGGTCAACAGATGCGTCAGAATTTCTGACGCATCTGTCAATCCTTGCGCCATGGTGAGCCATATTGTAAATACGGCGCATCCATGGAGGCGCAAGGGTTTCGTATGGAGACGCAGGTAAACTGATGCATCTGTACAGATGCGTCAGTTTCTTGTAAATCTGCCCCTTGGTGTGCAAGTTATGGTTTGTATGGCTGTTTTGCAAGTTATTGAGTGTGATCCCAACCCTAAACTGAATTTCAGTGGTTTTTCAATTTTAATTCATTACAATAACTGCACTTTAACTCTGACTTTTTGAGTGAATTTCTGGGGTCTTTTTAAACATATGATGAGGTGTAACAAAAGCTAACTATAACTTCACTTTAACCTCATGTTTTATAGTGTTTTTTTTGTCACATACCACATCAGAGCAATTATCCATTTGCAGGGGGGCTGGCTGCAGACACAGGCCTCTGACTAGGCTCAGCACCCAGCTCTCCATTGCCTCGAACCCCCGTTTGTTTTCTACCAGTACTAGGTTTCTTTTTTAACTTTTTTTTAAGGTTTAACAGATCCCAAAAATGTATTCACTCTCCGGAGCAAGCACCACTGTCAGGTACAATGAATCCAGTTCTAGCTTCAAAAAAGCCATATGGGATCTGCAGATTGGGAACCAGGTCGGTACATCTAACAATAGGTGAGTAATGGTCAAAGAAGCTTACCCTGGGTTTGCGATGCCAGGCTGGGACACTTGCTCAGCATTCACGGTCCCAAGCTGGGATACTCAGAAACCAAGGAACCTCGTGAGGGACCAAGATTTGAGCTGCTAAGCCCCCAAAACCTGCAGCAAAATTGGCATTAGAAAAAACAACAACATGCATTTTCAGGGTGAGCTCCTTTTGTTTCTTCGCATCATTTAGGGTTAAAGAAGTATAATAAATGTTCAACTTATTATTAAAAATTATAGACAGTTGTTTGACAGGTAATAACAATTAGGAAAAAGTGTCAGAGTTAACACTTTTCATTATAAATGTAAAATAGACATTAATTGAATTTTATGATAATACATTTTTAAAAACAAAATACTATAGATGTTTTTCAGCAATTATTACATTTCATTGATTTATTCGGGAAAGTGGTCTTTTCTTTATTTGAAATAAAAATGGGTTCGAATTTTTCTGTTTGCACCTTTTGTTTACCATTTCTTTTATATGATTCAAGTTGTCAGACTTTTTTTTTAAACTTCTTTTTGGGTTTGTAAGGGATGGAGTGGAACTGATATGGAATTTTTCACTTTGATTATTCATTTTTGAGGATTGTATTTTGCATTCCTTTAGGAGATTTTCCTTTTATATTATCTGCATAGTGAAGAATTCTTGTCAGGACTATCTTTAGTTTCAAATCTCTGAGCATTTTTTTAAAATATTTAATTTGATAATAATGTTGTTGGATGGGTTAATTTAAATTTTTATGGTTAAAAATAATGTTAACCGTGTACATTGTTCTTATTAGGTGTGTTATACATTCATGTTTCAATGTTGTTGCAACTGGGTCTCTACTTGGCAGAGGTATGCCCCCTGCCAAAGTAGGGAACACAATCCTAGTCAGAGTAAGTCAGATACAGAGCATAAATTAACCTGTGCTCACCCTCTGGTAGCTTGACACAAAGCAGTCAGGCTTAACTTAAGAGGCAATGTGCAAAGTATTTGTGCAACACTTAAAACAGTGAAACAGTGAAAACACCACATAAAAATAATCCACACAGGGTTAGAAAAATACAGCTTAGTTTATGAACAAAACAAGACCAAAACGACAAAAATCCAATTAAAAGAACCAGAGTTATGAATTTTTAAAGAATAACTGCAAATATAGTGCTTAAAAGCATAAGGCGCTGACCGGGGCTATCTGGTCGCACTTAACCAGGGTAAATCCAAAAGTTCAGGCCACCGCAGTAGAGCACAGGTCGGATACAGGGACCAACCTGGTCCTGATAAAAAAGTTCCTTGGTTAGAGGGTGAGTCAATGTCTAGGGTGCGATGCGAGGAGCAGGGAGGCGATGCATCGGTTCCGATCCTTGTTGTCGAGCCGCGCACTTGGACATCCATTGTCCTTGAGCAGCCCTGGATGTAGGGGATGTGTCGTCATTGAGCTGCGCAGCTGGCAATGCGATGTCTTCGTCCTTGGTGGCAGCGGCGATGCGTTGGCATCGAGCGGAGATGCGTTGGTTCTGACCGGCGCAACAACGGTGATGCGCGCATTTTGCAGGTACAGCAGCGAAGAAACCACTTCCAAGGGACGAGGACTGGATTGGCACCATTTGGCAGGGTAAAACTCACATTTAGCAGAGTCCAGGTGCTGTAGCAGGGTTGTTGGAAGTCTTTGATGTCCCTGAGACTTCTGAACAGGTTGCAAGCCAGCAAGCCCTTGGAGTCACTTTGGTTCTTGGGATGTGGATATGCAGGTCCAGTCCTTCTTACTCTCAAGCAAGGAGGGCAGCAGGCAGTAGATCAGACACATCAGAGCAGGAGTCCAGCAAAATCCAGCAGAGTCCAGCAGAGTGACAGTCCTTTCAGCAGAACAGCAATCCTTCTTCGTGACAGAATGACTTCAGCTCCAGAAGTGTACTGAAGTGTGGTGTCTGAGGTCCAATACTTATACCCAATTGTGCCTTTGAAGTGGGGGTGACTTCAAAGAGAGGCCTTTGAAGTGCACAATGCCCTTGCCCTTCCTGCTCTGGCTCCTGACTCACTGCAGGGGGGTATGTATCTCTTTGTGTGGGGACAGGCACAGACCTTTGAGGTGCAAGTGCCAGCTCCTCTCTCCCATTCTTGCAAGGATGACCCATTAGGATGTTGATGGCCCATCAGTCACACCTAAGCTCCCTATGTGTGTGGCTGTCTGGAAGGAATGCACAATGCCCAGCTGTCACCCACCCCAGACATGTATTCAGAGACAGGTATAAGGTACAGAATGGGTAAAGTAAGACAATGGCAACTTTCTAAAAGTGGCATTTTCAGAATTGCAACTTTAAATCCAACTTTACCATAAGTTGTGATTTTAATTTCTGATTCCAGAGACACCAAACTTGAAAACTCCAACTTTTTCCAATTGAAAATTACACTTATAAAATGAAATAAGGTAATCCCAAAGTTAAACTATGGGAGAGATAGGCTTTGCAGTATTGAAATACGAATTTAGGTGTGTTTTACTACATGGACATGCAAAACAAAAGAGTCCATGTCCAGCTATTTAAATACACTGCACTCTGCCCTTGGGAACTGTCCAGGGCTTACCTTAGGGGTGACTTATATGTATTAAAAAGGAAGGATTGGGCCTGGCAAGAGGGTTAACTTGCCAGGTCAAAATGGCAGTTTAAAACTGCACACATAGGCTCTGTAATGACAGGTCTGAGACATGTTTAAAGGGCCACTGAAGTGGGTGGCACAATCAGTACTGCAGGCCCACTAGTAACATTTAATTTACATGCCCTGGGCACATTTAGTGCACATTACTATGGACTTATCAATACATTAGATTTGGCATTTGTGGATAAGCCAGTGTTACCATATTTTAAGTAGAGAACACATGCACCTTAGCACTGGGTAGCAGTGGTAAAGTGCCCAGAGTTCTAAGCCAACACACGTGAAGTCAGCAAAACAGGAGGTCAGAAGGCAAAAAGTCAGGGGAGACCACACCAAGGATGACAGGTCTAACAAACGTTATGTCTAACTTTTAAAATGCATTAAGACTTTATTATGTTGTTTTTAACATGAATGCTTGTAGAGTAAATAATGCATGCCTTTTATTTAATACATTGTTAGGGAATATGTTTGATGATGATCATGGTTTCTGAAGTTTTTAATCCTAGGCTTTGTTTCTGGTCTTGGGTTTGTGTCATTACATGCTGAGGCATGTGCGTATCTGACTAAATCTTTCTCTGTATTCTCTGTTCATCCCTCTAACCTTTGTTACATGGTTCCTTTTCCTGTTATATGCACGGCACTCCAATGGCCTTGGGTCAAGGCCCACATTAAGTAAGTACTGCAAATAAATAATAAATGTATATATGCGCAAATACATGCAGTTGTTATATATTTAATTTAAAACATCCCAGAATGTAAAGAAATACATCATATTTGCTATATTGTTTTAAATTATTTTGTAGAAATCACAATTCATTTTGCAGGTCTATTGGTTTTATTTTTGATGATTGTTGTTTTTCTTGATTTGTTGCATAGGTTAGATCAAGGTGTATGCATTGGATTTCAAATAAGATAGCCCTTGGCACTTTTCAAGTTATATTTTGTTGACAAGAATGTCATGCATTTATTGATTGGTTTAGAACATTTAGGTTTTAGGCTAATGGCTATACTGTTTCAGTCATAAATCCTGGTAGCTATCCTCCTTTTGGAAAATGTCAATAAGATCATATATGGTCGGGAGGTGTTGAACTCTCCTCAGATTAAGGTTCCACTCCAGAAACGTAATTTCCATCCATAGTAACTTTATTCCAATCGCCAAAGATCATAAGAGTATACATAAAAACACTATTAAAACAACAGTATCATTCTAAATGAAAAGCCATAAAGATCAGAACATCAAAAATGTAAACATTGTACAGTAAAGGTAATTTCATAATGTTATTTAGCTATTTTGGGGATTGACATTTTATTTAGATCAAATTACCTAGATCCAAATTATCTTTTGTATGTCTTCATAAACACCACCAAACATCAAAGAAACATGTCTTATACACAGGCCACACCTTCATACCTGCAGACCTTATTTTCACAAAATGCCTATAAAGGACATATGTCACAGTGTGTTTTTGAAGACATTCCACCGTGCTATATGGAAGTTAAGTTGGCACCTGAGCCATGACCAGTGCATGTGCCAGGTGCCTTCAAAATAGGATGGGACTTTGTTTATCTTCATTATTGATATAATTTTGGGAGTCATGTTGTATATTGTTGTGCCTTAAAACTTCATTGCATGGTACAAAGGCTAAGCTACAATATTTCTAGTCTGAATGCAAATTTACACTACTGCCCTCATTCTGAGCGCCCAATATTTTACAATATGTGTGGTAACTTCTGTTTACCATTCATATCAGAATTATGAGTTTTGTCATGTTTATTGCAATCGGTACACACTGAGAGTGATAAGAAAATGCATCCTTCGTTATATTTTGATTGGTCTAACTTGCAGGAGTTTACAGAGTGAAAAAGGCCTTGAAAATACTATGACATGTGGCTTTTGGTGCAGTATGTGCCAAAATCCCAAATTTGTATGCCGCATTTCATGGACAAAACTTATAATTGGTGATAATTGTTACACCGGATACATTCCAAACACCTCAATGTTTAATTTTATCAGATGCAACAATTGTCATATGTAAAACCAGGCCACACACAAGAATTGAGGGCCTACGAGTGGAATTTTGAAGGTGTCTCCATATTGGCTGGTTGAAATGAAAGTAACACCCTTGTGTCTGCATTTTGAGTAGATTTTTTGAATTGTGTGGAATATTGCATGTTCAGAAAAGATTATCTTTTTTGTAGGGGCAAATGTGTTACTTTCTTTTTGTATTATAGCTATACAATCATAGTAGGTGTCACTTTTTTTGTTGGGGAGGAGGACTCCAACTAAAGGTACGCTATAATTGTGTTACTGTCAATGAATTGTGCATATTAGTTCTAAACGGTGGGGTTGGTGACAATTTAAATATCCCTTTCTAATATTTAAATGGTGCATTGCAATAAAGATGAAGGTTGTTAGCAGTGCAGAATATAATTATTCTTCCATCATCATTTTGTTATAATAATGGATTAATTATTCCTTTATGTGGAATGTGTGTGTGTATATATATATATATATCTCAAAGAAAAACGCTTTCTGCCTCTCAATGAAAGCGAAATCGGCACTCCGTGGGTTAGTTATCTGGCAAATTAATTTTTATATATATATTTATATATATTCCCTCAGTTCTGCTACTCCAACAGACGTACTCGGACTCCACACGTATGCTTGTGAAATAATTTATTTGCAGGAAACAACGCGTTTCGGCTTCCGCCTTGATCACGTTTCAAAGTTGCAACAAACAGTGATTGAATTTAAACTGTGCCTAACATAGACATAGGACTAACACCTCATACGTGTGACACCCACTGGAAAATGGCATCCATTTTGGAAGTTCTTGATACAATAGATATATATATACAATTTGAATTACCCTCATAGTTTGATAATTCACAGAAGAGAATTATAGCTCCCATAAGTGTTACATGTAAAAACATACAAAATAAAAAAATTTAAATATTTTTTGAAATAATATTTACATTTGTTGTTCGTCACTCAGTTTGCTCCACAATACTCGCAAATGCGTATTTTGCTAAAATTAGATATTCACCCAAGCCTATTGGAGACTGATATATATGTCCTTTTGCTAATCATAAGGTATCAACTAATAAAGTTTTTTGCATTGAATACCTGCTGGAAACATTGTGCCATAACACAAACAAACACCAATGATGTATAATTACAGCACTAACGGCTCTTTGGGCGGATATACCCATAGGTCTCTACACAGATGTACAATTGATTGTTTATACATCACATCACATTACGCTCGCCTCCAGTGGGCAAATATTCCAAGGACAATTTTGCTATTTAAATCGGTTGTCCCAAATGCGTATTTTGCTTAAAACAAGATTTTGACCCAAGCCTATTGGTGACTGATGTGTATGTGATTATACTAGTCATAAGGTGTCAACTAATAAACTTTATATGCAATGCATACCTGCTGAGAACATTACCGGCTATGTAGACCGATACACCCATAGGTCTTTACCCAGATGTACAATTAATTATTATACATCACGCTACATCTCGCCCCAGTGGGCAAATATTCCAAGGACAATATTGCTGTTTCCATCGGTTGTCCTAAAAAGGGGAACCCATAGCTGGAAAACATGATTAGACACTCGAATCATTGTAGCCCCAAGATCGACAAGATGCCATTTCATACCTAATAAAAAACCAAAAAGTAAAATGTTAAAAGTGTTTAAAATCACAAAAGGGTCGAATACCGTCTAATGTTTATACATATACAAATTTCATTCCATCAAGTGAACAGCTAGTTCCTCGCTCGAATTTAACCCGTTTGGGGTCAGACAATCAAAATCAATAATGTACTTTGACTCTAATTTACGCAGGGATAATTCCCGATTACCTCCCCTGACACCCATAACAACCGCATCAATCACCACCATTCTCAAAAGATTTTCATTTTGGAAGTGACAATCATAAAAATGCCGTGCTACTGGATACTGCTTGTTATTATTCCTAATAGCACGAACATGCTCCAATACTCTCTTCTTCGCCCGATGTATTGTGCTTCCCACGTACCACTTGTTACACGGGCATATCAAAACATATACACAATACATAGAATTGCATGTCAACGCCTTGCGTATTGTAAACTCCCTGTCAGTGTTAGGAATACTCAATGTACAGCAGTCAATACTCTTACGACATGCTTTGCAGATTTTACAACATCTGAACCCAGATCTAATCTTGTTCATACTCATGTCCTGCTTCCTCACATGGTTGTGGCTCAAGTCATCCCTCAATGATCGACTTTTTCTGAAGGACATGCAATTCCAAAATGAAAATCTTTTGAGAATGGTGGTGATTGATGCGGTTGTTATGGGTGTCAGGGGAGGTAATCGGGAATTATCCCTGCATAAATTAGAGTCAAAGTACATTATTGATTTTGATTGTCTGACCCCAAACGGGTTAAATTCGAGCGAGGAACTAGCTGTTCACTTGATGGAATGAAATTTGTATATGTATAAACATTAGACGGTATTCGACCCTTTTGTGATTTTAAACACTTTTAACATTTTACTTTTTTGGTTTTTTATTAGGTATGAAATGGCATCTTGTCGATCTTGGGGCTACAATGATTCGAGTGTCTAATCATGTTTTCCAGCTATGGGTTCCCCTTTTTTTAGGACAACCGATGGAAACAGCAATATTGTCCTTGGAATATTTGCCCACTGGGGCGAGATGTAGCGTGATGTATAATAATTAATTGTACATCTGGGTAGAGACCTATGGGTGTATCGGTCTACATAGCTGGTAATGTTCTCAGCAGGTATGCATTGCATATAAAGTTTATTAGTTGACACCTTATGACTAGTATAATCACATACACATCAGTCACCAATAGGCTTGGGTCAAAATCTTGTTTTAAGCAAAATACGCATTTGGGACAACCGATTTAAATAGCAAAATTGTCCTTGGAATATTTGCCCACTGGGGCGAGGCGTAATGTGATGTGATGTATAAACAATCAATTGTACATCTGTGTAGAGACCTATGGGTATATCCGCCCAAAGAGCCGTTAGTGCTGTAATTATACATCATTGGTGTTTGTTTGTGTTATGGCACAATGTTTCCAGCAGGTATTCAATGCAAAAAACTTTATTAGTTGATACCTTATGATTAGCAAAAGGACATATATATCAGTCTCCAATAGGCTTGGGTGAATATCTCATTTTAGCAAAATACGCATTTGCGAGTATTGTGGAGCAAACTGAGTGACAAACAACAAATGTAAATATTATTTCAAAAAATATTTTAAAAAATTAATTTTGTATGTTTTTACATGTAACACTTATGGGAGCTATAATTCTCTTCTGTGAATTATCAAACTATGAGGGTAATTCAAATTGTATATATATATCTATTGTATCAAGAACTTCCAAAATGGATGCCATTTTCCAGTGGGTGTCACACGTATGAGGTGTTAGTCCTATGTCTATGTTAGGCACAGTTTAAATTCAATCACTGTTTGTTGCAATTTTGAAACGTGATCAAGGCGGAAGCCGAAACGCGTTGTTTCCTGCAAATAAATTATTTCACAAGCATACGTGTGGAGTCCGAGTACGTCTGTTGGAGTAGCAGAACTGAGGGAATATATATATTGGGCTTCCGGTAGCCCCAACTCGGACCGCCCGTGAATTTGCCTGGCAGATCCCGTAACCGGAGTTGGTGCTAAATATATATTTATATATATATTGGAGAATGATATGGGTGCAGGATTAGTTTGTCTTTCAGGTCCCCATTTCCTGTGTATTATTATCTTTAAGATTGGTATAGAAAGCATTTGTCCACCCACTTGTGAAGGTGTATTGAAGGGAAAAGTCTTTAATAATTGTCCCAATGTGGGCAGTGGAACTTGCAGAGGCATTCTTTGAGTCTTTCACAATGTTTATAATTTAAATTTTTACCAATGAAGGTGGATGTCTGCGTTCTTTTTTTATTTTTTATGTTATCATGTTCTCTAGTAGCTTGTGATACTTCCCTTCGTGTAGGTATATCCATATAAGTTAGCAAGTATTTTCCTTTGTGGGATATTTTGTAGGTTGCTTGGTTAGACATTATGGGACCTGTGAATTATATAAATTGTGAAAAAACTGTTTTAGTGTAATATTTTACAAAAAGGTGAGAGAAGGTACAATAAGTTTACTAGAAAGCTTTATTTAAAAAAAAAAATCTTTGCTTCCAGGGTGTAAAGATGCTCAGTCTTCCTACAAAACTTCAGTATAGTACTTCCAAAAAGGAGAAGTTTTGGCTCTATATGACTGCACAGATGGTAGTACTGTTCATATATTGTATCCTCTAATGGTTCAACTGCTCTGAAACCATAAACACAACTGTGAAATGATATATAAAGGGAGTGCATAAATAGTCCAATAACTTTAATGAAAGTTAAATTAGTCCCCTATTCATCCACGTTGATCAAGACAATAAACTCTTCTTAAGATCCAATAGAATGAAGGAGCCATGATATGATACCCAAAACTATTCTCTTTATTCTTCAAAACAGACATCAGCCTGTCCAACACGGTTCATCCTATAAAAGGAATTCCTCAGGACTTCTTGTCCAGTGAGTGAGCATCAAGAAGTTTTATAAGAAACTCTGGTGAAGTCACAAACGTATCCCCTATTTAGAATTTGCATACAGTAATTTTAGTTTTCCTTCATTTTTCTTTCCTCCATTCAACGTATAATGGGCACTTCAGGTGCTGGATTCACTCTGGTTACTAAAAAAGGGTGTCTATCTTCAGTTGTTATACCTCACTTTTAGACATCTTGGAGCATTTATGTGACAGGTGAGGGGGGCCTTTGTGCAACTTGGAGGTCACTGGTAATGCATACTGGCAGATAGATTCAGATGTTCATCCTTCCTACGTGATAAAATAAGGACAATTAAGATGGAAATAAAGTAACCACCCATTTCTTTCAGCGTTTGAGGGTGTCCGGCATGGTTTTAGAGCTGTATATATGGTTATGGTATCAAGATCTGATGGCTATTCTGCAGCCACAGTGCAAGAGAACATCTCTGCATAGCTAAAGTAGTACAGATGGCCAGTTCTACAGTCAGATGGCTCTTCCTAACTATGACCATTTACGGGGGTGTGGCCAGGCAAGATGGCTGCCTAGATGTGTTTCCCCAGAGCTCCCCCCAACGAGCGCACTATCCTTTAGAATCCTGTCCAGTTATAGCCAGAAATAGTTGCATCCGGGCTTGGGAGCCCCCCGGGTCAGTCCTGGCCCATCGGCGAGGTCTGCATAAGAGCTAAATCTTGAGTAGCAGAAACAACAGAGACAGCAGGCAGAGGAGGCCTCCTGCTGTGTGGAGGGAGTACTAGGAGTTACGGACTGCCAGCAAAAAGGTGGTCAAGAGGTATGCTTCCCGCCACCTGTCCTCCCCTATAGCGAGCCTGCAGCCCCGGGGCACCAACTGAGAGCGGTGTGTTCAGGTGGACCTGGAGAGTTCTGCCAGGCGAAACCTGGAGAACCGGCTGAGATTACGAGGGACTTCTGGTGCCCAGCGCGGCGGAAGAACGCAGGAGGCGGACCAGCGATGGAGCGGTTAGGATCGGGGTCAGAGTAGTAATTGCCTGACGTGATCTCGGCCTGGCCTGCGGGGCCTGTGTGTGCCATGGCGACTCAGGACATGAACGGCGCTTCCCGGTGTACCTCTGCTGTGGTACCTGGGCTGCAGCCAGCCCGGCAGCACCGGAGCCTGTTGGGCTGACGCTGGGTCGGGAGGGAGGAATAATCTGAAGCTGCGTTGAGACAACATCAGAGGAGAAGGCGCTGTGATGAGAATCCAGAGCGGAAAACAGCGTCGAGAGCCGGTATCCCTGGAGCCCTGGATGGCCAACGATGTTGATTGGTGCCCGGGGTTGGACCAGATTGAGGCGAGTAGAGGCCGGGGGAAGCCTGGAAAAGTCATGGTGAGGCCCCAGGGGGATGCAAGTAGTAGATTGAGTCGGTCCAAGTGCTGTGGCATTGCTGCAGGATCCCACTGTGGCACGTTGAGCCTAAAGGTGTCCCCCCTCTTCTATTCCTATTTGTGCTGACAGCTATGGAAACTGGGCCCCAGACCTGGCATGCCTGAGTACATGGGATATTGACAGGGCCCACAATACAGATCGATTCCAGGTCTAACACTCGGGCTGCAGTTGGTGGTGTCGAAGATGCCTCTTAGTTGTAATAAGTGCTGGGCCGCGGGGGTTTCTTGGATCGCACTTCATTGGGAGCAGAGAGCAGGGCCCCCGGTGCCAAGAACCATTTAAAGATTACCCAAATCAAACTGAGGGCGAGGAGATGAAAGTGTACTATGGTGAAAGCTAAAGTACCAAAATCGGTGCAGGCCAATAAAATAGATATCTATGCGCAGCCTATACAGCCTAATGGAGTAACAGGCAGTACGATGCAACACTCCCCTCACGGGGAACAGGGGGCGCCCTCCATGGCAGATATTCTGGCTGAGATAAAATTATCCAGAGAGCTTACCCTTGCGAAGATAGATACTGTGGTGTTGGAGGTGTGGCTGCTTCGTGTGTACTTCTGTAAGATTTCCAACAGGGTCTCAGAGAATGAAAGTAACATACAGACCCTACAGACCGAGGTGGCCGTCCTACAGAAGACAGTAACAGAGCTACGTTCGTGAATGATTCACATGGAAGCGAAGGCGGAGGACACTGAAGTTCTCTCGAGGAGGAATAAACTTTGATTCGTGGGGTTCCAAGAGAAGGCGGAGGGTCAATATGTGGAGCTCTTCCTTGAGGACTGGATCACATTCACCCTGCGGCCCAAAAGACTTTCCAAATTTTTCACAATTCAACGGGCGCATAGGGTGCTGGCCCCACTCAGCCGCGGTCCATGCAGGTAACAGCGGTGGGGAGGTGGAGCCAGGTAAGGGGGGATTTCGAGGGACGATGCTGAGGGAAAATCAATTATTTATTTAATTTTCCCTCTGCATCATCCCTCGAAATACCCCCTTACCCGGCCCCACTGCCCCACCGCTGTTTCCTGCACGGACCACGGCTGGCCCCACTACCGAGACTTGAAACACCACTGTGTGCAGTAATAGTGCACCTGTTTAACTTCAGAGACCGGGATGCAATCTTGCAATGTACTCGGGCTCATGGAACTCCTCAATTTGAAGGTCATAATATAATGATATTTCTGGATTACACTCCTGAGAAAGAACTTTTGGGCAGTCAAAAAACAGCTAAGATACAGGGATATGCAATATAGTCTCATGTTTCCAGCGAAGCTCAGGGTTCTACATTATGGTAAGGTGGATTTTTTTGGCAGCCCCAAGGAGTCTAATGACTAACTGGACACTGAGGGGTCGATTCCGATTCGGGCCGGAAAAAGCACCGACCGACTCGGATCCGGAAATAATACCGACCGACACGTACCCGTGGCGCCCGACACGCCAAGTACGATGCAAGGCGTGAAAAATCCGACCGACACGTACCGAAACCAAGTCGACCGACCGAGCCGCACGGAAAACAGCAATCCGGCCAGAAAAACACGCGAATCCAACCGACCGACACGCACCCGGAACAAATCCGACCGAAACGTACACGCAAACTCCAAACCGCAAAGTGCGATGCAAGGCGCGAAAACCACAAGCGAGTCGGACGGAGGACAAGCCGTACGACCGACACGCATACAAAACCGAGCCGAAGCAACACAAAACACCGCGACCGACGCGTACGCAGCATAGAAAACTGCACAAACACAGCGTGAACGAAACGGAGAACACCGTACGAGACAAATGCAGGGTCCGACTCGGTCACAAGAACGTTTCCAACATACACAAACAGCACAAAGGGAAAAATCACCCAAAAAAAGGCCAAACAAGCAATTACCAAGCCAATAAATACTGGGGGTGGGGACAGAGAACAAAGACACACCCACAACTCCACCTATATAAAGGACACAAATCACAACCATGAGCCTTTGCAAATGCCATTCCACTGCCAGCACCCAAGAGAAAGCAACCACACACCCACAGCTCATCCCTCACACAAGCCACACACCATCAGCACACCAACAAATACCTACCTCACATACACCCAGCAAAACACACCCTCACCTGCACACCAACACACACATCACTCACCATCACCACCCATCACCATGCCCCCCAAGAAGAATCCCAAGTTCCTAGATAGTGAATTGGAAGTCATGGTAGACGAGATCCTCAGGGTGGAGCCACAGCTGTTTGGCACACTGGTCCAACAGACCCCCATGTCGCAGAAAACCAAGATGTGGGAGAGGATCATCAACAGGGTGAACGCACAATCACCATGTCGGCGCACAAAGAGCGACATCCAGAACAGGTGGTATGACGTGCGCAGGAGGGTACGGGACATGCTGAAGAAAGACTACATCAACAGTCAATACACCGGCAGTGGCCCTCCTGCCAAGCCAATATACCTCAGGCCCTGGGAGGAGAAGGTGCGGGCCATCCTTCCGCCAGTGAGCGTATATGGACTAGAGGACATCCCAGAGCCTGGTGAGTACACAACAAATGTACACAATATACTGCCACAAACACACACATCACTGTCAAGGGGAGAGTCAAACCATGCACTCATAGCAATTACACAGCAACCAGAACAGAATCATCCCAAAATGTGTATGTCAGTCAGATAAACACAATACATGCCATCAAAAAAGTCACATCCAACTGTGCCAACACATGTACAAACACAACTACAACTACAGCTAGGCAGTGGCACAAATAGAACTAACAAACACATCCACACATGTAGCCACCACAACAACACCAACACACAGTGAAGACCACTCAAAGGAAGGAATTCTGTGTATGCTGGCCAAGTCAGTGTAGCCAATAGCATCATGGGAGTCGCAGTCACACATATTGCCCCCCACAACTGTCCCATCAACACCACCCTGAACCATGCTCACATCACAGGGAGTGGAGAAGGACTCACAAGATGGCTGACACTGGCTACTGCTGTGGGGAGCACAAGGCCCTGCTGCCAACTGTGCACCAACAAACAGCAGGACACCACTGACTGACATCCTGAGAGACAACTTACACTCCCTGCAATGCAAGCACATTCCATGGTGGGATATCTGGCTAGCTGGGTGGGAAGGGGGACTTGCAGCACTGACCATAGTCACAAGCACCTCCCCTCACACACACCCCAACACAAACTCCACAGAACCCACCTGGTAGAATGCAATGCCCCCATCCTACCACAAGATCCCACAAAGAACCACCACCCTGGGTTATGTTGTGTGAAGCACAGGGACACTCTTGGGACCTCTAGCCAAACAACTGCCAGGACAACACTCCCAGCCATCCTGTCAGCACAGCCAGCCCACCCCACAGGGAAGCAGAGTCAAAAGGAAGGAAGCATGGGCATGCTGGGAAGGGGGAGGAGGCAATAGCATGATGGGAGTCGTAGTCACAGCTCTACATCCCCCACCACATGGCCCAGCAAGCTCACACTCACGCATGCACATCCCACAGAGTGGAAAGGCCCATCAAAGATGTCTGACACTGTTGCTGTGTCGTGGGGAGCACAAGGGCATGCTGGGTACTGCACACCAACCAACAGCAGGACACCACTGTCAGCCATCTTGCCATTGCTCTCACACCCACACACACTGAACTCCCCACAAAAGCAAGTAAGTATGGGAATGCTGGGAAGTGGGGTGGAGGCAATAGCATGATGGGAGTCGTAGTCACACACATAGCTCACCCCCACAACTGTCCCATCAACACCACCCTGAACCATGCTCACATCACAGGAAGTGGAGAAGGACTTACAAGATGGCTGACACTGGCTACTGCTGTGGGGAGCACAAGGCCCTGCTGGCAACTGTGCACCAACAAACAGCAGGACACCACTGACTGACATCCTGAGAGACAACTTACACTCCCTGCAATGCAAGCACGTTCCATGGTGGGATATCTGGCTAGCTGGGTGGGAAGGAGGACTTGTAGCACTGACCATAGTCACAAGCACCTCCCCTCACACACACCCCAACACAAACTCCACAGAACCCACCTGGTAGAATGCAATGCCCCCCATCCTAACACAAGATCCCACAAAGAACCACCACCCTGGGTTATGTTGTGTGAAGCACAGGGCCACTCTTGGGACTTTTAGCCAAACAACTGCCAGGACAACACTCCCAGCCATCCTGTCAGCACAGCCAGCCCACCCCACAGGGAAGCAGAGTCAAAGGAAGGAAGCATGGGCATGCTGGGAAGGGGGTGGAGGCAATAGCATGATGGGAGTCGTAGTCACTGATATTGGTCACCCCCACAACTGTCCCATCAACACCACCCTGAACCATGCTCACATCACAGGGAGTGGAGAAGGACTCACAAGATGGCTGACACTGGCTACTGCTGTGGGGAGCACAAGGCCCTGCTGGCAACTGTGCACCAACAAACAGCAGGACACCACTGACTGACATCCTGAGAGACAACTTACACTCCCTGCAATGCAAGCACGTTCCATGGTGGGATATCTGGCTAGCTGGGTGGGAAGGAGGACTTGCAGCACTGACCATAGTCACAAGCACCTCCCCTCACACACACCCCAACACAAACTCCACAGAACCCACCTGGTAGAATGCAATGCCCCCCATCCTAACACAAGATCCCACAAAGAACCACCACCCTGGGTTATGTTGTGTGAAGCACAGGGCCACTCTTGGGACTTTTAGCCAAACAACTGCCAGGACAACACTCCCAGCCATCCTGTCAGCACAGCCAGCCCACCCCACAGGGAAGCAGAGTCAAAGGAAGGAAGCATGGGCATGCTGGGAAGGGGGTGGAGGCAATAGCATGATGGGAGTCGTAGTCACTGATATTGGTCACCCCCACAACTGTCCCATCAACACCACCCTGAACCATGCTCACATCACAGGGAGTGGAGAAGGACTCACAAGATGGCTGACACTGGCTACTGCTGTGGGGAGCACAAGGCCCTGCTGGCAAATGTGCACCAACAAACAGCAGGACACCACTGACTGACATCCTGAGAGACAACTTACACTCCCTGCAATGCAAGCACGTTCCATGGTGGGATATCTTACTGGCTGGGTGGGTGGGAAGGAGGTCCGGCTGTCAACCAAACACAACCAATGCAGACCATGTTCACACCCCAGAAAATACATAGAAATGCCCAAATAATGCAGGACAATGTGCCACACCAATATCAACCCCTGACTGTGACGACTTAGGACAATGCAATGTACAGGCCCGCACCCAGAGGCACAGTCACAACTGTCATGTGTGTCAACCATTGATGCCTGCAGAAACATAACATACATTGTTTGTGTCTCCCAAAAACAGGTGATGATGGGGACACAGCAGCAGACGCTGAGGAGTCCCAGTCCCAGGCTCAAGAGGATGCGGATCTCACTGGCGTCGTACAGCCTCTGTCCTCCTCGGACGAAGAAGACCAACCTGGCACATCCGGTGCAAGTCTACATGCAGCACCAGCAGGACCACCAGCTGCAGCACCAGCAGGACCACCAGCTGCACCCCCTGCACCCACCCCTCCAACGACTGTCACCACGAATACCATCCCTGCCGACATGGACAGAACAAGGAGCAACACCAGCACAGGGACCCTGGACCAACCTGGGGCCATGGACATCACCACCACCACCAACCCCCAAGGTGGACCAGGGTTATCTGTGCGTGCCACTGCACACACTGCACATGTCAGCAGGGGTGGTGGGAGGGGTGGGAGACAGAGGTCGCTGCTTGCAGACGTTGCTGGTGTGCATGATGACCCACAACTGGTACGCATAGCTGATGCGTACCAGTCCAGCACCGGAGAGATCAGCCAGGTAGTGGGGCTCCTCAGAGACATGAAATAGCAGCAGGCTGCCCATCATGCCCGCTTGGACTCCCACATGTCCCACGTGGAGTCACACATGTCCCGCGTGGACTCACACATGTCCCGCGTGGAGTCCAAGTGGGATGCACTGCATGAGATGACGGCGGTGCACAGGGACATTTTACAATTCCTCCGCCAGATGAACAGCAACCAGTCCACACCTCCCTGTGTGCCAACAACATCTGGTGCCGAACAAACTGCAACTGCCACAGGGAGGGAGGAGGACTCTGGCGGAGAGTCCCCTGCACCGCAGCAGCCTGCACTTGAGGGGCCCCCCAAGAAGAGGGGTCGTCCGAGGAGGGAAAAGTGAGAGGCCGATGGCCAAGCGCAACTCCCAGGAAGCCTGAACCTGTTCTGGATGTTCGCCTTTGTGCACAGACTGTTCACCCTGTTGACGGCAACACTACTCCCACACATTGCATGGGGAGTACAAGTTGGACCAATGTGTCAGACAACTGTGGCCCCGATACTGGGGATCCTGTCTACCAGGACTTTCAATTCACCTAGGAACTTCGGATTGCAAGATTTATGTACAGCACTACCCATCCTATGCACTATTAACACAAATGTATCACAATAAACACACTAATACACCATACTTGCCTCTGTCGTGATTCCAACGTGGGTGCTGTTATGGGGATGATGAACTGCAAAATTACACTGTGTATGCGAACTGCAACAGCAAGGACAACACAGGCATGTGAGTACAGGCAACGTGATACACATGAGGGAGACACACCACCAGGGCTACACAACACATACACACCTAGGCCATCTGACTCATTGCCTACACTGATGTTGCCAGGGAAGACGGTGCAATGCACAGACACCACACCCATTCCCAGTTGTAGTCAAGTAGCCCACAGGTGCAGTAAGCAAATGGCAGTCAAATGTGTGACCACAGACAACGCACATCACAAAGTGAAGCACAGGTTTATTACACAGTTGCAACATGTCGTAACCACTACAGATGCAAGGTAATCCCACCTGGCAGCGGGCACACAGTCAACAACTATAGACGGAAGGAAGTCCATGGGTGTGGCGCACATCACCTGTAGGGACACAACAGCTACCAGCCTGGTTGTGCAATCACGTCGTCGGTGGACACAGTTGACCAAACGAATCTGAAAGTACCCTGTGAAGGACAGAAATGACACACAGTCAAAAGCAATGGAGTACAGGACAGAACAGCAAAACTCATGCACAATACATGTTACAAGATACCCACCCAGAACCAAGTTAGCATGTCAACACTGTTGGGGAGTACAGCTCACCTGTTAGCACACATCGCAACACACATCCAGTCAAGTAGCCCATGGACACAATCCAACAGCACCAGAGCACCACCCACACATCATGCCAACTCACATCATTGACATGACACCTCAGGATACTCACATTCAGCTAAAGAAGTTGGTGATGAGCTGTGTGCGGACATCACCATCATCATCATCATCATCATCGTCACTGGCATCGTGGTCCAGGCCAGGATCCTCCACAGGTGGCGGATGTTGGTCATTGTCATCCTGGATGAGAGGCAACTCCTTCCGCACTGCCAGGTTGTGGAGCATGCAGCAGACGATGATAATCTTGCACACTTTTGCAGGGGCATATGGGAGGGACCCTCCGGTCTTGTCCAGGCAGCGGAAGCAGCTCTTCAGGAGACCAAAGGTCCGCTCAATCACTCTCCTGGTCCGACCATGTGCCTCATTGTAGCGCATCTGGGCTGGTGTCACAGGGTTCCTGAGGGGTGTCAGCAACCACGGCATGTTGGGGTATCCCGAGTCACCTACGGACAGACAAGTGCACATTAGCTGACTTGGAAAAGTGGGCGGAATACTACAGATCAGATCACACACAATGGCACAAAGTCAGTACACACCGACAAGCCAGGCACGCTGGTTCTGCATCTGTGCCATCATCCTGGGGATGCGACTACTCCTCATCACAAAGGCATCGTGTGCTGAACCAGGGAAACGGGCACACACGTGTGTGATGGTCATGTCTGCAAGACACACCACCAGTGCATTGACCGAGTGGTAGTGCTTGCGGTTCCTGTAGGCCTGCTCCTGGTCCTGTGGTGGTACCAAAGCCACATGTGTCCCATCAATGGAGCCAATGACATGCGGCATCCTCCCCAGGGCATAAAAGTCACTCTTCACATCAGTGAGTCGTCGCAGTCTAGGGAAATAGATGTACCGGTTCAGGAAGAGCAACATTGCCGCCAAAACATCGCGGAGCACACGGCTCAACATGGTCTGTGACATCCCACCAGCAGTCGCCACAGTATGTTGGAAGGTACCGGTGGCAAAGAAGTGTAGGGCTGCCATCACCTTCACCTTGGGGGTCAGCGCTGTAGGATACGGCCGGCCAGGCTGCAAATGTGGGGACAACTGCACTGCCAAATCCTCAATCAGCTGCCTGGTGAAGCGGTACCGTCGGATGCTGTCCCGTTCCACCATCGTTGCCAGGTCTGGGAATGGTCGATGGACAGCAGGAGCCCTGCAGTGCAGAGTAGAAGTAAGCAAGATTGTCAGTCACCCCACATATGCGGCATTGAGAACACTCAAGATCCCAACATACATCATTATGAGGCACAACTACATGAAGTGTGCAGTTCCGGAAGGACATGTATGGTACATACATGGCCAACATCTGTCAACACGGTCCAACAGGTGGCATCAATTAGTCCCAGGTTGGCCCATTGGATATCATGAGGCCGTGTCACAGTTCCCATCTCCTGCTGCCGTGTCACAATAACCCCCACAGTGACATGTGAGGACAGATGTGCCCCAGGCACCACAGCTCAATGACAGGTACATTCCCAGGGACCCTGTATTGCCACATGGACACTGGCATTACATGGAGTATCATGTATACACCACAGCAAAACAACCATGACCCCCACAGGTAGTGGCCCCACTTGCCACGGCAGGACAGACATGGACGTCTGTGACACACACACACACACCATCAAAGTCCATGCACACACAACGTGGATGTGGAGACTGTCTCCCATTGTGCACATGTAATCAGAGACATTGTAAACACTACATGCACAAAGACTGTGGAGGACCATCACTATTGTGCCACTGGGACACCCTGGCTCAACCATACCATCCCACATGGGACTCACGGGGTATGTGACATGACATACACATACACCACCGTGAAATGTGACCATGGCACATGCACAGATATGAACAGTTGCACATCACAGTGGTCATGTACACGTAACACCCAGGATCCTGTCCCCATGAACACGTGCACAGCCTGGGGGTGGCTGCCCACAGGTGACACCCACAGGACAACATGTACACCAACATACACACAATAGGAAATGCAGCCTTACATGCCTTATGATAAAGTTTGGACAGGCTGTCGTGATGTAGGTGTGCCCCTCACTCCCTGGGAGCCATCTGTGGCTGGCATATGTCCATCTGAGACAGGCATGCTGACATATGCCAGTCACATGTACAGTGATGCGTTGTACTGCAATGGACCGATCGGTGCCTCCGGCCGGCCCATTGCATTCAATGTGTGCGGGTACGCGTTGTACCCCTGTGCGCGTTGTACTGCAATGGACCGATCGGTGCCTCCGGCCGGCCCATTGCATTCAATGTGTGCGGGTACGCGTTGTACCCATGTGCGCGTTGTACTGCAATGGACCGATCGGTGCCTCCGGCCGGCCCATTGCATTCAATGTGTGCGGGTACGCGTTGTACCCCTGTGCGCGTTGTACTGCAATGGACCGATCGGTGCCTCCGGCCGGCCCATTGCATTCAATGTGTGCGGGTACGCGTTGTACCCCTGTGCGCGTTGAACTGCAATGGACCGATCGGTGCCTCCGGCCGGCCCATTGCATTCAATGTGTGCGGGTACGCGTTGTGCCCCTGTGCGCGTTGTACTGCAATGGACCGATTGGTGCCTCCGGCCGGCCCATTGCATTCAATGTGTGCGGGCACGCGTTGTACCCCTGTGCGCGTTGTACTGCAATGGACCGATCGGTGCCTCCGGCCGGCCCATTGCATTCAATGTGTGCGGGTACGCGTTGTACCCCTGTGCGCGTTGTACTGCAATGGACCGATCGGTGCCTCCGGCCGGCCCATTGCATTCAATGTGTGCGGGTACGCGTTGTACCCCTGTGCGCGTTGTACTGCAATGGACCGATCGGTGCCTCCGGCCGGCCCATTGCATTCAATGTGTGCGGGTACGCGTTGTACACCTGTACGCGTTGTACCGCAATGGACCGATCGGTGCGCACCCATTGACAATGGGCTTGCCTGGCAACGGACGCGTTTTCGAATTTCGAACGAGTCGGTTGCTGGAAAATCAGTTGGTCACCCACAACAATGTTGCAAAATCATGTATGTCATGAAGTTGAAGATTTGAAGGATGCTGTGGGCGTGTTGTGGTGCTGCTATTCCATGGATTGGCCAGATTCAGAAGATGCAAACGACTTGGACCTATCACTTTGGACACAAGGGACAGTATCTGGCTCTCCAGCACATATATATTGCTGGCTGTTCCCCTGAGAGCTCACTTGCCTGCACTACATGCTCCAGGACGACATCTGCCACTGCACTGCTGCTGTCTCTGCCCCTCTGGACCCTGCAATGGCACGTACTGTGGAGAGAGCCCCAGCCTTCAGCCTTGAAGAGAACCAGGCCCTGCTGGACAGCCTACTTCCACAGTACAGCAAGCTGTATGGGACACCAGGGGAGCAGGTGAGTGTTCTGTGCACTGCCTTTCTGAATGTGCATTTTGTGTGACTAGCAAGACTGGAAGTCTGCACGCCACTGGCTAGCAGGCTCACTGAGTAGTTGTCACCCCCATAGTGTGTAGTGACTTGCACTGGACAGGTATGGTGCAGTGACAGTGCATTTGAACATGGTTTTACTTCCCATGCAATGATACCATGTAGTGACGTCTGGCAAACTGTCCATGGGCAGCTTTGCACTGCCTGTGTACATCATGTACCCCTGTGATTGAGACATGTATATACAACTGTGTCATGCACGGATATGTTGCATGTGTGGTAATGGCCTTTTCACTTTGTCATCCTGACAGGTTAATGCCCATCGGAAGCAGGAGATCTGGAAGGACATCGTCCGGGCCGTCCGGTCCGTGGGGGTCTACAAGCGCCGGATCCGCAACTGCCAGAAGAGGTGGCAGGACCTTCGGGGCTGGACCCGGAGGATTGCACAGGTCCAGCTGAAGCTGTCGCCTCCTCGCAGGAGGGGCGGAACACGGACCCTGACCCCCACATGCTCCAGATCCTGGCGGTGGTATTTCCAGACCTGGATGGGCAGCTGAAGGCCAGACAGCAGCAAGGAGGGGGTGAGTCAAAGACTGCACTGTGAACTCTGTATTACATGCTTTGTGCCCTCCTCTGGCCTGGTTCAACCGCCACAGTGCAGCAGTCATGTTGTCCAGGAGCCATGTCCCTCTATTGTGCACTGCCCACTGCTCATCTGATACCCAGGTGTGGCCCTTACATTCAGGGAATTGTGTCACTTGGGACTGTGTCCTTGCAGTTTGCTTCACTAAAGGTGGGGGACAGCATCTGTTTCCCTAACTCTGTTGTGGGCATCATGGGTGGGTCCATTGTTCACACAACGCCTGTGTTTGGACATGTGATCTGCGTGTTGCTTTGATATGCGGTCCACTTGCTGAGCTGAGCCACCACATGTGACTGGGGTATGTGGCACACGCCCATGCAGCGGGTGGGAACAATGTTTGGGCCCCAGGAGTGTGCAGATTACGTGTGTCACACATACATAGCCAGCTATCCACTGTCCAGGGCACATCCCTCATTCATGTGGAGCAGGACAGTCATGCCTACTTCAGGCCATGCAATGCACTCTGTACTCCCACTCCCGTGTATCAGCTGACACATTGTGCACAGTGATTTGACCCCTCAGGTGTCTGCCTCTGTGTCAGTGTGCTGTGGATTAGTTGCCAGGACTGCTGGGGTGTTTCTTGGTAGGGGCTCAGCATGCCCCTGGAGATGTGACCATAGGAGACGATACTTGTGTGTCACATAGGTGTTTGATCAGCTGCGCGTGCAGACTGGGGTATGCGAATGTGAAGTTCAGGCAGCTGTTCGCCATTCACAGCAAATTGTGAGGGGCTCAGGTTCAGAGGGTAGTGTCACAGGTCTCCCATATGTCCAATAGGTATGACCTGGACAGATGAGGGTTAAGATGATGTGTTGTGTGGGGGATGTACATGTGCACTTGTGCAGCTCCAGGACTTGCATTCCCCATGACCTACTATTGTGACACAGTGCAGAGTGTTGTTGTCTGGCTGCCCTGCCCATGTGACTGGAGACAGTGATGTATGACTTAGCAGTCATGCCTCTGCCATGGCATGTGTCAACTTATTGGTGGTCCTGCAGGGGAGTGACATGTGCTACATGCACACCATTGTGGCGATGGCTATCAGGACATGGGTGCATCATGGTGTCTGTCGCTGGTATGCATCACATGCATTTCCCATTTGACTCTGGGCATCCCTTTCATCCGGAAACCTGTACTGACTCAGTGGCATGAGCTGTGATGTGTGCATGTCCACATGCCACACCGTGTCCTCTGCACTGTCCAACTACTGTGTACTTGGTGCATGTGTCCACACTGGGGTGTTGCAATCCAACAGACACCAGACAGATGGGTGCAAGGCCATGTGGGATGTGAGTGCCATGCTTGGCATCAGACTGACAATTGGCTTCTCCTGTTCAGTTAGGGCACTTTTAGCAATGTACAACTAATGATGCCAGGGCTTGCTCTGTAATGTGCTGTGCTCACAGTGGTGTGTGCGTTTGGTGCAGGTGACTGATGTCTGTCTGTTTCCCCATTGTTTGCAGATACATCCACGGCCACGGAAGGGGACAGCTCCATGGACCAGGAGGAGCCAGAGAGCCAGACTGGGTCAGCAGCCGAGGAGTGGTCGGAGGGACCCAGTGGCACGGAGGGCGAGGGGAGCCACACCGAGGAGTCCTCAGCACCATCCACCTCAGCTGAGGACCAGAGCAACTCGGAGGATGACTCCCTTGTGGAGGCGGGTGTCAGCAGCCACCACACCCCAGCTAGTGTTGTTGTCCCCGCCACCACCAGCACCACCACCGCCCTCCCATCGGCTCCCATTCCCCAGGTCCGTGGAGGCTCCCATGTTCGGGAGCGTGTCTCCTTTGGCCCAGGCACTGCACCCCCTGCCCCTGTGTCCCCTGCTGCCCTGAGTGAGGAGTCTGTGTACCTCCTTCGCCAGCTCCATGTAGGGCAGACAGCCATGCTGAGTGTCCTCCATGCGCACACCGCACTGTTGACTCAGCTGGTGTCGTTCATGGAGGGCATCTCATCGGGCATGTCTGACCTACAGAGGGGCAACAGGTCCATGGACTCCTCCCTGACGGCAGCAGTGTCCCTCCTCAGACAGTCCCTCACCCCTCCTGCCTCTGCTCCATCCACACTCCCCAGCACCTTACCCGTCCCAAGCACACACACACCGGCACAGGCACACACCAGCACACACACGTCCAGCACACAGACACACACGCCACAAACTAAACGCACACGCACGCACAGTCAGGGGACTGAAACGAGACTCACAGGGGATGGGGCCCTGGTACACACACACGCATCCACGGGCACTGCGCAGTCCTCAGTTGCCTCTCCCTCCAAAGCACCCTCCCTTGCCTCACCTGCAACCCCAAAGACCCAGCGCCTCTTCCTCAGTGACCTCGGCCTCTTCCCCTCCGATCCAGCTGCCCCAGCATCCAGGGGGAAGAGGAAGCCCCCCACACGGAGCAGAGTGCCCCTCGCCCCCGGACACCCTCCCCCAGGCGCAGACAGACTGAGGCCCCCACCCGCAAGTCCCCCGGAGTGGTAAGAGCAAGACCCCGCCGCCGCCCTGCAGCTCAAGCACCAGGTCTCCTTCCTCCATCCCTCAGGCCCCCACTCCACAGGTGCCCCCACCACACCCTGCCCCAGGTTCCCCCACCCACAGATATACCATCCCCAAGAGGCTCCGGCCTTCTCCCCCTGCCACTTGCTCTCCCGGCACCACACCCCCGCTGCGCTTGTCTGTGCCACTGATGTGGTGAGGGTGTCCTCCCCCTCTGTCCAGCCCACCTTGCCTGTTCCCCATTCTCCTCCCCTGGTGGTAGGCACTGCAGTGGAGTCCACTACCACCCTGTCTGACTTGGGCACTGCAGTGGCGGACCTGTCCACTCCATCTGCAGGGTCCACTGCAGTCGTGCCGGCACCCATAACATCTGAGCCATGCCCCCCAGTTGTGCCGGCACACACCATGTCAGACACCTCCACTGCAGTTGTCAGTGGCTCTCCAGCACCCACCACCCCTTCCCTGCTTCCTCCTGGTGAGCCCTGATCCTGTCCCTGCGGTGCCTGGCCTACCCCCCGGTTGCCCCTCCTAGTGGATTGTCCCTGGTTTTGTGCAGGCATGTGTAGGGTGGCATCTGCCACTGTCACCCACTTGTGACTTTGTTGATGGACTGGCCATTGGCCTTTGTTTATGTTCTACCGGACTTCTACTTTTAATGCCACATATGCTGAATAAAGCAACTTTCTGTTCTCTAGTGCTTTTGCTTCTGATGTACATGATGTTGATGATGCTAACCATGCCCTTGCTGCAGTGATGGTGATATTTGGTCTCATGATAATGAAGTGTTACTGTGCAGGAACCCATGTGGTCCAGGGGAATGTGTCCTATCCTGTGGTGTATCCATGTCATCCATAGCAGCATCTGAGGGTGTCATGTGTTCAGTATTTGGCAATGGGATTTCCTACTTAGATTGGCTATTTCACATCTGTGGCTTCCACCCCTGCACATCTGTTGTGCCTGCCATTGTTCAATTCATCTACTTCCCTGACCGTGTGGCCATCTCCAGTGGACATGCAGGTTTGGGCATCAATGGGGAAGGACTCATCTGTGTTGTCATTGCAACATTGCTATACAAGTGTGTTGGATCTGTGCTGATGATTCCGTTGGCACTTCCATGACCAGGCTGATGTGACGGGAGCCCTCATTTGGTGCTAATTGTTGATTGTGTGACCAAGTGCTCAGCTGACATGGTGGGGCCCTACTGAGGCAACATATGGCACAGCTTTCCTCACACAGGAGTGGAGTCCCCTCATGGCAGTGTGTACTCCTGTGACATTGCCTGCGCCCAAGGTGTGTGTTGTATGTGCATGTCTGTATGTTCACTTCCATTTAGCTGTGCATGCTGTGATCCCTAGTGTTGTACCTGTTTGTGATGCTAGCTGAGTTGAGCTATGTTCCCCCAAAGTCTTCTCCCTGGGTTCTCTGTGATGTGGGTGCATGGCACATTACTGGTCATCAGGGTGTCACCCATAGGTGTGCTTGCTGTCAGGGCTGAGTTTGTGTGAAAACGCAGATGGGTCACAGTCAGGTTTCCCCTTGGCACTTGTTGTTTGCCCCTGTCATGTGATTTCCAGTTTGTGTTATCTTTCAGTGATTGTGACACGTTGTGTGTGTGACTGCTGGCACTCCTCAGGGTCCGGGCTGCAATGTTGGTTGTTGTCTTTGTGTGTTCTTTGTGGGTGACCTTGGCTTCTTCATTGGTGTGTGACTGTGGCTGTGATCCCATTGGTTGGTGTGGTACTGCCGTCATGTCCATGTACGGCGTAGTGTGCAGTGTGTCAGACATTCAGGAGTCTTGTTGAGTGTCCATGTGTGATGTGTTTCTGCACCTTGGTTCCCACCCACCACCCTGGAATAGTCATGGGTGCATGTGCAATGTCACCAGTGCATGTGTGCTTCACTGCTGCACATTGTTGGAGGTCGAGGGGTGTGGTGTTGAGTGTGTGCAGATGAGAGTTGTTGCCCGGCTAGGCCCCTGCCTCCATGTTGGGCTTGGCTTACTGGCCATGCTGTATGATTTGTGCTTGTGTAGGTGTGATGGTAGTTAGTTGCTCAGTACACATGACTGTGGTTCACAGTGTGAACCACATTTAGCTTTGTCATCACAGTGGGATTGTAATGCAGCCCAGGGTCACCACATTGTGGGGGCCCTGGGGGTGGTGCTGTGGTGTGTCTGTGTCTTGCTGGGTCAGTTGCTGTCCCTACGTGCCTGTGTGACATGTGTGATTTGTGCTCCCTCTCATCTGACAATGCCTGCTTGCCCACATAGGGGATTTGGATCCATGAGTTACCTTTGTGTGGCACTGTATGCACATCTGTATGATTGGTATTCAGGTCTCCTCATGTGTTGTGTGGTTGCCTGGGGACACTGGCACCCCCTCACCTGTTGTGTATGATGTGCAGTGTGGGTCTGCCTGTTTGTGTTTGTGCATCTGCACCACTGCATTGGCATATCTTGGGTGTGCCATTGGCTGTATGTAGTTTGGTGGGTTTCCCCTGCTGTCCCTGGGACTCCTAGGTCATCGGTCAGCACAATGATCATGGTTTGTGTGTCCCATTGCTGCCATGGTATGGTATCTGTTCACCTCACATCTGCAGTCTCCACAGGGTATCTGCATGTGTGTGCCCATTTCTGCAAATATGTGGGTCTGCATTCTGATGGTCACTTCTGTCATTGTGTCATTGATGATTGTTGACGGTGTCAGCCCCCATGGGTGTTGTTTGTCTGCACATGGCCAAAGTTATGTCTTATTTGCACTGCAGGATTTGGCTCCCCCAATTTATGTTGCAATGGGACACATACACTACTTTGCCACTGATGTGTTTGTTGTTCTGTGACCAGGAATCATCCATGCAGTTTGGCAGTTGCACCTCTTTCTTTGTCAACACTTACCTTTTGGTCACTGTGATGATGGGGGTTTGGACCCCATTGCCACAATGTTCGAAATGTGCTTCAGCTATGGACCCCACACTTACATTTTGGTCACTGTGATGATGGGGGTTTGGACCCCATTGCCACAATGTTCAAAATGTGCTTCAGCTATGGACCCCACACTTACCTTTTGGTCACTGTGATGATGGGGGTTTGGACCCCATTGCCACAATGTTCTAAATGTGCTTCAGCTATGGACCCCACACTTACCTTTTGGTCACTGTGATGATGGGGGTTTGGACCCCATTGCCACAATGTTCAAAATGTGCTTCAGCTATGGACCCCACACTTACATTTTGGTCACTGTGATGATGGGGGTTTGGACCCCATTGCCACATTGTTCAAAATGTGCTTCAGCTATGGACCCCACACTTACATTTTGGTCACTGTGATGATGGGGGTTTGGACCCCATTGCCACATTGTTCAAAGTGTGCTTCAGCTATAGACCCCACACTTACATTTTGGTCACTGTGATGATGGGGGTTTGGACCCCATTGCCACATTGTTCAAAGTGTGCTTCAGCTATGGACCCCACACTTACATTTTGGTCACTGTGATGATGGGGGTTTGGACCCCATTGCCACAATGGTCATGGCCTGCTTGCATTGTGGGTGCCACACACATATATGTGTGGCACATGTGCTAGGGGGTCACATTGTATGTTCAAAGTCATGTTCGGTGTTGTAGGCATTTGACACAGTCTACACACGCTTGTCATGGTGTTGGGGGATGTCTTCTTCTTGCATTCCCTAGGTTGTGCTGGTTGTGTCATGCATTGTCCATCCTATGAGTGGGGGTGGTAGTAGTGGTAGGCATCCAGCCCCCCCTGGGTGAGGGTGGTAGTGGTGGTAGGCATCCTGCCCCCCTGGGTGAGGGTGGTAGTAGTGGTAGGCATCCTGCCCCCCTGGCTAAGGGTGGTAGTAGTGGTAGGCATCCTGCCCCCCTGGGTGAGGGTGGTAGTAGTGGTAGGCATCCTGCCCCCCTGGCTAAGGGTGGTAGTAGTGGTAGGCATCCTGCCCCCACTGGGTGAGGGTGGTAGTAGTGGTAGGCATCCTGCCCCCCTGGGTGAGGGTGGTAGTAGTGGTAGGCATCCTGCCCCCCTGGCTGAGGGTGGTAGTAGTGGTAGGCATCCAGCCCCCTGGGTGAGGGTGGTAGTGGTGGTATGCATCCTGCCCCCCTGGCTAAGGGTGGTGGTAGGCATCCAGCCCCCCTGGGTGAGGGTGGTAGTAGTGGTAGGCATCCTGCCCCCCTGGGTGAGGGTGGTAGTAGTGGTAGGCATCCTGCCCCCCCTGGCTGAGGGTGGTAGTAGTGGTAGGCATCCAGCCCCCCCTGGGTGAGGGTGGTGGTAGGCATCCAGCCCCCCCTGGGTGAGGGTGGTAGTAGTGGTAGGCATCCTGCCCCCCCTGGCTGAGGGTGGTAGTAGTGGTAGGCATCCAGCCCCCCCTGGCTGAGAGTGGTAGTAGTGGTAGGCATCCAGCCCCCCTGGGTGAGGGTGGTAGTGGTGGTAGGCATCCTGCCCCCCTGGCTAAGGGTGGTGGTAGACATCCAGCCCCCCTGGGTGAGGGTGGTAGTAGTGGTAGGCATCCTGCCCCCCTGGCTAAGGGTGGTAGTAGTGGTAGGCATCCTGCCCCCTGGGTGAGGGTGGTAGTAGTGGTAGGCATCCTGCCCCCTGGCTAAGGGTGTTAGTAGTGGTAGGCATCCAGCCCCCCTGGGTGAGGGTGGTAGTAGTGGTAGGCATCCTGCCCCCCTGGCTAAGGGTGGTAGTAGTGGTAGGCATCCAGCCCCCCTGGGTGAGGGTGGTAGTAGTGGTAGGCATCCAGCCCCCCTGGGTAGGGGTGGTGGTGCGCATTCAGGCCCCTGTGTGCATATGTGGCATTGGTGATGGGCATCCCGCCCCTATGGTGCTGCTGTTGCTGGTGTAAGTATATTCTGCATCCCTCTGTGTGTGTGTGATGTGTCGTGTACGTGTTGTATGTGTTTTGTGGTTGGTGTCTGGCTTACCTTCTGCGCCGTACGCGTCCGTGCCTGTTCCGGTAGTAAATGTAGAATATTGGTATGATCGGGACGAAGGGATTCATGGTTGGTTCGTGTCGTTCGTCCTTCTCGTTGCTTCGCCGTCGTCCTCGCCGCCGCCTCGCCGCTTCGCCTCGTCCTCGTCGCTCGCGTCGTCCTCGCCGCTGCCGTGTTCGTCTCGGAGCCGTGGATCGTGTTGTGGCGCGAATCGGAGCTTATGTGCGCCTCTCCCGGATGCTTTGACGTGCCGTGCGTAGCGACGGGTTCGGCGCATACAGAAAGCGCATCGTACTCGTTCGGCCGGACGGAGCTGCATTTTGGCTTCCGTGCGACTCGATTCAGCGTTTCCGGATTCGCCTCGGTCGGGGAACAGGACCTGGTTTGGGTGAGTACGGCTCGGCCGGATTCTTTGCTGTTGTGCGCATCGTACTTGCTCGTTCGGTGTGCTGTATGGATCGGTCGGGAAACAGGCTTTCGCATGGCTTTTTTCCCGACCGAATGGTGTTGGGTACGCCTCCGACCGAGATCGGAATCGGCCCCTGAGTGGCCAGCTGCGGCGGCGTACACAGGACCGTAACAAGAAAAAGAGTGGTACTCCGAGATGAGAGCCCCGGGTACGGAGGCACTCTGCGGACTCCCTGACCAGCTCGGGGCTCCGTCGCACTGGAAAAAACCTGGTCTGTCCAGATGGCACATTGACTGCCTCCAATTGTGTGCTGGACATCCTTGAATCCCTCTCCCCCACTAGGTCACCAAGGGGCACAGGAGTGATGTCTCGGATCAGGATTGGGGCTGAAGGGGGAAATAATGCGCTTCTCTAACATTATTTCTTGCTGAATGAGTCTATGCTTGCTTGTATTTTAATGTTGTGAATGTTGTCCTGTGAAGGGGCAGTACGGGGAGTGACCTGCTCTTTTGCCATGAATAGTTATGTTATGATTAATGCTTTGGTTGTGAGGTCAGCGGGTGTTCATTGAGGGCCGCGGTCCTGCTGAGAGCCACGGCCTCAACGGTCTGGTAGGGATGGTGGGTTCTCAGTAAGTTGAGCATACAATTGGGGAGGCCGTTGCCTTTCTGGGTGGGCTGGGGTAGTGGGATCTGAGCAATGGCCCAGTTGGGAGAGGCCTTCAAATTTGGACTCACAGTCTAAGGGAGGGGGGACTTGCCCGAGGTTTGGGCCTAAGTTCTTTTTTTTGGGGTGAAAGGGACAAGATTGGGAGGGGATGGGAGGAATAACAGTGGAATGCACAATGGTACTTGGGCTTTGCACACTGTAGTTGCCAATGGCCTACGACTGGAAATTTATGACCTGGAATGTCAGGGGTCTAGGCCAATATGGTGAGAGGCAGAGG
Source organism: Calotriton arnoldi (assembly GCA_963921515.1). NCBI lineage: Eukaryota > Metazoa > Chordata > Amphibia > Caudata > Salamandridae > Calotriton > Calotriton arnoldi. The sequence goes on along the minus strand of CAWUFW010002999.1, from coordinate 1,181,927 downwards.
GTGCACTCCTCTCTATACCAATATGGAGTTACTGTGGCATTCCTGCAAGAAGCCTTCACTTGGGGAACTGCGTGCCCTACCTGAGACTTAGATGGCGGGGGCAAGTATTCGCTACATCTTATTCTGGTTATTCTAGGGGGTTCTGATTTGGGTGGCTCCTAGGGTTCTCTTCATAGCTAGGGATGTGGTACAAGAACTCGAGGGTCAGTACATGATAGTCTCTGGGACACTGGATGCTAGAGATATGTTTTTAGTGAATGTGTACGTTCTGAACTTGGATGATCCTGGGTTTTTTGGGACAGTATTGCAAGCAATTCCAGAGCACTCAGGTACGGCAATGATTGTAGCTGGGAACCTGAACTAGCGAGATTGTGTTGTGCCTAAGGTAGATACTGAACCAGCTATGATAGGTGCTCTAAGGGAGTTGATGAAAAGTTTGAGATTACAGGATGCATGGAGGGTTTGTTTCCCACAGGGTAAAGTATATGCCTGCTATGCGCCTGCTACTGGGACGTACAGCCAACTTGATTATTGTCTGCTTTTGGAGGCTACACTTCAGTGGATGAAAAACATTAATTTTTTGGCATGTTATATATCAGACCATTCGCCTTTGCTGGTTACTCTCCAAATTTACAGGCAGGCGCCTGCAGTGCCATTATGGAGAATGAGTGTGGAAGCAGTGTCAGACCAGGTTTTCGCAAGTGAAGTGGCTAAAGTGTTGGATCATTATTTTGGTGAGAACTGGGGCAGCGCGTCCACAAGAGCTATGGAATGGGATGCAATGAAGGTTGTATTGAGAGGGGAATGCCTGAAAATCACGTATGGGGTCAAATAGCAGTTAAATTGCTCTTGAGATAGACTTGAGAAGGACCTGGGTGCACTGGAAAAGGAGATTGTTGAGCAGCCACTCCAACTGTCTGCTTGGCTGGAAAGTAAGAGGCAACAACTTGATATTTGGGACAGATTGGATAAATGTGTACGAACTAATTATAGGAAAAGGTTACATAGGGAAGGAAACAAGGCTAGCTGAATGCTGGCAATGCTCCTCCGCAGTGTAAACAAATGCGAGCCAATAGTGGGGATGCGCAATAAGCAGGGACGATTGGTGTCCTCCAAACGTGACATAGTAGACGTGTGAACAGAGCACCTACTTGAGGTGTACACGGCATTAGAGGTTAATAATCAGCGGGAGGGGGTGGCATACCTGGAGGCCCTACAAATGCCTTCCTTGAGCAGAAGTGAGAGAGATTGTTTGGATGTCCCCATCACCAAGGGGGAAATTGCTATTAGGACATTGAAATCGGCTAAGGCTCCAGGTGTGGATGGCCTACCGGCTGAATTTCACCATGCTAGAACAGAGGGTATAGCTGACCGCCTATTGGAAGCGTACACAGAGGCTTATGAAGGGGGATACTCATGGTGTCCATGCGGGAGGAGATTTTAGTGATGCTGACTAAGCCTGACAGGATTGGTTCAGCGGTATCCTCTTATCATCCACTATCAAAGCTTAAAGTGGATGTCAAAGTCCTGAGTAAAGTCCTGGCTACTGTGATGTTGCCGTGCCTACCCCAACTAATAATGGAGGATCAACTCCTTTTTGACCGCTGAGACCTGGATTTCTTCATCCATCCTTGGATGTCTTGCCGTTACATGGATGAAGCATTTCTCTATCTCAACTCCTATTTCAAGACTGCAATTCTATCCATAAATACTAATTGCCTTGAAAAAGCCTTTGGCCTGCCGGCCATATGGGCAAAACATGTGTCGGCTGCTCGATTGTTCCTTTGCCCTTTTTGAATTTATGATAAAGAATAAATACTTAAAAACGGATATTTAAAATGCAACATCAGACTTTGGGATCTCGTTTCTTTTTCCCAGGAACCTGCACATGTATCTAAGGCACTAAACCCATCAAAGTACTAAAAACTTTGTCTTGAATTCGGTGGCCCTTGGGTGAAACCATCTGATGGGTTCGTTCCACACCAATAATTGGGTCATGTCCCTTTGTGTGTGAACCCTGGTAGCACTCACATACTTCCCTTAACTTATAACATTGACCGATGCTAAGGAAGTGTTCCAACTCGGAGGGGCCACTTTTTACAGTTTTCCAAAATAGCGGCCATGGCTCAAGAAATCTTGCCTATGTTTTTCCGAAGTGCCACAGGTATATCAGACACTGGAAGTTCTATTGGCCTTGTCAGGGGCAAGACACTGATCTCACATATATACAGGGCCCTGAGGGAGGATGCACCTACGGCTGAACTCACGGTGCAACAAAAATGGGAGGCAAACTCCGAGAGGCCCATAATAGCGAAAACCTGGGAAACCATTCATGAAGGGGTTAAAACAGTCCCTACTAATGCGAGATTGAAGCTGTTGCAATATAATGTGATTCATCCGGTGTATCTTACCCCCAGTCATTTACACACTATGAACCCAGAAAGATCGGCAGACTGCCTCTGCTGTGTGGGGCGGGCGGTGGAGATACTGCACATGCTCTGGAGTTGCCCCAAGATTGATGATTACTGTCGTTCAGTTCTGGTAAACCTGGGCACAGCCACAGGATGGGAGATGCCCGGGGAGATAGGTCAGTGCCTGTTGGGGCTGGTCCCCTTCAGGAAAAAAAAAACTGAGCAGAAGGTTCTTAGTTCTGAGACGGACACTAGCAAGACGTAGGATTGTAATAGGATGGCTGTCTCCCAGACCAATGAAAGTTGAAGACTGGCTGAAAGATATGGCTGAATGGGTGAATGCTGAGGGGTACCACATGAGAAAGACACGTAAAGATGCAAAAATAGACGGTGACATGAGGGCCTGGGCGGCAATGCTATCCAAGCTACTGACTACTCCAGATGAGCTACCCCAGTGGCTCCTGATTTAGAGAAGGCAACAAACCGGCAGGGGGTAATTGGAGGAGGGACCCCTGAGGCCTAATCTGCACAGGAAATAATAATGTTAATGAAGATTGTCTGCTCCACTGTTATGGACCAATGGTAAACTGTAGTACTGTTTTTGACTATGCATATGCTGTGTCTAAACCATTGTGGGGTTGGTGTTGTATTTTGAAAATGCCAATAAAATACTATACTTTAAAATAAAACTATGACCATTTACAATCACTTTGTTACTATTATTTGTGAATCATCACCTAGATGCTATTGACCTCAGAATAATCATACAACAACGAATAGCTTTGTGGTTTGCTTTCCTTTATACCTCACATACATATGAGCAGTTCAAACCTAAAACATGAATAAACATGGCATAGTTTTGGCAGTGATGTCCTTTGCCCCATTGCAAGCAATCAGTTACTGTGGAGTGCTCGCTAATAAGGTAACATTCTGGATCATACTGTCTCTGTCCAGGATTACTACTCTGGCACCCTAGACGACCTTCAGCTTTGCTACCCATCTCAAATTATTGTCATTAGTCTAGCTGCATCAATGTTCAATAGGTTCCTGAGCGATGCTCTCAGAAGGTGGAGGCTGCATATGTGGACGAAGACTAGAAAGAGGAAGCAGTGCATGAGTAGAGCAGCTACGCCGTGGCATCGGAGAGTAACCACTGCTTTGAAGATATTGTTCAAACTGCACTCATGTGCACTCGTACATGAGATACCACATCATGGCCTGAGATTCAAGATGCTTGGCCTTAATAACTGGATTTGTTTCTAGGTCAGAGGTTGCTCTGCAAATCATGAATAGGTGCTGCAATGGGAGACTTATTGTAGCATGTATGTAGGAAACCCACTGGTTACAGCTCAGCAAGGAAGTGGGAATGGTAGGCAACTATGTAATTTGTTACAGCTCTAGGGAGGTCACTCTTGTAGCACAAGTGATCCATGAGCGAATTTACCAAGGGAGGTGAGGATTTCAGATGTGAAGAATGGGGAGGGGGGCGTTCCAAAGGAGGCTTCCCTGAGAAGCTAGTGGGGGCTGTCTCAGCACCACTTCTTCATTTTTTAAAGGGAAAAGACATGCAATAGATACCCATCCCAACTGATCTTTCAGAACAAAAGGGCATGTTGGGAAAATTTGGCTAAGATAACAATTCAACCGACTATCATGCCACCAGTCAATAAGAAAGTGCGAAATCATACAGGAAGCACTCCAGGACTGCTGAGAGCGCTAGGAGGTTATGAATAAAAGAAGTAAAGTATACACAAGCTGATAACAGAACATTCAGGAAAGGTGCCATCTCTCACCTTCCATCAGTACATTGAACGTAGGCTTGCGGAGGGGGCATGAGGGAGATGGCAGACTTTTCCATCAGCACTTAGCGGCATGCGTGGGTCTCCTTCCTGCTTGGATAAGCCCCTCTTGTTGTCGGTTCTCGTCCAGTGTCAATTAATCTAGCGTGGAAGATGAAGCTAATGCAGAGTTATTAGAAACCTCCATTAGGGCGCTCAGAAGCATCCATTAGAGATGCAATCCTGACAGCGAGAGGCTCTCTGCTCCCTGGGCAGGGCACTGCCTGCTGCCTTTTATCAATATAACCAGCAGCAGAGAGTGAGTATGTGTGAGTGAGTGAGTGAGTGAGTGAGAAAGTGTGTGTGCATGTGTGCGGGGGATTCGTGTGTAAGCATTCCTGCGTGTATGGGGGTTACGTCTGGGTTTATGATAGAAAATATATCTGTGGCATTACCATGATGGAAATTCCACTTGACCAAGTTTAAATGACTTCTCCTGGTCCAGTTGCAGCATGTTGGTGTTGAAACATTTAAAGAACTTCTCTACTGGTCCGGCTGCATCCAGTTGTGTCTTGGAACTCGCTATTGCTCCCCATTGACATCTATCGTTTCATTTGGCATCTTTATTCATACTGTAGGATTTTGTCATTTGTTCTACCTTACATATGTCGCTCAGTGTCAAATAATACACAGGCCTCACTTTTGGAAGACCCCCATACAAAGCTCGTAGCACATATTGACAGCAATGGTGTGGAGGGAAGACATTTCTCAATTTGCAACTGTAATTTGCACCAGGGCATTTCAAAATTATGTGGAATTGATAGTTTGGTGGTTACAAAATGACGGTCAGCCCATTCTATTTAGTTTCGGAACAACAATCAGCTTTCCGTTGGTGGAGCTCTCGTTGACTCTGTAGATGTAAAGCTTCCACCAATGGCCCGGCGTAGTAGGGTCTGGCGGAGGAAATATATTACAGTCCCAGCCCTGATCAGGGTAGACAGCCTGATACCCTTTCTTCTGTCCCCCACACTCTGGTAAAACCTGGTGGTAGGGGGGCAGAAAAGAACACTCCCGTACCCAGGGAAAAACTCCCTGGGGGTGAGACTCGTTAGTATTTTTTTTTCAAAACCATACTCCCTCTTCGGGAGTTTGTTTTTGAAAAACGAAATATTTGTTAAAGTTTGGTGGAAAGCCGTCAAAACGGACAGTGGCTGTCCACCAAACCTTTTGTACCTTATCAAGACACAGAGATCACCACTGGGGTAGTGGGGATGTCTAAATTTGGCAGTGGCGGCTCGCAGAGGGAGTGCTGCGGGGCGGTGGGGCGGGGCGGGCGGGAGAGGGCTGGGTGGGGTGGGAGTCGGACATACGACGGGCAGGAGTAAAGTATGTAAATAAACAAATAAAACTATTTACCTGCGCCGCTGCATCGCCGAGTTGGCGATGCAGCGAGCGCAAGGTAAATAGTTTTATTTATTTATGTACTTACTTTACTCCTGCCCGTCGTACGTCCGACTCCACTACCCCCTCACCCAGCCCCTCTCCCACCCCGGCCCACCGCCCGCAGCACTCCCTCTGCGAGCCGCCACTGAAATTTTGTGGCTGAAAGTGGACGTAATGTATTATGCTACCAGGAAGGCCAGAGTACACTCCTCCAAACTCTGAATCTGCCACCCCTCAGACTTTCCAGCCAAAGCAGCAGTTGGAATGTTCTCCAAAATTATAATCTGCTGGGAAAGCTTTCTTGTCATATGGTATTTCCTAATTTTCTTGGGATTTTATTCTTCCTCATGATACTGAAATATCCCTGTTGAATATTTTCCATTTACATTGCAAGTTAATTCCTTTTTATTATGGTATTTCTTTATATAACTGTTAATATTGAACGACATAAATCATTTTTATCACGAAAGAGTATCATAATTGAATTGTGACTCCGTTTTTAAAATATTTTTTTGTAATGTACTCCACTATCTTTAGGTCAGATGAAAGTATAGAAATGTGAAGAAAAAAAATAACAGTTAGAAGGCTATGTACATGGAAACTGGGACTACTAATAAAGGAAGTGAAAAGCATGCAGTATAATTATAGAGATGCCAATTGCGTTGCTTTAAATAGAATAGACAAAATTTATTCCGGAACAGTGAAATTAAAATATTTGCATAAAAGCAAGGCAGGGTTACATAAAAATGGGAACGAGAAATCTAAACTCGATACAACTCAAATTCAAATTCAAATTAGAACTTGACAGGTATTTTCAAGGCGGAAACCTTTGTGTGCTTAGGATAAAACTCAAAGGGCCTGGTATGGGTGTATATTTATACATATTCTCAATTCGCATGCATACAAACGTAGATCTATATACAGAGGGCAGATTTACAAGCTCCTTGCGCCACTTTTGCGTCATTTTTAACATGGGAAAAGTGACGCAAAAGTGGCGCAAGGGTCTTGTAAATAAGCCCCATAATTGCAGATAGTGTATAGTTGCAAACGTAAAAACGCCTTGGCACTAGTACATTTGTAATTTTATTTTTTCCTTTTTTCTCCAAGAGGAATATATTTTCTCCATTCCGCTCCCATGATAGTCTCACTCTTGAAATTGATTTTACTCCTGCCCTTGACAGGAGCAAATCCAAGACAATTTCCTTGGATCATGGAGAGGTTTGTGAATGCCTGCAAACTCATAAGTTTGTAGGTGCCCCAAAACATTCAATGGCATCCTTTCAATCGGGAGAAGACTTACATATGTTAATTTAGACTATACTCGTGTAATATTACACATGTGTAAATATGTTCAGACGTCAATGCTGTGAATGTCAAGTCAATTTGACCTTTAACTTAAGAGTGAATCAACCCAAAGACTAGAAGATAAAGATGACTCCGGGGAGCAATGACCAACAATGCTGAAAGAGAAGAGGCAAATCATTGCAGGAATCAACAGCAATCCGATAGATGACAAGTTCAGTTCAAGCCATACTGTGACGATCCCCTCGATTGGGTGGGTCACTTGATTAACTAGGTCTGCATTCACTTTGTGTAACTATTTGTATCACTCTTGTTCATGTTTTGTGAAAAGAGACGTGAGGAATGTCAAGGCCTTGGAAGGTAGTCTATTAAATGCTAAAACCAGGGTTATGCTCTAAATCGGGAGGTGAAAGAACAGAGGGCCTGATTAGGATGGTGATGGGACTGCCACCTTCAGCCATCGGTGGCGGTCCCACCACGATCGGACCCTGCATTACAGCCCGCCGCAATATGATGGCGTGCGGATGGTTGGCAGTCGGCGAGACCGACCGCCACGGATTGGACATTCTCAAGGGGCCTGTCGGACAGAGTGTAATGCCTACAATGGTGGCGATGCCTGCTCAGGCATCGCCGTAGGTATTACAATGTCAGTTTCTGCCTGCCCGTTTCACGGTGCTTTACCTGCCATGAAAAGGCAGGCGGAAAGGGACATTGGGGGCCTGTAGTGGGCCCCCTTCCCCCCTGGCCCTCCAACATGGGCCCTGGGGGGCACCACTACATATCCCTGCACCATGTGTGTACAGAGTGTACCATAGTGTACCTTTTGTACTGCGGCTTGTGCTGCAGCCCGCAGCGCACGCCTCAATACAAAAGATACACGTTGCGACCACCTCGAAGGCGGTCGCATCGTGATATCGGTTGCAAGACTGCCAACAGCTAGTCGGGCGGTCCTGTTTCTGAAGGGATGGCAGTCGGACGTAAGTCCGACCGCCATCCTAATCAGGCCCAGAGTGTGAAGTGGCAGGTAGTGGGCGCTTGAAGCAGAAACTTGGATTCTAGCCCAAGAGAGAGGCAGGGGACAAGGGTTAGAATCTGAAATAATAGCAGTACAGATACTGGTGTAACTAAGAGGTAGGTGCTTTTAGATGCAGAGGGAATCGTGAGAAAATAGGTCATAGCAGGATTACTTAGTCCATTGGGTGATGGTAACAACTTCCTCTGGTTGAACATGTGTAAACCACTTCTTATAGATTGTGGCTTTTTAGAGCCGGAAAGGGTATGTCACCAAAAAGCAAGTTTTAAATATTATGCTTCAAAAATATTATTGACCAAAATTTCAACAAGTTAATTACGCCTCATCTATGTATCTTGATGATAGATAAATGGTCAAGGTACTTAGATGTGGAGTTGAAAATAGTAAATCTATACTCACCATTACACTCTTACTACAGATATTTAAGTTGTCAGTATTGCTAATTTTCTGACAGTCATCCACTGGCAGTGATAGATTATCTCCATACGGCAACAGGATTAATTTGTAGGTTGGGGTATAGAATTAAATACCTAGGGAAGCTGGGAAGGGTGAATTGCAGAAATTAGTGCACTATACATATCAACATAACATAACATAACATAACTTTATCATCGTCTAATCTCATGGCACTTGCTGTAATCATCTCAAGCAGCATAGTAAGATGTGAGGACTGGACTGCATGGATACTGCAGGTCGTATTGGCCCACAGCTGTACTCCTTCTAATAGCGACCTATCTCACTTCTTCACTCCCCACGATCAGGCCATGCATTTGAACTGGTTCTTTTCCTGGAGGGCCAAGCACTCAACAACACCTCTCCCTGTGGCTGTAACTTTGCAGCTTCTGCTGGTTCTGCCAGGTGGTCCTCTTAGCAGCAGCTTCATTCAGGTCCAGCACCATGCAGCTCAGCTTCTTCATTCACTCAGCCTCATCATCAAGACAAGGACCTCAAGAAGAAACATGCAAGCCACAGTTCTCTGTATTTTATTTATTCATTTATTTTTATAGTGTTTATATATTGCACGCCAGAGATCTTTGGGCTACAAGAAGCCCCAGCCTTCAGCACCTCCTCCCTTGAAGATCAGCATCCTCATTGCATCCCTTGCACCACGGACCTCCATCTTTGGTGAGCTGCCGGAGGTCTTCTTGCGACTCCTGTGCCGTTGGCCTATGGGTTCTCTTAAGGGTCTTCCTTTGCTTCCATGGACTCGCGGGTTTGCTTGGGGCCTGCTCTGACTCTCCTGCACTTGGTGAGTCCCTTGGACCTTGCTGGTCCCAACATTTGCGTCTTTTCGCTTTCCAAGCCAGTTGCGACTACAGAGGCTTTTTGGTGCTCCCGCCAGACACCAACCACCTAGACACTGATATCCGACGTGGGACAGCTTGTGTACAGCTCCTGCTCTTCCTCAGCATCGCTTGGACCTCACAGCTGCAGTAACATGGTCAACGTCTTCACTCATGAACCTCCCATCGGTGGGCATTATGCTTCTGTGCCTCCTGGTCACCTCCGAGTGGCATATACTCTATCCCCTCTGCTTGCAGGTTCCCCTCTTCAAGAATCCACCCTTGGATTCCATCAGACTTCTTCACAGGCTTCTCTAAAGGCATTTTCTCCGAAGTCTTGCATTGTCATCTATGGCAGGTTCTGACATCACTTCACCCCATGCATCCAGCTTCCCTGTTGCAGGTAACGTGGTTCCTGGGGCATCCGCAGGTGGGGTGGCTCACCCACCTGCTGCCTTCCAAAGGGTTTCTTCAGGGTCCTCTGGGAAGGGTACTTCTTCTTTAAAACTGCAGCTGCAACTTCTCCATTGACTTCTATTGGGCACGTGGCTGTGTTTTCACTCTGCACACAGCCTCCGTGGGTTCCTGGGTAATTACCTTGGGTGGTTCCTTTGTCCCCTAGCTCCTCTGAGTCGTCTGTCCAAGTCCTGTTCTTCCTTGCAGTTTGCATTCCACTTTCTTAGTATATGGTTTGGTCTCCCACCGGAGAGATTTGTGCTACTTACCTGATTGTTTTGAAGTATTCTTGTGTGTGTATTGTTGATATCTCCGGGTAGGAGAAATACCAATGTGTTAGTGATTGTGCTACATAATAAATAGACTTATTTTTATAAACACTGTGTGGTTCTTTTTCATCTAATCTACACTGTCAATTAAATGTGGTAAAACAAGCTGCTTTACACTCCTTCAAGATAGGCCTGAAGACTGTTCTCCACAGCTACCACTTTGAGAGCCTAAGGTTATCGAAGACCACTAAAATCACCATAAGGGTTGCCTGGATTAGTGCAAGGTGCATCAGTCCTTTAAGTGTGCACCATATACTAAGCCAGCCTCCTACTGGCATGATGGGAAGGAGTACATAAGCTGTGTTGCAGTACAAGAGAATGCCTGTCCCATGCAGCATTCTTGCCTAAAAGTCAAACGTTCGAGCAGGAGGGACTCAGCATGTGTTGATACTCACGGAGCTACAGAAACTTTCAGTTTTACAGCAAGGTAAGACCGAGTGTATTTGTGGAAATGCATGTAGGCTTAAATTGGGCTCTTGCATTTATGAGGAGCCATTGCTGAGTGTTAAGAGTAGGAGAGATGTGATCAAATGTCTTTGGTCTGCACAAAGTGGGAAGCTTTATAGAACACTGCTCTCAGGGCAGCAAGGTGCATTTTAGGGAGACCAGAATGGAATGAGTTACCACAATTTAGTCTAGAAAGAGCCAGTGCCTGGACCACAGGTTCCCTGTTTTGCTCAGTAATTAACTGCCTCAGGCCCCAGAGCAGCCTTAGTTGGTGGTATGTGCTTCCGGTCATGGCTGAGATTTGCCTCTGGAGGTCAAGACGCTGGTCAAGGATAAAGCTCAGAGATTTGGCATTCTCTACAATGGCCGGATTGCAGTTCAGGGGAGAGATGTATTCCAGAAACTCTTGGATAAGGAGTTTGAATTTCTGGAGAAATTTGTAGAAATTCAGTTTTAGTAGGATTGAGTTTTTAATGGTTGCTGTTGATCCATTGTTGAAACTTGTTGAGGGTGGAGGATTAAAAACAGATGTTTGTAGGGGACAATTTCTTCAGGTATATGTGGGTATCATCGAAATATTATTTTTATTTATTTTATTTATTGAGTTTTATATAGCGCTGGCTAGACCCGGAGGTATCAGAGCGCTTTACATGAGGAAGAAACATTGTTTCAGAACATGGTTACAAAGTTACATCAGTTACTGGAGCTTAGTTACAGGAATTACATGAGAACAAAAGCATAGCATAAACATGAGGAAAAAATATGCAAGGGGAGAGAAGAATAGGGGAGAGAGGGAAGGAATAGGGGAGGTAGAGGAGAATAATGGAGGGAAGAGGAGGGGTAGGGTATAGGAGGCACAGCGGGGAGACGAGGAAAAACAGTGTCCGACGTCCGGCTGGGTAGGTGACGGCCGAGGGGTGAACCAGAGCCAAACTCCTCTATAGCTGCGTGGGACAGCTCCAATAACCAAGTTTCTCAAAATCTTGACAAAATGGCCCAGATATAGATTAAACAGAGTGGGGGAACATTTAGAGCCTTGTGTGACCCTGTGATTTAGTTTTGTTTTGTTTGAGGAAGAACTTCCTAACTTCACTATTTATGAACAGTTGAACAAATAGAAGTCAAACTACTTTAGGAATGTCCCATTGATACCCATCCTTTCGAACAGGATTCTGATAAATGTATGGTGGTTGACTGGAATAAAGGCAGCCAAAATGTCCAGAAGTACAAGTAGACATAAGTTCCCTGAGTCGAGGAGGCAAAGAGAGTCATCCACAATTTTCAGAAAGGCTGTTCCTGTGCTACAACTTTCCTGAAGCCAGACAGGAAGACACTGAGGAGGTTACTGGGCTGCATGTTGAGTGATAGCTGTTATTCTACACAGCTTTCCAATACCTTCCTTAAGAAGGGAGGAAATGGCATCAGGCAAAAGTTGTTCAGGTCATTGGCGTTGCCATTGGGCTTTTTCAGGATGGGGAAATCATAACCAATTTTCAGACTATCGAGAAAAAACACGATGTTTCAGCAGGAAGTTCACTAGGGAGGTCCAATATGGTAGCAGCATCTTGGTAATTTCCTTGCTCAGTTATCAGACAAAGTGCTGTAGAGGTTATTGGAAGGTTTGACCTAGGATATATTTTCAAGTAACTCTGACTCAGAGATTGTGTCAAAGTGCAACCAGGGCTACTGGGCATTGCCGTGCACCATGCAGTCTTCTGGGATAGTGGATTTTGGCAGAATCAATTGCTCAATAGACTTTACTTTCACAGCAAAGCAGATCACAAGTTCTTCACATTTAAATTGCTGGTGTGGAGACTGTGTTGGTGGAGAGGTGGGGGGTTAAAATGTTTGATGATATTGAAAAGTAGTTTTGTGCAATTTTTAGCCGCATCAACAATGGATTTAATGTGGGTAGATTTAGTTTTGAAGATGTTGAATTGTAGATTCTACTGGCAACCCTGAGAATAGTAAGATTTGAGTGCAAGAGTGCTTGCCTCCGGATTTTATCAAGATGCCTCAGATTACTTGTATTTAATACTGGTCAGCAATCAGAGTTTTTGGAAATTCCCTTAGAATCTTATGTTTGTAAATTTTTGTGACATATTTTAATAGATTTGGAGACTACATGATTTTAAGGGAATTGACTCCACTTTTAGAGAGGTGTTTTGGAGGGAGAATGAGTCACAAAAGGGAATCATGATGGCTATCTGGAAGGTTCAGAGAAGTAAATCAGGATGCTGTTGAATAGGTAGCCCAAAATGTATCCTAACAGGGTACAGAAGGTTGAGATTGACTGGGTAGTGGGACTCCTTAACGTACATTTATTACCAGCGAACCTCTCTCTCTGTCATTCATCATTCTTCCATTCTTTTTGGCGATATCCTATTCTTCAGTGGTGTTTCTTGTGTTGCACCCATGCCTCTTGCTCCTGATTTTTGCTATATTAGATGTAGCAATATTGAACTTGCAAGTGCCACACCCTTACACAGATCATAATGAAAAATGCTGATTTTTATTTCATGCTAAAATGTATTAGTGAATGTGGGGGGCATTTGCGGGGTGCTGGGGACAATCAGGAGTTTTACCTTTGGCACAGAACAACAGTATGCCCAGTAGGACAAGGCAAAAAGCAATGGCTGTTGAAGCTTTCAATGATGTTCTATGATCAGCGCCTTAACTATGAAGGAAAATATGAAGCAAATGTGGCTCTCAGCAAGTATACAAGGTCACACTGAAACATGGGTCTTATTTGCAAGTGGTCAAACTGTAAGGGCTTATATACTCATTTACAAAGCATTTCTTTAGTTCAAGAAGGTGGTGGGTCATTAGGAAGTACGGTCTAAATGTGGGCCCGAGGTATGCCAAATGTTTACAAAGTGTGAATACACTGTTAAGCATCAACATCCACAAGATCTGCAGTGCTGTTTACATGTTTACTAATCATCGCCCGCTGGACTTCAACAGTGTAGCAGGTCCATGATTCGGTTGTATCATCCTCATATAATGATAGGTCTGTGGTAATGTTCCCTTCAAGGTGGGCGTGTGTCATTCTTGGCTTCAATATTCACAATATAGGTGTCCCAATTTTCACCCCCACCCTGGCTATTCCCTTAGCATGCAGCGCATGCAGCATACTCGTTTCCTGCGTGTGCCTATTGTAGTAGAGTAGTCAGCCATTTAGCAGTGTCTGGGACCTCTGCTGCTTTCCATTGCATTGCTATTTTCTACTTGAAAAGAACAAACACAATGTCAATAAACCGATTGAGGTGCTTAGCTCCCTCGGCCTTGGGGCGGAGGCCAAGAAAGCAGGACTGGGGAGTGGGTGTCAGTGTATGACCTATTAGTTCTACAGTGGTGGTCGTTATTTACACCCACATAGCGGTGGATAGTCCCAAACCATGTGGTAGAATCCCACGTCTGCAAGCTTGCATCTCGGGCATTCGGGTTCAGATGTAGGAAATTTGCGCTTGATGCACTGAGGGGAAGATGAGCATGATGTCTATAACTGAATTGTATAAAGCAGAATCTGGGATTTCTGGACACCTCCTATACGTGTTGAAGGGTCCTTGTCCAGACCTTGTCAGTCAGTGGCTGAGGAAGAACTCCTTTCCACCGGGCCAGCGCCGTCCCCACATCCGCTAGTGCACTAGTTGCCAGTGCCACATATAGTGTTAAAATGGCCCAGCATGATCCACTGTGTGTGAAAAGTGCATGTGGAATGGGCGATTGAGATGGTTTCACCTCTCCAGTGCCCCATGTAGTTCTCACTATGTGCTGAATGGCATGGCAAGGTAAGAAGTGGCCCACGCCCATGGTGTATGTGTCCATTATGTCCAAGAAGGACATGAGGATTCCCTTATTAAAGATGTCCCCCAGAGTTCAATCCCTGCTGTTTTCCATGGCGTCAGATCTTATTGGTCGATCAGCTCTCACCCACCCGGTAATTGGTCCAAGGTAATCAATGGTGCATAGGGAACGTTGGGGCTTCACCCATGCACAAACCGATGCCATCACACACGCACTGTCATCATCAGAATCGATCCTCTCTGTGGAGGATAGGTACGATCATTCAGCCAGGTGTAGACACTCATCCCACCCAGCATCAACCAACCGGCTGCTCGTTCAGCACCCAGAGTCATGTCCAGTCACTGCAGTGCCCATTGCAACTGTGCCACTGCGTAATTTAATTCAAAAGTAGTTCTGCCCATACCACCCATATCTCCTTCGAGTAGTGTTCACTGACCTATGGCTAAGGACACACATCGGCGACCCACTCTCCATATAAAAGCCAAGAGGAGGTCGTTCAGTTCCCAGAAAAAGCATTTAGGAAGCCAAATTTGCAGTGCAGCAAAGTAATACAACAATCTAGCAAGCACTAGCATCTTGTCTATTGCTACTTGCCCAAGCAGGGATGGAGGCAGAAAGCACTAGAAAGAGAGGGAGACACATACCGATTGCACTGCTCGGTCTACGTTGCCTTCTTTTAGGGCCCTGCCAGTGTGATATAATTGGACACCCAAGTATTTAAATGTGTCATAACACCATTTGAGTCTCTTTTCTTGGGAAGTGTCTCTGTGGGGCTCAGGAGTCAGAGTGAGATTTGGCCCAGTTTACTCTTAGGCTGGAAACAGTTCCAAAGTCATCCAACAGTCGCATCAAGTCTAGTAAAGAAGCCCTACCATCGTGGAGAAAGATTAACTAATCGTCCGTGTAAAGGGGCACAATGTGGTAGATGTTTATTTCTGGAATCTCCCAGTCCTGCACCTGCAGCCACAGGTGGCATGCAAGTGGCTCCATAGCACTCGCAAAGTGCAATGGCGACATTTGACAGCCTTGTGTAGTGTCTCTCAATATTGGGAAGCTGTCCGATACCAATTGTCCCGTTCACACTCTAGCTGTCCGGTTTGAGTACAATGTTCGAATCCACCTCATAAACCCTGGCCCAAACTCCATGTGTTGCAGTGTTGATAGTAGGAATTCCCAACTTAGCGTATTGAAGGTTTTTTTGATGTCAAGAGACACTACAACCATGTTGTATGCCTCCGGAGGCATGCCATGAATGATCCGTAAAAGCCGCTGTATATTAATGAAAGTACTACTTCCCGGTATAAATCCAGACTGATCATCATAGACCAATGTATTTATCAATGGAAGCAATCTGTTTGTGGGTACTTTTGCCAGCATTTGCTGTCGAGGTTGAGTAGGGATAATGGACAGTCCGATCGTACGTCTAACGGATTGCATCCTGGTTTGGGGAGGACCACTATGAGCACCTCTTGTTGCGAGCACTCAAACAAAGGGGGCCCCTATCTAAGCGGATAAAGGTAGGGGGATCATAGGGGAGACAACAGGACAATCAAACAGGAAAGACCCCTACCTATTTATTTAACAATATGCTTCACGTCATATGATATAATAATCTGAACAGTGCTGGAGAATAGAAGGAGCAAAAGTATCACAAAATGAATTTATTATTCCAATGAAAATGAAAAAGTACACAAATGTAATACAAAAACAATTCTTAAATATATATATATACAATTCCACCACTCATTCAATCACATTCACACATACAAGCATACTATCATACCTCTTTCATACAAACTCACAACACTCAAACAGTGACTAAGACAATATAACAAAACAATATAAACAACAACGTAGCCACCAGATTTCCTCGGAAATGTGGGTCAAAATATTTTGGAAGACACCAGTATGTTCAGTACATATCATAGGTATATACATTAAGACAATGATAAAAAGGATAAGTTGGCTGATACAATGGTTATCTGGAGGGGAGAAAAACAAAATTGGAACAAAACTCAAACAAGGGTAGAAGTATCACAAGCGCCGACGCGCGTTTCGGTGTGAAGACCGGATATGGCCACCTCTTGTTGCGAGTCTGGGTGCTGGCCACACCCTCTGGCCTCATGAAACACCTCTAGGAGAGGCTGGGTAAGCAGAGAAGAGAATGCAGACGTCTCGAGAAGCAGTGGAGGAACAGCAAAACCACTGAAGACCAA
This sequence comes from Calotriton arnoldi, assembly GCA_963921515.1. NCBI lineage: Eukaryota > Metazoa > Chordata > Amphibia > Caudata > Salamandridae > Calotriton > Calotriton arnoldi. Next base: position 1,165,422 of record CAWUFW010002999.1, on the reverse strand, counting down.
ACCACCTACAAGACCACCAAGACAGAATACCACCAACTCATTAGATCCACCAAAAGGACCTTCATCCGGAACAAAATCCTCACCAACTCCAGCAACTCAAAAGAACTCTTCAGCATCATCCAGGAATTCACCAAACCCCCCAGCAAAGCCACGGACGTCACAACCTCCCAGGACCACTGCAACAAGCTCGGCTCCTACTTCCATCTGAAAATCAAGGCCTCTATGACAACTTCAGCGAACAGACTCCAGAAACCACCCCCGCAGCCAGCAACGACAGCCAGCCTACCATCCCCGCCTGGACTCCGGTCACCACCGAAAATACCGCCACGACCATGAAGAGCACTCACTCAGGATCCCTCACGGACCTCTTCCTGCTGCACATCTTGCACAAAGCCGCCGCCATAGCGCCCGAGCTACGACGCACCATCAACGCCACGTTCGAATCCGGCACATTACCCGACGACTGTAAACGTGCAGAAGTCAAGCCCCTCCTCAAGAAACCCTCTGCCGACCCTATGGACCTTAAAAACTACTGACCCATCTCTCTCCTTCCCTTCATAGCCAAAGTCACTGAGAAGAGCGTCAACGCACAGCTGACTAACTTAATCAAGGAGAACGCCATCCTCGACCCTTCCCAATCCGGATTCTGCAGCAACCACAGCACCGAGACCGACCTCCTCGCCCCCACAGATGACATCCACATGCTCCACGACCAAGGCCACACCGCGGCCCTCATCCTGCTAGACCTCTTGCAGCCTTCGACACCATCTCCCACCTCACTCTCACAGCCAGACTCCATGACGCCGGCACACAAGGAACCTCCCTCGACGGGCTCCGCCCCTTCCTCACCGGCAGAACCCAAAGAATCAGACTCCGGCCCTTCCTCTCTGAACCCACAGAGATCAACTGTGGAGTACCCCAAGGATCGTTGCTCAGTCCCACACTCTTCAACATCTACATGTCCCCCTCGCCACCATCGTCAGACTGCACGGACTCGTATGTATAGTATTATACGCCGACGACACCCAGCTCATCCTCTCCCTCACGAATGAAGCCGCGCCACCAGACTCAGCTTCCAGGAAGGAATGAAAGACATCACATCCTGGAAGCAGCAGCTGCCTGAAGCTCAACTCGGAGTAGACGGAAGTCCTCATGCTCAGACCCACCCCCTCAGCCTGGGACAACACCTGGTGGCCCACCGCCCTCAGCAACCCACCCACCCCCACGGACCACGCCCGGAACCTCGTCATCACACTCAACTCCTCGATCACCATGACCCGCCAAATCAACGCCGTAGCCTCCACTTGCTTCAACACCCTCTGCATCCTTCGCAAGACCTTCAAATGGATCCCCCCCAAATCCAGGAAGACCGTCACCCACGCACTCATAGCAAGCAGACTGGATTACGGAAACACTCTCTACGCTGGAATCAACAAATCCCTGCTACGCAGACTCCAGACCATCCAGAACAGCGCGTCCAGACTCGTCCTTGGCATCCCACGACATGAACACATCACCCAACACTTGCAAGACCTCCACTGGCTCCCCGTCGAGAAGAGAGTAACTTTCAAGCTACTCACCCACGCCTACAAATCCCTCAACAACACCGGACCCAAATACCTCAACGAAAGAGTCTCCTTCCACGTACCCAGGAGAAACCTCCGCTCTGCCGACCTCGCCCTCGCAGAAACCCTGCGCATCCCCAGAACCAGAGCGGGTGGAAGAGTCTTCTCCTACATTGCGGCAAAGGCCTGGCACAAGCTCCCGATCAACATCAGACACTCCCCCACTCTGCACACCTTCAGGAAGAGCCTCAAGACCAGGCTCTTCGGCTGACCCGGAGCTGCACCCTCCACCCCCCCAGCACCTTGAGACCCTCAGGGGTGAGTAGCGCACTTCGCAATTCCCTAATTGATTGATTGAATGTGGCATAGTATTCAACTGGCACCCCAATCCACACCTGAAGTTTTATTTTTGGCTACTTGAGCTACGGCCACCCTGACCTCTTTGAATCGAATGGGTTCTTCCAGCTCAGCCCTCTGAAGTGGTTAAAGGTGGGATAATGGGGGTCCAGATATGAATCCATGCAACAGGTCATGGGCATCCACAGCTCCATACAGGGTGCTGTAGAAAACTCGAAACCCGTCATTAATGTCAGCCTGCGCGGAGGCCATTGAGCCATCATCACGTCTGATGGCTCCAATTGGTGTGCGCTGTTGGTCTTTCTTGACCAACCATGCTAGTAATCTGCCTGATTGGTTGCCCTTGGCGTGCAGCATGGTCAATCGATGTTTATAGTCATGTTGACCCAACCTCATCTCTGCTTCCCTATACTGCCCACCTAAGTGTCGGAGGCACCCAATCCCTGTCTCCCGGGTGGCCACTGCTCTCTCTAAGGGGTGTAGTTCCCTCTCTATTGTCAGTAATTCATCATGCAGTACTCCCCGGACCCCCATGTGGCAGCTGTGCAATGACCATGAACAACAATTTTATGCACTTCCCATTCTATAGCCCTGAGGTGGGTGGATCCCTTGTTGAGGTCAAAGTACTGAGTGATCCATGTAGAAAGGCCTTCACTGAAGGGGGAATCCAATAATGCTTCGGTCTGAAGGCCTGCCCCATTGCAAAACTACTCGTAGCGGACAGTGGTCCGAGAGCGTACGGTCCAGGTACTCTGATCGGGTAATCCATGAGCCCAGTTGTTAGGTGGAAAGAATCAGATTAAGCCTGTTGTGGAGGTCATGAACTGGGGAATAGAATGAGTATTCATGGGCGGTCGGTGTCCCAGCCACCATTCATCGTGTAAGCGCATCTACATTAACCAATTCCGGAAGTACTGTATCAACCGTGTACCTGCCGCACCCCACAAGGGAGGATTAGAGCAGTCCTAGATCACATCCGGCACGCAGTTGAAGTTCCCACCCCAGAGACCCGGCTAACGCGGATCGTGAAAGAACGCAGGAGTAAGCACATCACAAAATTCTGTGTGATTGGAGTAGGGTGCATAGATCCCCACAAGTGTTAGCTGTGCTCCATCTAAATGTTCCTCCAATACCACATGTCTACCCCCTGCATCTGTGCTGTGATGACCCACCACTTACGGGTCCCCTGGTGCGATCCATATCATTACACCCCGTGCGAATGCCGAGGAGGTCATGAAGTATACCTCCCCCGCCATTTGGCATAGTCCTTTTGGAGTTCTGTGGACGTAAGGTGCATTTCTTGCAGTATGGCGATATGTGTGCGACGATGTTTAAGGTATACGTGGATCCGATAGTGCTTAGCCGGCGTTGCCATGCACACTCCATGTTACCGCATTATACTGTTGGGTAAGGTTATCAGTAAATGCCCCCATGTTGTGTTACGATAATGTGTGTGCCGGACTGCAGGACGTGTGCCCAGGGTAACCTGTACCTCACATGTGTGAAGACTCATGAGAAAGTAGCGTATCTCCCTCTCCTACCAGTTTGCTCCACCCAGAGATCGATATGTGTACAAACGCTTCACAAAAACAAACCTAAAACAAAAAACATAACACAGCAATTGTTACCACCCCAGGTCAGGTGACATTCGAGTCCCCGGGCAAACACCCTTTGACAATAACCATAAAACCAATAAGCTATATGACGGGAAAACCATGTCCACTTGAGAGTCTCTCTTTGTGGGAGTGCAAGTACCAGGGTCCATCTTCCCCATGGCATAGTCCTGATATGCAGGAGACAGGATCCAGTCCTTACTGGCACTCATGAGGTAATCTGTCAAGCCAGTGCAGAGTGCAAAAGTTTGTTCACGCTGGAATCTTCAATACCTGTGTTCCAAGTCATCTGCAGTCCATGGGGTGACTTTCTGGACTTAAAAGACACCAGCTGCTGATGACATCAAGCCACCCAAGTCCGAACCAGACTCCGAGGGGCGCTCAGTATGTAATAGAGCAAAGGAGTTCATGCTGAGTTGCGATGTCTCTGACACCACCTGTGCCTGCTCCACTGCCACCTGACCTTGGGATGGTTTCGTACTGATTGATGGGCCTTCACGTGCGTCGCCGAGTTTTTGGCACCTACCACTCCCCAGTGCTCGATTCTGCAGGCGGGCCCTCTACCAGTCCTTAGCGCGCAGCCAGGTCTACATTTCTTCTGGGGAGGGAAAAATATGGGTTTTCTCACTGTAAATTACTCTAAGTTTTGCTGGAAATAGAAGCATGTATTTAAAGTTCAGTTTGAGGAGGCGCTGTTTGACTTTTGTGTAGGAGCTACGGAGTCGCTGAACTTCCATCAGTAAATCAGGGTATGCCATGGCCACTGCGTTTTCATTTTGCCAGGGATCCTTCATACAGAACTGCTGCAGCAATAAGTCACGGTCCCAATAATTAAGAAGTTGCACAACGATGAGACATGGTGGGGAGCCCAGAGGAGGTGGTTTGCCTGGGATTTGATGCACTCTTTCTATGGAAAAGAATTTCGGCACCTTGTCCACCAGTACTGTCGCCATTAGCCAGTTTTTGAGAAAGAGCTCCGTACTCGGTCCCTCAGATCATTCAGGGAATCCCAATAGGTGGATGTTGTTGCACCTAATGCACCCTTCCGAGTCCTCTGCTCTGTGGTGCAAACTGGCCTCTTCATCCCCCATCATCTTCAGCGGCACATGCTCCTGCAACACCTGCACCGTGGGTCTCAATTTAATCAGAGTAGATTCCTCTTCATCAACCCGGTCGGCCAGTTTGCAGTGGTTGGCCCGTAACAAATGTACATCCAATGAGACGGTGTCAATCCGAGCCTCCAGAGAGGTTTTAGTGTCTAGGATGGCCTGTAACACCTTGTCAAACTGGGTAGAATGGTTGCGAAGGGTCGCTTTGAGATGGTTCAAAGTGTCCAGGGTACAGTCCGTGAGAGCAGAGGACAATGTTGATTCGGTGTTTCCGCGGGGTAGAGGTTTGGTGACCTTTAGCTTTACCATCATGATGACCTTGTAGTGTGACCCTAGAAATAAAGCGGAGAGAGCGGCAGACTTAGCTAGCCACCAGATGTGTCTATGACTTACGTTTGCAGGTCTGTGGGGTGAGAGCAGATGGTGGTGCTGCACTTTAGTTCGCCAATATGTATTTCTTGAATATCAACAGGTGCAGTCAAAACTAGCAGTCCCTCCCCTCGCATCAGGAAACTCATGGCTTCGGGTAAGGAGAGCGGTGCGCAAGCCTTGAGAACAATACCAGGCACTAGGAGCTACAATCCAGGAGCTGGCGAATGGGTCGAGCCAGCGGGTGCAAAGCAAGCATTTCCACTTGTTCTGGCAGCGCAGTTTGGGTGCTATATAAGCAAAATCACAGTGCGTTATGTGCCCCCATCATTGGAAATATTCAATCTGTGGATCTAGAGTCCAGCACTATCACTCCAGTTGGCAATAAGCAAGGGATCCAAGTCAACGAGTGGGGCAAGTTGTGGTCAATAGTGGAGCTGTTCCCTTGGTGTTGCCAGTATTCAGGGTAGCCATAGCAGGCAGGATCCCTTATACTGCCTGTGTCCCCAATGTCTCACGTTGGAGCCCCTGAGATCCCTGGTCATGGAATTCCAATATTCAAAACCTCCCCAGTTGGAGCCAGGTCGGCTGGGAGCACCTCAGGGCACCAGGGGTGTAGGAGTCAGCGCATTAGGGCTGGGGGCAGCAGACATCGGCAGCATGGACTCACCTCAACGCCTCCTGTGGGCTGCAGCAGCGATGCAAGCGGTGTCCTCTCCTACCCGTGCGCCTGCCGACCACCAGGACTCCAGGCATGTGGTCGATGTTGGTGCCGCAGAGCTGCCTCAATCCAGTGGCATCACTCCGCCTACCTCACTGCAGTCAGTGCCTACTTGGCACCCCCATGGCAAAAGGAACGGAACGAGTGATGATGAGACACGCTGGGAGCACCCGATGACCAGAGCGCATCCCAGCAGTGCTGATTCAGATGTAGGTTGCCGTGAGTAGGGAGGGCGCTCGTCAGAGGGGTGGGATTGCATCAGTGGGCCTCCGCAGCAGATTTCACCGGCTCACACCCTGGTTCACCCGCGTCTTCACCGTGGTGCGTTCCCTGGGCACAACGTGGCAGTGCGAGGCCCTGTGATGACCGCGCTGCAATAAACAGCTGCACCCTCCATCTGGAGGCAACAAGCAGTCCTCCAAGGGGGGTACACAAGTGGCAGTGACAAAGGGGCCTCCCCTCCTACTCCGGTGGTGGTGACTCTGGGGCTAATGGAAGGCCCTGTTTTAGGCCCCACCTCTGATCTCCGCCATGGGCCTCTCAATCTTCCAGACTATGGTGGCGATCAACCGCTAGCCGTGTAATCGATAACCCCCTCAGCTGGTACAAGCACAGTGGTCCTGGCCAGTTTAAAGAGGCTGGATGGGTAGGATGAAAGAAGGATTTTATTCGGGTCCGCTGCAGAGCTGACTAAGGTGCGGCCCATGCGGCCGCCATCTTGGCCACACCCATTCAGTTCTTACACATTTTATCAGTGTGGACTGTAAGGGGGAGGGGAGATGTACATGGAGCTAGGAGCATTAATTCAGGTTGTGAAGCAATCTATTGAGAACCTCACACCAGGACAGATGAAACTAATACACGCCCTAGTCTCACATACCACCCAAACTACCAGTTACAAATCCATAGCTGAAGTCATTCACTCTCATTCTTCCAGCTCACACAGTCACCACCCAGTGGCGTAATGCAAAATGATGCGGCCCCCTGATGAATGTGATGACGCAACCCAGAGTCTTCCATATCTCACAGATAGTCTTTGCTCTTGGGCTGAATGGGGTCTCCTTAGAAGAGTTGCCCCCCACTCCCCCCCACGCACCACAGAGGTGGTAGGGGCCTGTGTTACACCCCTTTCACCAGCTCTAGGACACACCTGCTACCTGTTGGCTACACACATCACCAGGGCTTGACACATGGGTCCTGAGGCGTGCTATGTTATTTCTGGCTCTCTTATTGGGCATAAACAGAGTTCTGTTGGCTCCCTCTCACACACCCAATATCACATGCAGTCTGTAAGGGCACTCTCTCATTTCCTCAGTAAGGGGCTCTAAACGCTGGTGAATAGGCTGTGCTGCCAGCACTGGCCAGGAATCTAATTTAATTCAAAACGTGGGTAATGGTGACAACGTGATCATCAAAACCGCAGCGAGCAGCCTGCCTCGAGTGCCTGCCACAGCTTGCCTCGGCAGCGCTTTCCAGCCTGTGAGGCACTGAATTATGCATCTTTTTGAAAGACTAAAGATGTTTTTTTTACTTCTCGTTCACAATCTCCCTTCTCATAGAAATGTTTCCATTCCTAGCAATTTGCAGATCGGAATAGAACGATGCGCTCTTCTCATAACGTCATGAATGCATTTTTTAAAGGCACGTGGTAGGCCAGAAGATGAAAGATTTAAGGATTAATGCAAAGTCACAGGAGGACATTATTACAAAGATGACGATCAGCCTAGACCAGCGGTTCTTAACCTGTGGTCTGGGGACCCCTTGGGGTATGCGACGCCCACTCAGGGAGTCCGCAACTCCTTAGAAAATTAAATAGTATTAAATGATTAATAAAGTGTATATAAATAAAGAAGCAAAATGTAAAAATGTAAACATTTAATAAATAGGTGGATTTGTTTTCTACATGAACTATTTCATTATCCCTGTTAAGTCAACAGGCGATGATACTGATTGCTGGATGGTGAAATCCAGTTTTGCTAGAAGGTTAGTTGGGATTCAGTACTCTTGGAATAAGAAATCCTCACCTGAGAGAAAGGAGTGGCTTCTTGCCAAAAAGGTAAGCAATATTAATGTTTATCTTTACAGGCTCCTGAACTACACATAGAGGCAAAGTAAACTCTGTTGGTGGAGCTGGCCAGTTTGCCTCCTTGAACAACACACATGTTCATTTGCCACATCTCACACTGTTTACTTTTTTTTTACTGCAACATGGTAGTCACGTCTTCTCAAGTTGACTTGAGCAGTTTTATCAGGCAACCGTGCTTACTGTCAGAACTGGTGGTCCTGGTAGTGCATTTGGGGTAGGAAATCGTTGAAATGCCAATATGACTGACGCTAGTTTGGATTAGGGTTCCCAAAGATGTTTAATTTTCGGAAACATATGCTGTTGCTAGTTGGTTTTTGGGATAATGATCTGATCTGATATGTTATCTATAAGACACACAGATACCCGAGGGTGTCCTGGTACTAGAGAAGAGGCATCTCTACTGGCAATAGAACAAGTTCGAGAGTGAATTAATGAGTTCTTACCAATTTACAGAACTTGAATATGTTAGATTGAGAATATAACACAATAGGAAAACTTTTTAGGTGGAGGCAGTGATGGTGGAAAAAGTCCCACCACCCACATGAGAATTTTTAAGTTGGGGGACACCAAAAGAGGTGGGACACTAACTGAAGGACCAGATATCCAGTTTGTAATACATCGGGATCTCCATTTTGTCTGTGTTTAAACATAAAGATTTGGCTTTCATTCAACTTTGACATTGTGTCTGCCCAACTTGGAGAGGGCCTTTGACTTTAAAGATGGCTTGAGTGTTGTCAGAGCATGCAAAAAATGAAAAGCCTAAAGATGCAGCTAGATCCTCGAGGGGGACGGCATAGAAATTAAATAGGGTAGGACTAAGGGACGAGCCCTGGGGAACACCACAGAGAATAGATTTAAAACAACACAGGGAAGCTATTGAAATGGCTTGAGCATGACTACTTAAACAAGCATTTGCAATGCAATAGGTCTCGCATTTATGCAAGTTTAAGCTATTGGGATTGTAAATGACAATGCGTTTTAATTATGTTTTAAAAACCAAAACATAAATAAAAGACATTGTTATTTACAATGCTAATAGCTCAAACTCGCATAAAAATGCGAGACATATTGCAAATGGTAGGCATCACGGACAACGGGAGGGAGGGAGGGGGGAGGCACGGACAACTGGAGGGAGGGGGGAGAAGTCACGGACAACAGGAGGGAGGGCGGGGTTGTAAAGAAGGCACCAAAACACGTCATGCCTGCAGTAAGAGAAACTGGATACAGAAAATAGTGCTCACAGTCTAAATAACATGCACCATGTAACAACCGAAGTAAAGGGGCCAGTCGCCATGGGAGGTGACAAATGAAGAGGAGGTGGTACTAAGGAGGGACTAACACACCTATTTATGAATCAGAAGCCAGAATTTAGGACAGACAATGACACAAACCAATGGCAAATATGGGCGGGGAGTGGGCGGGGCTTCTTTTCCCTACTCCACTACAACAAGTCTCGAAGAGCAGTGCTTGCGCGCTGGCTCTAAGCTCGACCTAAAAAGAAGAAAACTATTTTAGCACATTTCTCCCATACCAGGCTTTCTCTTCCTTCTCCTTCTTGCAAGATGTTATAGAGTCCATATCAAAAGCAGCAGAGAGATCAAGGAGAACAAGAACAGGCACAGCCGCCCTTGTCCAAAGTGAATGATCCCAAGGTCAAGTATTCCCAGCAGCCACATCTTAATTTTGTAGCCGTTTGTGCAAACCAGCAAAACACATACTTAATACTGGGGGAATGCAGGATGGTATCACTCTGTCTTCACTTTGGGGTTCAGATGTGTAAACATGAGGAAAATGTGTTGTACAATATGTTGATGCTAAGAGAAGCACATACAATGAGCTTCTCTAGATTGATCCCCACTGCTGTAACCTGTGATATTCCCCATGGTTCATCCTTATGCCAGTGATCTCCAAAATGTTAATATCCCTTTGGAGTCTTGCTGTTGACTAGGATGCCAACATACATCATTATTGAGATAACACCCAGCAGGACCTGAAGATCTACGCATGATATCAATCATCTGAAGGACTATTTTGCCATAATTTAATCATGGATGTCAAAGTTTCACCTCATGTTCAACACTACAAAGACAGAAGGCAAGCTTGTCGCCAGCAACAACAATCAGTTTCAAATGAGAAATTGCTTTCAGCAATGGATTTTGAGAGCATCAACCAACAGCTAGCCAACAAGTTAAACTCCTTGGTTTCCAAATAGACATCTGCACCAGCATCAGGCCTTACAATGTCCACATGAAGGAAAGCACTAAGCAGTGCTAATCTTTGTTTTGCAACATGAAATTCTTTCTCTCAAAAACAGAATTCAAAAATATTGTTCAAGCACTGGTTCCAGTATCTCAATGAAAACTTGTCTGCGTCCCTTAGACACACATAATTCCTGTGAAGAGTGTCCTCCACGCTGCAGTTTGTCTTGTCAAAATCTATTTAGAAGTGCAACAGAATCAAACACACACTCAGAGAACTATAGTAACTCCAACTACCAGGTGACAAAACATTTAAGGCTGGTGAATCACCTACAAGGTGGAAAAATCCAGCACCATGACACACCTGACTATGATATCTGGGTGATGGCGGCATCCACGCAGAGTAATTGCATCTCCAAATGTAAAAACAGATGTGCAGGAAGGAGAAGTCAAAATACCTAGCCTAGCCTTCTTCTGCTGTGCCCTAAGGACCAGGAACTGCATCTTAGTCTGGCAGACGTTATCCCTCCTCAGCTTGCAAAAAGAGTGGAAGACCCATTTCTTCAAGCAACGCTTGATTGCATTGTAACCGCCTGTTCAATGGATTTGGCACGAAAACATTCCCTTTTCATGCACTATCTCCTCTCATATATTGTAGCCCCTCTTTCCTTCTTCTTATTCTCATCCCGTGATTAGAATCCCTGCTGTCCTTACAGTGCCCCAGTCTGCACCTGTTTTGCTCCCACCTTACTGACAGATTTGACTAAATCAAATTCATAACTATATAAACACAATAAATGCAAATAATTATCTTTCCACTCCCCATGAAATACATATGTTAAAAATATAGTTAAAACCCCTGGACCTGTAACTACAGATATTTCACTTGCTAATTTTGAACTAAAAGTGGTTGTAGTTGAACGCCCACTATATGACTGCATTTGAGTGACACTGGAAATCTCAAATTCACGTTTAGTATTGTTAAGATTATAATAAGAACATGTCCCTTTTGTTACACATACTATAACTAGTAAAATGCTTGCATGAGCAGAGCTAGTGGTCGACAGTACATTAGATGCCTGAGTCTCAGTCTTTATTGCTTGCATTTGAGGCTGCACTGGAAAGATAGTATCAACATGTGGTAAGGTGAAATAATGTGTAAGCATATCGTCTGACACTCTTTTCCCTGTACCGTTATGTTCAGTTTATGTGCAATTTATCTTGCCGATCATGTATTACTTCCTGCTACTACGGTTGGCCAATCCATTTAGTCAGGACTAGTTGTGCGCTCTGTTGCCTTCAGGTCTAGTGGTGTTGGTGTAGCCTGCCATATGCTAGTGGGTGCTGGTTTAGTGGGTGGTTAAAACAGGCTCATGCTGATGACTACAAGTGTAGCATAACCTGCTATATTTGCAGGGGAACTAACATTGTTGGGTGTTATCCACTAGCAATCGTGACTAACCTCCATCAGGTTCTTCTGTGAGCACCAAAAAGAAGCACAAGGCTTAATATGGTATGGGTGTGATGCTAATGTGAATATGTTCTGTTGTATTGGTGTGTTTGATGGAGGACGCTAGTACTGCACTAACTTGAAACAGGAAACTCCTCAGATGTGACTGTTTTGACTCATTCTTTACATTCTCCTTGTCCATCCAGTCAGATGCCTTTTGCTTCATGGTTTTGGAAGAGTGCCAACATACAGGCTTACGGATGACTGTGACATAAGTGAACATCAAAGTGCATACGTTTAAGGTTATGAAATCTATTCCAGTTAATGATACTGCCTTAAAAAAGTGGGCTTGTCTTACTTAAGAAATATGATACATTGATGGTTTTGGTGCTTATATGTAGATTTCATTGTTTACAGTATGGGATATCCTTTTGACGGTAGTAGTGTTTCCTTCAGAATTGTAATGTAGTCATGATTGATCTCATACTTTATTCATGAATGATTTGCCCAGGATAATAATCATTAGTTTAGAATCAAACACATTTCTGATTACCTTTTTATTTTTCAGATGAACGCCGATAAATAACCATGAGCTCATCCTATGAACTTAGTCCTTTTTTTCAATTTCCTTATTTGTACATATTATGCCAACCATATTTTTTTATTGGGTGTCTTTATTGAGTTTCTTTCTTGAGTATTAAACTTCAAGATTCCGTTACAATTGAACCCTGAAGTTGAAAATGAAACCTTTATGAGTTTGCGTGTTAAGGTGCCACCCTGTATGTAACCACATAGCATGTTGTCTATGTCAGCTAAGCTCTTGCATTTATTTCAGTGGAGAATGAGGCACATGGCCAAAATGCATCACAATATGTTGTCATAAATAGGCCTGGGCGGTAAATACTGTTCCGCTCGCGGAATTTGCGGAATTTGGGTCATTTCGCATTCCGCGGAGGGCGCGGAATTGCCCAAAAATCCGCGATCCGCGGCTTCGCGGTGTTTTTTGCTTGTTCGCGCTTTCAAAATGCGTGTTCGTGAGATATTTCTCCCCAAGCACGCAAACAGCGTTCGCGAACAGGAAAAAAGCATCGCGAACGGGCGGAACAAGCAATTCCGCGTGTTCGTGGAACATTTGCGTGCTCGCGGAGATTTTTTACCGTTTTGCGGAGCTTTGCGTAGCTTTGTGTAGCGCGACTACGCAAATTCCGCCCACCCCTAGTCATAAAGGATTTACTGAGATTCTTCAAATGCCAGCAGTGTTTTAGTCAGATTAGTAAACTATAAATGGTGAATGTCAGTGTTTTTTGTTTGAAAACCATATTTTTTATATTATTACAAGGCCTAACTATAACATCACTTTAACCTTTGTTTTTTCAGTGAGCATTTTAAACTAAAAAAGTACCATGCCCATTGTTTTCATCAATGATGTAATTTGAGATGTTATTATTGATATCATCAATGATGTCATTGTACTTGCCACGAGTGATGCAGTTTGTGCTGGCATAAGCAGAGTATGGTGGGGTGACAAGTTTGAGTTAGCTCAGTAAACTATAGCTAGTCAATTTCAGTGTTTGGTGAGTTTACAATGTTACATTTTAACTGACATTTTCACCAAACTTTAATGTCACTTTAACCTTCGTTTTTTTCTGTGAGTTTCTGAGTTTTTTTTTAATATAATGTAAGATCTTATTAACATACTCAACCCTTTGTGGCCAGTCAACCCACAGCCTCGCATTTGTGTGGCATGTAGTTCAGAGCAGAGCCTGCACCCAACCACCAGCAGATGGCCACCCCCCAAACATACACACCTTTTGGCCATGCACGGAGTTGGGCTGGGCACAGGGCCTGCGCCAATCACCTGTGGGTGCCCAACCACTGCCATGTACAGCCTGCAGCCAACCCCCACATGCTGCCAAACACTATGGACAAACACCACATATTTTGGGGGGAATTCATTTTCCCGATCCCTCTGGAGTCCCTCAGGAGTTCCTCAGGACTCCCTTGGGGGTCTGTAGGGAGGGCCACAGGATTGCAGTGACCCCCCCAATTTTTCATTTTTGGCTGGGGATTCCTCTGGCACCCCCCACAAGCGCCAGGAGTTCAGGGTACTCTACCAAAACCCCTTATATGATATTTAAAAAACATTTCAGGACAGGGAACCAATTAATAGCCACTTCAACATTTCTGTTCTTGTTGCAGCCAGCCTATCAGAGTGCTCGCTCCAAAAAAGCCCCCTCACCAAATCAGAAGGCTTAGATTTTGAATTTCAGTCCAACTGTCAATATATCTACAAAATTTGAACCTTAATGTCTCCACAACTACAGAAAGGATTTAACCTAAATCACAAAGGCATGCTTTCCGTGTAAATATCTAGCTTTCTGCCAAATATGGTGTCATTCTGTTTAGCCATTTTGGCTGTATTTCTATCTAATAATGCCCTATGGAATTTGAATGGGAAAATTGTGTTTTGGGAGCCCCACTTTTTCTCTGCCTTCGCTTGACGGATCAACAAGAAACTTTACAAGAAGGATCTAAGGTGGATGATCCTTTTTTCTTTTGGAAAGTTTTGGAAACATTCATCTACAGTGCCAAAGTTAGTAGCGGAGCAAAAATTGCTCTTCCTATGGATAATCTGGCCAAACTATAACTACACAGTGGAAACCGCCACTGTGTAATCTATCTATCTATCTATCTATCTATCTATCTATCTATCTATCTATCTAGCTATCTAGCTATCTATCTATCTATCTATCTCAATATCTACTTGATATCTGTGGACGTCTGTGTGCGTGTGTTGTGATCAAGACCCTTCTGGGTCAAAACATGCTGTGCCCCTCTGTAGAGCACAACAAAAAAATTCCACTTTTTCAGCAACTTTGTTGTGGCTCATAATTGTTGATGGGACATATGGTGATACTTGCCATTTGATCTGCAACGGAATCCCGCAACCTAACCCCATCTCAGATGGGTTTAGTCAAACTTCATAGATAGATAGATAGATCTTGTAACCTCCGAGGAAGTGTGATGTTGTGGCAATCTTGAAGGGTGGGATTTCTGAAATGTGTCAAGTATAAACCATAACATCGCACTGCCTCTGAGTAGCCAGATCATCTTTCTTTTGGGTAACTGACACTTTCTAGTTAGTGTATAAATATAATGTGTGTGTGTGTGTGTGTGTGTGTGTCTGTATGTATGTGTGTGTGTTTGTGTGTGTGTATGAGATTCAAAAAATCGATATAATTATCATAAAACAAGTTTAATTTACTAATGAACTTATTTAAAAAGTGCCTTTCAATTTTTACGTTTAAAAAAAATTAAATAATGTTTTCAAATTAATTAATATATAACTATTGACCTAGTTTGCCAAGTCTTAAATAAAAAATGTTAGTGAGGTTGGTTATTTGAATTGAATTACGTGTTAAAAATTAATATTTATAAATGTCTTAAATATATTTAAATTATTTTATTATTTAATACACATTTAATTTGAGTAGGCAATGAGCTAGAAAAGTGTATTTTATTATTTCCAGGTTAACAATATTTTATATAAATTGAGATTTAAATAATACATTAAAATATTTGTATTTATTTAATTTTAAATAATACATTTCATTATACTTTTCTGTGGGGAGATCTTCATCTCTGTGACGGATGTCTCTGCCCTTTGAGATACCTGCCAACTGCACAGAATGTAAATTATGGTCATAAAGTTGTGTGTGGTAACTTTACAGTTGTAAAGACAATGATAGGGGGCTTCACTCCACCCTCTCATTTTCGCTCAGAAATGGTGAATAGCAAAAAATGGGAGTAAATACACACGAGTAAATATTCACATATATATTTACTTTTGTGAATCGGGCCTAAGGAGTCCAAAATTATGCAATGTGTCATCTTTTGCTTTGAAAGCACAGTCATGTTTCAGTGAGACGGTCTGAACTTTTCTGACTTGTTTCTGGTTTTTGCTGGTTTCTGGCATTGTTGTGCTTAATAAGTACACAAACAAAAATATACATACATAAGTTTCTACCTACACTTTTTTCTTTGCGAATTGCCTCCAAACGGTTTAGCTGCTGCACTTAGAAATGCTTTGTGCATATGTTTTTGCACCTAACTGTTTACTCCGCTCTTTATGAAAGGTCGTAGCTCAATGCAAAATGGTGGGGCCCGCCAGATGAATGTGAAGAGGGCCCCCTTAGTCTCCTATGTCTCACAGATAGTCATTGGTCTTGGGCTAAATGGGTGGCCCCAGGAAAAGCTGAGGGGTCCCTGAAGGGTTGGGGGTCCCTTGCACTACAGGAGTTGCATGGGGCCTTCATTACACCCCTGCCACAGCGTCAAGGAGATCAGCGCTCTTGTCATCATGGCTAGCCAGTGCTACACCACTGGCGCCAGGGAGGAAGGCATTTTCCACTTGCATTGTGCCAAAAACAGATGAGACTTACTGTCCTGTTTTGGAATCTGCTAAGTATTCCCGCCATGTCATCTGCAATTCTAATTTACAATTAAGACGGCTAGTTAGAATGTCATTAGGATTTGTTCTCCTCATTGATTAATTTTCCTCGTCACTTACTGGTGCACTCAGTTTTGATTTAATAAAGTTAACTTCTGCATCCTTGTCATCTATGTTCTAACATTGCATATTAAATAATATTCAGAAAATCAAATACGCGGCAGAGGGGAACTACAGGGATAACATAGTATGCTCGAATCATGGGAAAAAGTAATTTGTGGATGATTGGATCTAGTGCTTCAGAGCACTTTGATTATTAAGTATTTGACTGAATTCGAAAGGATGTACTGGACGAAGAAACTAATGCTAGAGGAATTCAAGGCAGACTGGCCAGAGGAAAGCAGGACTGTAAAAATAAACTAAAAAGTACAGGCTAAATGGTGAAAAGGGTGAATGAGAAATTCAAGGAATTGCTATAGGGGTTCGATAATGGAATGGTTAACTAAAGCAGGGATATTGAATGTTCGTTCACAAGGGGTTTACCCATGCCAGACTTTCAGGACAGCCTCGTGACATAAATGTACATTAAAATGTACATACTATATGTGTAGAACATCAGTCATATTGCAAATGAAGGGCATAGTAGCTGTCTAGTTGGTGTGCCAAAACAGTGAATACTTTATAACCAGCCATTTTTACATTACACCCCTATAATTTTGTATTCAAATCCATTGATATACACTTCTAATTGCCACAAAAAGCCATTCGTTTCTGAATACATCAACAAATGTTTGCATGGGAAGCAGAAAAATGTGATCAAGACAGATCAGCTGCAGACAGTTTTCTGGAGCAGTCAGACAAGGATGATCGAGCTCCTTGTGAGTCATTCTTTTACCGCCCCTGACAGGGAGCACCACACTAAACCTATCTTTTCTGCCTAATATACAGATCAAACAAATGTATGTAAACAGCCAGTGCGAATGAAGTCCTCTCCCTATCACCAAGCCTGACCACAAACAGAATAGGATCTTGAGATACATATCTGTCTCTGGAAAAATAGCAGAAATACAGAAGAGAAATCCCAAGTCGATTTGCCAGGATTTCTTATTGACTAGTGCCAAGGCTGCCACACCAGTGGAGTGTGAGAAAGACTTGTGAGTTCCAGGGCTGAGATCTGTGAATTCCATCTCCCCTTGCTAGGTTTGGGAACTGTATCCTATGTGAAGGAACTGCCTTTAACTATCTTGAAGGAAGAAGCCCACTGCCTTCTGATGAGGAGTATTGGAGATAAGGCTGCATAAAATAGCAGCTTACAACAAGAAGGAGAAGCTCTGAAGAAGTAAATTGACATTGACCCTCTGTAGCCTACGATGGGTCTGCTCTGCAAAGCTGTTTGGTGAGATCTTGAGACTCTGGTCCCCTTGCAGAGGGCCCAGAGTAAAGCAGCGTGATTTCTGAATCTTTACTTGCATTTTGATATGACCAGGCCAGCTAGAGCTGCACAAGGCGGCCCAAGAAGATGAAAGTGATGAAGAGGGAAAGACCAGAAGAATTGCTTAAATGGCTTGATGCTTAGAAATTTGCAACCACATGCGGCAATGTCCTATTAAATCTCAACCCGATCACAATTGCAACCCAAGGTGGGTACTTCATTTGTTTGGGTGGTGGGCTTGAGTCTTGGGCCTGAGAAAGATCCAAAGATGAAGATTTTCTATCCTCTGGAAAGTACAATGAGAGTGTGGCCCCTCCCTACTAGTGCCCATGCTGTCACTTTATGAGTCCCGAGGTCCAGGGCACACACCAGAAGATGTGGCATACACCAATCCCAGCCAGTAAAGTGCAGCAGGAGAATTCCACAGTCAACTATTTAAATGCACAGTGTTCCACGAAGACATTGCGGGGACCACAATACCTCGCCTTGCCAGTACTGTTGCTGTATCTACAGCCTTGGGGTATTAAAAAGAGATTGTTTGCCAGTAGTCCCTTTGCCCAGCTCAACATATTTTGCACTGATCTTTACAACTCCATACCCTTTTGTTTAAGAATCCTGGAGCAGCCTGAAGTTAGCAATGGATGACTCCCTAACATGACAACTATTTGCTTTGTCCAGTCATTAAAGTACTCTCTCTTTTCAATTAAAAACAATGGATGTACAATGATGTAATAATGATTACACTCTCAAATGTGTTTTGAGTCTCTATCACACACCACACCCCGAGGTAAGCCTTGGCACGCTCTGCTTAGCTACTCTAAGGTTTCAGGGTTTATTATTAGAACAATTGAAACATGGCGTCGGACAACAAATACAAACCTCATGAACACAAAACGTCATTGAGTGTAAAGAGGAAAGTAAATTAGATTCAACAATGTACCATGGTAAAAAGTATGCTTATAGTTCGGCAACATTTAAATACAATAATGTGAAGGCATTTGCTACCAACATTTTAACTACAGTAATTACAAAGAGTGACAGTGCAGTGCGCTTGAACCAGGGAAATGAAAAGTGTGAACTGTAACAATAAAGAAGGATAGTCTGGATAGATTGTGACAAGTGGGCATCGGACAGTATAGTTCCTCTCTCCTCTTCCTAGATGTGTAAGTTGTAGATGTTTGCTTGTCAGCTAAGTACCCGTGTACACCTCACCCTCAAAGTGCTGCTTTCCTTCTGGTATTTTATAGGTGTGACTGACATTAGCATGCTCATCGTCGCATTCAGACTGACGGGTGTTGCATTGTGGCCGATGTGTGCATAGGTTGGACTCTGCCATCTTCCAAATTCCCACAGCACTGGACATATCTCTTGTATGACTGGGCAATTACTGTGAAATGCTAAGACTCTACGGCCCCTCTGCAGATTTCCATCCTGTGTATGGCTGAGCAGCATTCTTTTGAGGCTTGCAGCTATGCAGTTGTGACTCCGTTGAGGTTGCGTTTGTGCTTCCAGGTAACCTTTTTCAGGTCAAACGCCAGTGCCCTATGACCGTGCTGCAGTCCAGTTGAACTATTAGGTCAACTCATAATGGGGTGCAGCGGCCTGGACGATGCATGACAGCACTCTATGCATGCACTCTGTGGAGAGGAGTGTAAAGCGCGTCCCACTCCTCCACAGATGCACAGCAGGCCCGTTGCTACCATGGCATGCAGAACACAGCCCACTTGCTGCCCCTCTGGGCGACCTTTGCCCCTTACATGCTCACATTGGTCCCTGCGCTGGGACATTAGAAGCTCCAAGCCACTGTCTGCCTCTTCATTTCAAATGGCGGCTCTGGGGCTGCATCTTCAGCGCCTGCCGCCTCACGCCTCGTGGCGCTCCTTATCCAACACACAATTACAAATGAACTGGTATTGCACATTTCATTTTTCCCTGTGCTTAGATCCGCCGTTTTCACAGATTTGATGTGGCTCTTGAACAGGCTTCCAGAATTATCCAGGATTAATTACCGGCGAATCCTCTTAACCCACCCATCGTGTAAATCCCCCGGCTCTCTTAAAGCGTCAGAGCCCCTTGCGAGAGCCGTGCCAGTATTTGTGACACAAAACGTCACGCCACTCTGCGGCCAGGGCTCGTGCCACGTGATGTGGGGGTGGGGGTGCTATTTCCACGTTTCAGTTCTTTTTCCATAATGGTGTTTTTGTGCTGCTTCTTGCTTATCAATTACCTTAATGACAACCGCAAGAAAACAAACCCAAAACATGCTCCAAATGTCTGCCACAGGTTTGGCAGCTGGAATGCATTTACGGCTCAAATGGGACACGGAATTACAAAGCCGAGCATTGTTTGTAATGGGCGAGCGCGTTTATTTCCGAAGGTAAATTGCGAAAGATATTAGAATGCTTTAACAGCGGCTGGCACGAGCACGTGTCAGAGGAGGCTGAACGACGGCAGGGAACGTGCGACGTGGATTCCGCGACCTCTGTTGACCTGCGTGCCTCAGACATACAGCCTCCACCAATGTATGGTTAAAATAGCAGCATTGCGCATACTGATCCTAAGTGAACTTGTGTACCGCGCGAGATGCGTGTAACCTGCAGGTCATAGGTTCAAGATCCTCGTTAGCCAAAGTCGGCAACTCGGGCCGTAAGGTCACATCCTCTCCCTATTTGTGTCACTAGTGTTTGTTTTTCCGACTTCTGAAGGACGAAATACTGAGCAGGCCTAACGAGGATCTTGTACCTATGACCGATGCGTCAGTTTCTTGTAAATGAGGGCCTAAGTCTCCAACCTTGAACGTGACCAGTGCATTTTTGTTTCACGTACAGAAGTATCCAAAAAACGGTTAACAGGTACACAAAAGAAAAGAACAAAGAGGTTTACTGAAATACCAGCTCTCAAAGCAGAGCTAATTTAAACAAGCATTGGCATAGCCAATAGGTCTCGCCTTTGGGACCTTATAAGTGTTTAGCCATGCAACACTTGATGTTGTTGCACCAAGGATATTGTACTGGATAACTAAACACTTATAAGGTCCCAAAGGCGAGACCTATTGGCTATGCCAATGCTGGGGTTTTTTTTTTAAAGGACAAGCAGTGCTATCAGGCTCTGGCTGCCACAGAGAGGGGGAGAGAGAGAGGGGAGAGAGAGGGAGAGAGGGGGGGGGGGAGAGAGGGGGAGAGAGAGAGGGGGAGGGAGAGAGAGGGAGGGGAGAGGGAGGGGGGAGAGAGGGGGGGAGAGAGAGAGAGGGGGGAGAGAGAGAGAGGGGGGAGAGGGGGAGAGAGAAAGAGAGAAGGGGGAGAGAGAAAGAGAGAGGGGGGAGAGAGAAAGAGAGGGGGAGAGAGAAAGGAATTAGTGCAGCTAGAGCCTGGCATTAATCATTCTTGTGCTGAGATTAGTCCCTTCAGAACTTTGTTTGAACAGCAGTCTAAAGTGGTTTTTTGGGGTTACTAAAAATTGCAAGGTAGAGCGGTTCCTCCCCAAGCATAGGATTTGGGACATTCCAGAGTCCCGGGAACTGGACTGTGATGAATTTGTTCTTTATTATATTAACAAACATTGGTGGATCAAAAGGCCAAGTTGCAGATTCCTAGATACTGCGTAGCATGTTAGTCACTGGAAATTTTGTATAATGCAAATTTCAGATTCATTTTGGAACCGATCAAGATTAGTCTATAAACAGCTTTGAATGCTTGATTAGCAGTGTCACCTCTGTAGGTGTAAGCACATTTTAGCTTCTTGTTTTTGCGCTTTGCAGTGTCATTTTAAATGAAGGCCCATGCAGACCACTCTGATGTACCAAAGTTACCACAGGAGCACATAGAAATACAATTCAATGTTTATTTGGCAGAGTACTTTCCTGTACGAATTACAGTGAACACTTGTTCATTTGACTACCAGACTGACTTGCAGAACCAAGTTGGAGGACCGAAACAAATGTTTCTCATGGCGTTTTACCCCCAACAGAAGGTTAGAGCAGGCCTACTGTCACTTCTAAAACTTCAGGCCTACTTCATTGAGTATGAAATTTGATTGAGAATTTTCCATAGGTATAGCTGGATGCCACCAAACACCTGGAAATGTTGAACAGGGACAAGGGGCGCATGGACTTAATGAAAAGTAGAGGTGATCGAGAAAAGTCTACAGGCAGTCACATTAAGACCGTATATTTAATCATTTATTGGCTAATGTGAATGAAATCAAGCAGGTTCCTCCCAGATATCACTAACTATTAAAAGCTACTTTAGTATAATCCATTGTCATACTACAGAGTGGTCCAGCGTGGCACAGCAACTTGACTATCTTTTTGGGTGATTAGGTCTTCTGATTTGTATGAGATTCTCTGGTAAACTGACAGGTGACTCACCGAATGGTAATCACTCAAAGAAGCGTTCTGCTCCACATGCTTTAAGTGACTTAAAGATAACTTTGTTCAGTAGCATTCCATATTTCCATTATAGGCCGACCTGGGGATCCCAAGAGTCAGTGAGGTCTAAAACATGCAATTAAAGATTGAATGGGGAAAAAAAAATCCTTGCGCTTATCCACCATGTGCCAATCGTCTGAAGAGTAGAAATACTTCCACGAGAACTGCTCACTATTGCTTTAAAAAAATTGTTTTTTTTTCAAAAGTCAATTTCTAGCTAACACATCTGAGAAGAACTATGGAAGGATGTCAAAACCAGACGATAAATTTAGCCTACAACGTAACAAACAAAAACAATCTAATGGCGGGTGAGCATGGACCCCAAAGATAGGCATGTAAGGGATTTCACTGATTAATAAGTTTTAACTAGCCAGCTGCCCTGGATAAGGTTAATTGTGGTGAAGAACCGTTACATTAACTTGTAGGTAATAATGCAAGTAACTGAAGCAAACTTAAACCCATTCTCTAACCGATGCATAGAAGGTACTAGTACAAAGGACTGAAAAGACATGACAATCTATGCCACTCCTCTATAAGATTAACTCTGCAAGCTTTAGAGATGCCTGTCCAATAATGTGCACGCGATTCAGCGCTGTGCTGCAAGGGCAGCAGACTAAGCATCCCATTACCCTTTTTGAAACGTACGTCCATTTCTAGCAATGCTGGCCAGGGCATCTCCATCATTGGCTAGAATTTATGATCCAAAATTCACATTAAAGATACAGCTGGATGATGGCATGTACTTCAAGGTGTGGCACTGGATGACATGCCACTTGGGGCCAAAGATGTCAATATCCACCAAAGATAACTTTCAAGCAAAGCTGCAGGCCAGCAAAAACCAGCATCCAATGTACAGGTAAACGTATGTTTCACCAACTACTATTTTTTTAAATTAACAAATGCCTTTGGGAGAACCAGAGGACAACAGTTCAGTACCTTAAATGCTGAAAGGCTATTTTATGTATAAGTGGTCTCCATATCTACAGGCCCCATGAACAGTCTGCAGAACGCCAACCATATACACCCCCAAAAATCAAAACATGCTCAGAGCCCTGCATCACCTTACTAGAATACAACTCTTCCAATAAAGCAAACTAACAAGAGAATTCATATCAATATTTCCACAAAACATTTTTTTTTTTTTTTTTATGTCAGCTGGAGCTACTGGCCTTTGAAATCCAAAATGTTCCTACAACTAGCTTGCCTTCGTATTTTAACTATTCCTTACAAACTGGAATCAATTTGACTTGTGCAGCACATCCTAGGTGCCCTCTTTATTCAAAAGATTTAGCTGACCACACAATGAAGGAAACTACAATTTTTATAGTAACCGCTTTCAAAGCAGATGTTTGGTGCTGGTTAAGTATTGGGAGAGAAGATCTGAAAACGAAATTCCAGCAGAAAAGAACGGAGGAGAATCTTTGTCAAATCTGTTCCAAAGTCCTTTTGGGCAACAACCCTAAGCGGTTTTGAGGTTTTAGCCCGAAATCGGATCTCATTTAAAAAGCATTCCAGTGGCACAAATACCATGTGAATGCAGAGCAGTACCATCAGAAAGGGCTTTTCAATGAAGAATGTGCTCACACGGTCATCACCCCTCCCCCCTCTTTCAGTACTGTGCTGCACGGTTTTCAATGCACTCCCTCTGATGCTTCTTCCCTGCACTGAAAGCCCAGGGGGCAAAAAAATGGAGTTAAAGTCCAATTTGAAGGGACACTGGCATAATTAACCTACAGCGCAGACTATCAGTAGGTCTCCAAGAAACTCAAATGTGCAGGATTTCAGCAATATAGCAGCTGGCAGAACAGGTCTAAACTCAATCTTTATGCTGAGCTTGAACACCCCCCCACCCCCGAATTCTTTAAGATTAAACTGATGAAAGCCACATGCACATCATCAGCAACACTAGACATACCTGGCCTAACTCTTGCATTTTAAAACCAGACGTTTGCTTTAGGGGGCCTGAGATTTTCCTTGAACGAAAAGAATTTCCTAACAGGTAAGTCCTGAACAATTAAGTAGACAATCCCTGCTGAATATTCAGGTTCACCCAACCATTACGGTTTTTAATCTATTCGGCATATGTTTCTCATACCAGCCTTAAATCAATACTTCATAAGAGAATTCGGAAACAAATCACCAAATGCTTACGCTCGATGGAACTACTAGCAGCACAGATTCAGCTATACAAATCAGTGATAATGGATTTGTTAGTGTTTTATTTATTGAGCTTTAACCAAGGTACTGCTGGCGACCTCAAGCCATTTCCCCCAAAACAGGGGTTTCTACCAAGCTTCCTTGCAAATGGAATCATCCCACTCCCAGGAAACCTCGTTCTATGAAGACTGGTTTAATGTGAAGTACCTCGAAACATTTGTGAACAGGTTTCCCACTGAACAAGGCATACAAGCTAAGCAGTGTAATTTACAGAGGAAAAAGAATCAATGCAGAGATCTGAACGTGCAGGTCATAAAAATACCGACTTCCTGTAGATCACTGCAGTCATATTGTGCTGCAAATTCCCTTAAGTGATACCATCTGCTGGTAAGATGGAACTTTAATTCTTGCCCAATTTGTTAACTTTAACTGACTTAACTTCAGCTCTCATCTCAATCCAAAGAACTAACCAACTTTAAGAGCTCCCATTCGGGACAAAACCCCATTCAATAAAACCTTTGGTACACAAGGCATTCCCCAGGGAGAAAGTTTATAGGCCTGTATATGCAGAACCAAAAAGATTCCATGACAATTAAATCGCTGCCCAACGTCCTGTTCAATTAGTTATTTTCGTGGTAGGGACCCTCCAGATGCCTTCTACAGATATCTAATGTGGAGGCTCAATTTGTTCTTTAGTGTACTAGACGAACTGGCATGGAGACTTCAAATTGGGGCACATCTCTTCAAAAATGACCCATATCACAAATTGTAGAGCTCAAAGTAATCCATCAAGCACCAGGGGTAGTACCAACTCTTGAGGGTACAAATGCCCCACTGTGAACATTATACAAAGACCAACTGCCTGAGACACCAAGGAACCTATGCCAGCTGCCAATGGACCTTTGCAACGGTCCCCTGCCAGGTTTGCCCAGAAATGAAGACCAGCTCACAAAGTTGTGTTGGGCAACTAGTGACGTGGTGCATTCACGAGAGACATGCAGTCGTCCAGTCAGCTGAAATACTACAAAATTTGTCATGGAAGAAGAGACCTAAACCACTGGCAATGCCGTTATTGAACTGAATGGTTAAAGCATACAAAAAGTATTCCACTCTGCTGCCCTTTACCATTGTCAGATTAGATCACGGTTGAGCATGGTCTATCAGGATTCATTTTGACCCATTTATCCCAAATCATGCACTGTTCTAATCCAATCAGTGTTACTTTTATTTTATTTGTAAAGCACTCGCATGCTAAGGCTCAACACTTGTCTATGGCATAGATAACAAGCGCGCGCGCTCGCACGGCAGCAGGGGAGGGGGAGAGGAGGGAGCCTGCACGATTCACTTGCGGGAGCGAGCGGCGCCAGGAGCGATAATTGCTACCATATGGCGCCGCTCGCTCCCGCAAGTGAATCGCCAAACGTGCACGCGTTGCCATTGAAGGCAATGGAACGCGTGCACGTTTTAGGCTGAAAAGCCGAATCGATGGCAAAAGGTCTTTTTGCCTATGCAGCGCATGCGCAATGCGTAGGCGAGACCTAAAAAGAAATGGGACAGGCTTGACAGGCTCAAGTCCGGCTGTTAAGTGTTTTAGGGCTATCCTCAGTGCCACTTGTGCTTTGTCTTCACTCTTCGATTGCTTTAGGAGCTGGTCTTACCTGAAGTGATTAGACTGTCCAAATCACTCCACCTAATGGTCCCTCGCGAGGCACCTCTACTCTAACCATATTATTTTCAATTTAGACTGCTTATGGGGTGGTCCGTCCTCAGTGTCAGTGTCACCAGGTCAGTAGGCAGGGCCACTGGAATGGACATAACAGTCCAAACCAGAACAGCGCTGAGGAGCAGCTTTGTCAATATTTCAAGCAACGCAGCACGACACCTTGCTGCGGTGCGCTGCGTGAAAAGGAGAGTACATGAATGCTCCATATTTAACATTATATGGCACATTCCTGTCCTCTCCTTGCACTGGCACACCTTTGGCTGCCCACAGGCAATGCAGGCACCCTTGCGTCATGGTACTGTGTTGCAGCAGGATAGTTTTTGTGCAGGAACGGACACTTTGCTGCACAAAAACAATCCTCTGAGGCTTTTTCCACTTTTTGCATGTGCTGAAGAATGCAGCACATGTAGATAGAGGAAAAAACGAGGAGAAATAGATATTTTTCCTTGTTACGCCTCCTCTGGGAGGGCATAGCATTTTGACACATTCCCAGGTCTACCACTCATGGTAAATCTGGTAATGCGCCAAACTCCATGGGTAGATGCATGGGACTATCCACACTCCACTCATGAAGCACCTCCGTGGGGCACAGTAACGCAAGGCACCGGCTTGCACTGCCTTGCTTTATTCCAGATTTACCATGGACACCTGGGACACACAAGGTGGCTTTGTGTGGCTTCGTAAATCTGACTTTAGTGTTGTGTTGCCCTTGTATTACCTTGCAAGATGCAACAAAAATGCAACACTTTGATAAATCTGGCCCTCAGTGGTGACCTGCTGATTCCCGGGCTTTGGCGCTGCCCAGTGCTGTATCAATGTTTTCTATTGTATACATTGAAACCATACTATCACTACATCTTTATAGCTCCCTAGACCTGTTTAAGCCTTTCTCGCCTCTAGAGTGAGGGACTCATAAAACCTGCTCCATTTATCAATGTATCCCCTTCATTGAACAGTGTTTGAGAACTTCAAAGGGCACCCTCTCCTGCATGTTTCATTTGCACTTTCATGAGGAAGTGGGTGCAGTCTTAGGGCTGGAAATACATGCTTCCATTCTAACTTGTATAGACATATATAGAATGTACACCCTGGGTATGGCCCTCATGACACTCCTATGGGTGACTAACATGTGTACCCTACCTAATTGCCCCATCCCAAGGAGGGAAAATAGACATCTACAGGAAAGCAAACATCATAGCACATGTATTCCAGGGCAACATACACACCCCAGTAGGTACTTCTGAATGTAAGCACATAATGCAATGCAGTACTTTCTTTCAGGAGGCAGGATGTGATGCAGAAAAGGATTTAGGAAAAAGTCTGGCACTTACATCAGCCAACATTCACCTTTTGAAACATCATTATAATGTGTTTGTCCTAGTGACACGTGTGTGAGTACTTGCCAAATATAACAATCCATCTGTTTGAGATGGTCACCTAAGTTTTGTTTTTGATTTCCAGACTCCGGCTATTTTGATCTATTGGCAACATCACTCTGCTGGCGAAGAACTATTGAGAGACTGCGTACAGCAAGGGGGGTGGGGGGAGTGGGTTCCACAACGCCACTGCTCTAGCCTCTTTGGTAACCCATAAGGACAGATGTGTCCAGATCCCAAATAAGGTAGCCTGCTTACTGGTTGAATATTTTCTCCTTAACTATTGAGTTAAAAAAAAAGTTCCAGGAGACAGAGGTCGCTGCATCTGCTCGAATGGAACCAGCAGATCAGTGGCAAGTGAACATTTCTTCCTAAAGCCCCAACTTATGATCTATGTCGGGTAAGTGGAAAGTCCTTTATAGTAACAGAGTGGTGTTGCTGAAGAGGAAAGCGAGGGACCAGTTTTAATGGGACATCCTGCTGCAGAATTAAAGTTGTGGGAGTCACTGCAACTGAAAAATGCATTCTAGTGTCTGGGGAATCAGCCATGGACATCTGGGCATTTCCTTCACTGGCTGCTTTTTAGAAATGCACTGCTACAAGTGAGTAAGTCAATATTTTTAACTCTTTAATCTATTATGGCATAGAAAAAAATCACTAAGGGCCTCATCGGTGACGTTCCACCCAACATCTGAGGCATCGGTTGGACGTCCCAATTATGATACGGGCGGTCCCACCAAAGCCTGCGGGGGGGAATCCACTCCGCCTCCGACAGGCTCAAGGAGCCCGTCGGGACAAAGGGTCGGATTGTAATCCCCAGAATGGAGGTGGTGCTTGCTCAGGCACTGCCGTGGGGATCACTTTGCACGATTCCGACAGCCTTTCAATGGCGGCCGGACCGCCATAGAAATGCTGTCGGAAATGGACTTCGGGGGCCCCTAGCAGGGCCCTGTCCACCTGCGGCATCTGCTATGAGGCAACTTGTGATCTCTACATTAGATTCCTGTCAATCTTGTGGCATTTGCTAATTAAATACTTTTTTTCAACTATTTTGGTCTGCATCTTTTATGTTTTTTTTTTTTTACATTTTGCAGCTTGCCCCAGTTGTTTCCCAAGCATTTCTCTGAATGAAGCATTGTTGGTTAAGTGAAGAATTACTCCCAGGCACCAGTTTAATTGATAGGTGCCAGATTATCTAGGCTGTGTGAGAGCTCCGTCATCACTCACACCAAAACTCTGATCTCTCTTCCCTCTAATTCAATAACTTAACTACATAGTGGCCAAATTATGAGCTGGTTTGTGTCGCTCTTACACCACACAACGTGGCCCAAGAGCAGCGTAAACCTTACATATGATTTATGAATCCAAGCAAAACCACTTTGCATGTCTACATAGTCAACATGTTGCGTAGTCAACCCATGGTTTGTCTATAGTCATCTGGTGAAGGTAAATATTATCTGAAGTTAGGAATGTGCACCAACATTTTGACAATGTTCAGAAACTAAGAGGCTTATTTACAAGCCCCTTGTACCACTTTTGCATCATTTTTAACATGGGAAAAGTGACGTACGTGATGGCGCAAGGGGCTTGTAAATAAGCCCCTAAATATTTGCACTGTTCTGAACATGCAATAGGTAGTTTACAGATTTCACCTCAGTGGTGGCTTCATTTTGTTAACGCCCAAGCTGGGTACCTAGACGTTATTAGGAGAGGAAAGAGCATACAAAGAGCATATAACAGAAGTATAATTAACTATTTTAAGATCTTTCCTGAAGCTATTCTACGAATAAACACATTTAAACATAAAATATGAAAATAATTTTCAGTTGCACATTAAGAGCAAACGGCTTTTATGTCTAAGTCAGCACTAAATTTGAGTTTGAAAGGTTTAATAGGATAGAATACTTTACTCCCAAATTAGGTGTGGACAGTATTTCATATGTTACGATATGGAATGATAAGGGCTCAGGTTCTCTTAGCCTCTGTAATGCTGAGAGAGTGAGACTGCGATCTACTGTTTCACCGCACAGAGTTACAAGTGTAAAATGGGAATGCCCATCAGGTCTCATTCATCAAACCAAAGGATATGGTGTGAAAATAAATGTACTAGTAATACATAAGGACTTGCAATCCCTGTATAAAGGCCTGTCTCTAATCTCCTTATCACAGGTGACTTTTGAAGCAACCAGTCGACTGTAATAAAGAAAAGACGTACCTGCTGAACTGTAATAACTTATTACTGGTGAGGTCTGACGCCACAATTCCTGCTGCCAAAGCCAGCATCTGAAGGGGGAGGCCCGAAATGGACAATATTTAAAGCTGCATTTTAAACGAGCACTCGCAAAGTCTAAACGTCTCACCTATGTGAGTGTGCTGTGCCAATATCTTTTAGCTATGTTGTAGAGGAGTGTGGCTGCTGTTAAGCATGGCTAAAAGTTAGTGGTGTGGCGTACAATAGAGTGGCATAGATAAGAGTGGCATAGAGGAGAGTGGAGGGGTATAGATTAGAGTGTCATAGCGTAGAGTGGAGTACTGAATAGTGGCATGGAGAAGAGTGGCGTGGTGTGGAGTGGCATAGAGTAGAATAGTGAAGGGTAGAATGGCACAGAGTAGATAGCGCAGAGTAGAAGTCGTAGAGTAGACTGGCAAAGAGTAGTACAGTTTTGGGTGAAAGGAACTAAAATGTCAATAGAGACGGCAGATAGGGTGAAAGCAGCATAAATAGGAAGTTGTATGCCTGTGTTAAAAGTAGGAAACCACATTGCATGTCCAGGAATAAGAGAAAAATGCTTATAAACTAAAAAAAATGGTGTGTTTCAAAAAGATAAGGAAGAACACATGTACTTGGTTCATGCTCCAGGGAGGAGCTATCACAAGAAAGGAAGGAAAGACTAAGGGAGGTAAGCAGTCGAAAGATTGCAAATGAGAGTGGCAATAACTAATGGTATGCTGTCAGGACGGCGCATGGGCTGTGTAGGCGAGTCCTAAAAACAAAAACTGGCTTTTCCTTCTTCTACTCTGTTTTTCCACATGTGTAATGACAGGCATAAATAAGATACTTATATCAATATGTTTATTTTTTGCAACCTTTAGGAAATTATTGGAAAGACAGACTCTTTGTATATTTCTACACATTCTGAGCAACATTGTTTTTTTAATATCTGTCTTGTATTAAATTGATTCGAATATCTTTTTGCAAAAATATCTAACTTCTCTGTGGTGTCTTCAATTTTGCACTGGAGATTCATATGAAAGAGCAACACACCAAGGCCCAGATTTACAAATAAATCACACAACGTAGCACAGCGAGTGAAGTTTCTGTGCTCCATTGTGTGAATGGCAGAGAGCAAAAAAGCACCATATCTACACAGAAGTGGCTCTAGTCTGCTCTCTTCCTGCACTGGTGCACTTTGTGCTGTCAAACGCACACGCAAACACCCTTGCACCAAAGTGGAACAGTGTCAGCATAGTATTTGTACAAAAATATGCTCAAAGGCAATTTTCTTTTTGCATGTGTGCTGCAGAATGAAGCACACATACATAGAAGAAAAAAAGGAGGAGAATTAAAAATATTTCTCCTCGTTACACCATCCGCAGGAAGGCACAGGATTTTGTCACAAATCCTTGTCTGCAAGTCTTTGTACATATGGATTTGCATTAAAATTCATAGGTGGATGCACAGAAGGCCAGTGCTTTGAGCTTCATTGCATTACTTTCGGTTACAATCCAATGTATATCATGATTTGCTTTGGATTGTAAATGCCAACCAATCACTTTGCGTCAGGTCTGCATTAAAAAGTAATGTAGACCCAATGCAAAATGTTTGTAACTCCGGGCCCAAGGATGTAAGCAGTTTATGGGAGGGGTGATGACATAACTATGTATTGGAATAGGAATAAAGTACTCCCTGTGATACATTAAAAGGATATTGCAAGTCACGTCAGAGGTCCATGACTTTATAAAGGAACTCAACCTAGGGCCTCCTTCCTCTATATGTTCACGGAGTTCCTCTGTGACTTCCAATATCCTTATAATATATGGCAGGAGGTACTTTATCCCATACATAAAGATTTGAGAGTAGTTCTACATGTCTAAAATGTGAAGTTAAGAAAATAAACATCAGAAAATGGTAGGCATCATGTGAGCAAAACAAAATTTCTAAATGTGGGCTCAGCCCCACCCTCTTCAACACTTATATGACACCTCTGGCCAGCATCGCCAAAATCTACTGACTCAGCATCATACCTTACGCCGATGGCACATAACTCATCCACCAACACAAAGACCAACTTCCACAACTGCATAGCAGACGTTGCCAGCTGCATGAAAAACAACTGGCTGAAGCTCAATACAGACAAGACAGAGGTACTGATTTTCGGAAACAAAAGCTCCTAATGGGATGTATCCTGGTGGCCTTCCGAACTCTGACCTACTCCTACCGCCACTAACCACGCTAGGAACCTAGGCATCATTCTGGACAACAAGCTAACCATGGCGAGTCAGGCCAACTCTGTCTCCTCCTCCTGCTTCTTCATCCTCCACATGCTGCATAAGATATTCAAATAGCTACCTCAAAGTTCAAGATGCACCATCACTCAGGCCCTCATTGTCAGCCGACTGGACTACGGCACCACTCTTTAAGTAGGGATTGCAGCTCACTTCCTCTGACAACTACAGACCATACAGAACGCTGCAGCCAGACTCATGCTGAATCTCCCTAGATGAACCCACATCACCCCCTTACATCAGTGAAATCCACTGGCTCCCTGTGGAGAAAAGATGCAAATACAAGCTTCTGACCCATGCATACAATGCTCTACACAAATGCGGACCCACCAACTAAACTTCCATAATCTCTCCAGACACCTCCACTTTGTGTCCCTTTCTCTAAGCCTCACCCCCCACATCTGAGGTAGCACATGCAGAGGTTACTTATTTTCCTACCTAGCAGCAAATTCATGAAACAAGCTACCCTTTCATCTATGGACCTCCCTATCTCTTACAGAGTTCCGAAAGTCCCTGAAGATCTGGCTATTTGGCTAATCAACTGGATCATGCCAGCACCTGGATACCCTCAAGAGTGACCAGAAGTGCTCCACAAATCTACTGATTGATTGACTGAGGACCCCCTGAAAGGTTAAAATGAAGTGGTAACTTTGAGGTAAAGGGTCCAGTGGCCTCATGTGAGAGCATAATGGCATAACTGTGCCTGCACTCTAGCAGACCTCTTTAGCTGGCAAAAAGTGCCATACTCCCTATACTGCTCCTGCTGACTCTCCTTATCCATGTACCCCTTCCTCAGATCACCTGCTGATGTTTCCCCTCCTGTAGGTGTATTAAGATTCCATTTTCTGTACTGAGCCATGGCAGAAGTTTGAAGGCTGCTTATTTCCTTCTTAAGTGCATACCTTAATACAAAATTCTCTGAGTTGAGGCATGTTTTGCTGTCAGCCGAGCTTGTAAACACAAATACATAATTACTCCCCTGTGTTTCTGAGCTCTGCTGCAAGCAAAGCATGCCTTTACTTGGGGGCATCGCAAGTTAATCTATGAGCTTAAGATGCCGAAAAGAAGCCTTGAGACCTCTTCTGCGCTGGTGCAGCTCAGAAAACAATCAAACAACAAGAGAGAGAGGGAAAGAAAAAATGGAGCCACTCTTAGTCCCCCTAATAGATTAGCAAATAAACAACAGAAGAGTGAAACCGAAATGAATGAAGAGCTAGCAAGAGGAGTCACTCTTGTTTATAAAAGAACCCTCACTCACCAACCTAGTTGGTGACATGCTTCATCATTGGGTTCCCACCAGAGAGGCCGAGTGCCTCTCTGGTGTGCTACGACGCCTGGTTACAGCGGAGCGTTTTTTTTGGATTTTTTGTGGAGGTGCAAGAGGTGATGGTGCAAACAAGGTTAAAATTGCCTACACCACAGGTGACTACCACTGCAGGTGTCACCTATAGTGATCGCGGTGATAAGCCTCCTACTCAGAATTGTAACTTGGAGACATTTAGCATTCTAGTATACCTCACAGACTAGACTAGAATGATTGGCACTACGTTTTAATTGGAGACCCTTGCCACAGGCAAATACACGCTGCACTCTACACATACTTGGGTGACCCTAGACTATTCCAAGATGGCACCCACTTCAGTGTCAGTAATTATGAACCAGTTCACCATTCCAACATGGCGCCCAAAGTCGTTTCTTCCAGTCCTCTCTCACTTGCCACAACACGAGACCATCAGTATAACAGGTTGCCTACCGCAGGGGAACGCAACATCGTCTCAGGAGCCCGGTCGTGGGTAGGTCCCACGCTAGAGTGCATCGACTAGATGGTGAGTTCCAACGCCCGTTGACAAGACCTAACCCTTTTGGGACTGGATCCATACTTTTTGGTCCACAGCCGCACTCTGTCCCTTGAGAGTAGCCTGTCCCCTGGGGGGATCGCGATGTGCCCCCCACCACCCTTCCTCCCCTTTAGAACAGTGCATTTCTTTACATTCAACATGGCCGGCTGGCCGCTTATGGCCACAGCGGCAACGGGACGTGGCGCCAGCAGCCCACGTCTGCAGCCCAATATGCCTCCTTCTGAACTTCACGTATTTCCAAATTTCAACGCGGCCGTGGGGCTCGAATGGCCATAGTGGCAACGGGACGTGGTGCAATCAGCCCATGCCTGTAACCAGGGACGCCTCACCGCCCAACTATATACAGGACCAAGACTGTCAAGAGGCAGTCTTGGGGACATCGACCTGGCATTACTACGCTGGCATTCGTACAGCCTGGTGTTAGCCCCTGGCTTGAGGATATGGGGTAGTTCCCTGTGTCCTGCCTGATGTTAGTCATACCACCGGGGCCACCTTACATAGCAGTCCACGGATACACTCAACCTATAACCACACTGATTCTGTGGGTCTTATAGTGCATATAAGAGAGGACCCATCCTACTTTTTTTGTTCCACTGCCAATGTAGTCTGTACCATAGCCTTCATTATTGGCTTAACTTTTCCTTAGGTTACTCGCATCCTCCACTGCTGTGGATGACCGTAGAGATCCTGGCTGAAGTTCTAGCCTTCTCTCCCAGAGGTGAGTTTTCTCCTCCAAGTTAGCATTGACCATGGGCACCCCTGGTGGGGCGGTAGGGCTCTACCGTTCCTAACAGGCTGCGCCCGTAGATACGCAACTGCCATTGTGCTGAATCTTCCCCTACAGAGCCAATGGGTATGTAACTAGCATGTTTTTTACTTGTTTTTTTCTTGTGTTGCACCTGTTGTATCACTAACACTGGTGCTTCCTCATGAGATTGGTCTTTAATAGGAACACTGCAAGTCACACTATGGCTAAGGGAGCAATGTGATTTTTATTGGTTCCAAGATAAACTCCATGAGTTTTTATGATAGTTTGATGGCTGTGTTTGTATTCCCTTTTGTTCCACTTTTTCCACTCTCCAGGTTCACAAGAAGGACGAATTACGTAGCACTATATGCTTGCCCCCATCTTTGGATTGACTTGAATCCATTCAACAGGGATGGTACTACTTAGGATATCCCTATGACCGTCACCTATACTTAAGAGTAGATCAGGTTTTTCTCCCCCGGTCCTGAAGAAACGCCACACATCCACTCGGAGTATTTTAGGCGTGAAACATGTCGACCTTTTAATTCACTCACACTCGTGATTAAACACATTGAGCTGTAACAGGTTAAATTCCCCCTGTCAGCCGAGACCCATGTAGTCTCTTTTTTAACCATAGCATAGTGTCCAGTCATTAAAGGTTCCCTGGAGCACTAACAGCTATTTTTATTACACGTTTTGCACCCACTCTACTCACCACTCTATGCCCCTCCACCCCCACAAATAGGGCCTCCTGGCGTTCTAATCTAAAGACCTCTGGCAAAGAGCCCGCCTGAGGGGCCCGTTGGGCATTGCAGCGCCAGCCCAATGAGGAGCTGCCCTATGATGAAGCATGACACCTCTCGGGGTGTGTGAGGGCCCTTGCTCCTTATTGGAGCTCTCCCCATTTGATCCTTCACCCACCTGGTTCCCTTCAATCCCCTTCTCTCTCCGCCCTCCCCATCCTGTCCCTCCTTTTTTTTGCCCCCCTTTCCTATCTCCTTTAGGAACTGCATACCACTTCTTGATCCACGCAATTATTGTACTGAGATTGAGGAAGATCATTTTCCACAGTGCTAAATTTGTAAAAGTATTAGTGCCGGGGACCAAAGTTTTGCTAATGAGCCGCAGCCCATACTATTGAATGTTAGGGGCACAAATACCAAGGCTCTGTACTGTTTATTTCACCTCATGTCTGTTTAATCCACAACCAGACACTCCTGGACTCTTTAGCTCACTTTTCAAGGCCCTTTTTGTCTTTCTTGCTTTCTTCCTTTGTCACTGTTTTTCCATCTTTCCTTCTTCCCTCCTTTTTTGTTTTTCTCTCTTTTGCTCTGAGTCAAAGTTTGATGCGAAAAAAATAAGTGCTAGTCCTGAAAAATGAGTGCCTGTATGTCGCACCTGCAACCACTGGCTCAAATTAAGGACTGGGATTCAGCCACTTAATTAAGAAGTTGCTAATAACATTAAAATCTCGTCAGATAAGACATTGTTTTTCAAGTGTCTGAGGAAAGCATCTGGGGTATGGGGTACATAAACATACATAGGTGCAGAGAGTTGGCCTTTAAAACTTCTGAGCACCATTTTGAACTTCCGCTTGCAAAGAAACAGATGCAATTTGTAAGGATTAGTTGGGACATGAGTAGGTAGCGACGGTGGGGATAGCCAAAGGTAACATATTAATATGTAATTTGTTCTGAATTTTGGCATTGTGGTGCTTCTGCTCCTCTCTCAAATGTAACTTCAAACATACATTTTACAGTCTCAGACTCATTCAGTTCACAGTAGCAAAGTATTCCAACTTACAACCAGTAGCGGCTGGTATCAGGGCTGACTGGCAGGATGGGAGTGGCAGCAGGGGGGCTGAGGGGGTGAGGCATGGGGGCAGGCGGGGGACAGACTTCATGAAATAATAATAAGAACTTACCATACCTTGATATAAGAACTTACCTTACCTTCAGCCAGTCGCATTGCACTGTTCTGCTCCTCTGCAGACAGGCTCCCAGAATCCCCTGCAGCCAATCCTGACACTGCTCTCACATCATGACAGAAGCATCAGGAATGGCATGAGCGCCCTCGATTTGCTCTCCCAGGGACACTGGGAGCCTCTGCCTGCTTTCTCCAACCCGGCATCGCTTCTCAGGTTGGAAACAACTTCAGTGCGCATGTGGGTTTGGCTGTCCTGAGACTGCCGGTCAAACCCACATGCGCACTGAAGGCAGAGCACCTACCCTTCCCCTTCAATGCCTGTAATCCCCTGTCCCCACCCCCAAGGCTCGAGTCCACAGACTTATAAGAAAAATAAAACGATAATAAAACGGGTTTAAAACCCATTGTTTATCTCTTTATTTTTCATGTTTTTGAGTGTGCTGGCTGGGGGGGCGACCCTCCTCGGCCATAGTGGAGGAGCCGCCGCTGCTTACAACGTTTTTTAATAAACTGTTGTGAGCTTTAGGAAGCACTGATTTTAGAAAAAATTAAGCGACTTTAGTCGTCCTTTGCAGCATTAGGAAACAGTTTGCACTGTTGAGGGGTGCTAGAGGCAGTGGGCAGGATGGTGCCACATGATAGCCATTCCTGTAAGTGCCCCTAGCCTCAGGAGTACTGTGCAAAATTACCCCGCTCCCTCAAACCAGGTTCTTGTCCATGAGCCTGAATCTCACCCCAGCGCACCACCCAGGAGCTTGGGGTCCTCGCCCACTGCCATACCTTTAGGTGTACAGCTCTTTTCCAGTCCCACCTTTCATGTGTAGTCCAGGTATGTGGAAGACGGGTGTGAAACCATTGCATCATGAAAGTATGGCGAGGTTGTAAAACTATGCCTGGCTTCAATGAAGTAAGCTTTCCAATTCAAAAAATATTCTTAGCAGACTCAAACTGTCTGAGCCCATCGAAAACCTCAGATCTATCAATAAGCTGATGTACTTTCCCTGGAAATACTTGGGTGCGATTTGTTGCCCTCTTTTAGCGGTGAGGGGCAAATGCAGCAAAATAATATGAAAGTGAACAGAGCTGACGTATGCAGATGTTTTGCATTAGAGGCTAACTCCAATGTGAGAAGGCACTGACTTCCCGGATGAAACAGTTATCCCCATGAAGAGCGCAACAGGGTTCTAAAGAAGCCAAATGACCATAATTCTACCAGCAAATCATCATCATCATCATCATCACAATCTTTATTTCGGCATGTCACTGATGTCAGCCATAAAAGAACAGTTTAAAATATCCAATTGCCAAACACTTTGAGGTAACAAGGTTGCACACATAATAAAAACAATCCTTTAAAACAATTAATTAAACAATGATCATGATCAGTAGTAAGAAATATAAATACGAATACTAAAATGTACAAAACATTTGTACCGTTTCAAGCAAGTAAAACTCA
Organism: Calotriton arnoldi; assembly: GCA_963921515.1. NCBI lineage: Eukaryota > Metazoa > Chordata > Amphibia > Caudata > Salamandridae > Calotriton > Calotriton arnoldi. Next base: position 1,127,895 of record CAWUFW010002999.1, on the reverse strand, counting down.
AGCTATAAATTTGAGCAAACGACAGAGTGAAAAGGACGAAGCAGTTCTAGCACATTACCTATTAATCGATCAGGTTAGGTAATTATTAATTCAGGCATTTTGGGGCAAAAATGTATACCTGGTCCGTCATTTGCAACGTAAAAATCTAGAAAGAGCAAAGACTATAGGTCGACTGGTGTTAGATTGCAGAATCCTAAAAGCTTCCCAATGCCGCCTAGTCGCCATATTGAGGAATATATGAATCAACTATTTAGCCCTTACCGATTTATACACTGGGCAGGAAAACAATCTATGTACCACAGTCCCTGGAAAATGTTCACATGACGGGCTTGTCAATTTAGTGTTACTTATAGAACCAGCCCAGCCAGCAGTAAATACATTAACTGGCAGGGTCCCAAACTGAAATTGTATGTAGAGCTTTCTCGCATGTGCGAGCTGAACTCATCAAGGTACCACTCAGCTCTGTAATCATCCTTCAATTGTAGAAAAACATCAGTCAAGGAACCCAGTGAAGTTCTAGATAACAATGTACTCAGTTTGTACTGCATGAAGTTTCTCTTAAGGACTGCTATTGGGGTGGATGCAGAAACCTCCCATGGGGCATCCCACAGACTAACATTACCCATGGCCCTCAAGGTTAGTCCCATATATTTTAGCCAGAATAGATTTCTTGACGCCAGTCGAATAAGTATTCCCTCCAACCCTAGTCGATAGGGCTCCAATTCAGGGGTGGCCCAGATCCTTCTCCAATATAGAATCGGTCTAATACCAGTTCCACTGGAGATTTTGTTTTCCCAGCTTGGCCAGAACCACAGTCCATCTTCCCTTGGGCACTTATTACTGATAGTCATAATGAAAACCGTGCCACATAATTCCACACAACAACACAATTCAATGTTACACAATTCTGCACCACACAACATAATTACACTCCACACAATATCACTCAGCACTACATAATTACTCTACACATAATTACACTCTACTCAATACAACATAAGTGCACCTTGCTTAAATGCACTCTATGCCACATACCAACAATCCACATAACTACTCACCTGTATGTGTTACATTCTTTTATAAACAGGGGAAAATGAGACACAGCCCTCATCCCTTAGATGACAAGATTGAGAACACCTAATTTCGTGTGAGATACCGCCCTGCGATCATGCCACCATTCAACACAATTTACCATCTACTGTTAGCAGGCTGATGGCGCGCAAGCTATCTTGTGGTGAAGGTGTGACTTAACATTCAGAATCATTTCATTTGTCCTTGCTGGCCCTTTGATTTTAGCCCGATAGTTATGTCCTATTCAGATTTAAATCAAACGTTGTTGGGTGTGTGGTATAGTGAGAAACTTGTCTGTTAACGAGAACGTGGATATCTCGGATAAAGTGAATATCTCGGATGACGTGGCCAGGTTTCTTCGAAGTTTGGTTTCTTTTTGAGTAGATTGAAATGTATGATAGGTTCTTACTGTAACAAGACCCAGCTTTTGAAGTTTTGCATTTTGCACTTCTTAAACTTTGATTTACATGCTGCTAAACTAGTATTTAATGTATGAAGCATGCTTGAGAGGGAGGGAAAGGCGATTTTCTCAACACTATTTTCAAATATTGAGAGGTACCCTTACACAAGTAGGGGACAGGGTGCACTATAATATAAACAAGAGGATATCCCCTACAAAACAATATCTAATTCTGATCCATACATTCATGCTTCATTAACAAACTCCCATAAACTCACTGTTCTCATCACACTGACCCCAAATATATGCAAAAAATGTCTGATATTTATTGTAGTGATCCAATGTACATATACAAAAACAATTAAAAGCGTTAAAAAATCTTTAGAAAATCATACGATTAAGTTTAGCTATGCACATGATCTCCTATATCCCCCCTTTTTTATATCAATGTATTGACACAGTATTATAGGAAGAACAACATACATTGAAACAATCTTTGTTTCAATCTTTGAAAAAGGCTTATAACTTTTTTCAAGTGCAAATGAGCGCAAAGGAATAAACAAAATTTCTCATAGAGATATCACAAGTACTATTAAAAAAGGTTATACAATATAAAGTTGTCAACGCGGCGTTTCGGTGGAAGTAAATCGATATACCACCTTCTTCAGGACTTTAGTTAATGACAACAATCATCTATAAAAAATGTACATGAAACATAGTTACAAATCAAATATATACATAACATCTTTATATACAGAGTTCAGTGAAGACATTCACACTAGTATCCAGATATGACATCCCGTTCAACCACGAACCTCACCTATTTATGGATTTAAATGTATTAACAATAAGTTGTATCTTGACTTTAGTTATATTCACTATCTAGGTCTCCAAATGTAAATAAATGACCTACTTTCTTTAAAAACACTGGTTCGTTCAAAAGTTTTTTTTTAAAACTTCTTTTTACATTTTTTTAAAAACCCAAGGATTTTCTATAAGAAAACAGTGGTTGATTATCGTTTGTTATGATTGTCCAAATTTAGCACTTAATTTCATGCTTCTTGTCAACAGTCGATTCTATAACATAAAAACACTTTTAGTATGCTCCATTTTATAAAGATGCATCACTTCTTAGATATACCAATGTTATCTTACCTCTTAACTGGTCTTTATATATTTGACCTCAGTCGCATTTGTAAATTATTCCCTCTGTGGTCAGCGGGACTTACAAAGTTTAACAATTTATGTTGAATAGAATAGTCCTCTCTAGTCAATTATATGGACATGCCCTATATTTAAACCAATTATAGTTCTCACCTTCAATTAAAAGAACATTTTCCACGTTTTTATGTTCTGATGTGGATAATGGTTTGTGGTTGCCTTAAAAACAATTACGGTGAGGAATCGCCAATTTTCTTTACTATCTTTACTAATAATCTTTTATAATCTAAGGGGATAAACAGAATCCACAAGTAATTTTAAATTCACACCCCATAAGGGACTAACACTCTTTTCATGGTATTATTTATATGTTGTTGATATTGTCGCTATGAATATTCAATTATTGCTCAAAGGGGGAAATTCATTGCCATAAAACATGTCTACCCCTCATTGTAACCTCTAGCACGGTCTCACTTCATGCAATTTATAAATAATTTTACCAGGGACTCAAAAGATTGCATCCAAGTGCATCATTCACGAGTCCGTATTCGCAGACCCCCTTTTTATTGAGCATGCCTATAGTCTTTAAATATAATTATAGCCATCTGATAGAGCTGCCATCTAACGGCATCCTGTATCCTAAGTACTACTGACACTTTTTTCTACAAGCCATATAAAGATTTAATGGGGTATTGCAGAGGCCAAACTTATCATTATCCCTTTTTTTAGCACCCTCGTATTTATAGAATGAATGGTGGCTAGATGTTTAAACCCACCCAAAAAACAAAATGCTCCAGTTTTCCTTTTTCGTCACCACGGGCGGAATGCCAATAAATTATCATCAATGCCACTCAAAGCAGGTTTCCCACTTTAGTACCACCATAAAGAATAAATAGCCCACATGTTATACAAGCATTTATGAATACGCTAAACATAGAACCCAATGTTTACTGTTCTTATACATCTAGACTCACCGCGGGCGCTTGTTCCCAAAGACCGACTCTTCCGGCTTTTTCTACTTAGTCGAGTCTCTCCGTGCTCCCTTTATACGCACGAGGGCCTGATTTGCATGCAGTCACGTGTTGCTCATTTGGATTCAATCTAAACTTTATTTGTACACATCACACGAGAGGAATGCCATGTTACGAGACATGTTCTTTGCTTTATATAGCTTTATTGCTACTTTGTTGTTCATTACATCGTGGATACTTAGTAATTCAAGGAATCGATAAAGCCGATTTGTTCAAGCTAAACTTTCATTCTTTTTGTCATGTTTACACACAGCTCTCCAATAGTTGCCATATTATGAAAATGTTTGTAAAGCCGATTTATTCAAAACTTTACTTGTTTTTAACATATTTACAAACAGCTCACCTATAGTTGCCATATTGTAAACATGTTTGTTACCTTGTATACCCATATTGTAATTTTATTGTTCTAGTCTGCTTAATAATTTGACATATTTATAAAACTGGTGTCGTCACCTGGTCTAATAGCTACTGACTTCTTTTTAAATAACTGGAGGTTATACATCACTTCTGCCACTGAGATGTATTATAATACGGCCATATTATTCTTTATCTGTTCCATTGGTTGTCCCTCTCTAGAAAATTACACCCATATATAGGGATGTTATTACTGCTTGCATATTATATTACAATCACTAATATTGAGATTCATACATTGCTACCTAAAATGTTAAAAGGACATGCGGATTACATTTACAGTTTAATATGACCGGTAATATATAGGGGTCTCGAGGTGAGTAGCCAATGGGCTACTGACCGTAGGGTGACTACACCCTGGGTGTGCTCACCCCACGTGGGGGAGTGAGCACAATCCCTAATCCTGATTGGGGAGTGCCTGCCATCTGCAAGATGGCGGGCACTGAAGAGTGGGCTTCACCTCGCATCCCCCACCTGCGGGGTGGAGTTGGCAGAGGTGGGCACACCTTCTGGGCTGGCTAGTTTCTCCCGCCTGTCTGCCCGCCGAAAAGGAGGGGAGACAGGAAGGGGGCCTGCTCCTGATAGCAGGAGAGGCTGGGGGTCGCATTACAAAGGCTGCCAGGCCTTTTAAGCTCCCCTGCCACAGATGGCTCTTCCTGGCCAGTTGGAGGTGTGAACACCTCCGCCCAGGAAAGGCTTTGTTTCTGGGCTCCGGGAGCGAAGGCTCCCACCCTAGGGGTCCAGAAACATGTCTCGTAGTGGCAGGCTGGTGTGTACCTTTAACAACCATGAAAAGACTACAACAGATTCAGAACTCGGCTGCCAGACTACTCTTGCATATCAAACCGTGAGACCACATCTCACCTGCCTTGAAAGCCCTGCATTGGTTACCGGTTGCCAGAAGATCCACGTTCAAGCTACTTTGTATTACCCACAAATCAATACATGGAATGGGACCGCTCTTCATCAGGAATAAAATCACCAAACACATTCAACAAAGGAACCTACGCTCTAAAGGGGCATCTCGCCTCAAAATCCCAAGATACAAGAAAAAAACCATGGGTGGCACATCCTTCTCTGTTCAAGCAGCCAAACTATGGAACTCTTTACCCCCCAACATAAGATCCACTGACAACCACCTTATCTTCAGAAAACTACTCAAGAATTGGCTCTTACCCACATAAGCACCATATGCAAACAGAAATTTACAGCATATTCCTCTGTATATAAGCATTTATTTTCACTATAGATATGTACCTATCTTTGTGTATTGCTTTGTATAAACATGTAGAATAATTATGTTGTTGTAAATAAATAAATAATTAAAAATCATCTTTGGTCTACATGTACTTACTTCCATTGTGCATCTATGTACCTTCCATGTACTTGGATCTGTGTGTCTGTTACTTTTCTCCTGAAAAAGGATATCCAATGCACTACCCTATTTCTCATCCTGTACCTCTATCAATATCTTTAATCTATATATACTTACCTCCTTTATTCATCTATATACTTTCAATGTACTTATGGATCTATATATTTATCACTTTCTTCTAATTTAGCATTTCAAATGCACTACCCTATTTTCTCAGCCTATACTTCTCTCAATATATCCTCTGGCCCAACCTTCTGACTCATCTCAAACTTCTTTCTACTACTCTTTCCAATGCACTACCCTATCTCTCACCCTATACATCTATCAATATATCCTCTACATCCACTCTCTCATTTATCCCAAACCCCATACCACTACTATGATCCCCAAAATAACCCTTTCTAGACTCTCTCCTACTCTACCCCTCCTTGCATCATCTGACACCTCTTTTTACTATACCGATCCCCTAAAACAAACCTTTCTAAACTCTTCCCTCTGACTCTTCCCCTCAAAAACCCCTTTTTACTCATCCAAAAGCCTCCTCCTACTGCTATGACCTAAAAAAAAAAAAGAGAAAAAAAAATCTCACTCTTCTGTACCTACACTATCCTTTTCAATCAAAATAACAGACTAACATGTTCACTTCTCAAATTCCATATTCCACTATAATAATTCACCACTAATCCTTTATGGGTTCCAGAGTAGCGTGCTACTCTCCAATAAAGCGTTTCAACACCCCATCAGGGTTACCAGCGCTATATAAATGCAAACCTTTTTCCCTTCTCTACCCCTTCCCAACCCTTCTCAATCCAAATAACTGACTAACATATCCACCACTCAAATTACTTTCATGTTTCGCCATACTAATTCAACAGTAATCCTTATGGGTTCCAGAGTAGCGTGCTACTCGCCAACAAAGCGCTTCAAAACCCCATCAAGGGGTAGCAAGCGCTATATAAATACAAACCTCTTTCCCTCTTCTATCCCGCAACCTACCCTTCTCTATCCAAATAACTGAATAACATATCCACCACTGAAATTACTTCATACTTCACTATACTAATTTTCAACACTAATCCTTTATGGTTTCCGGAGTAGCGTCCTACTCGCCAGAAAAGCGCTTCAACACCCATCAGGGGTAACAGGTGCTACATGAATGCAAACCTTTCTTCCCTTTTATCCCTCCGGTACCCTTCTAACTCCAAATAACTGACTAATATCCACCACTCAAATTACTTTCATATTTCACCATACTAATTCAGCACTAATCCTTTATGGGTTTCCGGAGTAGCGTGCTTCAACACCCCATCAGGGGTAACAAGCGCTATATAAATACAAACCTTTGTTTTCCTCTTCTATCCTTCTGCTATCCTTCTGCTATCCTTCCGAATCCAAATAACTGACTAACCTATCCACCACTTAAAATTTACTTGCATGTTTCACTATACTAATTCAACACTAATCTTCTATGGGTCCTGGAGTAGCGTGCTACTCGTCGAAAAGCGCTTCGACGCCTCGTCAAGGGTAGTAAGCGCTATATAAATGCAATTACAATACAATACAATATAACAAGCCATTATTTACGCAGCCTCTCTTTTCTCAATTAACAGCCTTTCCTAGTTCTCACATACCAACTCAGTCAGTTCCTTCTACAGTATTAACCTCTTCCATTCTTCCCTGTTGTTTAATTTAATCCTGATCTAAATGTGTCAAATTTACTCATATAAAATTGCTCTCTTCTAGCCGGGGGCGTGGCTTGACGCCCGACAAACATGGCAGCACCCGAGTGAGACTCCTTAGAGCGACGCAGTGGGTCTGCGCTAACCTGCTTTCTTCATGCAGCTAACACGGCGTTTCCAGTTGCGGTAATCTTTCTGACTCCTATGATGTCTTCGGCGTTCACGTTTGAGGCTTAGAAGTTCCAATAAACAAGAAGGTATCTCCGTCTTCGGTGCGGCACGAACTGCGGCCGCCATTTTGTGTGAGGAGCTCTCTCTGAATTACTGCGGTGCTGTCATGCCCTCTATCGCGGCGATATGCACACCTCTCAACTTCCGTTTTTTTTTAAAAACAGTGCTAATTACATTTGCGCTGCCACGAACGATTGCATTTTTCCCCATTTGCTTGCCTCTTCAGTCATATTTTCTCTCAACCTGACCTTCTGTTGAGGGAAATAATACCAGCAGCCGCCATTTTGATTCAGCCAGGCTTTATTAATGTTTGCTCCTCACATGTCTTCTAATCTTCTCATCCTGTATTTACTAACTGGATGTAATTTGGTAGCTATATGACTTTCTGGTTTTGCGCATTACATGCTCTCACAATGCTAATAGGAGGCTATATGGTTCCCTTTTACATAAAAATTTGCATAGCTTTGGTGTGATCTTTCTTCATGGCACGACTTCTGACTATTGGAACTTCTTCAAGTTGTCTCCTGTGGAAAAATTAATTCTGTGCTAAACTACTATTTGGCTGCCCTTTGGCTCAGTTCTTGTACGCTTGGTGGCAATTTCCAATTTCACGTGAACATATTTTCTCGCTGATTTTGGTTGGATTTGTATCGTTTCCCATATTACATGCAATTTCCTCCTTATTGTCTTACATGGGAAGATTAAAAAAACTTGGTCCTTCTGCTTCACATAGGGACTGTGCACTTCGTTTTTTGGCCAGGAGAGGGAGTAAAGTTTTATACAAATAGTGTTGTTAGAGGACAAGTTTGTTGGGGCCTTACCAAAGTGTGGATTGAGCCTGTCTGTCTCCTAGGAGATCTGTGAATAGAGCAGCTCCCCAGTCCCAGCCCCACCCCCAGGCCAGCAGACCTAGGACTGCTATTGGGTTTCCCCAGGTCCAAGCAAATCTGAGCCCTCCTCTCACACCTGCCCAGGCCCCTTAAGGCTTTGCTGGGTGCACCCCAAATCATTCTCCTCCATCTTGTGAGTTACAGCCTACCTGTGCCCCAGATTGCAGTGAGCAGAGTCCAGGAAGTGGTAAGGAGGCAGACTAGTGCTGTCTCTTTCCTAAAAAAGTTTAAAAAACGATTTTCCCTACCTGTGATTGCATCATCTTATTTTTTTCCTTTTTAAATTTCTTTAACTGTCTTTGCCTGTGGTTGTTACAGTTTAAAATTGTAGTTTTAACCTGCCAGTGATTGCATAATTTATCCCATGTTTTTGTGTTTAAACTTGTGTTTTTTCCTGCCTGTGACTGCTTCCAATTAACCTGTTGAATTGTGGGATTTGTAGTCCAAACTCTGTAGTTTTTCCCTCTCACTCCCTGTGACTCTCAGTTTTTCCCTCGAAGTGTCTCCTTTGCTCTGTGCTAAGATCTGTATGTTAAGCAGTGCACCCCTAGCGACCATCTTGTGTTAACAAGTCAGTGAAACCAGCCCCGCCTTCCCCCCTGAGACAGCAGTAATGTACTGTAAGCTGTTTAAACTGTGTTTAATAGGGACTGTGCACTTCGTTTTTTGGCCAGGAGAGGGAGTAAAGTTTTATACAAATAGTGTTGTTAGAGGACAAGTTTGTTGGGGCCTTACCAAAGTGTGGATTGAGCCTGTCTGTCTCCTAGGAGATCTGTGAATAGAGCAGCTCCCCAGTCCCAGCCCCACCCCCAGGCCAGCAGACCTAGGACTGCTATTGGGTTTCCCCAGCTCCAAGCAAATCTGAGCCCTCCTCTCACACCTGCCCAGGCCCCTTAAGGCTTTGCTGGGTGCACCCCAAATCATTCTCCTCCATCTTGTGAGTTACAGCCTACCTGTGCCCCAGATTGCAGTGAGCAGAGTCCAGGAAGTGGTAAGGAGGCAGACTAGTGCTGTCGCATTCCTAAAAAAGTTTAAAAAACGATTTTCCCTACCTGTTATTGCATCATCTTATTTTTTTTCCTTTTTAAATTTCTTTAACTGTCTTTGCCTGTGGTTGTTACAGTTTAAAATTGTAGTTTTAACCTGCCAGTGATTGCATAATTTATCCCATGTTTTTGTGTTTAAACTTGTGTTTTTTCCTGCCTGTGACTGCTTCCATTTACCCTGTTGAATTGTGGGATTTGCAGTCCAAACTCTGTAGTTTTTCCCTCTCATTCCCTGTGACTATCAGTTTTTCCTTCCAAATGTCTCCTTTGCTCTGTGCTAAGATCTGTATATTAAGCAGTGCACCCCCAGCGACCATCTTGTGTTAACAAGTCAGTGAAACCAGCCCCCCCTTCCCACCTGAGACGGCAGTAATGTGCTGTAAGCTGTTTAAACTGTGTTTAATAGGGACTGTGCACTTCGTTTTTTGGCCAGGAGAGGGAGTAAAGTTTTATACAAATAGTGTTGTTAGTGGACAGGTTTGTTGGGGCCTTACCAAAGTGTGGATTGAGCCTGTCTGTCTCCTAGGAGATCTGTGAATAGAGCAGCTCCCCAGCCCCACCCCCAGGCCAGCAGACCTAGGACTGCTATTGGGTTTCCCCAGCTCCAAGCAAATCTGAGCCCTCCTCTCACACCTGCCCAGGCTCCTTAAGGCTTTGCTGGGTGCACCCCAAATCATTCTCCTCCATGTTGTGAGTTACAGCCTACCTGTGCCCCAGATTGCAGTGAGCAGAGTCCAGGAAGTGGTAAGGAGGCAGACTAGTGCTGTCTCTTTCCAAAAAAAGTTTAAAAAACGACTTTCCCTACCTGTGATTGCATCATCTTATGTTTTTTTCCTTTTTAAATTTCTTTAACTGTCTTTGCCTGTGGTTGTTACAGTTTAAAATTGTAGTTTTAACCTGCCAGTGATTGCATAATTTATCCCATGTTTTTGTGTTTAAACTTGTGTTTTTTCCTGCCTGTGACTGCTTCCATTTAACCTGTTGAATTGTGGGATTTGCAGTCCAAACTCTGTAGTTTTTCCCTCTCATTCCCTGTGACTCTCAGTTTTTCCCTCGAAGTGTCTCCTTTGCTCTGTGCTAAGATCTGTATGTTAAGCAGTGCACCCCTAGCGACCATCTTGTGTTAACAAGTCAGTGAAACCAGCCCCGCCTTCCCCCCTGAGACAGCAGTAATGTACTGTAAGCTGTTTAAACTGTGTTTAATAGGGACTGTGCAGTTCGTTTTTTGGCCAGGAGAGGGAGTAAAGTTTTATACAAATAGTGTTGTTAGAGGACAAGTTTGTTGGGGCCTTACCAAAGTGTGGATTGAGCCTGTCTGTCTCCTAGGAGATCTGTGAATAGAGCAGCTCCCCAGTCCCAGCCCCACCCCCAGGCCAGCAGACCTAGGACTGCTATTGGGTTTCCCCAGGTCCAAGCAAATCTGAGCCCTCCTCTCACACCTGCCCAGGCCCCTTAAGGCTTTGCTGGGTGCACCCCAAATCATTCTCCTCCATCTTGTGAGTTACAGCCTACCTGTGCCCCAGATTGCAGTGAGCAGAGTCCAGGAAGTGGTAAGGAGGCAGACTAGTGCTGTCTCTTTCCTAAAAAGTTTAAAAACGATTTTCCCTACCTGTGATTGCATCATCTTATTTTTTTTCCTTTTTAAATTTCTTTAACTGTCTTTGCCTGTGGTTGTTACAGTTTAAAATTGTAGTTTTAACCTGCCAGTGATTGCATAATTTATCCCATGTTTTTGTGTTTAAACTTGTGTTTTTTCCTGCCTGTGACTGCTTCCATTTAACCTGTTGAATTGTGGGATTTGCAGTCCAAACTCTGTAGTTTTTCCCTCTCATTCCCTGTGACTATCAGTTGTTCCCTCCAAATGTCTCCCTTGCTCTGTGCTAAGATCTGTATGTTAAGCAGTGCACCCCCAGCGACCATCTTGTGTTAACAAGTCAGTGAAACCAGCCCCCCCTTCCCCCCTGAGACGGCAGTAATGTGCTGTAAGCTGTTTAAACTTTGTTTAATAGGGACTGTGCACTTCGTTTTTTGGCCAGGAGAGGGAGTAAAGTTTTATACCAATAGTTTTGTTAGAGGACAAGTTTGTTGGGGCCTTACCAAAGTGTGGATTGAGCCTGACTGTCTCCTAGGAGATCTGTGAATAGAGCAGCTCCCCAGTCCCAGCCCCACCCCCAGGCCAGCAGACCTAGGACTGCTATTGGGTTTCCCCAGCTCCAAGCAAATCTGAGCCCTCCTCTCACACTTGCCCAGGCCCCTTAAGGCTTTGCTGGGTGCACCCCAAATCATTCTCCTCCATCTTGTGAGTTACAGCCTACCTGTGCCCCAGATTGCAGTGAGCAGAGTCCAGGAAGTGGTAAGGAGGCAGACTAGTGCTGTCTCTTTCCTATAAAAGTTTAAAAAACGATTTTCCCTACCTGTGATTGCATCATCTTATTTTTTTCCTTTTAAAATTTCTTTAACTGTTTTTGCCTGTGGTTGTTACCGTTTAAAATTGTAGATTTAACCTGCCAGTGATTGCATAATTTATCCCATGTTTTTGTGTTTAAACTTGTGTTTTTTCTTGCCTGTGACTGCTTCCATTTAACCTGTTGAATTGTGGGATTTGCAGTCCAAACTCTGTAGTTTTTCCCTCTCATTCCCTGTGACTATCAGTTTTTCCCTCCAAATGTCTCCTTTGCTCTGTGCTAAGATCTGTATGTTAAGCAGTGCACCCCCAGCGACCATCTTGTGTTAACAAGTCAGTGAAACCAGCCCCCCTTCCCCCCTGAGACAGCAGTAATGTGCTATAAGCTGTTTAAACTGTGTTTAATAGGGACTGTGCACTTTGTTTTTTTGGCCAGGAGAGGAAGTAAAGTTTTATACAAATAGTGTTGTTAGAGGACAAGTTTGTCGGGGCCTTACCAAAGTGTGGATTGAGCCTGTCAGTCTCCTAGGAGATCTGTGAATAGAGCAGCTCCCCAGACCCAGCCCCACCCCCAGGCCAGCAGACCTAGGACTGCTATTGGGTTTCCCCAGCTCCAAGCAAATCTGAGCCCTCCTCTCACACCTGCCCAGGCCCCTTAAGGCTTTGCTGGGTGCACCCCAAATCATTCTCTTCCATCTTGTGAGTTGCAGCCTACCTGTGCCCCAGATTGCAGTAAGCAGAGTCCAGGAAGTGGTAAGGAGGCAGACTAGTGCTGTCTCTTTCCTAAAAAAGTTTAAAAAACGATTTTCCCTACCTGTGATTGCATCATCTTATTTTTTTCCTTTTTAAATTTCTGTAACTGTCTTTGCCTGTGGTTGTTACAGTTTAAAATTGTAGTTTTAACCTGCCAGTGATTGCATAATTTATCCCATGTTTTTGTGTTTAAACTTGTGTTTTTTCCTGCCTGTGACTGCTTCCATTTAACCTGTTGGATTGTGGGATTTGCAGTCCAAACTCTGTAGTTTTTCCCTCTCATTCCCTGTGACTATCAGTTTTTCCCTCCAAATGTCTCCTTTGCTCTGTGCTAAGATCGGTATGTTAAGCAGTGCACCCCCAGCGACCATCTTGTGTTAACAAGTCAGTGAAACCAGCCCCCCCTTCCCTCCCTGAGACAGCAGTAATGTGCTGTAAGCTGTTTAAACTGTGTTTAATAGGGACTGTGCACTTCGTTTTTGGCCAGGAGAGGGAGTAAAGTTTTATACAAATAGTGTTGTTAGACGACAAGTTTGTTGGGGCCTTACCTGCAGAAGTCCAAAGTGTGGATTGAGCCGGTCTGTCTCCTAGGAGATTTCTGAATAGAGAAGCAGCTTCCAACTCCCTGGCCAGCAAACCTTGTCTGAGGTAGCTGGGACCTTATATAGTCTGATATTGTTTGGTACATGTGTACACTGATTGGTGGTTGTATCTGATGTTTCTATTGGATTAGGGTTAGTGTCCTCATTGGTTGGGTATTTGAGGGTTCTGATTGATTTCTGGGTCTGTGATTCAATCAATGTAGAGTTGGGACTAGGGCTAGGGTTAGTATTTCTATTGGAAGTAGGGACTAGGGCTTCCTGTGTTATTGGTTGTTGGGACTAGGGTAGGACTAGGGCTAGGGTTAGGCCTTTAATTGGAAGTAGCGATTAGGGCTTCTGGTGTGATTGGTTGCTGGACTAGGTGTGGGACTAAGAGTAGGGTTAGGCTTTCTATTGGAAGTAGGGACTAGGGCTTCCTGTGCCATTGGTTGCTTGGACTAGGGTTGAGGCTACTGGTAGGGCTAGGGCCTCTATTGGACGTAGAGATCAAGGGTTTTTTAAACTGTTTGGGTGCTTGGACTAGGGCTAAGATTGGCTGTAAGGTCCTTGTCTCCTATTGGTTCTAGATTTTAGGGCTAGTGCTGTGATTGGATATTGTTAGGGCTAGGGTTCCCATTGGCTGAAGGGGTCACCTGACTACTAGGGCTATAAACGGCCAAGGCTTAGGGCGTCTCAGCCCAGGCGTCTCAGGTAAGGGTGGAGAGGACAAGGGTGAGTGCCTGTTTGAGCCTGTTCGAAACTGGTCGGGACCAGGGCCAGGAATGCTGCCCATTTTCCCATTCATTAATGCCCACCCTATGTATTTGTCCCTCTGTACATAAGCATTGATTTTCACTATAGATATGTGCCTATCTTCGTGTATTGCTTTGTATAAACATGTACAATAATTATGTTGTTATAAAAACAAAAACAAAAGAAGAAAAAAAAATCTTCTTTGGTCTACATGTACTTGCTTCCATTGTGCATCTATGTACCTCCATGTACTTGGATCTGTGTGTCTGTTACTTTTCTCCTGAAAAAGCATATCCAATGCACTACCCTATTTCTCATCCGCTACCTCTATCAATATCTTTAATCTGCATATACTCTCCTCCTTTATGCATCTATATACTTTCAATGTACTTAGGGATCTATATATTTATCACTTTCTTCTAATTTAGCATTTCCAATGCACTACCCTATTTCTCAGCCTATACTTCCCTCAATATATCTTCTAGCCCAACTTTCTTACTCATCTCAAACTTCTTTCTAATACTCTATCCAATTCACTACCCTATCTCATCCTATACATCTATCATTATATCCTCTACACCCACTCTCTCATTTATCCCAAACGCCATACCACTACTATGTTCCCCAAAATAACCCTTTCTTGACTCTCTCCTACTCTACCCCTCCTTGCATCTTCTGACACTTTACTGTACCGATCCCCCAAAACAAACCTTTCTAAACTCGTCCCTCTGACTCTTCCCCTCCAAAAACCCTTTTTACTCATCCAAAAGCCTTCTCCTACTGCTATGACCTAAAAAAAAGAAATCCTTCACTCTTCTATCCCTCCACTGTCCTTTTCAATCAAAATAACAGACTAGCATGTTCACTTCTCTAATTCCATATTGCACTATACTAATTCACCACTAATCCTTTATGGGTTCCAGAGTAGCATGCTACTCGCCAACAAAGCGTTTCAACACCTCATCAGGGTTACAAGCGCTATATAAATGCAAACCTTTTTTCCTTTTTTACCCCTCCCTAACCCTTCTCAATCCAAATAACTGACTAACATATCCACCACTCAAATTACTTCATATTTCACTATACTAATTTTCAACACTAATCCTTTATGGGTTCCGGAGTAGCCTGCTACTCGCCAGAAAAGCGCTTCAACACCCCATCAGGGGTAACAGACGCTATATGAATGCAAACCTTTCTTTCCCTTCTATCCCTCCGCTATCCTTCTCACTCCAAATAACTGACTAATATCAACCACTCAAATTACTTTCATATTTCACCATACTAATTCACCACTAATCCTTTATGGGTTTCCGGAGTAGCGTGCTACTCGCCAAAAAAAGCGATTCAACACCCCATCAGGGGTTAGAAGCGCTATATAAAGACAAACCTTCTTTCCTCTTCTATCCTTCTGCTATCCTTCCAAATCCAAATAACTGACTAACATATCCACCACTTAAAATTTACTTGCATGTTTCACTATACTAATTCAACACTAATCCTCTATGGGTCCCGGAGTAGCATGCTACTCTCCGAAAAAGCTCTTCGACGCCTCGTCAGGGGTAGTAAGCGCTATACAAATGCAATTACAATACAATACAATACATTCCACACAATCTTTTATCAAGAACTCCAGAATCTTCAAAGAATTCTCCAAGATGGAAGACTCTCTATTGTCTCTACCCAAAGGACCTGCATCATCTACTTCTATTCCCTTAGCGGCAGGGAAGACTACTACAAAACGCTTGAAAAAAGACCCGCCCTCTCTGCCAAAATCCTCGTCCCCTGTCTCATTGGAACTATTGTTGGAGGAGATCCGCACCCTCCGACCTTTTATGGAGGAAACAAACACCAAGTTGCAGTTTCTCACCGATAACTGGTCCCAGATGGACGAAAGACTCACGGCGGTCGAACATAGTGTATCTTCTTTTGCGTCCACTGATACTAAGGTCAATGCACTCCAATCCCAGGTCACCATACTTCAAAAACAGGTCGAAGACCTTGAAAATCAAAATAGGAGGAATAACCTATGGCTTACCAGAAGGAACAGAGTGTTCAGACCCTCTCCTCTTCTTCAAATCCTTTCTTCCCAAGGTACTACACTTGCCAGAAGATACCACGCTCAACATCCAGCGTACTCACAGGCTTGGCCGCCAAATATCAGGCGTATCAAACTCACGAAGACCGAGAGGAGTCATATTGTATTTCCTCGAATATACAGACTTACTAAAGGTTCTTGCAGCTGTCAAGTCAATCCAACGTGTCTCTTGGTCTGGTTCAACCTTATTTTTCTCACAGGATTACGCCAAAGCCACAGCAAACAGGTGTAAAGAATTCCTTAATATGAGACCTGATTTACGCTCTTTAGGAGCCCGCTATGGACTTTTCCATCCATGTCTCCTTAAAGTCACCTACAAGAATAGAACGACAACTTACGAGGATCCTGTTAAACTACAGAGCTTCATTAACTCTTGCAAAACAGAGGCCATGGAACTCTCAGGAGCCTCGTCATCTCACACCATTTAATCTTATTATTCTTATGAGACAATTGTTTCTCCTCTTTTCTCTCTGTTGTTATATTGGAAGTATATTCCATGGTTGTTCAGTTTAATAATGTGCTTTGATGTATTTTAGCATGTTTTCGATTTGCTTTTAGCATGTTTTCGCTTAGCTTCTTTATAACAAGTTTATTCATCTTTTCCTTTTACAGATTTGTTGATGTTTGTATCCAGCCATTGTCCTGTCACATGTGGTGCGGTTCCCCCCTCGTCCTCCGTTCCGTTGAATTTGGGCGTGCCATCTGTTCCGTGTGGCTTCACCCCCCCTTCATTCCTGTTTGTTACCTTTAGGTATGTCTTTTTTCCTGTATTTTTACTTCCTTTTTTCCCTTGTCTTTTCTATCCCTTTTTCATTATTTATCTCAAGTACTTTTAATATTTTTTCACTTAATTTCTCACCTTTTTATCTAATTAATTTTGTACTCATGCAAATAACTCTATTTTTCTCCTTTTTTCTGTACTATATGGTTAATTCTTTATCTTGTTGGATTTTTTTTTGGTTTGTCTTTTGTCGCTTAATGGATAATCTGGATTGGTGTTTTTTATTTCTCTTTACAATTATCCTATGTCTTTGAAATTAATTTCATGGAACGTCAGAGGTTTGAATTCTCCTATAAAAAGACAAAGGGTTTTGAGTCATTTAGCTAAATTGGAAGTTGATATAGCATGTATATAAGAATCTCATTTAACGGCAGATGAATCTTTAAAATTAAAGAGAGGTTGGGTAGGGGAGGTCTTCTTCTCTCCAGGAGATGGTAAACGAAATGGAGTTTTGACCTTGTGCCGTAAATCACTTGCTGTTAAGCTCCTTTCTCAATGTTCTGACAAAGATGGACGATGGTTATGCACTAAATTGATGGTTGGGAATGCTCCGGTTTCATTACTCAATGTTTATGCCCCCACTGCGGGAGACTCCTCTTTTTGGACCTCTTTAGCTCAACAAATTCCGCACTGTATTGATGATAATTTTATTCTGGCAGGCAACTGCAATCAAGTCATAGATCCCTTTATAGATCGAAATTCAACGGTCTCTTTTGTCCCAAATAAGGTTCACAAACTTTTTACTCAAACTATCAAACAGTGCAAACTCATTGATGCTTGGAGACTATGCAATCCCACCATAAGAGAGTACACAAACTATTCTCCAGCCCATCAAACTCAATCACGAATTGATTATTTCTTTATTTCCCACAATATATCCCAATCCTTATTAGCTGCAGATATTGGTTCTATTCTAATATCTGATCATGCTCCTATATCTATTCAGCTCGACATTTTACAAAAGCCTAGCACTCCTAGAAGATGGCGTTTTAATAATGCTCTTCTCTTAGACCCATTGTTTACACCCTCTTTTGTTTAATTTTTTAACGAATATTTTTTATTTAATCAATCCAACACTATACCTTTCTCTGTTGTTTGGGATGCTTTTAATGCATCTGCCAGAGATTTTATTATTGGTAATGTCTCCAAAAAATGTAAAATTCCATGTGAACTAACCAATAACCTCCTGAATAAGATAAAGAGACTGGAGCATTCTATCTGCACTTATAGATGCTAAGTTACAGTTCAACAAAGAATCCACAGACAATGCTTCACTATATCTATTAAAATCCAGAGCAAAATTTTATGGTGGCCAAAACAAAGCAGGGAAAATATTAGCAAATTATTTGAAAGTGAGAAATAATGAACTGAATATAGAATCTATTATGGATAAAAATTCGACATTGAAGTTTAAGGACACAGAAATCTTAAACGAATTTCTCCTTTTTTACAAATCACTTTATACTTCAGAGATTCCACCCTCAGAGCATCATATTTCTCAATTTTTTTCCACCATTCACCAATCCTCAGATACTCGACCTGACCTTACACCTTTGGAATCTAATCTATCACAAAATGAACTCCTCATCGCCTTACAAACTCTTAAAAAAGATAAAGCCCAGGTCCAGACGGTTTCACCATCAAGTTTTTTCTACATTTCGCACAGCTGCTACTCCCTAAACTTCATAACCTCTTAGATTCTTTTTTGCATTCAGGTGGCTCCTCTGGCTCTTTCTCAGAAGCAATACCTCATTCCCAAAGATGGCAAGGACCTAAAAAATTGCAAACATTATCGACCTATCTCACTAGTTAATATTGATTATAAAATTTTTTCAAAGGCTTTGGCAGTACGTCTTGAATCCCATTTACCCAAATTGTTAGGAATGGAACAATCTGGAATTGTTAAGGGCCGTCTTATTATAGACAATACCCGTTTATTTTTTGACATTTTGTCTAAATCCTCACATCTATCCCAACCTTTGGCTGCAATAGCATTAGACGCGGAAAAAGCGTTTGATAGAGTTGAGTGGCCCTATCTTTTTCACACCCTTAAGTGGTTTGGTTTTGGTCCCAAAATCATCTCTCTTATATCGCTCCTTTACTCGAACCCACGAGCGGCAGTATGTGCTAATGGCGCTACATCTTCATATTTTGATCTAGATTGAGGTGTTCGCCAAGGTTGCCCCTTATCCCCCTTTCTTTTTAACCTAGCCCTTGAACCTTTTCTATCTAAAATACGCCAAAACCAAGACATACATGGATTTGATCTGACAAAATCCAAAATTTAACTCGCAGCATATGCAGATGACATATTGTTATTTATTTTGCAACCCCAGACATTTATTCCCGCTTTTTTAAAGGAGGTCGAATGCTTCTCCTCTGTCTCTGGCTACAAATTGAACAAAGATAAATGTGAGATATTGCCTTTAACTAAATATACTTTCAAAGATGACTTTGTTGATTCAAATTTCGCTTGGTGTCCGAATCACATCAAATACATAGGTTTATACTTTACTCCATCTATTTCTGATACACTTTCTCTTTGTATGAACAAGTGTATACAAAGAATATCCACGCTGACTGCCAAGTGGCATCCCTTATATTTATCTTGGTGGGGTCGACTTGACACCATAAAGATGATGATAACTCCTATAATACTTTATACAGTTTCCAATATTCCAATTCCCATTCCCTTAACCCCTTCGGTGCTCAGGACGGCCCCCGGCCGTCCAACGTCACGGTGGGCATTTGCGGAGGACGGCCCGGGGCTGTCCGAAACACGCCAACTCATTAATTCTCCCGCAGAGCGGAAGAATTCGCGCAGCGCCGAAGGGGTTAAAATTGTTTAAGAAGATAAATTCTATTCTTTCCTCTTTCTTATGGAATAATAAAAAAGCTTGCATGTCACTGTCGAGACTACGGTGTCCTAAATCGGAGGGGGGGTCAACTTCCCTGACTTTTCTATGTATCACAAATCTTTCCTACTCCGTCAATCCTCGCATTGGCTTGCTGACCCCTTGTCGGACTGTCCTTTATGGGTTACAGTTGAACACTCCTTTCTATCCCCTTTCTCATTTTAAGAATATCTCTCCTTTTCTCACAAGACACAATCCATATCTACTCCTATACTTAAACACACCTGTAAAATTCTGGAACCCATGTCACGATTCACTCCCTGTGCTCTCGTTCCGACCACCAGGGGGCCGAATTGTGGGGCTTTCCAGTATTCTAATATGCTTCCAGACACTCCCCTGTATGCATATCCTGACTTCCAGGCATTTGGACATCATTTAGGAATTGACATCCATTCCCAATCCATGCCCGGTTTTGTGGAAGCCAGTCTGCTCATGCTGGAAACTCCATTACCTATAATCCCCTGCTCACTGCTTTGTCTCCACCCCTGCAGGCCAAGGATGGGTGGAGGAATTCAGTTCACCTGTGGCTGGCTGCTGCTAGCCTGCTCACACCTGATGCATGTGATTACTGTGAGATCTTTTAAGCCCCAGCTCCCTTCAGTCCAGGGTTGGTCATTGTAGCTGTATACCGGTCCTTGTTTCCAGTGTTTCCTGAGCTTTTTATAACCTTGTTTCCAGTGTTTCCTGAGCTTTTGATATTCCTTGATTCCTGAGCTATAGTTAATCCTTGTTCCTTGATTCCTGAGCTCTAGCTATTCCTTGTACCTGAATTAGCACTGCCTGCAGTGCTACCTTGTTTCCTGAGTTCCTGAGCTATAGTTATTCTTTGTTCCTGTTCCTGGGCTTCAGCTATTTCTAGTTCCTGATTTGCACTGCTTGCAGTGCTCTCTTGACTCCTTGTTTCCTGAGCTGTAGCTATTTCCTGTTTCCTTGAACCAGTACTGCCTGCAGTGCTACCTTGACTCCTGAGCCTTAGCATTCCTTGCTCCTGAACTGCAGCAGTTTCCCTTGTTCCTGAACTAGCACTGCCTGCAGTGCTACCTTGACTCCTGAGCCTTAGCATTCCTTGTTCCTGATCTGCAGCAGTTTCCCTTCTCCTGAACTAGCACTGCCTGCAGTGCTACCTTGACTCCTGAGCCTTAGCATTCCTTGTTCCTGACCTGCAGCAGTTTCCCTTTTCCTGAACTAGCACTACCTGCAGTGCTACTTTGACTCCTGTGCTTTTGCTCAATTCTTGTTCCTGCCCCAGCACTGCCTTCTATGCTACTTTGTTTTCTTGATTCCTGAACCTGCACTATTCTAGTATACCCTTGTAGCCTCCCCTTCTGTACATCCTTTTCCAGTCCCTGTCTTTCTTCCCATTTCCTTGGTTCCAGTTCTAGTTTGCTGTCTTTCTATTTCTGCTGTCTTGCTTCTGTTACCTTGTATGTTTGTTATCTGATTTCTGCCAAGTGTGCCCTGTGATTTCCTTCCTTTCCTGTTAAGCACTCCTTCTTGCTAGCTCCTTGTCTATTGTGCTTGTGTTTAGTTCTACCCCTTTGCTGTTACTGCCTTGCGTGTTCCTGTTTGATCGCCAGGATCCATGGGCACAGCTGACTACCTAGGTGGTGTTTCTTGTTCACTGTGAGTATCGTCTTTGATTTACTGTTATAACATCACCATAGGTATAAGCTCCACAGACCCTGCCTTTGTATACATATCCTTTATGTGGGTATTTTCAGTCAGTATCTGTAACAGCAATTGTGGTTGAGGAACTTACTGAGCTTCAGTCTTACCGTGTGGAGCACCTGAGTGCTTTACCCCACATTCCCTTTATTGTTAATGTTGTATTATATATATATGTCTTGCACGTCCGTCCTGGGTGTAGTTAGTCTGAATGCTGAATTGCCTTGTGAGTGCCCTTCCTTTCTGAGTCTTAGCCATCTTGTACAGGCTTCCCCTTTGGATCCCTTTTTCTCCTCTGACTCCTTGTGTGATCCTGGGCAGCGCTGTACTACTCTGTCTGTGCACGGTACGTTTTCTACCCAGTCCCCAATCCTTGCTCAAGTCCCTGACTGTGTTCCCGACATAGTCCCGGACAGTCCCTGACAGAATGACCAACCCACATTTCCAGGGTCACTTGTGAGGTTTCTTTGCATTCAGTTAGCTACCATTTTTCTGTTACATTTGTGTGTGAAAATATTGAAGGTGTGTCCTAATGAGAGGTTTAAGAAAGAAACACACCAGTACATCACTTAGGTTTGTGCAGGGCAATTCCCCAGTGCCCAACAACGAGAGGCATTTAGTGTCTACTTTACAGTTTGTTCACCCTAGTCCTGAAACAATGAATACTCTTATGAGAAATGGACATTTACGTTCTGAATATTTTACTCATTGGCTCTCAAACACCTCTTTGCCAGATCCGGACTTAATCTTCTGTTCTGATCCAGATTCAATGTCTGTGTCAGCATTGCATAAGGAGAATGCTACCTTACTCAGTTTGCTGAACAAGAATTCTGAATCTCACATGTCTGCTGTAAGTGGTTGTAAAATACAGTATTCAACCACACAACCAAAGAAAGAGCAGATTCATTTCATAACCTCTGTTCTCCATTCAAATAATGTTACTCAATCTTGTAGTCCAGTAAAGATCACAGTCCCGGATACTAAAGGGACCTTGTTTGATACCACATTCAAAGTAAACGATAATCAGTTTAACAAAAGAGGGAAAAGACCTACTAGAACACGGGTGGCTAATAGCCACTTTGAACAAAATCCAAGGTATAGCTCTGTTGCTTCTTGTGAAGTTGCCAAGTCTACCACTATCCTTGTAGAGAAATATCTGCAGTCTTCACAGGATATAATTA
The DNA here is from genome assembly GCA_963921515.1 of Calotriton arnoldi. Lineage (NCBI taxonomy): Eukaryota > Metazoa > Chordata > Amphibia > Caudata > Salamandridae > Calotriton > Calotriton arnoldi. Next base: position 1,105,469 of record CAWUFW010002999.1, on the reverse strand, counting down.
CATCTAAGGTTCTTGAATTACGAGAGAATAAAATGTTTCAGACTCTGTTAAAAAATCATAACCCAGAGTTCAAGTGGGAATCTAGAACCCCTGTACAAGACAACTTTTCCACCTCTATGTTAGCCTCCCTAGAAATTGAGAATGAAGCCTTGCGCTCTCTTTTGCGTTCCCCTCAGAGCTGGTCCAGCGATTGTATGAATAATACTGTGACTGATCCCTCAGATTCCATTCAGAAAAACCATAGTGTCTTGTCTCACAGTCCAGTTAATGAAAGTATTTGTTTGAATTCTGAATTTTCTAACTCCTCTGTTTTGTCTTCTAGTGCTAAATTACATCTAGGTGCTACATCTGAGATGTGTCCCTCCACTTTTGAGGAACCCCAAATTCCAGGCAAGACACAAAACAACTCCTTGCTTTCTTTTCCTGGTAGTGAGGTCAGTTCTATCTCAGAGATAACCCATAGACAGGCCATTAACATACAGACAAAGCCTGAACCAGTGCCCCACATAATCCCTGATGTGACAATTTCCTGTGACTCAGACCATGCTCTTGGTCTAACTTCTGCGACTGAAGCTAACCTCCTCACTGAGAAGGAACACAATCCTGACCCCTTGTTTGCTCTCTCGCCTTCAAGCACGCCACATATTGAAAAGTCAGGACATAATATTACTCTATGCTCTGATGCATCTGTACCACCTTGTAATGCAGAAGGAATTGAACAAATCTCCCATGACCAAGAAGTGTCTCAGACCTATTTCCTCTGACTAAGACATGTGAACTGCCAAATGGTAAAGGGAGTCTGGTCATCAGAGACTCTAAGATAAGCAGTATTCTTAGCCATCCCGAAGAAAGCCCTTCAGTGTGTTTTAATGAGCCAAGGAACTGTGAAGATTTCAATATTGACAATAGGGAATCTACTGTTTACGGGCTATTGCCATTCCCGGAATTTAAAGTCCATCATCCTTGTGCCTCTCTGTCATCAGCTTGTCTTTTTGCAGAGTCTCCAGAGTCCTCAGCCGGCCTGCTGCTCTCAGTCTCCAGAGTCCTCAGCCGGCCTGCTGCTCTCAGAGTCTCCAGAATCATCAGCCGGCCTGCTGCTCTCAGAGTCTCCAGAATCCTCAGCCGGCCTGCTGCCTTCTGAACTTCAGCCTGCAGCCTGCCTGCCATGTGAGCCCGAGCCTGCAGCCTGCCTGCCATGTGAGCCCGAGCCTGCAGCCTGCCTGCCATGTGAGCCCGAGCCTGCAGCCTGCCTGTCATCTGAGCCTGAGCCTGCAGCCTGCCTGCCATTAGTACCGGAGCCTCCAGACTGCCTGCATTCAGAGCACAAGCCCTCAGCTCACCTGCCTACTAAGTCAGAGTCTCCAGCCTGTCTGACTTCCGAGCCAGAACTTCCAGCCTGTCTGACTTCCGAGCCAGAGCTTCCAGCCTGTCTGACTTCCGAGCCAGAGCTTCCAGCCTGTCTGACTTCCGAACCAGAGCTTCCAGGCTCCCTGCCTTCAGCACCAGAGCTTCCAGGCTCCCTGCCTTCTGTCCTTGAGCCTCTATCTTGCCTACTTTTTGACCCTGTGCTTCCAGTTTGCCAGCCTTCAGAGGTCTCAGTACGTATACATTCAGAGACTGAATCTCCAGCATCAGAGACAAAACTCTCAACATGTAAGCCTCAAGGGCCTGGGTCTCCTGCATACCTGCTTCCAGAGTCTCCTGCATGTGAGTCTTCTATATGTTTTCATCCAGGGCCAGAGCCCCAGGTCTGCTTCTCATTGTCTGCTTTGTATTCAGTCAGTTTGCCGTTGACCTCTGTGCCTCCTGCCAATCCATTATATGCTTTTGACCCTACAGTAAATCTTCCTTTGTTTTTAGAGTGCTACTCTAGCCTGCCATCATCAAGACTTCAAACACCTTTAATTCAGGCTTCTGAGCCCCTGTCACTGGATTTGGACTCTTCAAGTTCTGCTTCAATACTGCTGTTAATTTACAGCCTATTATCCAATCCTCCAGAACATCACACATTTCCTGCAGTCCTCTGGTAGCTTGCACTACATCTCTGATGGGAATGGACTTATTTCATAGCAGCAAAGGCTTTAAATCGAGTCCCAGATTCCGGGAGCCGGTCGTTGGAGGGGGTGTACTGTCACGATTCACTCCCTGTGCTCTCGTTCCCACCACCAGGGGGCCGAATTGTGGGGCTTTCCAGTATTCTAATATGCTTCCAGACACTCCCCTGTATGCATATCCTGACTTCCAGGCATTTGGACATCATTTAGGAATTGACATCCATTCCCAATCCATGCCGGGTTTTGTGGAAGCCAGTCTGCTCATGCTGGAAACTCCATTACCTATAATCCCTGCTCACTGCTTTGTCTCCACCCCTGCAGGCCAAGGATGGGTGGAGGAATTCAGTTCACCTGTGGCTGGCTGCTGCTAGCCTGCTCACACCTGATGCATGTGATTACTGTGAGCTCTTTTAAGCCCCAGCTCCCTTCAGCCCAGGGTTGGTCATTGTAGCTGTATACCGGTGAGGCCGGTCCTTGTTTCCAGTGTTTCCTGAGATTTTGATATTCCTTGATTCCTGAGCTATAGTTAATCCTTGTTCCTTGATTCCTGAGCTCTAGCTATTCCTTGTGCCTGAATTAGCACTGCCTGCAGTGCTACCTTGTTTCCTGAGCTATTGCTATTCCTTGTACCTGAATTAGCACTGCCTGCAGTGCTACCTTGTTTCCTGAGTTCCTGAGCTATAGTTATTCTTTGTTCCTGTTCCTGGGCTTCAGCTATTTCTAGTTCCTGATTTGCACTGCTTGCAGTGCTCTCTTGACTCCTTGTTTCCTGAGCTGTAGCTATTTCCTGTTTCCTTGAACCAGTACTGCCTGCAGTGCTACCTTGACTTCTGAGCCTTAGCATTCCTTGCTCCTGAACTGCAGCAGTTTCCCTTGTTCCTGAACTAGCACTGCCTGCAGTGCTACCTTGACTCCTGAGCCTTAGCATTCCTTGTTCCTGACCTGCACCAGTTTCCCTTCTCCTGAACTAGCACTACCTGCAGTGCTACTTTGACTCCTGTGCTTTTGCTCAATTCTTGTTCCTGCCCCAGCACTGCCTTCTATGCTACTTTGGTTTCTTGATTCCTGAACCTGCACTATTTTAGTATACCCTTGTAGCCTCCCCTTCTGTATATCCTTTTCCAGTCCCTGTCTTTCTTCCCATTTCCTTGGTTCCAGTTCTAGTTTGCTGTCTTTCTATTTCTGCTGTCTTGCTTCTGTTACCTTGTATGGTTGTTATCTGCTTTCTGCCAAGTGTGCCCTGTGATTTCCTTCCTTTCCTGTTAAGCACTCCTCCTTGCTAGCTCATTGTCTACTGTGCTTGTGTTTAGTTCTATCCCTTTGCTGTTACTGCCTTGCGTGTTCCTGTTTGATCGCCAGGATCCATGGGCACAGCTGACTACCTAGGTGGTGTTTCTTGTTCACTGTGAGTATTGTCTTTGAGTTACTGTTATAACATCACCATAGGTATAAGCTCCACAGACCCTGCCTTTGCATACATATCCTTTATGTGGGTATTTTCAGTCAGTATCTGTAACAGCAATTGTGGGTGAGGAACTTAATGAGCTTCAGTCTTACCGTGTGGAGCTCTTGAGTGCTTTACCCCACACTCCCTTTATTGTTAATGTTGTATTATATATATATGTCTTGCACGTCCGTCCTGGGTGTAGTTAGTCTGAATGCTGAATTGCCTTGTGAGTGCCCTTCATTTCTGAGTCTTAGCCATCTTGTACAGGCTTCCCCTTTGGATCCCTTTTTCTCCTCTGACTCCTTTTGTGATCCTGGGCAGCGCTGTACTACTCTTTCTGTGCACGGTACGTTTTCTACCCAGTCCCCAGTCCTTGCTCAAGTCCCTGACTGTGTTCCCGACATAGTCCCGGACAGTCCCTGACAACCCAATTATCCCTCAATCCCTGCAGACTTCGATTCTTTTTTTAAAATCCACAATATGGCATAATAAATTGCTATTGATACGCGGTAGGCCTTTTTACTGGACATCCTGGAGGCAGAAAGGCCTAATTTGGGTTTATCAATTGTTTGCACATAATGACATTTTGTCATTTCCCCAGATTAGTAGACTCTTTGACTTGCCCATGTCCTTCCAATCCAAATATATACTCTTGAAACAAGCCCTTTTAACCGCACAGGCTCATTTCATGCCTTCTACTTCTTCCACTCCTTCCCCAGTTAATAGGTTACACACTCTGCTCTGCACCAACCCTAAGGCTTCTGTTATCTATAAGTATTTGTGCTCTTCTGGGCATATTCTCAAGGAGCCATCGCCGAGTTAACGGCACTTTATCGCAGCCAAAGTTGCGATACATTTATCACCCCATTCACAAGCTGGTGTTAACAGCCCATAACACCAGTTTACCCGCGATAGCAGCCGCAAAAAACATCGCCACAGATGACCCCCGCAACTATCGCGAATGAGATGCAGAGTAGGCGTTCCCGTGCAAAAAGCAGCGTCAACACCACACCGCAACATTCACAACGACCAGCCAGATCGGCGATAAGTCCACAAAACATGCGATATGGCGCGTTAGCAGCAGGAAACTAACACCTGCTCTGACCTGGTGTAAAGTCGGATGACAACCTGCACCATCAAAGGGAGCCCAGCCCACAGCCACACATGAATAACAACAGATGCCATGGAGCTACTCACCATGCATCCCGGAGCCCCGAGAGGGCAACAACACCCTCCGCCACCACCCCCAGGGCCCCATCACCCCCCCGCCACCCTCCCCGGACCACCACAGAGGCAGCGCAGACAAAGACAGCGGACCTTCAGGAAACGCACCAGCCCCACAGACCTAACACCAGACAATGTCAATGCCCACTACAGGCTCAAAAGGACAACCATCCACCGCATCCGGACCATCATTGCCCACAGGCTGACGGTACCAACACAGTGGACAACCAACATCCCTCCGCAGACAAAGCTGCTGGCTGTGCTGCACATGTTGGCCTCCCGTACCCCCCAAACAACATCCGCCAGAGTCGGAGGAGACTCACAGCCAGCCCCATCCAAGTTCCCCACACCTGTCCTGGAAGCCATCATCAGCCAGGTACCCCAGTACCTAAACATCCCCCACAATGTGCAGGAACAGCTGGAGACCAAGCAAGGACTACACGCCATAGCAGGATTCCTGCACCTGTTGGGGGCAATCTACTGCACACATGTCTAACTTGTGCCCCCTGCCGAAAAAACACACAATTACCGCAACAGAAAGCACACGCATCCCATCAATGTGCAGGCAATAGTGGACCAGCGGGGACCCTACACCAATGTTGCAGCCAACTACCCAGGCAGTGTGCATGATTCCATCATCCCCCAACAGTCCATCATCAACCAGCGTTACCAGGATGGCACCCATGGAAATGCACTGCATGTAGGTAAGTACCAAATGAACACACCACACACCTCAACTCCACAATCATGCAACTCACAACACTGGCAATGCGCACGTCACAAAATCACATACAACATGCCCACCCACCAGACACGACAGCACAACTTACTGTGGCAACCTTGCTCAGCCATGTACATGAACCATCAATGGCATGGCACCGCAGCCACACAATAGCGGAATGTGGGGAGAGGTGGGAACCAGGTATGTGCGAAGGAGGCAAGTGACCCATGATTGAGAATGTACACAATGCCAACTGTGGCGTAGATGTCCTGGACAGATTGCAGTATGCAGACCACAGACATATCCATGCCCACATGCACTGCTGATGTGTGGAGTGGAGTGGACAGTGGATGCAACCATGTCACCACAGCCAGTGGGGAAGAACGCGGAAATGTAGCTTGTGACGTCCCCCGCTGCAAGCGTGTGCGGAGTAGCCTGCCCCGGCGTACGCAAGGCCAGTGTAGGGGTGTGAATAAAAAGCACGTAGCCCTGGGCGTGGTCCTCTTCCGGAATGGCAAACATGCCTGCCAGTGCGGCGCCTCCTACCCCGCCACGAGGCCGACGCCCTCGCCGTGAGCGCTGTGGCCTGCGAACCTATGCGCCTGCTGCACCACGGGCCGCTGGACTCCCAACCTGTCATGCCCGCCCCTGCGTATCCAGGCCTCACAGCTTGCCTGCCGACACCGGTGTGTGTCGAAGAGGGCCCACCACGTGCCGGCGCAAACTCCAAGCCCTAACCCCGCGTCCTAGGCAGCCTCCTCACACCATCATGGCCTCCGCGACACAGGCCCGCTTTACTCCGTTTTCGTTTACGTACTCCACCGCTGCCTCTGGCCTACACTACGCTCAAGTAGGTCACACATGTGGAACTGACTCGTGATATCTGCATGGCGGAGTCCATATCATTGTACGCAAGGTGACGAGTAAGAGGAAGACGCGGTTAAGTCCGGAGGAGAAAAGGACCATCTTTACGGAGGTGTCCGAACGCGGCCGACAACTGCCCTGGTGTCACTAACTCTGTGCATCGTGGGCCAACGACACGTGGATGTGTGCCCCTACTGACCGCTGGCCCGGGCCTACACTGCGGTCAAGTAGGTCACACATTTGGGACTGAGTCTTGATTTGGCAATGGCTGAGTACACACGCAAAAGCAGAGTTTAACTCACTATACTCACTTCGATGTGGTGACACAAAGTATGTGCATGGCATCCCAGCCACACATGTCTGTGTGCCCTTGAAGACTACGCCTTCGGACTACACTGCGGGCCTGCAGGCCTCACACAAATCAAAACCAGTCCGTACCAGGCAGGACACGGCATAGTCGCTGGCTAAACACACGCTCAGCTCTGTCGCTACTGCCTCGGTCAACCACGAGTCATCACCACATGCCATTTCAACGCCATGTGTTAGTGTTCCAGGAGGAGCTTGCTGAACAGCGGTTGGCCCGTGCTGCCCGCTGCCTCCGGACCACACAGCGGTCGAGTAGGTCACACATTGGGAACTCAGTGATGAATCATTTATGGCCGAGCTGATAACATTGTACTGGCCTCATCGCAGACTGCATCCCCTTACTCTTACTCTTAGCTCCAGTGCCACTAAGTCTGTTCCCCGACATCCATGGACACTTACTTCTTGAGATTTGTTGGAGACTGAGTCCATGGCTTGGGGGTTGTCGTCATCATTGTGTCGGTGATACTGACTATGTTGCCAAGACGAGGCTGTAGCATTCCACTCCTCCATTAGCCGCTTCCGGCCGGCTTCTGCCCTCTGCATCATGCCCTGGAGGAGCCCTTCCACTGTCCCCCACAAACCTCCGCGACATTCACTTTCGACATCTACGAGGACCCGCTCACCTAACGTGGCACTATCTCACTGCACCGCAAGTCACCGTCCCGTGGCGGTGTGCCTGTGCGGCCGCAGTGCATCCGGGGCCACTAACTCTGTGCAGCTCAAATCATGGCCCCAGTCTGAGGGCATGTCGGATGGCCTCTGGTCCGATGGCCTGGGGGGCATAACGCCATGTCTCTGTGGCCCTGTGCTGTCCGCTGCCTCCGGCCTCAGGTGCGGTCCACCTGGGCTCACACATCAAATCGAGTCCTGGCCTGCCCGGACATCGCATCACTGCAGGATGCACACGCCACCACTGCCAGGACCAACTCCAAACGACAGGTGCCAGAGTCGTAAGTGTCTTACTGCCATCTGTCAGAGTTGCTCACACCTGTCGAGGGTGCCATCATCAGCTTGATACCCTGCTCAGCCCTTCAGGTGCCACTTACTCAGTGCACAACGAATCAAGGAGCATTCTGCTTGCATGTTGGGTGAACACTGTACTATCTCCGGCTACCGCCATGATGCTTCACAGTTGTTTCTGTTATGCTGGTGTTTTATGTTTCTGCTTCAATTGTGATCACTGTTCAAGTTGTTGCCAGCACCAACGACTCCCTGAGGGCTGGCTGACACTCACCCCACACACATCCAGCACATGCGTCACTGTACATGTGACCATGCCAATAAAAGTGTCGGGCGCACGTGCCCGTGACCAGTTCAAGAGCTCTATGAGTGTGTCCGTGTGCTCATGATGTATGCATTCGGGCCACGGCCCCACAACATCATTGTGCCATGTGCAGAGGACACAGCCATGTCACCGCAGGCAGAGTGTGGGACATTGCACATGTAGCTTTGTCGTCCCCCACTCAATACGTAAGAGGAGTGGACTGGGCCGGCGTGCGCCAGTCCAGCGTGGGGGTGTGGATGATTATCCCGTGGCTCTGGGTGTGGTCAGTCCTGGAAATGTGCCAATGCGGGTGTCTCTGTCGCAGTGTGGGTCTCCTTTGGGGAGTGTAGGTGGTCCCTGATGGGACTTAGACACCCACGTATGTGATCTCGTTCGGCTTCCATGAGGTGGGACCCCACCCGCACCTGTCGGACACCCCCTTCTGGCAGTCTGACACCTGGCCTTGGAATGCGATGTGTGCTTCGGTGTGCTGCTGGGAGCCAGCCATGGTGGTGCGTGCATCCAGCTGTGTTGTTTGTGCAGTGGGTAGGGTATCCTCGATGCAGCTGGACTGCCCTGCTCCTGGGGGTCGATTGCCCGAAGATGTCCATGAACTGTTGTAGGGCGTCGGTGTTGGAAGTGTGGAGGTCCTCTTCAGAATCACTGTGGAGTTGTCTAGTCTGCCCTGCTGGAGGTGTTGTTTGTCCCTCTGCAATGTGAAGGGGAGATGCTTGTTGACATTGTGTTGGCATGTATGTTTACGCATTATTCAGGTTTACATACAGACTGCATGACAATGTACATTGTGACTGTTTTGGAGGAGCGGACTATTTGATGCGGGACAGTGGACATTTGGACTACATGACGTAGGTGAGGTTGTACACGTATATTTTCATCTCACAGTTCCCTGCTATGTCAGATGTGATTGGCCATTTTCTACGCACAGGCGGACCCAGTTGTGTCCTCTGTTCTGCAGTGTAAGTGTTGCACTGTGTACCACATTGTCGTCCATGTGGATGTGCTGGCATTGCTATGTGTGTGTGCTGCATTGTGGGAGGGTCGCACCTGCAGCTGTGATTTTGCTGCCCCTTATCCGTTGGAGGCGGTGTGCCTTTGACTTTTGTGCTTTTAAGGTGCTGTGATGTTGGCGACTTGGGTCATTTGTGCTCTTGGACAGTTTTTGTACTCTTGTGCATTGTTTGTCTGCAGATGTATTGTTGACGTCAGTGGTTGTTTGTGCACGTGGATGTGTCAGAGTGTGACCTGCTCCTTTCCGGATGTGGTCCACACTCAGCCACCTCAGTCTCGTGGCATGCACAATGTCATGGTGATTGTACTCCAGCCATGCTGCTCGTCATGTGGTGTCACTTGCATTGTCAGTGTGGCTCTCACATACACATCTTTGCTGTGTTTCGCACGGGTGCATGTGTGTGTCGTGGACTTGGTGATGTGTGGGGTGTGACCCCTTTGGGCACATGGTGGACGGGGGCCTACTTGATGTTTGTATGTGTGCTGCAGTGTGCCACGGGGATCAGGGACATGACCCAGGGTCGTTGTGCGTGTGCGGTGTGCTACACGTCGTTGTGCATGTGTGCCATTGTGCCCGTCCCCCCCTGACCCCCCAGTCCCTGTTCGTTACTCACTCTGTTGATGTTGTGTCAGGTCATGTCGAGCTGTATCAGGACTCGCGACTCCTTGCACCGTCTCCGCACTGATGACTGTGGCCGGCATTTGCTCCAGCTCCTCCTGTGGCGCTGGACTCCCACCTCCATTCGCCGTTGCTGCCTTCCTGTTGGCAGCGGGTTTCTGATTGGTTTGGCTTTTCACATCGTGCCAGCGCATCTTGGCCTCATCGACACTCCGACTGCATTCACAATGGAATGCCATTTTTCCGTCTGTGTTGCCAATGACACGGTGGAGGTGACGGACAGTTGTTGTTCGTTCTCTGTCACCTCCGTGAGGACGATCTCGTTGTCATGCGGACTGTACCCCGTCTTCCTCTTCTCCTTGGCCTTCCCCGACCCCGAGGTTCCTTGCTGGTGGTCTGTGGGGCTTGTGGGGTTTGCGTTGAACTGGGCACTGGTTCCGGGTGCATCCATGTTGCTACGCAGTTTATTTATTTATTTATTTTTATTCTGCTTTTATTGTGCATTTTCCCTCATGACGTGTGGGAATTGCAGGCCTGTCGCTGGTTATCGCTGATTTTTGTATTGCGGTTGGCCTCATCGCGGCTTTATTTGCGTTAGTGTTTCGCATTTTTGCGGCGTCGCGTTGATTTTAACGCGGACATTTGACGCATTATCGTGGTACTATCGCATGGTGCCACCAGGTTGAGAATACTACGTTAACACGGCGTTGTTTTCCCGCTATGGATTGCGATGTGCAAAGTTGTGTTAAGCTAAATTTGCGGTGGTTATCACACGTTCTTGAGAATATGCCCCAATATGTACTATAAGAGAAAAAACAAAGGTGGAACTTGCTTGGGAAGAAGATTTGAAGGTCTTTGGTCAACGTCACTATGGAATAAAATTTGAACTAAAATAAGAAAATCCTCTAGGGCAGCAAACACCACACAGACTCTCTTCTTTATATATAACAGACTTATGCTGTGTCCGGTCACCCTAAACAAAAGACACATTGATACGCCGGATACTTGCTGGACATGCTCATCTCCACTTGCAGATTTAAATCACTTGTTGTTTTTGTGCTCACCTGTTCATAGTTTTTGGAATAGTGTATGGTCCCAAATTAACTTAAACTTTATTTCCAGTTTCCCTTTTTCTATTATTCATGTGTTCTTGGGAAGTCTGTCCCCTATTTGCACAAATTGCACTTCCAACACTAAGATCATTGACTTGTTGTTGGCAGTTGCCTTCCAACAAATAACCAAAAATTGGAAAGATTTTACCAAAATTTCATATCAAGCATGGTGGTATGCTGTCTGTCATAATCACAGACTAGACACAGCCCTTGTTTACCCTATTCATATGGCTACAAAACGCTTAAACCTATGGCTACCTATTACACTGTTTATTGATGCTAGTGCTAAACGATCCTTTTCTCCGAGCCCTGACAAGCAAGAAGTTCTTCAACCTCCTTGACTTTCCTAGTATTATTGACCTATTACTTTAAGTTTTTTGTTTTTTAATTCTTCTATACTTTATATATGAAATGCATATTCTTTCTATATACACCAACTTAATTTAATTGCCTTTCTTTTTTTAATCTTTCCTTTAAGCTATGTTATTAGGTTTTCATATCCAGCTATTTTGTTCCTAAGGTTTATTTTTTTTCATGTAATTTTTACTGTTTTATTGTATTATGTTTTGACATTTATATTCCTTTAATAAACTTACTTTTGAACTTAAAATTGCTCTCTTCTTTTTCTTTTAATATCGACATCACCACCTCTAATTGAGCATTTAATACATTCCAAAACTGCCCATCTGATGTCTTTCACAGTATGTTTGCTCTGTTGCCAGTGTTCGGTCAGTGGTGCATTCTTGTTATTAGTTCTAATTGCAGACCTATACTCATTCTAACTTGTTCTCATCTCTCTACTAGTCTTACCTACGTACCCTTTGCTGCAGGGACAGATTAACAGGTAAATGAAATTTTTGGTTCTGCAATTCAAGAGAGATTTATATCTATGTTTCATGCTATTGTATTCTATACAGTCACCCTGAATCATAGATTAACAATTAACACAATTTCCACAAAGGAAATTCCCTTCTATTTTTTTGCCATTTAGTAGACTAGTTTGTTGAGGCACCTTTAGTTCCTTGTATGTATGAACCAATTCATTACGAATTGTTCTGTTTCTCCTAAAGGCAAAAATGGGTTTAGGGATTCCTGGTTTACCTGTGCCATTCAATAGGGCCCATGATCTATTTATCAAATTCTTGATTTTAATACTGACACTTGAGAAATTTGTTACAGCCACTATTTTCTCAACACTACAGGAAAACAGAATGTGATATCCGCATCCAACTGCCCCATGCGTCCAAAGAACACTGCAAAATTGAAGTCCCTGAGAATAAGGAGGCAATTGGGGTATTTGAAAAATATCTCTAAGCTCTTCTAATTGCTAAAGAGGACTCATCAAAAAACGACTTCATATGATTCCTGTTTGCCAACCCTTTTTACGCGTGCATAGTATATACATTTGGCAGTGTATGGGGGTGGTCCTTGGCATCTCACGCAAACAGCGCTTCTGAACTCTGCTTAACGACTGTTACTGTTGTCCATTACAATGATGGTCTGTTAACTGATTTGATGAATCGCCGGCTCAGATCAGCGTTCAGACTGTCAAACCTGTGATGTACATACGTCAGTGAGCATGCAACTCACTGAGCTATCTTGGCTGAAAGCATTAATATTTGCAACTTCAACAGCCAGGAGGCAGAGGTTCATTGATATGTTTTTTAACAGCTTTATTTAAAAAAATAAAATAGTTTTAGAGTTTTATATAGCGCGAACTAGACCCGAGACATCGGGTATCAGAGCGCTTTACATGAGCACCAGTTTCGTTACAGAAGGTCACATTCAATTTTGTTACGCACGGAGAGATTAAGTGATTTGCCCAGAATCACAGCATGTTGAGCGTCGTTGACGAGCCTCAAACCCGGTTCCCCAGCTTCGAGGTCGACCGCTCTAGCCGTAAGGCTACATCCTCTCCCATCCTCTCCCTCTCTTACATAGCCTACTAGCTGAAAAGGAAAAATCTTTTTCTTTCCATTTGTGTGTCTGCAAGGAAATATAAATACCCCCCTTTTTTCCATTCTTCCTATAGAGGGTACCTCTCTTGATTATTTATATAGTGCCGTGGAGGACAGGTCCCTACTTTGCCTACCTTTACTCCCCGTTTTGGTGTCTGTATTCAACAACCAGTGGCTCTCATGCATCGCGATATCTTAACCGTTATTGATCGTTCTTTCAGGTATGTTAAATCGGTCAATGAAAGCTTGTATTTTTACTGGCATAGTTTAGATTCCCACTACTTATTTTGTACAGCCACATTACTGCCAGACAGCTTTGTGCATGCTTTGTTTTAAATGTAGGTCTGTAAGCTTGTTTACTCCTCTGCAGTATCTACATGTGGTTTGCTTACGACTCTGTTGAGGGGAAACATTTTTTGGGCAAAACCTATTTCTTCTATTCCCTGCTCTGCCCCAAATCGATTAGACACTTAAATAAACCTATCTTATTATGATGGTTTCTTTTTAATACAAGTCTAATCATTAGTCACAGGATTACTCCAGATCTCTTCTGTAAAATGGTTTGAGAAGGTTACATAATCCTTTGGTTTTAGGGACCTTTTGAGATGTGCCTGAATCTCTAAATATTCTTCGCCGTAAATTATATTTTATAACCTTTTGATGTCAAATTTAATTTGTTCTTTCTTTTTTTTTCTTTATACCCCCTTTTTTTACTGAGGTTCTACTTTGATATTTGTGCTTCCCTGGCCAACCCCTTTCATGCCGGTGTGAGTCAATTTCTGAATACTGAATTGTTGTGTGATATTTGACGGTGTAATAAAACATCTGCTTTGTCCATGTGTGGGCTTTCAGATCTAGAAAAAAAGGAATTGAAAGGCATTGGGAGGAATGCTTGCAAATAGTCTAACCTCAGGCAATTGCTCTGGGTAGCATTCAAACCCATCGTTTTTTTTGCCCATTATTCTACCTCACAATAGACCGACCCATATGCTAATCAGTTTTGGTCCTGCTCCTCCCGTCCCTTTGTGTGTTTGATGTTGCTGCCACTTGAACCATGCCACACCCGCCCGAAGAGACCCAAATAGGCTGAAACTGCTGTTGTTGTTCATAGAGGGCCTGGTTTGGCATTAAGGGCTGGACTATTTCAATTAAAGCAGGACCAAGGCTGAATTGCATATAGCTGAGGCAAATGTGAGGTGGCGTGGTGAGCAAAGCGAACAGTGGGTTGGAATGCCATCCCAAGCAGTTGCTAGTGGTTGGACTATTTGCAAGCATTCTTCCCATCAGAAGTAGGGCATCACAAAGGCACTCTGACCTCTAATCTTTCAGTGGAAGGTCTGTTAAGTTTAGTATTAATATCCCTGCATGCAACATATTTACATGGCACATATATCCACTCACTACCAAAACACCTAATTACACGCCACATTAAAACTTCAACTTCACAACATGCAGCAAAATTTCACACCATATAATACTACTCCACACCATGCCACATATTACCACGACAAACCATGCCACATAATTCCACACAACATCGCACAATTCAATGCTACACAATTCTGCACCACACAACATAATTACACTCCACATAATATCACTCAGTGCCACATAGTTACTCAACACATAATTACACTCTACTCAATACTATATAAATATGCCCCACTTAAATGCACTTGATGCCACATACCAACAATCCACATAAATGCGCTCCAAGTCATAACACATAATACCAGTAAGCATAATTTGGCTCAACGCCGCATAGTTTCATGCCACACAATTCTCATCCACACATTTCCAATACACACCCCATAATTCCACACCAAACAACATATTTCAAATACACAACACAATTACACAACACACCACATATTTCCAATACACACCACAAATTTACACATTATGTCACAAAATTTAACAGCACACCACATACATCAACTCCACAACATGCCACTCCCCAACACACAATGCCATTCCACATTATTAACTCCATAACGCACATTCTCACTTTACATAATTCCACTTCACTTAATACCATTTAACTACTATCCACATAATTCCACAGCACACCATGCCACATATTTCCTGCTACACAACTTCACACCACACAATTCCATAAAACACAATTCCAAAACCAACAATTCAAATCCAACACATCTCTCCCTTACACATCCATCAACCCTGTCAAATTTCCCCCACACACCCACTGCCCCTCTCATCTCTCCCCCACACTTTCTGTCTCCTCTCTATACTGCCTGCTCACACGTGCTACCTTCCTGTACCTCCTCACGCTGTGCACTGGGCCACCTCTTTCCTCCCACTCCCCCGGGTGCCCCTCCCACTCATCCCTCTATCTTTCTCTCTCTCGTACTCTCTCATCGCTCGCTCTCACGCACTCTTCCTGCCACTCTCATGTGTTTTACTTCAGGTCTTCAAGCACAGTTTCTTTCCAGTGCCTTTTTAAGTTTTCCGTTCCTCAAACGCACGTTTTCCTCCTCTTCTTAGGGTGTCTTCTGTGTACACAGGTCCTCCCTCTTTATGCGTCTGTGGCCAGCTCTCCCCTGCTTTCTCTCTTTCTCACACACTCTTTCTGCTCCTCTGCCTGGAGTTCATTCACCACTTCTTGCACAAACTATCTATCCCTCTCTGTCTTCCTTTCTATCTATTTTGTGCAGCTCTCACCCCTATCTATTCACCATGTCACATAATTCCACTACACAAATACACTCCACACCACACAATTCCACCCCACACAAATCTGCTACAACCCACATAATTCTATTCCACTCCACACCACATACATCCACCACACGCCAGACCAAAACACATAGGTAAAATACATTGTCATTTACAATGACAGTAGCTCTAACACTTGCAAATGCGAGACCTATTGTATTGCAAATGCATGTTGTTTTTTTGTCATGGGGAGATCAAATTTCAGCGTTGGCTCAACGTCTTTGTCTTAATCTCCCCACACCAAAAAACAGAAAAGTATGCTTTCATGTAAAACATTTGCTTCTCATGTATTCATGTAAAACATTTGCTTCTTATGTATTCATGTAAAACATTTGCTTCTCATGTAAAGATCTTTAATGTCCAAGGGACAAGTTTGCGCTATATAAAGCTGCAAAAACATACCAGCTATGGCTTGCACATATGAGCCGGACTTGGCCGAAGGGCACTAGGGCGCTTTACTTGGAAGAAGAACATGCCCATATCTTAAATGTCTGCTTCGCAGCCACGTCCCCCTACCAGACCCTCAAGACCCACTCTAATCAATTTGGTGAGTACCGGAACGTCTCTTTTTCCATTTAAAGCCCTGGTTATAAGCACAGGCCTACAAGTTCAAGCACGTTTAGCAGTGTTAGAGAATATTTGGCCTCAAGGCCACAGTTGCACAGCTGCCACTTTGGAACTGGGGAACCAGGTGAGAGTATCGCTGCCCAGTCAACATCCTGCGAATCTGGGCAAATCACTGAAACTCCCCGTCCCCCTAAAAATAAATATAAAAAGTGAGTATGACCTTGTGTAATGTGACTGGTACTCATGTAAAGTACTCCAATCCCTTCGGGCCGAGCTCGCGCTGTATAAAAAAAAAAGATGTTAGCTTAAACAGGATTGGCTGAAAATTATGCACGTGCAGTGCAAGACTAGGAAACAAAAGCAGCCCTGGAAAACTGTTCAAGCAGCCTCGCTCCCTTATTCCTAACTTTCGCTCTCCTTTTTATGTTCCTTTTCCCTCTGTCCTTGTCTGTTCAATCCTCGCTCTTTCATTCACCCCTGTCACTCTTTCCTCATGCTTCCACTTTGCCTTCTGCAATAAATAAAATGACAGAGGCGCCGAAAGCAGCCCTGGGACTTCAAACAACAGCCTCAAGTGCTCCAGGTCACATGAAGATCGCCCAGTGCGATAAATGAATGGTCAGTCCAGCCATGTCCCCTTGATGTACAGCCAGTCGAAAGCTATGTGTCGGCCACCCACAGTGCCTGCAGAACAGGAGTGGGGACCCTGCGTGCCTAAGTAAGGATTTTTGACACTTTGCAAACAAATCTACACCTACTTAGAAACAACATGGGGATCTCTTCCAAAACAAATCATTCACTTCTCTAATTGTATTTAAAAGCCACAATATTCTTACTGAAATTAGGTGTTACTTACCGCCCATATATTTCTAAATGCGTTTTTGTACTAATGCCTTTTGGTAACGCCGCAGGGATGATGATTTAAAAATCGCTATTAGAGAACATCATATATTATGTGTGCTGACCCTACAAGTAACAATTTTAACGCTAAAATTGCTTTACATCACCCCAAGAACCGGCATGTGCAAACGCCCAATGTGCTCTGAAAGCACTAAAGCACTTTACAGGCGCTCTGGGGCGGCTGTTGCTGCAGCTTCAGCGCACAGGGGTCACGGCCGTATTGAGGTTGTGTCAGACTGTCAGTATTTATTTATTTATTAAGGAGTTTTATATAGCGCTGGCCAGACCCGAGGGTATCGGAGCGCTTTACAACATTCGTAACGAGGAAATCACACAGTATAGCAGTAGTATACATATTGGCTCATGGTGCTTCATAAGTCTCAGCGCGCTGTACAACATTAAGGCAAGGAAGTCATGTAGTATCCTAGTAGTGTGCACGTTGACTCGAGCCGAACCTCCTTCAGGGAGGAGGGGATAGAGGGAGGGGTCGGAGAGGTGAGGGAGGTAAAAGTCTTAATGTCAAAGTATCAGTGTGCTGCAATGTGCAAGCTTGTGCGCTTCAGCGGCAGCTATCGATTCGGGAGAGAACGATTGAGGAAGAGGACTTTGAGCTGCCTTTTATATTTTAAAAAGGAGGGGGTAGTCCTGATATGGACAGGGATGGAGTTCCAGATTTTGGGCGCATTTCCAGAGAAGGAACGGGCTATGTTTTTTTGTTTGCGAGATTTCGGATGGATGAGGAGAAGAGTGTTGGAACTCCTGAGGCTCCTTGTCTGACCGGCCTTCTTAAGTTTGGAGGCCAGGTAGGTGGGTTTCCCTGTGTGCAGGGCTTTGTGCATGAGGCAGGCAGTTCTGAAGTTGGCACGAATTTCGACTGGGAGCCAATGTGTCTATGGAAGCAGTTCAGAAGGCCCTGCCCTGCTTCCTCGCCGAGGACTTTGATTTGTCGTATGTGCAATGCAGTGTACACTATAATGCACTAACGGAAGCATGAAGCATTACCAGTATTCATCTCTATAGCTCGGCTGCGCCAGAATCCACAGGCAAATCCCAGCTGGGCCCTTGACCGCAGCCGCTTTCTAAGTGCGCCTCTACCGGAATTGCATTTCTGAGATGTGTGCTGGGATATGGACGGCCACCGTCATGCACTAGATTACTTTCCACTAGCACACGATGAATTATCTATTGAAGAGTAAAGGCTTTGTGTGCATCCACACAGCAGGTTCTGATTTATCTCTGTTACATATATACGACCACGAACATAAATACAACAAGCATTGGCAAAGCCAATAGGTTTAGCCTCTTCCAGAACTTTTGGCTTTGTCAATGTTTTTTTCAAATTTTGCACAGCAGGGCGAGCTGGTGTTCAACATGGCTTAAAGTAAAAAAATGTTTTAAAAAAACGCTATAATGCGGTCAACGATGGCTGCATCATAGCATTTTTTTTTTTACTTTAAACCATGTTGCAAACCAGCTTGCGCTGCTATGCAACATGTAAACATATGAAACGTTCCCAGGTGTCCTAAACAGAGCAGCGGAGTTGCCTTCTCTAAAACAACAATTATTAAAACAATCATTTTCAATGCAATTGGTCTCGCTTTTGCGGGCGTTCAAGCGATTGGAATTGTAAATGACAAATCCTTTTATTTATGTGTTTAAACCCAACACATATATAAAAGGCATTGTTATTTTTAATGCCAATAGCTCAAACTCTCACTTTAATGTTGGCTGCGCCCCTTTCTTTAGATGCTGCTCACCGTATTCAGGTTACAGTGAGCAGCATCTAAACAAAGGGGCACGGACAATATTAAAGTGAAAGAGCATATGGTGCGCTTTCACACAAAGCAAAAATAAAATAATTTTAAAACGTTCCGCGCGGCTGCTGAAGTGAAAGCGGCCCGTGCTATTAATTAATAAAATAAATAAGCACGGCCACTAATGTGAAAGCAGCCGCCTGTAAAATAAATAATTAAATTAGCTTGGCTGCTATAGTTAAAGCGGACCGCATAATAATTTAAATAAATATAGTAGTCAAAGCCTGGGGCGTGCTGTGATGTTGTGGGTGAAATGGGGTAAGAGCATTAAAGAAAATAGTGCTCACCAATTTATATTCCAGACCATGTAACAACACCAGTAAAAGGTCCAGTCGTTGTTGGAGGTAACAAATGCAGACAAGGCTGTACCAAGGAGGGACTAACAAGCCTACTAACGAGTGGGGAAACAGTATTTATGAAGGACAATGACACAAGCCAGTTAAAAATATGGGCGGAGAGTGGGCGGGGCTTTAAAGCCATACTCCACTACTGCATGCCTCGCAGCAGCGCATGGGCTGCCCAGGCTCGACCTAAAAACAGCGCAGAGGGGCAAGCGTGGGAGGAGGGCGGGGTGGGGGAGTTGGTGAAACAACAGCGAGTGGGCGTGGGGGCTGGTGCAAGCAACAATGGGGACAGGAGGGTGGTGCAAGCATTGAAATGAAATGAATGAAATGAAATTTGTACTTGAAAAGCGCACCCATACCCCCAAAGGGGTGTCCAGGCGCTGTACGCATACCGCTGTGGAACCCTTCCTGGCTTTTCCCTGTGAAATGTCCACTCCTGGGCACCCCCAGGGTGAAGCCAGGCATCCCAGCGCTGTTGGGGCCGTTGTGGAGATTAAGCAAGCTATTGCCCAGAGTTGCAGAGTGGGACCCATGATTAGAATAGGCACCGAGGCGAGAATTATCATGTCCGAGGAAATTGAGCCCAAGACCCGCCGAGGCGGGAATTGAACCCTGGTCCCGGGCCAGATCTCTGCATCAGGGTCTGCCGCTCTAACCATTGAGCCACACTTCTCCTCCATTGACGTAAAGGAGGGGGTGGATGCTAGCAACAACACAGAAGGGGTGAGAGGGAGGCAGGACTGGCCTGGGAACCAAAACTGGCCTTGGCAAACTGCTCAGCCAGCCCCGGGGGGGGAAGGAGGGTGGGAGGGTGCAGCCGAGCTGTTTGCTAGGACCGGTTTTGGCCGATTTTGTTACAGGGGGCCGATATTGCCGGCCCCCGGTAACAAAAACGGCCCCCCAGGGGCCCAAAACCAGCACCATACCTTTGCGGCCCACTGGGGAAACGCCCGGTGCCCGCTACGGCTAGACTGGCCCTGGAGGGAGGAAGAGAGATGGTCAGAAAACATGAGCACTCTTATAGAGTGCTAGAACTCAAGTAAAAAAACGTACCCCACGAAGCACGCTGCCAGTGGAAGGACACTGTTTGCTAACACGACACTGTACTTGGTCCATGCTCCAGTGAACATACGAACGCCAGAAAGAGGAAGTGAAAGATGATGCTGCTGGCCAATGAGAAGCAAGAGAATGAAAGTGACCTCGAAGCTAACCAAGAAGGAGAAGTGAAACGTGATGCTTCTGACTAAAGAGAAGCAAGAAAATTAGAGTGACCTTGAAGCAAACCAATGGTAAATAATGGGCGGGCTGTAAGCTCCTTTTAATATATATTTTTTTCATTTACAAGAGACTTAGCAAGCACAGCACAAGCGCTGTGCAGGCAAAACCTAAAAAGGCCTTTACATTTTTCGTTGGAGATTCCTCACTATATTGAAGTACAAACTAGCAGACATGACAGATTAATAGGTTCTCAGCAGCAAGTAGCATCTGAAGAATTGATAGTGGTGGGACAACGGCTGTCATGTGATGAGGAGGCTTTACACGTGACTGACTCTCTTTGCTAGCTGTATTTACGTATTATTTGCATCAGCTTTCAAGAACATTCCCAAAAGAATAGCTTATGTCTGCTGGGGTGAGTGAGACAGTTGTTCATTTTTTGGGGCTAGCTCTGCTCTCAAACCAAACAAGCATTTGCAATGCCATAGGTCTCGCATTTGTGTAGGTTTCAGCTATATTCATTGTAAAGGACAATGCCTTTTATTTATGTGTTGGCTTTTAAAACAGATCAATAAAAGGCATTGTCATTTACAATGCCAATAGCTTAAACTCTCGCAAATGAGAGACCTATTGCATTGCTCCCATACGGTTCCCAACAGTGCTGTCTGTCGTTCACCCCCTGATTTCCCCCTTAAACAACCCAGTGAACCTATCTAGGATCACAGGTTCCATCTGTCATTCAAACCTTAAGGTCCCCTCCCCAGCCTCCTGAGCACATCACAACAGCAATGTGTCGGGTTCCAAACAAACCAATGGCTTCTGCCGAAGCACAAAAGTGGACAAAGGTCACCCAAGCAAGGAAGAAGGTGGGGGAGGCCTTCAAAGAAAGAAGAAGGGAACGGAGAGAGGAGGAGCCCGAGAGGAGAGGAGCACAGCTAGGAGAAAGGGGGAGCCCGTGGGGAGAGGAGCACAGACAGGAGTGAGGTTGGAAGGGGGTACGGGGGGGCACCGCACAAAACCTGTTGAGCTGCACTCAGCGAATTCGGGCTTTGCCAAGACAGTTAGACAGTGCTCAGAATTGTTACCAATTTTTTGGCAGAATTCCGCTTGGCGCAGAGGTTGTATATTATGTAAATATGAAGACTGTTACTGAGTACTTTTATAGCTGTAAACAAATACTTAGAGTTAGGTATTTGGAGATTGTCACGTGAAAGTCTCTGCTCCTGCCCCACCGGACTATAACAGAGTGGTTGACTTCATAACCGCTTGAAGTAGGGTGAATGTAAGCGAAGCACATCGTGCAGGTGGAGAAACTCAATAAAGAAAATAGTGCTCACACACTTAAGAACACGTGCTGTGTAACATCTGAAGTAAAAGGGCCAGTCGCCATGGGAGGTTACAGATGAAGACAAGCGGTACTAAGGAGGGACTAACGAGCCTATTTACAAATTAGAAGCCAGCATTTACAAAGGACAATGACACAAGCCAATGACAAATATGGGCGGAGAGTGGGCGGGGCTTCTATTCCATACTCCAAGACAACAAGTCTTGCAGAGCAGCGCATGCGCTCTGATTCTAGGCTCGGCCTACAAAGTGCTTATTGATATTGCATTCCCATTTTTATAAAGTGTATACTGTGGTCAACCAAAGTGCCCACTGTCTTTCACAAAGTAGTTCTCCCTTGCATGGCTGTGTAAAAGTAGTTCCATAAATCAACAATCTTTCCAAACAACAATGATAATGGTGCCACCTCATTTATATCTGCGTAGGATAGCACATCTCACAAGCTGTTTTATGCTAGGCTGGACCTGATTTTATTTCTTCCATTCTGGTACATGGAGTTTTGTTTTTACAACTATAAATGTAGAAATACAAGTCCCAAATTACAAATAAAATGCATTGACTCTGCCACACGTTTTGGCTTCTTATAGTGACAAGGTTTTTCAAAGCTTCATAAAAACACAAACAAGACCTTCAAGAAGGGGGCGTGCAAATAGACACTCACACGAACACAAAACTGCATGTGTAGCAGTAGTTCAAGAAGTAGGTACAGACGGGCCCTTCTTCTAGCGAAACGACTAATCACCCAAAAATGGAAGGCAGCGCACCCAGCCATGGTTTCTGCATGGGTACTCTCTATGTTAGCATGGGCCCAAGCCAGGAGCACACTGTTGCACAGAGAAGAGGTTAAGGGTCTCCATGAATATCCCGTTGTGGAGCTCTGGGATACACTCTTAGGGACATTCTGTGAAAGATCTCTAGATACTCAACATACTTCTTGTTCATTCATACAGGTAGTACTCTCTCCTCCTTCTCCCCCACTGCCTTCATACTGCATAATGTTTGATCCACTAGTACCTATTGACTCCCCCTGCCTCAGTGGCACGTGTTGCAGCATCCTCCACTGTGAACAAGTGCACCCCCTAGCTTCTTTTTTCAGCTTTTATTAATAAGGTTGTTATAGCAATGATTCCTTAAACTTTTTTCTCCCCCTATCTGCTTGTTGGCATCCTTGATCTTCTGTTGTGCCAATTTATCTTGGAAATGGTTTGTACACATGACAACTGTTCACCCTGATGTTGATATTATTGGACTTACTAAACCACAGATGCTGTGTAGTGCAACATCTATTGCATGTTTCAATGATCCAGTAGCCCTGATTTTTTTTTACTTTGCATGCCATTGCTTCGCATGCAAACAATATTGTGATATGTTATCTGACCTGTATTGTATATGTAGTCATCACAACAAATGCCAATAAAAACCAGTTGAGAAATAAAAGAAGTAGGTACAGATGGTGCAGTAACTGTGAATGCTTTCCTCACATGTACAGGAGAAGTGGAGGAAAGGCTACAGCAGTGCAATCTTCCCTCACACACATCTACACACAGCAGGTGAAACACAAACTGCAGCAGTGCAGCTTCCCTCGCATGGACAGGACAGCTGCAACACATGAATCATTAATGCATGGTTCCATGCATAATTGATTATCTTAACGTCTCTTATTAAATTACCTCAAAACAGGTAAGGAAATTGACATGGGGAACATAAGGTGAATGCTTTATTGTGCAGGGATAGATAGTTCCTAGGAAAATATAGACCGTGTTGTGACTGCACAGTGTTCCTGTCACCAGTAAGGCCATATCTTCACAGTTGTATCGTGTTCTACAGACCTCATCATTGTGTCAAGTTTGGAAGCCATATCTGGAGTATTGTGTCTAAATTTGCAGGATCACCTGATCATATAACTATGGCCACAATGCCACATTAGTCTGTCTCTGTGTGCTCATATCTCAGGAGTAAGACAAGAGACAAAAGGCGGGGAGGTGCAACAGATACATGATGTGAGAGGGGCACATGTTCTCTCTGTGAACACCTGACAAAAGCTTTGCCAGCCAATTTCATGATTAGTGTTTCTCAACCACTAAAATAATGTCTTTCTACCTGCTAGATAGATTGCACGTACCTGGGTCCCTCAAGCTCTGGCCTTGTCTCCCATCATTATGGCACAAAAATGTGTGTCAAAAGAATAATAACAAACAATGGATTTCAGCCTTGCATAATGAACTGTACAAGGTGGCTCTGAGAAGGTGCTGACCCTTATGCCATGGCCTTGAGACATGGCAGCAACACTACTCCTGGTCAAGGCTGGATTTGAACACAATATAACTCATTCGCCTTGCTTCCTGCACTGGGAACACAGAGCACTCTTTCGTTAAAGAAAGCATAGGTGCTGGATTCAGCATCTCCTACTTTAAGTCAATTTCTTAACCTACACCACCCCAATAATTTCGATTAGTGGTACTATAATGCCGTTACCCCAAACCCTAAGAAACGGGACACAGGGAGACTTGAGAAGACCTGACGTATGCCAGTTACTGCCCTGGGGAGAGAGACTAGCCAGGGACGTGTTTGCAAGCTGCTCAAGTCTCTGATTGCCTTCCAGTCTCTGGCGAGGAACCTGACAAGGCTCTACTGGTACATGATGAAACATTCGCTGCTGATCTGCCAATCATCAGCCCTGAACTGACTGTGGACTCTACCAAAGGGCAGCTGATCATCCACTGCTACTACTGCTGTCAGCTACTAGTCTTCTGTGTGCTGCAGCTGTGAAGACTACAGTGCCCAAACTCCTGCTGCTGCTCTGCTTCCATAGCTGAAATGGCAAAAGCGAGCAGGGGGGTCTTCAGTTGGATGCAGTTTTATGTCCATTATTACCCGGCTAACTGCAGTTACACATGCACATATTTACTACTTACTCAGACTACTAATATTTGTAGTTGCTTTCAACCATAAAGTTTTTCAAAGTTTTCGATTTAATACCTTCATCTAGTTTGCAGTTTTTCCTTTGCTTCCACAAAGTTTTTTTCCCCGCATAGTAGGCTAATTTCCAATAGCAGGCTAATACGTCCCAGCTAAGTCAAACAATACTTATGTAGTAGTGCAACTCAAGCTAGTTGTTTATTAGTTTCATAATTCCATGCTAGAAAATGTATGCAGAATTTCCCAGACGATCTTGTCCATGAGCAATGGCAATGCAGGCGAAAAGGATGCTAAAAACACCATTACAAAGAGTGCGGGAATGCCGTGGTTTCACATAGATACCCAGAGAAAAGATTCTTGTGGGAATTCCATGTTTTCCAGCCAGGGAGTGAGGGGTGCAAGTACTAGGACTACGGTATTTCACAGAACAGTATTTTCTGCTTCGAACAGTAAGGCATGACTCGTAATGGCAGCTTGTTTTCTGCTAAGTGCATGTTTTGCAGAATATTTTTTGGGTGCTCAGGTAATACGCAGCACGGTAAGTCTCAATATACAGGTGGATGTCCTGCAGAGAAAAACTAAGAACATTATGCAAAACTTTAAATGGCAACTTTGCTTGCACCTTGTCAGTTACACCTCTTTTGAGGATCACTCCCTTCCAAAATCTGTCCAGGAAGCTGTCAAAGCCACTCTGATGCATTAATATTCTTGTGCTGTTGTTCTAGCTGTCTTCGTTATTGAATCCACTAAAATCTCTGGAAAATTCTGCTGATCTGTTATTGTCCTGCTAGTCACATCTCTCCTGCTGAATTGGGGACTATCTCGCTCAAGCTCGTTTGTGCTCATCTGCCTATGCATCCCTAAAATATAAAATGGGGAGGAAGAGGATGTTTAAGGGAATTCTATCCAGCTATCAAAACATCATTTCCTATAGAGAGAAGGCATACCAAATTATATGACTTTAGTGAATATTTGCTATCTCAAAATGATACACAAAGGATCATTTTTTTGCACAACAATTTAAACAGTTTAAAGGGCGTAAAATAACTATGGCCAGTTAGCAAGGCAAGATTCAATGGTGTGTCTCCTGCAAAAAAACAAATATCTGCCGAAAAAACAGCAACACCCAACCACAAAACCCCTTCAGCAGTATTTACAGCTCTTCTTTACCAACCAAAACCACACTGAGGTAAACAGAAAAGGCTCGATAGTAAAATATTGCTTTAAGCATGGCTTTAGAATGTGCAATGCCAGTAGATATTGCCACTGGAATGTGTGTTTCGAACTCCACATGTTTTATTACCACACACTTCACTGAATGTAGAGACGAAACTATACACCTGTTTGTTTTGATGGCTTGAATCCGTTAGAATGATCTTAAAGATTATTCTACACACAGTTTTTAGCTAAGCAAGACGTAGTTTTCTACAAAAGCTCCAAATGACAAACTTGCACACATTTATATGCATATTTATATCAATCGTGCATACACACGTGGCTCTGCGGTGCTCGGTAAATCTGGAGTGATGCAAGGCAGCGCAAGTCTCTGCCTTGCGTTACTCTGCACGGGGAAGGTGTTACATGGGTGGAGAATGGGTGTTCCCATGCACCCACCCATTTATTTTGGCGTATTCACAGATTTACCAATTATAGTAGACCTGGGAATGTGTCAAAATTGTACGCCTTCCTGACAGGTGCAACGAGGAGAAATGTATTTATCTCTCCTTGTTGTTTCCTCTTATTGTACTGTAGAGTCTCTAAGGATTGTTTTTGTGCAGGAAGGTGTCAATGTTGCCTGCAATGTTGGCATCCTTGCTCCATGGCACAAAGGTACCTGCATTGGCGCTCAGCAGCACATAGGGTTCCAGCGCATTGAGAGGGCAGGAATGTGCCATAACATAGTAAATAGGATGCCTTCCTGCCCTCTCCATTGGAAGCAGCTCAGCTAGTTGTCTTGCTAAGTTACCCTGCATCAAATATTGATAAATCTGGGCCCTAGTGTTTAGATGCGCTTTTAGGCACTTCTGTATTATAAATATTTTATAATCAAGTCTTTGTAGATTAGTTTTTAGAATTTGAAGGTGATCATTTTATTATAACCTAGTAAAACGAGTATTTTAACTAAATGCATTTTTATGAGTTTTCATGTTATATTCTTGTGTTCATCTCGGTGATCGTTGTAAAGATTTTAAATAATTGTACAATAAACTCAAACTCACTCTAACTCTATATACCTATTTGTTCTAGCTGTCTCGCATTTCCGTTTTGGCTTATGACTCCCTGTTTTGTTGGCATATGCTTCCTAATCAAAGAGAAGTCTTAGATTCTGTTTCTTGAGCTCCTCAGACATGAGGAATGCCCATACAAAAGTGCAGAAGCCCCCTCTAAAGGGGACATTTCCCCTATTACCTGAAAGTGTGACTGTCTTGTCATTGTGTTTTTGACTTTGTCCTTTAGGACCACCCTGTGTGTTTAAAATGTGGATACACAATAACTTACTCAGCCCCATTCCTTCTTCCTTTGTCCTACTCTCAGGGACAGAGGTGATAGGATCCACTGATAAGAGCCACACGTTTACCTGCCCAAGCAGTTTGCATGCAAAGAAGTCATCAAAGTCTCCAGGAAGTATGCACCTGTCACAGCCTGCATAGCACCTTGAAAGTAGAAGAATACTCCAACTGAAACCTTCTGCTCACAAGGCATCTGAATTGTGAATCCAAAAACAAATCTGTCCTTTTGGGATGGGAAATAGCCCACAAAGATCTAGCTAGCTCAATTGATTGGATTGGCACCAAATGTATAATTATATCTTAGATATGATTAGCAGAATTGGTAGTGGCCTTCTATTCCAACTCCCAAGAACAGAGGATGTAATCTGAACTTCATCTTCAGCTTTTCATACAAGTATAGTGAATTGGATGGATGTGGGCATTTACTGTCCCATTAAGCCTGAAACCAAGTCTGAAGTTGTTCCCATCGCACTGGTGTTGTCTGCTCATTTGCTGAAAGGCAGTGTGCCTCAAAAGATATCTGCGTTACAGCAAACAAATGATTGACGGAATGCTGACAATGCAAACATTCTCCCCCAGTCAAAAGATCTGGGTTAAATCCATTGTTCTTTTGCCCACTACGCAACCCCAGTTTGGACCCAGCCATATGCAAATCAGTCTTCACCCTGTGCCCCATGGGAACAGTCCAGACCGAACTGCCAGGCCAGGTCCTCCCTGGACCGGAAACAAGCATCCTGGGACCGGTTTCAGGGTATGTCAACCTTCTTCAGCCAGGCTAGCTTGAATCCAGTGGCACAGTGAGCAAGGGACCCACGTCTGGGCATGCCCATCCCACTTGGGGCGAAAAGTGTTACAGCAAACAAATGATGGACGGAATGCTGACAATGCAAACATTCTCCCCCAGTCAAAAGATCTGGGTTAAATCCATCGTTCTTTTGCCCACTACGCCACCCCAGTTTGGACCCAGCCATATGCAAATCAGTCTTCACCCTGTGCCCCTTGGGAACAGTCCAGACCGAACTGCCAGGCCAGGTCCTCCCTGGACCGGAAACATGCATCCTGGGACCGGTTTCAGGGAATGTCACCCTTCTTCAGCCAGGCTAGCTTGAATCCAGTGGCACAGTGAGCAAGGGACCCACGTCTGGGCATGCCCATCCCACTTGGGGCGAAAAGTGTTACAGCAAACAAATGATGGACGGAATGCTGACAATGCAAACATTCTCCCCCAGTCAAAAGATCTGGGTTAAATCCATTGTTCTTTTGCCCACTATGCCACCCCAGTTTGGACACAGCCATATGCAAATCAGTCTTCACCCTGTGCCCCATGGGAACAGTCCAGACCGAACTGCCAGGCCAGGTCCTCCCTGGACCGGAAACAAGCATCCTGGGACCGGTTTCAGGGTATGTCACTCTTCTTCAGCCAGGCTAGCTTGAATCCAGTGGCACAGTGAGCAAGGGACCCGCGTCTGGGCATGCCCATCCCACTTGGGGCGAAAAGTGTTACAGCAAACAAATGATGGACGGAATGCTGACAATGCAAACATTCTCCCCCAGTCAAAAGATCTGGGTTAAATCCATCGTTCTTTTGCCCACTACGCCACCCCAGTTTGGACCCAGCCATATGCAAATCAGTCTTCACCCTGTGCCCCATGGGAACAGTCCAGACCGAACTGCCAGGCCAGGTCCTCCCTGGACCGGAAACAAGCATCCTGGGACCGGTTTCAGGGTATGTCACCCTTCTTCAGCCAGGCTAGCTTGAATCCAGTGGCACAGTGAGCAAGGGACCCACGTCTGGGCATGCCCATCCCACTTGGGGCGAAAAGTGTTACAGCAAACAAATGATGGACAGAATGCTGACAATGCAAACATACTGTCCCATTAAGCCTGAAACCAAGTCTGAAGTTGTTCCCATTGCACTGGTGTTGTCTGCTCATTTGCTGAAAGGCAGTGTGCCTCAAAAGATATCTGCAGCCAACGTAGTGGTCTCCCAACCCTCCTGGCTTGTGCAGATATCCAGGAACCAGCCAGCTCTTGTATCATGGATCCTAAGCTTGGAAACACAGGCCAGAATGTCCATTTGGTGAGCACTCGCCCACCAAAGCTTGAATGATGCATTTACATTTTTAATACTGGATCCAGTTCAAAACCTGCTGTCTTCTAGAGGGACTACCTTATGAGCCTGGGACAGTTTACACCATATGGTTAGCACCAATGGGCAAGTGTTATCCAAACCCAAAGTCGGGGGTGATTCTGTTCCTCAGAGAGATATAGATATGTCACCAAAAGGCACCTTGCCATTCAGTTTGTTTAACACAAATAGTTGTTAATTATTAAGGTTTTTTTTCTGTAGTTTTGCAGTCACTTATCCCTAACAGACGGATAGCCTAGTACCTGGGGTCGTAGGAATATTATGGTCATGACAAGAGTGTCCAATGGTATTAATCAACCACTTACAATGAATCATGACCATCTGGGAGGTAAAATGAGACCCTAATATGTGTGGGGAACCATCAAAACGTGACCCTGTCTAGTAGAAACCACAATAACTGGACTTTATATCAACTTCTGTTAACTTCTATTTGTTTATTTGTGAGCTCAGTATATTTTATAAGACATTTTGCAGAAGCCAATTAGAGATTCCCCAAAGGTATGTATTGTATGTGAAACCTGTGTCTTCCTTCCACTGATGCACCAATGTAGACATTAATAGTAAAGACTTTCAGCAGCATGGAGGGCTTCAGAACCTTTAA
Organism: Calotriton arnoldi; assembly: GCA_963921515.1. NCBI lineage: Eukaryota > Metazoa > Chordata > Amphibia > Caudata > Salamandridae > Calotriton > Calotriton arnoldi. The sequence goes on along the minus strand of CAWUFW010002999.1, from coordinate 1,075,712 downwards.
TGGGCTCACCCATTACTCAATGTTTTTACAAGAGGTGTTCTCATGAAATGGTAGCCAAAATAGGTTCACAAGCCTGCAAATAGACACTTATGCTTTGAGTTTAAATTTACAATATTCTCTTGACTATGAAGACTAGGGACATATGACTACAACTATTGGTCTATACTTTTACCTTGTTATAATCTGAAGATGTTAATTTAAGTAATAACCCCGACTGATCATTCAAATTTATTGTGTATGTGATACCTATGTAATACCCATAGGTATGCCGTGGCAGCTTGACCAAGCTATCCATGAGAAAAAAGAATGGTTTAGAGACCCACCTTTCCACTTGGGCACAATACCTGGTGCCTTGGTCAGTAGGAAACACCTTCAATGCCATCATTAATAATGTTAGATGCACCTTGCAACTGGATGGTTAGGGAAAAGTCTGGTATTGATGGATGCACTTTGGAAAACCTGGTATTGAATGCCAGAAAGGTGTGCTTAAACTTTTAATACAATTGTATAACAGAATATTGACAACAACATGGACACCTCAGAAAAAAATGGAGTAAAAAATATCTTCTACAAAAAAAAGTTTGCATAATTTGCATGTAAATTACAAAAATATTGTGGAAGAAAATATCAACAAAAAAGGTAAGTATATCAAACTTTTAATATAAATGGCATTACAAGCAATTCATTCAAAATATTAAACTACAAATTAAAAATATCATTTAAAATACGCCTTTTTTTAATAAATTATGTATATTATTATTATTATTTTTTTCACAATAAAACCAAAAGTTACAGGGCCCTCATAGTTAGGTTCACATTTTGCACACAAAAAGATGATGGATGTAATGCTGAGATTGTCAAACATTCACCCCCAGTCACAGATCTGGGTCAAATCTTTCATTGATGGGGAGTCTGAAGTTATAAGACTGTGTGGCGAAGAATATGGAGAAAGTGAAACTGATGTTTATAAAATATGGTCTGACTCTTTTTGTATGTTGCAGGCTTTAGTAAAAACCAGCCGCACTTAGGAGGAATCATCTGTATACTGCTTACAGAGTTTATTGGTCTCCAAAAAAGTTATCTAAGGTGACAGGGAATGTATATAGTTGCCCCAGGTGCAACTATCCAGCAGCAGATGATATTCATATGTTCATGGAATGTCCAAGAATCAAATCTTACTGGATGGAGGTATGTGGATTTCTGGAAGTTGTGCTGGAGAGATCGACGGAAGTAAGTACCAGTCTAATTTTCTTCGGTCTATCGAATGACTATCATGTGAATGCACCTGCATCCAACTTTATATTTTATGTGGTAATCCTGGCAAGGAGAGAAATTTGTAGGGGGTGGAAATCAGAAACTCCCCCGACTTTTGCTGAATGTTTGAAGAATATTATTTACACTAGTGAATCAGATATGGCTTGTGACCAAAGAAGCAAAGTTAAGATCTGGGCTGCCTTGTTAAACTGGAGAAAGAAGGAAAGTGGGTCCAATGATTAAGCCAATGTACCGTCGGTCCTGGCCTCCTAAGTAACATCCCGGGGCCCCTAGAAATGTGAACAGGAGTGGGAGAAGGTAACGGTATCATCTTGGAGGGAAAGTTCCCTTTCTCTCTCTTTGCCTCTCCCAAGGGCTAGTAAAGGTTGGCATGGAGTGATTGGAGGAATCCCATTAAGAGCTTTGGCAGGATGAGGACAAAAAAAATAAAAAAAAATATTGTGGAAGAAAATATCAACAAAAAAGGTAAGTATATCAAACTTTTAATATAAATGGCATTACAAGCAATTCATTAAAAATATTAAACTATAAATTAAAAATATCATTTAAAATACACCTTTTTTTTAAATAAATTATGTATATTATTATTATTATTATTTTTTTCACAATAAAACCAAAAGTTACAGGGCCCTCAAAGTTAGGTTCACATTTTGCACACAAAAAGATGATGGATGTAATGCTGAGATTGTCAAACATTCACCCCCAGTCACAGATCTGGGTCAAATCTTTCATTTTTTGCTCACCATGCCACCCAATTTGGGCCCAGCCTTAATCAAATCAGTCTTGACCCTTCTCCCCATGGAAACAGTCCAGCCCAAACTGCCAGTTCAGGACCTCCCTGGACTGGGAAACAAGCATCCTGGAACCACTTTTGGGGTATTCCCCTCATCAGCCAGGCGCTTGAATCCAGTGGCATAGCGAGCACGGGACCCACGTCTTGGCATAACAATCCCACTTAGGATGAAAATTGCAACACAAAAAACCACGGTTGCTTTTTAAAAACATTTTCCCATGGATCTTCTGCGATTTAGCGGGAACATTTTTTTAAAAAACGCTTTTTTGTTTCCCTTATGGCTTCTTTTGTTGTTTTTTTCTTGTGACTCGGCTAAGTCCGAGACTCAAGATCTCTCCAAGAGATATGGCAGATCCAAGAAGGATTTGCGTCTCTAGATATCTATAAAAAACATTCTTTAATAACTCCAAAACTACTAAACGAATTTGCACCAAATTACAAAAGGGCTCTTTCTGGACCAAGAGCTAGCTTTCTGCCAAATTTGATGTTATTCCGTTCAGCGGTTCGGGCTGTAGTCTTGTTCAAAATAATATGGGAAATTGCATGGGAAAAATGCGTTTTGGGACCTCCCCCTTTGTCTCGGCCTCTGATTGACGAATCAGCTCGCAACTTTCCAGACAGCAGCTGAAGTGGGGTTGAACACTGGTTTTGAAAATTTCGGGAAGATTCATAAAATGGCGTCAAAGCTATTAGCACAACAAAAAATGCTATTCCTATGGAAAGTGAGTCCCTAACTATAACTAACCCTAGCTATAACTACCTACTGGCGATTGCCAGTAGGATATATGTGTGTGTGTGTGTATATATATATATATATATATATATATATATATATATATATATATATTCACTGAAAAAAACAAAGGTTACATGGACGTTATAATTAGGCTCAGATTTTACTTGTACAAAGCCAGAGAAATTCAGCTGTTATAGTTATCTGAGCTAACTATAGCTTACAGCCCCACAATGCACTGCTTATGACTCCACATATTACATCACTCATGACATGGTCAGTGACATCACTCATGACATCACTCATGACATCTCTAATGACATCACTGATGACATCTCAAACGACATCACTGATACATCATCCACAGAACCACTCCCACACCCAGTTATACCCCAATACGACATCTCATACACCCACTCCCACACACCCACTGACATACTCATTCACAGACCCATACAAAAACTCACACACCTACTCACTGATCAATAGATTCACTCACACATCAACACACCCATTCAGCACCTAACACAACCACTAATTCACATATACAGCCACTCATGCACTTACTCACTCACCAAAACAGCCATTCACACATCAAGTCATACAAACATATAGAGACTTACACACTCACTGATAAACCCATACAGCCACTCACACACTAAATCAGTCACTCACACAGCCACTCACTCGCCCAAAAAGTTATTCACACACCCACTTACTTACTCATACATATACTAACACATGTACTCACCCAACTATACAGTCACTGGCACAAGCACATAATCTCTCAAGCAACCTCTTTCACACTCACCCATACAAGCATTCACACACCCAATCACTCACCCATATAGCCACTTACACAGCCACTCACTCACCCATACACCCACTTACACAGCCATTCATGCACCCATGCAGCCACTCATGCATCCACTCACTTAGCCATACAGACACTGATGATGTACCTGCTCAGTCCCCATACAGCAACCCATGCACCCTCTCATTCATCATTTACAGCCACTGACACACCCACACACTCACCCATGCAGCCACTCATTCATCCTCTCATTCACCATTACACCCACTTACACAGCCACTCACTCCTCTCTACAGATACTCACACAGCCACTCACTTACTCATATACGCACTGACACACCCACTTGTTCACCCATACAAAAACTCACACACACTCACTCATATACACAGTCTCTCACATACCCACTCACTCTTCTATACACCACTTACACACCCATTCACTCAATAATACAAGCACTCCCACAGTCACTTATCTTAGTATATATGTTTAACACTCAGTAACTTCTAGAAAACACTCACAGTCACTGGATGATAACATCAGTGGTGTAATTCGAGATTTCTTAAGTGATGTCTTCAGCGATGTCATTTGAGATGCCATCGGTGATGTTATGAGTGATGTCACTGACCATGTTATGAGTGATCTAATATGTGTGGTCAAAAGCAGTGCATTGCAGGGGTGTAGATTATAGCTAGCTCAACTAACTATAACTGCTGAATTTCTCTGGTTTCGTATGAGTAAAATCTGAGTCTAACTATAACGTTAAACTTTGCTTTACAGAGAATGTCTAAGGTTTTTATTTAATTCTATTTCTTACTATAGCATTCCTGTAACCTTTGTTTCAGTGAATATATATATATATATATATATATATGTGTGTGTGTGTGTGTGTCTATGAAGTTAATGTGACTGTATATATATATATATATATATATATATATATATATTATCTACTGGCGGTCGCCAGTAGATAGTTATAGTTAGGACCTATTTTCCATAGGAAATCCGCAACATTCTATTTGAAATAACTCTTGCGTCGGTTGACGAATCTTCGCAAAATTTTCAAAATTTATGGCCTGCTCCGCTCCTACCCTGAAAGTTTCGGGGTGATTCGTCAAGCGGGGGCCGAGAAAAAAGGGGGGTCCCAAAACGTGTTTTCCCCATTCATTTTCCCATAGGAAACTTTAGCCACGGCTACAGCCCGAACTGCTGAACGGAATTACACAAAATTTGGCAAAGAGGTAGTTCTTGGTTCAGAAAGAACCCTTTTTGTTAAATGGTGTAAATCCGTTCAGTAGTTGCGGAGAAATTAAAAAAATAAGAGTCAAAAAATCAATTTCCCATAGGAAACTTTATGCAAGGCTACAGCCCGAACTGCTGAACGGAATTACACCAAATTTGGCAAAGAGGTAGTTCTTGGTTCAGAAAGAACCCTTTTGTTAAATGGTGTAAAACCGTTAAGTAGTTGCTGAGAAAATCAAAAGTAAAAACACATATATATCTGGGCGGAGCCTAACCACACATGTCATCGTGAGATCTGATTGGCTGTCAGCACTTCATCCTGGAATTGCTGGCAGCCATCTTGGGACCAATATAAATGATAGTACCCCATTGAAATGCATTGTAGTGAAACGAAGATTTTGAGGGTTACCAAAAGGAGAACTATAAAGGGTGATAACAGACTTTAGTTACATTAGAATTCATTTGTTGATGGTACCATACTAATTTCAGGAATTGTGGTGTGTTCTAAGGTGATTTTACCCTGTGAAAAACCTTCTGCTGGGATATCATGAATCATGTTTGAGAGAAAACTATTTTCACATGCTTGTCCCATACAGTTTTGGAAGGTGCTCCAGAAGCTAAAATGAGAGCATATTTTCTGTAAATTCACATTATCTTTCTCAGTCATGTGAGAATGAAGTCTGACATTCTCAGTAAAACATGTACATACAACAATGGCAGAGACTGTCAGTTGATTCCTTTGTGTTCTACTGCAGCTTCCCAGAGTGTTCTAAAGAACAACTAGAGTGCTAACAGCCTTACTTATGACAAAAGTATGGCACACCTGAAGCCATCTTGATTGGAATAAACTGGTAACACTTAAAACATTTAATTTAAAAAGGAACAAAATGATGGGGTTCATTTTGTCATAGAAATTATGGTTAGTGCTGTAGAAAGAAAAATTAGGACATGTTTCAAGTGTGATCTCAAATATCTTCCTGTTATATTTCAACAGGAGCAGCCTGTCAGTTGATGCCTTTGTGTTCTACTGCAGCTTCCCAGAGTGTTCTAAAGAACAACTAGAGCGCTAACAGTCTTACTTATGACAAAAGTATGGCACACCTGAAGCCATCTTGATTGGAATAAACTGGTAACACTTAAAACATTTAATTTAAAAAGGAACAAAATGAGGGGGTTCATTTTGCCATAGAAATTATGGTTAGTGCTGTAGAAAGAAAAATTAGGACATGTTTTAAGTGAGATCTCAAATATCTTCCTGTTATATTTCAACAGGAGCAGCCTGTCAGTTGATGCCTTTGTGTTCTACTGAAGCTTCCCAGAGTGTTCTAAAGAACAACTAGAGTGCTAACAGCCTTACTTATGACAAAAGTATGGCACACCTGAAGCCATCTTGATTGGAATAAACTGGTAACACTTAAAACATTTAATTTAAAAAGGAACAAAATGAGGGGGTTCATTTTGCCATAGAAATTATGGTTAGTGCTGCAAAAAGAAAATTTAGGGCATGTTTTAAGTGAGATCTCAAATCCTCTTCTATTTCATTAGAAAATTCTGACATGCAGACTGAAACAATCACTTTCAATACCAGCAGTAGACTTCCAGTTAACTCCTTGGTGAGCAGTAGCTTTACTACAGTGATCTAATGAACAACTAGAGTGCTAACATTCTGAATTTATGGCAAATGTGTGACACATCTGAATGCCTTCTTGATGGAATCAAAGTAAAAAACTGAAAGCATTTCCTACTGAGGAGACTGTAGTAAATGAGGAAATTAGGAAACTTCATAACAAATAAGTCTCCCAAGATGGCCACCAGAGAAAAAAGAGCCCAAATGTAGCACAAATATCACCCAGAGGTAGCCCACGTATAGCCCAATGACAGAAGTGTGCAAAACACTTTTTATTTTTTGTTTTTTTGCAGTTTTATATAGTGCATACTGGTCAGGTATTGGAGTGCTTTACATGAGCATTGGTTACATCACACAAGGACAAATTCATGTTGGTTGACCCCTACACTACCCAAACACCACTGCACTACCCTAAACCCTAAAACACTACCCCCAGCACGACCCCCTTCACTACCCAAACACAACTGCACTACCCTAAACTCAAAAACAATACCCCCAGCACGACCCCCTACACTACCCAAACACCACTGCACTACCCTAAACCGTAAATCTACCCTCTACACTACACAAATACCACTGCACTACCCTAAACCCTAAAACACTAGAACCCAGCACGACCCCCTACAGTACACAAACACCACTGCACTACCCTAAACCCTAAAAGACTACCCCCTACACTACACAAACACCATTGCACTACCCTAAACCCTAAAACACTACCCCCAGCATGACCCCCTACACTACACAAACACCACTGCACTACCCTAAACCCTAAAACACTACCCCAGCACGACCCCCTACACTACCCAAACACCACTGCACTACCCTAAACCCTAAAACACTACCCCAGCACGACTCCCTACACTACACAAACACCACTGGACTACCCTAAACCCTAAAACATTACCCCCAGCACGACTCCCTACACTACCTAAACACCACTGCACTACACTAAACCCTAAATCTACCCCCAGCATGACCTCCCACACTACACAAACACCACTGCACTACCCTAAACCCTAGAACACTACCCCCAGCACGACCCCCTACACTACCCAAACACCACTGCACTACCCTAAACCCTAAAACACTAACCCCAGCATGACCCCCTACACTACCCAAACACCACTGCACTACCCTATACCCTAAAACACAACCCCGTACACTACACAAACACAACTGCACTACCCTAAACCCTAAAACACTACCCACAGCATGACCCCCTACACTACCCAAACACCACTGCACTACCCTAAACCCTAAAACACTACCCCCTACACTACACAAACACCACTGCCCTACCCTAAACCCTAAAACACAACCCCCAGCATGACCCCCTACACTACACAAACACCACTGCACTACCCTAAACCCCCTACACTATACAAACACCACTGCATTACTCTAAACCCTAAAACACTACCCCCAGCACGACCCCCTCACAACACAAACACCACTGCACTACCCTAAACCCTAAATCGACCCCCAGCACGACCCCCTACACTACCCAAACACCACTGCCATACCCTAAACCCTAAAACACTACCCCCAGCATGAACCCCTACACTACCCAAACACCACTGCACTACCCTAAACCTTAAAACACTACCCCCACACTACCCCCTACACTACACAAACACCATTGCACTACCCTAAACCCTAAAACACTACCCCAGCACTACCCCTACACTACCCAAACACCACTGCACTAACATAAACCCTAAAACACTACCCCCTACACAACCCCCTACACTACACAAACACCACTGCACTACCCTAAACCCTAAAACACTACCCCCAGCACGACTCCCTACACTACCCAAACACCACTGCACTACCCTAAACCCTAAATATACCCCCAGCACGACCCCCTACACTACCCAAACACCACTGCACTACCCTAAACCATAAAACACTACCCCCAGCATGACCCCCTACACTACACAAACACCACTGCACTACCCTAAACCATAAAACACTACCACCAGCATGACCCCCTACACTACTCAAACACCACTGCACTACCCTAAACCCTAAAACACTAACCCAGCACGACCCCCTACACTACCCATACACCACTGCACTACCCTAAACCCTAAAACACTACCCCCAGCACGACCCCCTACACTACTGCACTACCCTAAACCCTAAAACACTACCCCCAGCACGACCCCCTACACTACCCAAACACCACTGCACTACCCTAAACCCTAAAACACTACCACCAGCACGACCCCCTACACCACCCAAACACCACTGCACTACCCTAAACCCTAGAAAAGAAACCCCCACCCCATGCCCAATCCCCCTTACCTCTCACTCCTCGTGGTTCCTCTCTCCTCGTGGTTCCTGCTTCACGTCGTCTCTGAAGGGCGGTGCACGTTGTTGTGAGGAAACGGAACAGCCTCTGTTTCCTTACAACGACATGGATCGTCTACATGTTTTTAGAACGCATGGTCATTTACCATACATACCTTTACAACAAAATTCGTTGTAAAGGCATGCGTGGTAAATGACCATGCGTTCTAAAAAATGCGTAGTAATGACTTCGTGATGTACAACGCATGCGTGGTAATGCATGCGTTGTAATAGTATCGCAAAGTAAAAAGTCGTTGTAACGGCTGTTTACCGATCGAAGCTGGCCCCTGTTCTTCAGTGAGACGTTTATTTGATTAATTAGGAGGAAGGAATGTTTTTTTTACCGAAAAGTACATTCCCGGCTGTTGTATTGTGAAAGTGTCCGCGTGGCCTGGTTTCACTTCCGGTGAGAGAGTGGAAGAGTCTGTTTGGATCTAAAGGAGTTCTGTTGTTGGACGGGGCCGGCGCGACATGTCATCAGAAAACATAGCTAATGGAAAGCGTCCTCCCTGAAGTGTGGAGCAGTGCCATGAGAGGTCAACGAGTGTGCGTCCCACCGCAGTATGACCGTACCGCGTGACCCATGTGCCACCTCCAGGGTACGGGAGGCAGAAGCGGCATCGCAGGTCCTCTTGAAGACCGTTGTAGCACTAATTCTACATTTTGGTACTAGGGCATTTTAACTTCGTTGTTCCTGCCAGATACAAAGAGAAGATCCTGTCTTATTCAGTGCCCTCGTTACCTTTTTTGTGGGTTGTGGTGCTTGTCACTTCGCTGCCCCGCCGGTGCACACGACTGGGCACCCCACCTCGTGTGCCATCTGCAGGGCCTCTGCCCTCGGATCACTGGTTTCGGTTTCTGGAGTGGCAACATAAACAGTTGCTCCCAAAGGACTAGCCTGAACACTTAGGTGAATATCCCCTGCACCAGCATTCCACGGAAATTCTTTCCTAGCTCTCCCATGTCAACGAGGACGTCATAATAGCACGGCTCCGCTCGCGACACCGTATGACATCATCGGAGCCATAAGAGAACCTCGTCAGAGTGCTGACGTCAGTTCCACCCATTTTTTCCGTGCCACCAAGGCAAACAGGGGACCGAGACATTTTCACATGTATACATAGTATAATAAATATATATATATTCACTGAAAAAACCATAGGTTTCAGGCACGTTATAGTTAGAAATTAGCATTTAAAAAACCTTAGAAATTCACTGAAAAAAACCATAGGTTTCAGGCACGTTATAGTTAGAAATTAGCATTTAAAAAACCTTAGAAATTCACTGAAAAAACTATAGGTTTCAGGGGCGTTATAGTTAGTTGGACATTTCACTCGTACAAAACCATAGAAATTCCCCCGTTATAGTTAGTTCAGCTAACTATAACTCCGCGCCCGCAATGCACTGCTGATGACGTCACATATTACATCACTCATGACATGGTCAGTGACATCACTCATGACATCACTGATGACATCTCAAATGACATCACTGATGACATCATCCAGTGAATGTGTGTTTTTCTGAAAATTAAATATGTTTTATATATGTATATCTCAAGGTCGATGGAAGAATAAATGGGTATATAAGTGTCTAAATGGATGATTTTGTTTTGTAAAATTGATTGTATAACTGACTGCTGAGTGCGCCAATTGTGATAAGTCTTACAAATGCAGAACTCAACCAATGGTGGTGAGAGAACAAGCTGTTGCCCCGTGGTCTGACATCTCCTTAGACATTTTAGGTCCCATTAATCTGAAGTCACAGACTCGTTATCTCCTTGTGTGTATTGACATGTTTTCACGGTGGCCAGAGATAAAGATTGTTAATTCGGTTGAATCTGATGTTGTTATCAAGTTCCTAGATGAGTTATTTGAGCGTGAAGGGTTTCCTTCTACTGTGCTATCCGACAACGGGGTGCAGTTTACTTCACATTCGGTGGAGGAATTTCTGTCTGCAAGGGGCATTAAGCACAAAACAACCTCTCTTTATCATCCACAAAGTAACGGCGTGGTTGAGAGGTTTAACCGCGTCCTCAAGGAAGCTATACAGCAAGCAAGGTCGTGTGGAGCGTGCTGGGAGGCGGCAGTAAAAAGAAAGTGAGAGAGTATCGTTTCACTCCACACTCCTCTACGGGGGTGACTCCTTTTCGCCTTTTTAAAGGGAGGTTAGCAAATGTGGAGATAACTCCAGCGTGGATCTCCGGCAAAAGAGCTTTGGTGGATGAGAAGTTTGATTGTGTAGATGGGTGGAAGACAAGGAACGAACTGGTATGATGAAAAGGAAAATTAGCTACGATCTAAGGAAGGCTGTGAAAAGTACCGTTGTTGCTGTTGGTGACTGGGTCAAGATCAGGTTACCAAAGAAAACTTCTGGTATATCTAAATACAGTCGACCATTTCAGGTGGTCAAGGTGTTTAGAAATGCGGTGAGGACAAGTGATCACAAAATTTGGAATTTGGAAAGGGTTGTTAAATGTGGGACGACTTCTGTGGGATGTTCAAGAGAAAGTGATCTTCAATTATCTAGTTGCAGTTCGAGGCCTGTACGGTTGAAACGGGTTCCTCTTCGTCTCCAAGATTGAGACATGTAAGCTTTCATCCATTGTTTGTTTTTATCAAAGTTTTCTGTGATGTACAATGTTCAGTTTTGTGTATAAAGGGGGAGGTGATGTGGTGTTCTCAAGTATTCCTAAGCTGGGCATGGTAAATGCTTTGTAAGCACCTGCTAGTTCCAGAACCTGGAACGTGGGGTTGGTTACCAAGCACTGCTCGAATGTGTTGTGGCAGTTGCTCCTGACTTGCTGCTGGATGGGGTCTACATATGTCTTACCTGCAATAAACTACATCTTCCCCTCAAGCGTCTCCTTCTACTCATTTCCACGAGGCACACCTTCTCACTCATCCAACACAAAAGCCACACACCATTAGCACCTCAACAAATAGCACCCTCACACACACACACAGCAAAACCTACACTCACACACCCTCACTTGCACACACACACACATCAATCACCACCACCACCCATCACCATGCCCTAAAGAAGAATCCAAAGTTCCTAGATAGTGAATTGGAAGTCATGGTAGACGATATCCTGAAGGTAGAGCCACAGTTGTTTGGCACATTGGTCCAACAGACCCCCATGAGGCAGAAAACCAAGATGTGGGCGAGGATCGTCGACAGGGTGAACGCACAATCACCATGTTTGCGCACAAAGGAAGACATCCAGAACAGGTGGTATGATGTGCGCAGGAGGGTCAGGGACCTACTGAAGAAGGATTACCTCCTGAGCCAGCACACCGGCAGTGGCCCTCCTGCCAAACCAGTATACCTCAGGCCCTGGGAGGAGAAGGTGCGGGCCATCCTACCACCAGTGAGCGTATATGGACTAACAAACATCCCAGAGCCTGGTGAGTACACAACTAATATACACAATATTGTGTGCCAATACACACACATCACTGTCAAGGGGACAGTCAAACCATGCACCCCTAGCAAATCAACAGCAAACAAAAGATAAGCATCCCAAAAAGTGTATGTCAGTCAGATAAACACAATACATGCCATCTCATAGTGATATGTAACTGTGTCATGACATGTACAAATCCAATACCAAATTGAGCTAGGCAGTGGCACAAATCTAACCACCAAACACTGTCAGATATTTAGCCACCACTAGAACACCACCTCACAGGGAAGCTTACAGAAAGGAAGGAATCCTGTGTATGCTGGTGAAGTCAGTGTAGCCAAGAGCATGATGGGACTCATAGTAACAGATAATGGGCAGCCTCACATTTGGACCATCAACACCACTCAGAACCATGCTCACAACACAGGGAGTGGATAAGGACTGACAAGATGGCTGACACTGGGTACTGCTGTAGGGAGCACAAGGCCCTGCTGGGAACTGTGCACCAACAAACAGCACAACACCACTGCCTGACATCCTGAAAGCCAACTTGCACTCCCTGCAATGCAAGCACATTGCATGGTGGGATATCTGACTGGGTGGGAAGGAGGACTCACAGCACTGACCATAGTTACAAGCAGCTCACCTCACACACCCCCTCAACACAAACTCCACATAACCCACCTGGGAGAATGCAATGCCTCACATACCAAATGAAGATCCCACAAAGAACAACCACCCTGGGTAATGCCGTGTGAAGCACAGGGACACTCTTGGGACTTGTAGCCAAACAAACGCAAGGACAACACTGTTAGCCTTCCTGTCAGCACAGGCACACTACCCCACAGGGAAGCAGAGTCCAAAGGAAGGAAGTACGGGCATGCTGGGAAGGGGGTGTAGGCAATAGCATGATGGGAGTTGTAGTCACAGATACTGCTCACCCTCACAATTGGCCCATCAACACCACTCTGAACCATGCTCACATCACAGGGAGTGGATAAGGACTGACAAGATGGCTGACACTGGGTACTGCTGTGGGGAGCACAAGGCCCTGCTGGGAACTGTGCACCAACAAACAGCACAACACCACTGCCTGACATCCTGAAAGCCAACTTGCACGCCCTGCAATGCAAGCACGTTGCATGGTGGGATATCTGGCTGGGTGGGAACGAGGACTCACAGCACTGACCATAGTTACAAGCAGCTCACCTCACACACACCCTCAACACAAACTCCACATAACCCACCTGGGAGAATGCAATGCCTCACATACCAAATGAAGATCCCACAAAGAACCACCACCCTGGGTAATGCTGTGTGAAGCACAGGGACACTCTTGGGACTTGTAGCCAAACAAACGCAAGGACAACACTGTCAGCCTTCCTGTCAGCACAGGCACACTACTAACCCTGGGCGTAGTTCGCGAAGTAGCGCTACGCGAAGCTATGCAAAGTGCACTTCGCACTACGCGAGCTACGCGTAGCACTACGCGAACTGCGTAGTGCGCTGTTCGCGACGATTGCACAGTGCCGGATGCTTGTCCGCACTGTGCAATCATTGAAAATGGCATCTTGCACAGTGCGAGCTGTCTTTTACTGCCGCTCGAGTAGATTTTTACTCGAGCGGCAGCTTTCTCAACGTGGACTGGTAGTTTCTCATCGTGAGCGGTCGCGACCATACGCGACCACTCGCAATGAGAAACCTGATCTCCCCGCGTTGAGAATCTCGCCGGGAGGTTTATTTTCCATGCTCGCGATCGGCAACTTGATGTTGCTGATCGCGAACGAGGAAAAAGTCTCGCTAGGATGTCATTTTGCTTGCTCGCGGTCGCCAACTTGACGTTGAGGACCGCGAGCAAGCAAAAAATGACTGCTGCACTACGCTACGCGTGTTTGCACTGTGCTACGTGCAATTCGCGTAGTGCGAAGTAGCGCAAACTTCGCAAACTACGCGAGCGTAGCGTAGTGCTTTGCCCAGGGTTACACACTACCCCACAGGGAAGCAGAGTCCAAAGGAAGGAAGTACGGGCATGCTGGGAAGGGGGGTGTAGGCAATAGCATGATGGGAGTTGTAGTCACAGATACTGCTCACCCTCACAATTGGCCCATCAACACCACTCTGAACCATGCTCACATCACAGGGAGTGGATAAGGACTGACAAGATGGCTGACACTGGGTACTGCTGTGGGGAGCACAAGGCCCTGCTGGGAACTGTGCACCAACAAACAGCACAACACCACTGCCTGACATCCTGAAAGCCAACTTGCACTCCCTGCAATGCAAGCACGTTGCATGGTGGGATATCTGGCTGGGTGGGAAGGAGGACTCACAGCACTGACCATAGTTACAAGCAGCTCACCTCACACACACCCTCAACACAAACTCCACATAACCCACCTGGGAGAATGCAATGCCTCACATACCAAATGAAGATCCCACAAAGAACCACCACCCTGGGTAATGCTGTGTGAAGCACAGGGACACTCTTGGGACTTGTAGCCAAACAAACGCAAGGACAACACTGTCAGCCTTCCTGTCAGCACAGGCACACTACCCCACAGGGAAGCAGAGTCCAAAGGAAGGAAGTACGGGCATGCTGGGAAGGGGGGTGTAGGCAATAGCATGATGGGAGTTGTAGTCACAGATACTGCTCACCCTCACAATTGGCCCATCAACACCACTCTGAACCATGCTCACATCACAGGGAGTGGATAAGGACTGACAAGATGGCTGACACTGGGTACTGCTGTGGGGAGCACAAGGCCCTGCTGGGAACTGTGCACCAACAAACAACAGGACCACACTGTCAGCCATCTTGCCATTGCTGTCACACTCACACACAGTGAAGTCCACTCAAAAGGAAGGAAGTATGGGCATGCTGGGAAGGGGGGTGTAGGCAATAGCATGATGGGAGTTGTAGTCACAGATAATGCTCACCCACACAATTGGCCCATCAACACCACTCTGAACCATGCTCACATCACAGGGAGTGGATAAGGACTGACAAGATGGCTGACACTGGGTACTGCTGTGGGGTGCACAAGGCCCTGCTGGGAACTGTGCAACAACCAACAGCAAGACACCACTGAATGACATCCTGAGAGTCAACCTGAACCCACTGCAAGGGTGGCATGCTTCATGGTGGGATAACTGGGCTAGGTGGAGAAGGATGGCCGGATGTCCACCAAATACAACAAATGCTGGCCATGCACACACCTCAACATTCACATTGAAATGCCCCAGGTATGCATGACAATGTGCTACACCAATATCAACCTCTTACTGTGACAACTTAGGACAATGCAATGTACATGCCCGCATCCAGAGGTACAGTCACAACTGTCAGGTGTGTGAACCATTGATGCCTGTAGAAACATAACATACAATGTGTGTCTCTTCCAAATACAGGTGATGATGATGGGGACACAGCAGCAGGCGAGGAGGAGTCCCTGTCCCACGCTCCGGGGGACACAGAGCTCACTGGTGTGGAACAGCCTCTTCCCTCCTCGGATGGCGAAGACCTGCCTGGCACCTCCGGTGTGAGTCATCATGCAGCACCAGCTGGACCAACACCTGCACCCCCTGCACCCACCCCTCCAACAACTGCCAACACACAGACCACCCCCGCCGACACGGACAGACCAAGGACCACCGATGGCAACAGCACAGGGCCCCAGGCCCAGCGTCGAGCAATGGAGGACAACACCACTAACAACCCCCAAGGGGGCCTTGGGTCCCTGTGCGTTCCACCGCAGGTCCTGCACGTGTCGCCAGGGGTGGTGGGAGGGGTGGTAGACATAGGTCGCTGCTTGCAGAGGGGTCTGGACTGCATGATGACCCACAACTGGCACGCATCGCTGATGCGTACCAGGATAGCACCGGAGAGGTCAGACAGGTCGTGGGGATCCTCAAGGACATACAACAGCAGCAGGCTGCCCATCATGCCCGCTTGGACTCCCACATGTCCCGTGTGGAGACACACATGTCTCGCATGGAGTCCAAGTGGGACACATTGCAAGAACTCACAGCGGTGCATAGGGACATATTGACATGCCTCTGCCAGATTAGCACCAACATGGCCACACCTCCCTGTGTGCCCACAACATCTGGTGCTGCAACAACTGACACCGCCACAGGAAGGGAGGAGGACTCTGGCGGAGACTCCCCTGCACCGCCGCAGCCTGCACGTGAGGGTCCCCCCCCAAAGAAGAGGGGTCGTCCGAGGAAGGAAAACTGAGAGGTTGATGGCCACGTACATCCCCCAGGAAGCCAGCACCTGTTCCGGAAATTCTCCTTTGTGTGCAAACGTTTCACCCTGTCGAATGCAACACTACTCTCCCACATGACATGGGGAGTTCAAGTTGGACTAATGTATCATATGACTGTGGACTTCACTCAGGACATTTCTGCTACCAAGACTTCCAACTCATCTGGGAACTTTGGATCACAATCCCAATGTACAGCACCCACCATCCTGTGCACTATACACACACACATTTCTGTAAATAAAATCACTAGTACACCATACTTGCCTCTGTTGTTATTCAAATGTGGATACTGTTATGGTGATGATGATCTGCTAAATTACACTGTGTATGCTAACTGCTACAGCAAGTACAACACCGTCGTGTGAGTCATGGTGACGTGACACATATGAGGGAGACACACCACTAGGGCTACACAACACAGAGACACCAGGGCCATCGGACTCATCGCCCACAGTGATGTTGCCAGGAAATACAGTGGAATGCACAGACACCACACCTATTCAGAGTCTGTGTCAACTAGCCCACAGGTGCAGTAAGCAAATGTCAGTCAGATGTGTGACCATAGACAACGCACATCCCAAAGTGAAGCACAGGTTCATTACACATTTGCAACATGTTGTTTCCACTACAAATGCAAGGTTTACCCACGTGGCAGTGGCCACACAGTCAACAAGTGCAGAAGATATGAAGTCCAGGGGTGTGTGGCACATCACTTGTAGGCAAACTACTGCTGCCACCCTGAAAGCTGAATCATGGTGTCGGGGGATCCAAGTTGACCAAAGTACTCAGTAAGCACCCTGTGAAGGACAGACATGACACACAGTTAAAACCACTGAAGAACAGGACAGAACTGCAATACTCATGCCCAATACATGTCACAAGACAACTACACAAAACCAAGTTAGCATGTAAAAACTGTTGGGGAGTACAGACTACCTGTAAGGACACATTGCTGCACGCATCCAGTCAAGTAGCACATGGCCACACTCAAACAGCACCAGAGCACCACCCACACATATCATGCAAACTCGCATCATTCGCATTACATCTCCCTGGATACTCACATTCAGCTGAAGAAGTTGGTGATGAGCTGTGTGCGGACATCACCATCATCATCATCACTGGCATCGTGGTCCAGGCCAGGATCCTCCACAGGTGGCGGACGTTGGTCATCGTCATCCAGGATGAGAGGCAACTCCTTCCGCACTGCCAGGTTGTGTAGCATGCAGCAGACGATGACAATCTTGCACACCTTTGCTGGGGCATATGGGAGGGCCCCTCCTGTCTTGTTCAGGCAGCGGAAGCGGCTCTTCAGGAGACCAAAGGTCCGCTCAATCACTCTCCTGGTCCAACCATGTGCCTCATTGTAGCGCATCTGGGCTGGTGTCACAGGGTTCCTGAGGGGTGTCAGCAACCATGGCATGTTGGGGTATCCGGAGTCACCTACGGACAGACAAGTGCACATTAGCTGAGTTGGAAAAGTGGGTGGAATACTACAGATCAGAACACACACAATGGTACAAAGTCAGTACACACCGACAAGCCAGGCACGCTGGTTCTGCATCTGTGCCATCATCCTCGGGATGCGACTACTCCTCATCACGTAGGCATCGTGTGCTGAACCAGGGAAACGGGCACACACATGTGTGATGCTCATATCTGCAAGACATACCACCAGAGCATTGATCGAATGGTAATGTTTACGGTTCCGGTATGCCTGCTCATGTGCCTGTGGTGGTATCAAAGCCACATGTGTCCCATCAATGGAGCCAATGACATGTGGCATCCTCCCCAGGGCATAGAAGTCACTCTTGACGTCAGTGAGTTGTTGACGTGTAGGGAAATAGATGTACTGGTTCAGGCATCTCAACATTGCCTCCAAAACATCGCGTAGCACACGGCTGAACATAGTCTGTGACATCCCACCGGCAGTCGCCACAGTGTGTTGAAAGGTACCGGTGGCAAAGAAGTGTAGGGCTGCCATTACCTTCACCTTGGGTGTCAGCGCCGTAGGGTACGTCCGGCCAGGTTGCAAATGTGGTGCCAAGCGCACTGCCAAATCATCAATCAGCTGCCTGGTGAAGCGGTACTGTCGGATGCTGTCACGTTCCACCATCGTTGCCAGGTCAGGGAATGGTCTATGGACAGCTGGAGCCCTGCAGTGCATAGGTTGAAGAAAGAAAGATTATCAGTCACCCCACATATGTGCCATTCACCATACTCAATTTCACATGATACATCATTACGAGACACAAGTACTTGATGTGTGTGCCGTTCTGTTCGGACATAACTCACACCTACATGCCCATCATCTAACTTCGCAGTACAACATGTGTGCACAACAGATACCAGGTTGTGCTATGGGAAACCATTAGGCTGTGTCACAGTACCCATTTCCTGCTGTCACGTTCCACACACACACCACAGTGACATGTCTGGACAGATGCGCCACAGGCATCACAGCTCATTGACAGGTAGATTCCCAGTGACTCTGTCTTGCCACATGGACACTGGCATGACATGGCGTATCATGTACACGTCAGAAAAACAAACATGACTCCCACAGGTAGTGGTCCCTGTCGCCTCCGCAGGACAGACATGGACGCCAGTGACGCACAACATCAAAGTCCATGCACAAACAACGTTGATGTGGAGACTGTCTCCCATCGTGCACATGGAATCAGAGACATCGGAAACACAACATGCACACAGACTGTGGAGGGACATCACTATTGTGGCAATGGGTCATCCTGTGACGTACATGCCTTCCCCCATGGGACCCTGGGGATATGTGACATGTCACACACATACACAACCTGGAAATGTGACCATGCCACATGCTCCGAAATGAACTGTTGCACATCACAGTGGTCATGTGCACAACACACAAAGGACCCTGTCCCCATTAACACATGCACAGCCTGGGTGTGGCTGCCCACAAGTGCCACCACAGAAACCACATGTTAACCCCCATACACAGAAAAGGTAATGCAGCCTTACATGCCTTAGGAAACAGTGTGGCTGGGTGTGGTGTTGTAGGTGTGCCCCTGTGTCTCTGGCAGGTATATGTGGCTAGCATACGTTCACCAGTGACAAGCATGGTGACATATGCGACTGACCTATACAGGTACGCGTTGTAAAGCAATGGACCGATCGGTGTGCCCGGCCGGCCCATTGCATCTGTTGTATCCCGAAATACGCGTTGTACAGAAATGGACCGATCGGTGTGCCCGGCCGGCCCATTGCATCTGTTGTGAGCGGGTACGCGTTGTACAGCAATGGACCGATCGGTGTGCCCGGCCGGCCCATTGCATCTGTTGTATCCCGAAATACGCGTTGTACAGCAATGGACCGATCGGTGTGCCCGGCCGGCCCATTGCATCTGTTGTATCCCGAAATACGCGTCGTACAGCAATGGACCGATCGGTGTGCCCGGCCGGCCCATTGCATCTGTTGTATCCCGAAATACGCGTTGTACAGCAATGGACCAATCGGTGTGCCCGGCCGGCCCATTGCATCTGTTGTGAGCGGGTACGCGTTGTACAGAAATGGACCGATCGGTGTGCCCGGCCGGCCCATTGCATCTGTTGTGAGCGGGTACGCGTTGTACAGCAATGGACCGATCGGTGTGCCCGGCCGGCCCATTGCATCTGTTGTATCCCGAAATACGCGTTGTACAGCAATGGACCGATCGGTGTGCCCGGCCGGCCCATTGCATCTGTTGTATCCCGAAATACGCGTCGTACAGCAATGGACCGATCGGTGTGCCCGGCCGGCCCATTGCATCTGTTGTATCCCGAAATACGCGTTGTACAGCAATGGACCAATCGGTGTGCCCGGCCGGGCCATTGCATCTGTTGTGAGCGGGTACGCATTGTATCCCGAAATACGCGTTGTACAGCAATGGACAGATCGGTGCGCACGCATTGGCTGGGGCCTGGCATGGCAACGGACGCGTTTCGAAGCTCCAACGAGTCTGATGCAGTGAATTCAGTTGGCCAGCCACAACAATGTTGCAAAATCATGGGTGTCATGAAGTTGAAGATTTGAAGGATGCTGTGGGCGTGTATTACTGCTGCTATTCCATGGATTGGTCAGATTCAGAAGATGCAAACGACTTGGACCTATCACTTTGGACACATGGGACAGTATCTGCCTCTGCAGCACACATATAATGCTGGCTGTTCCCCTGAGAGCTCACTTGCCTGCACTACATGCTCCAGGACGACATCTGCCACCAACACTGCTGCTGTCTCTGCATCCTCTGGCTACTGCAATGGCACGTACTGTGGAGAGAGCCCCAGCCTTCAGCCTTGAGGAGAACCAGGCCCTGCTGGACAGCCTCCTTCCACAGTACAGCAAGCTGTGTGGGACACCAGGGGAGCAGGTGAGTGTGCTGTCCACTGCCTTTCTAATTTTGCAGGACTAGCAGGACTTACAGTGTGCACACCACTGGCTAGCATGCTCACTGAGTAGTTCTGAGCCCCCAAAGTGTGTAGTTACATGCACTGAACAGGTACAGTGCAGTAACAGTGCATTCCAACAAGGTTTACTTTCCATGCAATGATACCATGTAGTAACTGCTGGCAAACTGTTCACAGCCATCGTTGCACTGCCTGTGTACATCATGTGCCCCAGTGATTGAGACATGTATATCCAACTGTGTGATGCACAGATATGTTGCATGTGTAGTAATGGCATTTTCACTTTGTCATCCTCACAGGTTGATGCCCACCAGAAGCAGAAAATCTGGCTGACCATCGCCCGGGCAGTAAGATCCATGGGGGACTACAAGCGCCGGATCCGCAACTGCCAGAAGAGGTGGCAGGACCTTCGAGGCTGGACCCGGAGGATCGCAAGGGTCCAGCTGAAGCTGTCGCCTCCTCGCAGGAGGGGCGGACACCGGACCCTGACCCCCCACATGCTCAGGATCCTGGCGGTGGTCTTCCCTGACCTGGATGGGCAGCTGAAGGCCAGACAGCAGCAAGGAGGGGGTGAGTCCATGACAGCACTGTGCACTTTGTCTCACATGCTATGTGCCCTCCTCTGGCCTGGTTAAACTTCCACAGTACATCAGTCTTGTGGTCCAGGACCCATGTCCCTCTATTGTGACATGCCCACTCCTCATCTGATACGCATATGTGTGGCCCTTACAGTCAGGAAATTGTGTCACTTGGGGACTGTGTCATAGCATTTTGCTTTGCTCAAGGTGGGGGACAGCATTTGTTCCGGTGACTATGTTGTGGGATTCATGGGTGGGTCAATTGCTCACACAATGCCCAAGTCCTGACATGTAATCTGGGTGTAACTTTGATATGTGGTCCACTTGCTGATCTGATTCACCACATGTCCCTGGGGTATTTGGCACACCCCCATGCTGTGGGTGGGAACAATGTTTGGGCCTCAGGAGTATGTATATCAAGTGTGTCACACATGCTTAGACACCTGCCTACTGTCCAGGACTCATCCCTCTTACAGGTGGAGCTGGACAGTCATGCCTACTCCAGGGCATACAATACACTCTGTACTCCCACTCCCGTGGATCATCTGACATGTTGTGATCAGTGACATGTTCCCTCAGGTGTCTGCCTCTGTGTCATTGTGCTGTGGCTTCGTTGTCAGGACTACTGGTATGTTTGTTGGTTAGGGCTCAGCATGCCATCTGAGATGTGACCATGAGAGACGATACTTCTGTGACTTATAGGTGTCTGATCACTTGACTGTGCACACAGGTGTATGCGACTGTGACTTTCAGGCAGCTGTTTTTCATTCACAGCACACTGTGAGGTGCTCATGTTCAGAGAGTTGTGTTTCGTGTCCCCCATATGTCCAATTGGTATGACGTGGACAAATAGTAGTTCAGATGATGTTGTTTTTGCGGGATGGACATGTGCACTTGTCAGTTACATAACTTGCATTCCCCATGTCCTAGGATTGTGACACAGTGCAGACTGTTGTTGGCTGGCTGCCATGGCCATGTGACTGGAGTCAGTGATGTATGACTTTGCACGCATGCCTGTGTCATGGCATTAAACTTCCTAAGACTGATCCTGCAGGGGAGTGACATGTGCAACATGCACCCCATTGTGGCATTGACTATCCGGACATGGGTGGATCATGGTGTCTGGTGCTGCTATGCATCACATGCATTTCTATTTAGACTCTGGCCATCCCTTTCTCTGGACACCTGCACTGACTCAGTGGCAAGAGATGTGATGTGTGCATGTTCACATACTTCACCGTGTTCCCTGCAATGTCCAACAACTGTGTAGGTGGTGCATGTGTCCACACTGGGGTCTTACCATCAGACAGGCACCAGACAGATGGGTGCAAGGGCAGGAGGGGTGTGAGTCCCATGGTTGACCATCAGACTGACAATTGGCTTCCCCGAATCTGTGTGAGGACTTTAGGCAATGTTCAACTAAGGATGCCAGGGCTTGCTCTGTGATGTGCTGTACTTACTGTGGTGTGTGCGGTCAGTGCAGGTGACTGATGTTTGTCTGTTTCCCTAATTGTTTGCAGATACATCCACGGCCACAGGAGGGGACAGCTCCACGGACCAGGAGGAGCAGTGGAGCCAGACTGGGTCAGCATCCGACGAGTGGTCAGAGGGACCCAGTGGCACAGAGGGCGAGGGGAGCCACACCGAGGAGTCCTCAGCACCATCCACCTCAGCTGAGGACCACAGCAGCTCGGAGGATGACTCCCTTGAGGAGGTGGGTCTCAGCAGCCACCAAAGGCCAGCTAGTCTGTCTGGCCCCGCCACCACCACCACCACCACCGCCCTCCCATTGGCTCCCATTCCTGAGGTCCGTGGAGGCTCCCGTGCTCGGGAGCGTGTCTCCTTCGTGCCAGGCACCGCACCCCCTGCCCCTGTGTCCCCTGCTGCCCTGAGTGAGGAGTCTGTGTACCTCCTTCGGCAGCTCCATGTAGGGCAGACAGCAATGCTGAGTGTCCTCCAAGCACACACCACTCTGTTGACACAGCTGGTGTCGTTCATGGAGGGCATCTCGACGGGTATGTCTGGCCTACAGAGGAGCAATAAGTCCATGGACTCCTCCCTGACGGCAGCTGTGTCCCTCCTCCAACAGTCCCTCACCCCTACCACCTCTGCCCCATCCACACTTCCTGCCACCCTACCTGTCCAAAGCACATGCACACCTGCACAATCACCCAAGCACACAGACACGAGCAGCACAGACACACCCAAGAGAAAGGCAAGACGTGCACACAAGCATCCTCAGGGGACTGATACCACACACACAGGGGATGGGGAACAGACACACACACAGGCATCCACAGTCACTCCGCAGTCCTCCAAATCCTCTCCCTCCAAGACCCCTTCCCTTGCCTCACCTGCTACCCCACCTACACAGCAGATCTTCCTGTGTGACCTCTGCCTCTTCCCCTCCGATCCTGCTGATCCAGCATACCAGGGGAAGAGGAAGTCCACTCACACAGAGGGGAGTGCCCCTCGCCCCCGGACACCCTCCCCCAGGCGCAGGCAGACACAGGACCCCATTCGGAAGTCCCCCCGGACCAGGAAGAGCAAGACCCCACCACCATGCAGCTCCACCACCCAGTCTCTCTCCTCCATCCCCCAGGCCACCACTCCACAGGTTCCCCCGCCACACCCTGCCCCAGGTTCCCCCACACACCGATACCACATCCCCAGACTGCTTAGGCCCTCCCCCCCTGCCACTTGCTCTTCCACCCCCAACCCAGACGCTCTGCCTGTTAGTGCCACTGGTGTGGAGACCGGGTCCCCCCCCTCTGTCCTGCCCACCTCATCTGCCCACCCTTCCACTCCCTTGGAGTCATGCACTGCAGTGGAGTCCACAACCACCCCGTCTGACTCGGGCACTGCAGTGGGGACCCAGTCCACTACATCAGACCAGCCCACTGCAGTGGTTGCAGCACCCACACCAACTGACTTATGTACCACAGTGGTGCCGGCCCCCCCTGAGTCAGACACCTCCACTGCAGTTGCCGGTGACACTCCTGCACCCACCAACCCCTTCACTGCCTCACTCTGCCATCCCCTGATCCTGTCCATGCGGTGCCTGGCCTGCCCCTTGTATGCCCCTCCAAGGGGGATGTCCCCTGTCCGTACCAGTGCAGGCAAGCAATGGGTGACCAGTTGTCACTTATCACCCTGTTGGGACTGTGATTTTGGACTGGCCATTGGCCTTAGTTTCCTTTGGACTTCAGAGTTTTCCTTGACATTTGCTGAATAAAGCCTCTTTTTGTTTAATTGTGGGTTTTCTTTTGATGTACATGATGTGGATGAGTAGCATCCTGCATTTGCAGTTGTAATAGTGTTCATATCAGGAAAATGAAGTGTTGCTGTGATGGACTCCATGTGGTCCATGGGATATGTGTCCTGTTGTAGTCTGGATCTATGGCATCCTTTGCTGCAGTCTGAGGGTGTAATGTTCAGCATTTGACACAGGGATGTACGTTTAGCATTTGTAAATGAACATCTTTGTCTTACACTGATGCACATCTGGTGGGCTTACCACTGTTCAATGTTCCGATTTCCCTGACTGTGTGCCCAGCTCCACTGGACATGCAGTTTTGCACATCAATGTCGAAGGACTCATCTGTGTATACAGTGCAACTTGCTTGACACGTGTTTTGGGTGTATGCAGATGACTGACGTGACACTCCCGTACCCAGGCTGATGTGAGCAGAGCCTTCTGTGTGTTGTAGTTGTTGACTCACTGACGGAGTGTTCTGCTGACATGTTTGGGTCGTGCACAGACAAGGTTTGGCACAGCGGACCTTCCACAGGAGTGGAGTGCCCTCATGGCAGTGTGTAATCTGGTGACATTGCGTAGGCCTGTGTTGTGTGTTGTGTAAGCATGTCTATGCGTGTTCCCTTCCCTTTTCCTACACAGGCTGTGTCCCTAGGGATGTTCCTGTTTGTGATGCTTGCTGAGTTGTTCTGTGTTCATCCAGCATCTTGGACCTGGTTTCTCCGTGATGTGGGTGCATGGCAAACTAATGTTCATGAGGTTGTCATCCCAGGTTGTCTTTGTTGTCAGGGCTGGGGATGTGGTCAAACGCAGATGGGACACATTCAGGTTTCCCCTTGGCACTTGTTGTTTACACAAGTCATGTGATTTACAGTTTGTGGTAGCTTTCAGTGATTGTGACACGTTGTGTGTGTGACTGCTGCCACTCCTCAGGGTCAGAGCTGCAATGTTGGAAGTTGTGTACGTGTGTTCCTAGTGTGTCACCTTGGCTTCTTCGTTGGTGTGTGACTATGGCCAGGATCCCATTGATTGTGGTGGACTTCACATCATGCCCATGTACAGCGTACTGTGCTGTGTGTCAGACATTGACGAGTCTTGTTGACTGGCCATGTGTGATGGCTTTCTGCACCTTAGTTCCCACAACCACCCCTGGTATTGTCATGGGTGCATGTGCAATGTCACCAGTCCATGTGAGCTTCACTGCTGCACATTGGTGGAGATCAGGGTGTGTGGTGTTGAGTGTGTGCAAATGTGAGTTGTTGCACGGCTAGACCCCTACCTCCATATTGGCCTTGGCTGGCAGGCCGTGCTGATTGATTAGAGCTTGTGTAGGTGTGATGGTAGTTTGTTGCTCAGGACACATGGCTGTGGTTCACAGTGTGAACGACATCTACCTTTGTCATCACAGTGGGATTATCATGCAGGCTAGTGTCAGCACAATGTGGGGTCCCTGGGGGTAGTGCTGTGGTGGGTCTGTCTCTTGCTGTGTTAGTTGCTGTTCCTACAAGCTTGTGTGACATGTGTAATTTGGGCTCCCTCTCATCTAACAGTGCCTGATTGCCCACAAAGGGGTATCCGATCCATGAGTAACTTTTGTATGGCACTGTATACACATCTGTGTGGTTGGAATTCAGGCCTCCTCATGTGTTGTGTGGTTGCCTGGGGACACTGGCACACCCCCCCATCACCCGTTGTGTTTGATATGCAGTGTGAGTCTGCCCGTTTGTGTTTGTGCCTTAGCACCACTGCATTGGCATATCTTGAGTGTGCCATTGGCTGTATGTTGTTTGGTGGCTTTCCCCTGCTGTCCCTGGGACTCCTAGGTCATCAGTCAGCACAATAATCATGGTTTGTATGTCCCATTGCTGCCATGGTATGGTATTTGTTCACCTCACATCTACAGTCTCCACAGGATATCTACATTTGTGTGTCCATTGGTGCAGATATGTGGGTCAGCATTATGATGGTCACTTCTGTCATTGTGTTATTTGTGAATGTTGACAATGTGGGACCCCATGGGTGATGTTTGTATGCACATGGCCAAAACGATGTTTCAGTGACACTGCACTGTTTGCCTCGACCAATCTATATTGCTATGGGACACAAGCACTACTATGCCACTGATGTGTTTGTTGTTGTGTGACCAGGATTCATCCATGCAGTTTGGCTTTGGCAGCTTTTACCATGACTACACTTACCTTATGATCACTGTGGTGATGGTGCTTTCAGCCCCATTGCCACACTGCTCAAAAGGTGCATCAGCTATGGACCCCATACTTACCTTTTGGTCACTGTGGTGATGGGGCTTTAGGCCCCATTGCCACACTGTTCAAAAATGTGCATCAGCTATGGACACCACACTTCCCTTTTGGTCACTGTGGTGATGGGGCTTTAGGCCCCATTGCCACTCTGTTCAAAAAGTGCATCAGCTATGGACACCACACTTCCCTTTTGGTCACTGTGGTGATGGGGCTTTAGGCCCCATTGCCACACTGTTCAAAAAGTGCATCAGCTATGGACACCACACTTCCCTTTTGGTCACTGTGGTGATGGGGCTTTAGGCCCCATTGCCACACTGTTCAAAAATGTGCATCAGCTATGGACACCACACTTCCCTTTTGGTCACTGTGGTGATGGGGCTTTAGGCCCCATTGCCACACTGTTCAAAAATGTGCATCAGCTATGGACACCACACTTCCCTTTTGGTCACTGTGGTGATGGGGCTTTAGGCCCCATTGCCACACTGTTCAAAAAGTGCATCAGCTATGGACACCACACTTCCCTTTTGGTCACTGTGGTGATGGGGCTTTAGGCCCCATTGCCACACTGTTCAAAAAGTGCATCAGCTATGGACCCCACACTTACCTTTTGGTCACTGTGATGATGGGGTGTTCGAGCCCATTGCCACAGTGGCCATGGTCGGCTTGCATTGTGGAGGCCACACACATTTATGTGTGACACGTGATAGGGGGTCACATTGTATGTTCAATGTCATGTTCAGTCTTGTAGGCATTTGACACAGACTACACACGCTTGTCAGGGTGTTGGGGGGGATGTAATTTTCTGTCATTCCTTATGTGGGAGTATGCTGGTTGTGTCATGCATTACCCGTCCTATGAGTAGGGGTGGTGTTAGTGGTAGGCATCCATCCCCCCATGAGTGGGGATGGTAGTAGTGACAGGCATCCAGGCACCCATGATTAGGGGTGGTGGTAGTGACAGGCATCCAGGCCCCCCTGAGTAGGGGTGGTAGTAGTGGCAGGCATCCAGCCCCCTAAGGGTGGGTATGGTAGTAGTGACAGGCATCCAGGCCCCCTGGATAGTGGTGGTGGTAGTGGCAGGCATCCATCCCCCTAAGGATGGGGATGGTAGTAGTGACAGGCATCCAGCCCCCCTGGATAGGGGTGGTGGTAGTGGCAGGCATCCATCCCCTAAGGGTGGGGATGGTAGTAGTGACAGGCATCCATGCCCCCGAGTAGGGGTGGTGGTAGTGACAGGCATCCAGGCCCCCTGAGTAGGGGTGGTAGTAGTGGCAGGCATCCAGCCCCCTAAGGGTGGGTATGGTAGTAGTGACAGGCATCCAGGCCCCCTGAGTAGGGGTGGTGGTAGTGGCAGGCATCCATCCCCTAAGGATGGGGATGGTAGTAGTGACAGGCATCCATGCCCCCTGAGTAGGGGTGGTGGTAGTGACAGGCATCCAGGCCCCCATGAGTAGGGGTGGTGGTAGTGGCAGGCATCCATCCCCTAAGGGTGGGGATGGTAGTAGTGACAGGCATCCAGCCCCCCTGGATAGGGGTGGTGGTAGTGGCAGGCATCCATCCCCTAAGGGTGGGGATGGTAGTAGTGACAGGCATCCAGGCACCCATGATTAGGGGTGGTGGTAGTGGTAGGCATCCATCCCCCATGAGTGGGGATGGTAGTAGTGACAGGCATCCAGCCCCCCATGAGTGGAGATGGTAGTAGTGACAGGCATCCAGCCCCCTGGATAGTGGTGGTGGTAGTGGCAGGCATCCATCCCCTAAGGGTGGGGATGGTAGTAGTGACAGGCATCCAGCCCCCCTGGATAGGGGTGGTGGTAGTGGCAGGCATCCATCCCCCTAAGGATGGGGATGGTAGTAGTGACAGGCATCCAGCCCCCTCTGAGTAGGGGTGGTTGTGGTGGCAGGCATCCAGGCCCCCCTGAGTAGGGGTGGTGGTAGTGGCAGGCATCCATCCCCCTAAGGGTGGAGATGGTAGTAGTGACAGGCATCCAGCCCCCTCTGGATAGGGGTGGTGGTAGTGGCAGGCATCCATCCCCTAAGGGTGGGGATGGTAGTAGTGACAGGCATCCAGGCACCCATGATTAGGGGTGGTGGTAGTGACAGGCATCCAGGCCCCCTGAGTAGGGGTGGTAGTAGTGGCAGGCATCCAGCCCCTAAGGGTGGGTATGGTAGTAGTGACAGACATCCAGTCCCCCTGATAGTGGTGGTGGTAGTGGCAGGCATCCATCCCCCTAAGGATGGGGATGGTATTAGTGACAGGCATCCAGCCCCCCTGGATAGGGGTGGTGGTAGTGGCAGGCATCCATCCCCCTAAGGATGGGGATGGTATTAGTGACAGGCATCCATGCCCCCCGAGTAGGGGTGGTGGTAGTGACAGGCATCCAGGCCCCCTGAGTAGGGGTGGTAGTAGTGGCAGGCATCCAGCCCCTAAGGGTGGTTATGGTAGTAGTGACAGGCATCCATGCCCCCTGAGTAGGGGTGGTGGTAGTGGTAGGCATCCAGCCCCCCTGAGTAGGGGTGGTGGTGGTGGCAGGCATCTAGCCACCCATGAGTAGGGGTGGTGGTAGGGTGGTGTTGGTGGTAGGCATCCATCCCCCTATGGGTGTGTATGGCATTGGTGTTGGCCATCCCACCCCTATGGTTCTGCTGTTGCTTGTGTACGTCATTTGTGCATCCCTATGTGTGTGTGACATATTTCGGGAACGTGTAGTTTGTTTGTATTGTTGGTGTTTGACTTACCGTCTGCGCCGTACGCGTCCGTGCCGGTCCCGGTAATAGATGTAGAGTATAGGTAGGACCTGCGCAATGGGATTCATGCTTGGATCATCTCGTTCGGGTTTCTCGTGTCTTCGAGTCGTACTCGTCGCTGGCTTGTTCGTCTCGTAGCCGTGGATCGTCTTGTGGCGCACAACGGAGCTTATGTACGGCTCGCCCGGATGCTCAAACGTGCCGGACGTAGCGACGGGTTCGGCGCGTACAGAATGCGCATCGTACTAGTCCGGCCGGAAGGTGCTGTGTATTTGCTTCCATGCGGCTCGAATCGGCGTTTACGGATCCGGCTCGGGCTGGGAACAGGAGCTGGATTGGGTGAGTACGGCTCATTCGGAAACTGGGTTGTTATACGCATCGTACTTGTTCGTCCGGACGAGTGTACGATTCGGTCGGGAAACACGCATTCGGCTTGTATTTTTTCCAGACGAATACTGTTAGGTGCACTTCCGGCCGGGATCGGAATCGACCCCCTAGTCTGCACCAGAAACTAACCATGGCTTAGTCACCTATTAATAAATATATAAAAACACTCATACTACCAGTTACAAATCATCTCATCTTTTTAAAATACTTTTATATATATTTTAGTTTTTATTACAATTTCACAGTTATATATCATGCTATTTCTTTTTTACTTAAAAGAAATGTAGTCAACATACCAGAAGTTTGAATTTGTTGGTAAAATTGCTTTTTCTCTTCTTAGATACAAGAATGGCACAACACTTACATACCCAGCAACCATAAATGGCACCCTTCTGAACTTTCCACTGTCTTATACAAAATGGATGTCTATTTCAGTAGAATCGTGACTCCATCACGATGATCGCAATGAATCCACAAAAAAAGCCCGGGAGTTCAAAAACATATTTACCTTCGTAGTTTTATCACTTTCATAGTACACTACACTTTTTTACCAAGCGCTCACTAGGAAATCAAACCATTTTTATACAATTATACATCTAAAAATATCATATTTTTAAGAAATAGTGACCTGTGTCTTTAACACTTTTCCCCCAGTACACTCTAAGCACAGTCTCCATACCAACCCACTTGAACCAGTAGGTCAGAAGTTCATACCACATTCTAAAAGGTCTATACTTGTTACAAATTCAGCTGCAGCAGGTGTCGTTTACTGTACACATTAAAAAAAATATCAGTGTCTGTATTACACATTTTTATTTATTAGAACCATATCAGTGTCTGTATTGCACAATTTTATTTATTAGAATCAATCACAAATGTAGTCACTAATGCTCTCCAATCCCTACCTAATTTTATCTACCTGCATCTTGACAACATCTAATCAAATATGTGCTTTATTTTAAACCAGGAGAACACCTCAATTTTAACTGCCATCATTTGGAAACCTGCCCCATTCAGCTTCACTTTTCTCTTGTCTGCTACTGCTGCTTCACTTTAAAATGGTTAGAGTATGGATAGTGGGCCACAGCTATGTCTTCTGGGCGAGTGAAGCTGCTAGAAAGAGTGGTATTGATAGAGAATTGGGTTTGCCTAATGTGTACATTAAATGGATTGGCCAGAGAGGGTTAAAATGTCATCAATTGCTGCCTTTGGTTAAAAGCATTGTGGATTCCCATCCCCCTGACCTCATCATTGTGCACTGTGGTGGAAATGACCTAGGCACACTGACTGGGGTAGGACTTGAAATCCTAATGAAGGATATCTTTGGTCAATTAATGCTACTTTTCCCTCACATTGACTTGGTGTACTCTAACAAATGCCAAAGGCAGACATTGAAATGGTCAAATCAATTGTGCCCACAAATTGATAAAGCCAGAAAACATGTTAATAAAGCTGTTTCTGCATTCCTCAGAGACCATAACATGGGGTCTATCTACAACAACAACGCGCGTTTTGATAGACATGGAATCTATAGAAGTGATGGAGTGCACTTTACAAACAAAGGCAACAGGGTGTTTCTAAGCAACCTGAAACTGTGCATACGATATTATGTGTAGCAGCCATATACTCATAATCAACACAAAGGCTCTTGTAAGAGCCACCCTAGTGCCATAAATATTGATTATTTTATTCTATGAATTAACTGTTTTTCCCCCCAATTTTTGAGAATCTTTGCAGTGACGTCATGATGATTGCGATTACATCGCAAACTCGCAAAACAAAAGCAGACATTCAATGTTCAACAGCACAATCATAATTTCTAACTAAAAACATTCATTCGAATCATCACACTACATATATTAGTATGTAAATCAGTCTATAAAAACATGTTTAAAGTCATGTTTTTTCTACTGAGTTTCTGTAAAAAACACCTTTAAAACCTGTTTTCAGTTTTCGCGGTGACTCCGGGAGTCGCAGTTATGTCAGTAACCGCGATGATCGCCCCTTTTTTAAACAGTGTGAAACACATATATAGTATACTCACTTTTTACAATATTTTGCATGCTAGGGGTTTATTAGTATACTGTTGAAACTCATGATTTTTTACTCAGTTTCTATCAAAATCGTCTTTAAAACCTATTTTCCGTTTTTGCGGTGATGCTGGGAGTCGCGGTTATGTCGGTAACTGGGATGATTGGGAATACGCCGCGAAATCACAAATCAAAAGCAGACATTGAATAGCTGCCAGCACACTCAACATTTTTAACTATATAATTGATCCTAACTATTACACTACATACATCACTATATATATATAACTCAATAAAAACATGTATCAGTCTCTGATTGTCTCTCTGACAGCATGTATGAGTGTTTAAGTGGTTTCTGTAACTGGGAGCATGAGTGTCGCTACGTTTCTGACTGGGTGTAGGATTAAGTGGGTCTGTGAGTGGATGCATAAGTATCTGAGTGGGTCTATGGGTGAGTGTATCAGACTTCTACTGGGTCTTTGAGTGGTTGCATGAGGGCCTGAGTAGGAACTGTGAGTGGATGTATAAGTGTGTGACTAGGTTTGTCAGTGGGTATATGAGTCTCTGAGTGGGTCTATGAGTGGCTGCATTAGTCTCTTATTGGCTCTGTCTGTAGGCACAACTGTCTTTCAAAGGGTGTGTCAATGGGTGCATACGTCTGTGAGTGGGCTTATGAGTGGGAGAGTCAGTGTCCCTGTGGGTCTGTCAGTGGGTGTCTCAGTCTCTGATAGAGTCTGTGAATGCACACATGAGTCCCTTAGTATGTCTCTTAGTGGGTGTATCAGTATATGAGTTGGTCTGTGAGTAACTGCGTGATTATAACAACGGGTCTGTTAGTGAGTGCATAAGTGTCTGTATCAGTCTCTCAGTGAGGGCATGAGAATCTGACTGGGTGTATATGTGAGTGCATAAGACTCTGAGTGAATCTGTGAGTGGATGAATCAGTCTCTCAATAGGCCTGAGAATGGGTATGTGAATGTCTGAGTGGCTCTGTGAGAGGCTCCATGACCGTCTGACTGGGTCTACAACTGGATACATGACTCTCTGAGTGGGTCTGTGACTGGGTGTGTGACTGTACTAGTAAGTCTGTCAGTGCGTGTGTCTGTCTCTAAGGGTGTCACTGGGTACATGACTCTCTGAGTGGGCTGGTGAGTGGGTGCATCAGTGTCTGAGTGGGTCTGTGAATGGGTGTCTCAGTCTCTGACAGGGTCTGTAATTGGGTGCATGTGTCTGACTGAGTCAGTGAGTAGGTGCATAACAATTTCAATGGGTGTGTGAGTGCGTACATGAGTGTCTAAGTGGGTCTGTCAATGGATGCATGAGTGTTTGAGTGCACCTATGAGTGGGTGTGTAAGTCTCTGAGTGGGTCTCTGAGTGGGTGCATGACCCTCTGAGTGGAACAAAGACTTGGTGCAAAAGTGTCTGAGTGGGTATGTTTGTGACTGGGCGATTGAGTGGACGCATAGCTGTCTCAGTGGGTCTGTGACTGAGTGTATGACAGTCTCAGAGAATCTGTGAGTGGATGCATGAGTGTCTGACTGGCCCTGTGAGTAGGCGCATGAGTCTGTGAGTTGTTCTCTGAGAGAGAGTGCATGAGTGGGTCTGTGAGAAGGTACATGACCGTCTAAGTGGGCCTGTGACTAGGTGCGTGAGTGTCTGTGTGGGTCTGTGACTTGGTCCATCAGTGTCTTAGTGGGTCTGTTAGTGAGTGCATCAGTCTCTCAGTTGACCTCTGAGTCAGTGCATAGGTGTCTCAGTGGGTCACTGAGTGGACGCGTCAGTGTGTGTCAGTTTACAAGTGGGTGTCTCAGTATCTTAGTGAGTCTGTGAGTGGGTGCATCAGTGTTTGAGTGGGTGTCTCAGTATCTTAGTGAGTCTGTGAGTGGGTGCATCAGTGTTTGAGTGGGTGTGTCAGTGTCTGAGTGGGTCTCTAAGTTGTTGCATCAGTCTCTCAGTGGGCCTCTAATTACCTCCATGAGTATCTGAGTAGGTCTCTCAATGGGTGTGTCTGTCTCTTACAAGTATACATGTGTGATGCATCAGTCAGTGTCTATTTCCTATAAAGTGACGTACTGTTGCGCATCAAAATCTGCCCGGGCATTCCTCAATCACTGAAGAATGGGATGAGAAAATGGGTGAAGAGATATTGTTTTCTCATTTCTTGGATCCATTCTATTTTGTTACAGAATTCACTTTCATGTCACCTTCCTACTTTCTCCCTCCTCCCACTCTCCCTCCAAGTTGAACAGTGAGTGAGTCAGCCAAGAAAACTTGGGGACTGCACAGGATGTCATTTGACTAGGTACCTCATAATATTTGCCTTCCTGGTGGCATGTGAGAGTTTAAAGTTTAGTAGAGGAGGAGTTTTGAGCTATTGAGACTTATCTGGGGTATGGACCCACCGAAATCAGTGAAGACTGAAACGAGGAACAAGCATTGGCAAAGCCAATAGGTCTTGCCTATGTGCGAGCTATTTGCTTTGGCAATGTCTTTTAGCCATGTTGTACATCAGTGTGCCTGCTGTTCAGCATGGCTAAACATTAGTGGTGTGGTGTGCGGTGGGGTAGAATGGCGTAGAGTGAAGTGTGGTAGATTAGTTTTGAGTGAAGTGGGTAGATTGAGGTAGAGTGGAGTGGGGTAGAATGGGGTAGATTCCGGTGGGGTATATTGGGGTGGAGTGAGATAGACTGGAGTGGGCTAGATTGGGGTAGATTGGAGTGGAGCAGAGTGGGGTAGACTGGAGTGGAGTGGAATGAGTTGGATTTGAGTGTGTTAGATTGGAGTGGAGTGGGGTGGGGTGAGGTGGAGTGTGGTAGATTGGAGGGGTAGTGGGGTAGATTGACGTGGGGTAGATTGCAGTGGGGTGGATTGGGGTGGACTGGGGTAGATTGGAGTGGAGGGGTAGTTTGGGGTAGATTGGAGGGGAGTGGGGTAGATTGGGGAGGATTGGTATGGGATAGACTGGAGTGAGGTATATTGGGGTAGATTGGAGTGGAGTGGAGTGGGATTGATTGGGGAAGAGTGGAGTAGGTGGATCAGGTCAGATTGAAGTAGAGTGGGGTAGAGTGGAGTGGAGTGAGGTAGATTTGAGTAGAATAGGGTAGAGTAGGGTATATTGGAGTGGAGTGGAGTAGATTGGAGTGGGATAGATTGGAATGGGGTACTTTGAAGTCAGGTAGATTGGGGTGGAGTAGATTGTTGTAGATTGGAGTGGGATAGATTGGGGTATTGTAGATTGGAGATGGGTAGTTTGGTGTTGAATGGGGTGAGGAAAATTGAAGTGGGGTGGATTAGGTTTGAGTGGGTTAGATTGGAGTGGGGTAGAGTTGAGTGGAGTGTGGTAGATTAAAGTGGGGTAGATTGGAGTGGGGTAAATTGGGGTAAGGTGGAGTGTGGTAGCTTGGTGTAAAGTGGAGTGGAGTGTGCTAAATGGGAGTGGGGTGGGGTAGGTAGGGGAGGAGTGGAGTGAGGTAGATTGTGGTAGAATGGAGTGGGGTAGATTGGTGTGGAGTGGGGTAGAATGGAGTGGAGTGAATCTGGATAGACTGGAATGGAGATTGGAGTGGAGTGGGATAGAGTAGAGAAGAGTAGAATGGGGTGGGTTTGGTAGATTGGAGTGGAGTGTGGTACATTGAAATGGAGTGGTGTAGATTGGAGTGGAGTGGAATGGGTATATTAAGGCTGAGAGGAGTTCATTGGAGTGGGGTCGATTGGGTGGATTAGAGTAGGGTAGATTGGAATGTAGTGGGGTAGGGTGGAGTGAAGTAGAATGTAGTGGGATAGACTGGGATGGGTGGGGGTACAATGGAGTGGGATAGAGTGTAGTGGTGTAGAATGGAGTGAAGTAGGGTAGATTGGGGTAGTATGGTGATGGGTATATTGGAGTGGAATGGGGTAGATTGGGGTAGAATGAGTGGAGTGTGGGAGATTGGAGTGGAGTAGATTAGGGTGGAGTGGGGTAGAGTGAGGTAGATTGGGTGGAGTAGAGAAGGTTAGATTGGATAGAGTGGAGTGGAGTGTATTGGAGAGGAGTGGGGTAGATTGGAGTGGAGTAGATTGGAGTAGATTTTAGTAACGTTGAGTGGGGTAGATTAGATTGGGTGGATTGTGGTAGATTGGAGTGGACGGGGGTAGATTGGGTTGCAGTAGATTGGAGTGGAGTGAAGCACCTAGATACCCTATTGGGTGATTAGCCACACTTTATAACTCCTGATTGATTTATTGATTGAATGGAGTGCTGTAAGTGGTGTGGAGAGGCATAACGTAGAGGGGAGTAGAGTGGAGTGGAGTGGAGTGGCTTAGAGTGATGTGGAGTTGCGTGACGTGTCGTAGAGGGCCTCAGAGTGGAGGGGTGCAGAGTGGAGTGGCATGTCATAAAGAGGAGTGGAGTGTCCTAGAATGGAGTGGCATTGCATAGAGTGGATGGGCATAGAATGCAGCAGAGATTTGTAGAGTGGAGTGGTTGTACAGTGTTGTAGAGTTGAGTATGCATGGTGTGACAGTGCACTGCCATTACAGACAACACATTTCGAATTGAAATGACCATTACTTTTGCACAGACATACATTTTTACTGTGCATAAACAATAATGCTTGAAAATATCATCTCTCAGTGTTTTGATGTGTTTTGATAGTATTAAAATATTTGTTTCCACCACACTTCAGAATTACAAAAAAAGTGTTTCATTACTACTTTCCAAATTCTGATGTATTCTGAAATATCAGTAGAGTTCATTTTTGTTGTGTGCTAGAAAACAAAAATCCTACAGCCTGTCCTCTAGCATCGGTACTCAGCAGGATGGATTGTCACATAGATTCTCTCACTTTGAAGTCAGTGAAAGTAAAGCAAACACTAACCTCCCTCGGAATACAGAGCCTGGCATTTGACCTCTGTCTTTGAATGCACAGCAAATGTGACAGGATAAGAACAAGATTTAAAGGCCTTTTTACAGATAGTGAGTACTCTGAAGAATACAGTAAGCAAGTGATGCTCAAGGAGGGACAAACTCAAGCTGGACAGCCTAAAACAAATAAAGCCAGCAAACAGAAAGCAAGCAAATGTGATTTGCAGACCACAAAGCCAATTGTACGCAAAGGGTGAAATGCATTCCCAGGAAAGCTTTCAGAATGCCCACAAGGAGTTGTACGCAAACCAGACTGTTGCCCTGTCTGGTAGGGTTCGACCTAAAAATGGACTGAGAGTAGTGGAATTACTAGTAAGTATTTAAAACAATACACATGGCCTTGTGGATTGGAAAGACTGAATGGAGCATGCAGCACGAGAAGCAGACCCTGATACATGCTTCGGGTCCATGCCCTCATAGTGTGCAATGCTAGCTAATGATGTTCATAGCCACCATATTCATAGCTCAGTGGTCATTGAGCCTTTCTTCCTTTCAACGTTGTTTAAGTTAAAACGTTTTAGGTTTTAATCTTAACATCTTTTAGCCACAAAGGGACAGTATGGTGAGTACCACGAGCTGTATGAAAGGCCAGTCTTACTTTCTCGTAGTCCTTTGCATGTGGAAACAGATTCCAGCATTGAATTTAACAGACCTGACAAGAAACCGCACCTGACTGTTGTTAAAGTCTTCCCATGAAGCTGTCAACACGCAAAATAAACTCCCTTCATACATGACACGGGAAGTAAAAATCTCATCCCTCCTTCCTCGCAAGCTGAAATTTCATTTTCAACAAACTAATTTTCACTTGTTCCGACCCCAAACAAAACGAAGAAAAAAACCTTGTTGCAGTCGATGCCGAAAGACGAGCATTATTGCCACTAGAGGCCTGAGATTTTATCATAACGTCTGCCTTTTTTCAGACTTCTCAATCAGTCACTACCAGAGCCTCTCTGTGTAAGTAATGTTTGTGCTCGCCCTGTAAAATTAGAAAGGAATTGCCCCCGCCGAGCCCAAGACTGCCCCCCTCCCCTCCCACACACATACACACACACACACACTGTGGCACAATGGAACGCTCCAAGAATGAGGACGCAGGTCGCAGCAGGGCAATGGGATTGAAAACAATGTTTCAGACAAGTTCAGGCAGAGGCGTAGCGCAGGCCCTTACATCCCTTGAGACCAAAGGGGATGATGGACGGAGCGCTTGAGCAAATCAAACACTCACCCCCAGTCAACTGATCTGGGTTTAATCCATCATCATTCTTTAGCTCACTCCACCACCCCAGTTCAGACATGGCCATATGCAAATCAGTCTGACCCTGTGCCTCATGGGAACAGTCCAGCCCGAACTGCCAAGCCATGTCTTCCCTGGACCGGAAACAAGCATCCTGGGACCGGTTTCTGGCTATTCAGCCGTCATCAGCCAGGCTAGCTTGAATCCAGTGGCAAAGTGAGCAAGGGACCCACGTCTGGGCATACCCTGCCAACTTAGGGCGAACAGAGCGATACCAAAGGGGATGATGGACGGAGCGCTTGAGCAAATCAAACACTCACCCCCAGTCAACTGATCTGGGTTTAATCCATCATCATTCTTTAGCTCACTCCACCACCCCAGTTCAGACATGGCCATATGCTAATCAGCCTGACCCTGTGCCTCATGGGAACAGTCCAGCCTGAACTGCCAAGCCATGTCTTACCTGGACCGTAAACAAGCATCCTGGGACCGGTTTCTGGCTATTCAGCCGTCATCAGCCAGGCTAGCTTGAATCCAGTGGCAAAGTGAGCAAGGGACCCACGTCTGGGCATACCCTGCCAACTTAGGGTGAACAAAGCAATACCAAAGGGGATGATGGACGGAGCGCTTGAGCAAATCAAACACTCACCCCCAGTCAACTGATCTGGGTTTAATCCATCATCATTCTTTAGCTCACTCCACCACCCCAGTTCAGACATGGCCATATGCAAATCAGTCTGACCCTGTGCCTCATGGGAACAGTCCAGCCCGAACTGCCAAGCCATGTCTTCCCTGGACCGGAAACAAGCATCCTGGGACCGGTTTCTGGCTATTCAGCCGTCATCAGCCAGGCTAGCTTGAATCCAGTGGCAAAGTGAGCAAGGGACCCACGTCTGGGCATACCCTGCCAACTTAGGGCGAACAAAGCGATACCAAAGGGGATGATGGACGGAGCGCTTGAGCAAATCAAACACTCACCCCCAGTCAACTGATCTGGGTTTAAACCATCATCATTCTTTAGCTCACTCCACCACCCCAGTTCAGACATGGCCATATGCAAATCAGTCTGACCCTGTGCCTCATGGGAACAGTCCAGCCCGAACTGCCAAGCCATGTCTTCCCTGGACCGGAAACAAGCATTCTGGGACCGGTTTCTGGCTATTCAGCCGTCATCAGCCAGGCTAGCTTGAATCCAGTGGCAAAGTGAGCAAGGGACCCACGTCTGGGCATACCCTGCCAACTTAGGGCGAACAAAGCGATACCAAAGGGGATGATGGACGGAGCGCTTGAGCAAATCAAACACTCACCCCCAGTCAACTGATCTGGGTTTAATCCATCATCATTCTTTAGCTCACTCCACCACCCCAGTTCAGACATGGCCACATGCAAATCAGTCTGACCCTGTGCCTCATGGGAACAGTCCAGCCCGAACTGCCAAGCCATTTCTTCCCTGGACCGGAAACAAGCATCCTGGGACCGGTTTCTGGCTATTCAGCCGTCATCAGCCAGGCTAGCTTGAATCCAGTGGCAAAGTGAGCAAGGGACCCACGTCTGGGCATACCCTGCCAACTTAGGGCAAACAAAGCGATACCAAAGGGGATGATGGACAGCCACATGCAAATCAGTCTGACCCTGTGCCTCATGGGAACAGTCCAGCCCGAACTGCCAAGCCATTTCTTCCCTGGACCGGAAACAAGCATCCTGGGACTGGTTTCTGGCTATTCACCCGTCATCAGTCAGGCTAGCTTGAATCCAGTGGCAAAGTGAGCAAGGGACCCACGTCTGGGCATACCCCGCCAACTTAGGGCGAACAAAGCGATACCAAAGGGGATGATGGAGGGGGCGCTTGAGCAAATCAAACACTCACCCCCAGTCAACTGATCTGGGTTTAATCCATCAT
This sequence comes from Calotriton arnoldi, assembly GCA_963921515.1. Classification (NCBI taxonomy): domain Eukaryota; kingdom Metazoa; phylum Chordata; class Amphibia; order Caudata; family Salamandridae; genus Calotriton; species Calotriton arnoldi. Next base: position 1,035,473 of record CAWUFW010002999.1, on the reverse strand, counting down.
CATTCTTTAGCTCACTCCACCACCCCAGTTCAGACATGGTCATATGCAAATCAGTCTGACCCTGTGCCTCATGGGAACAGTCCAGCCCGAACTGCCAAGCCACATCCCTTGAGGCGCAAGGTACTCCCCACCCTTTAAGGGGCCCCCTATTCAGTTTAAAGCTATGGATATCTGTCTGCTATAGGAGTCTTGGTGGCTCCTCGCCACAATCTGTACTGGGGCACTATGATTTTGGATTATACCACTTAGTTTAAGTGTGTGGGTGGTGCATTGTGCGGTTTGAAAGAGGACACGCTGCTGACGTCACAGTCAAGCATGCCCCTCCTGTCTAGCTGCTGCCCTCACCAATGCACTAGCCAAAATAGAGTATCACACCTGAACCATAACAACCTTTTTCCAGCATCGTCAATGATGCTGAATTAGTATTAAAGCATACCCAAAGTAAATTAAATTCTAAGGGCTTGCTCCCTCTCTCTTTCACTCTCTTTCACCTGTTCTCTCCCTCTCCACGATCAAACGGTGGATGGCAATTGAGAATCATGATAAACCTTTCCATAAAACCTAAGATGGCGCTCTTATTGGTTACATATAAAGAGATAGTGACCACTTATAAATGACTGCCATTCCACGACCCACTATATCCGACTACAGAATGGCATAGCTTGTTGGTAGACCTAAAAAACAGTTTGTCCTGAAACTTCACCAAAACATGCCTCCAACACTGCTCTTCGTGGCAATAGAACCCTTTGCTTGTTAAAAATATGCTGGGAGCGGTCTTGCTCTGAACAGAGCACATTTCAGGAGCTCAAGTTTGACTGTTCAGACCTGATGTCACCGTAAAAGCACTACTAGGTCTGGGCCAAAAAGCATGACCGAGTCTATATAACAGAATGTTTCCAAAGGTAGTTGCTGTTCTGCAGGTGATAACACAAATGTGTGCCCTGTGGTTCTGGCAGACCAGCAAGCACTACTTAAGTACGAATCAAGGGTGAATCATAGCCATCCACTGGTATGATAGTTTTAATTATTGCATCTATTGGAGAAAAAGCTCTTCTCAAAGATTTCAACCTCCCTATCTGGCTAACCATTGACTCTCTTTCTCCTGGCAGTTGAGTTTTTGTTAATGACAGATTAGCTCATTTCTTTCCATACGTGTGAGTTTCAAACAGGTTTGCAGTCTCCCTTTCTGTTTTGATCGTGTTCTTTCAAGAGGAAATGTTCCAGTTCTCTTTCTATCCATTGACTGCTAGGGGCTTATCTGTCTTTGTTACAGGTTTCCCATTTGTATTTTAAAGAGACACTGTTAGGTGCCTTTCATGATTGGGCCTCTCTATCCCATAGCAGTTTCTCTTGGTATATGAATATGATGCTCTGGTTATGGTCAGAGAGGTGAGATTGGGGGTTGGCTTTGTCAGTGACTGCATAACCTAATACACAGTTGTCTTATTGGGAGGGGCTTCTAAAATGCCCCTCCGGGCTCCTCTAGATCGGCATCAAGATTCAAAAGTCCTGGTGGTTTACCAACTCGTGGCAGCTTTTTGCAGTGGCTGTTTCAGAGCCAGACCTGAATCTTGCTTTACATTCAGTGCTCGGAGGCAGTGCTCTTGTGGTTTCTGATGTGCTTATTTCTGTATTTTGTCTGTGCGCCTTTTCATTCTTTCCGTGGCTGCATTTTAAGGACTGGAAAAAGAGGCTCTCGATAGTCTTGTTGTGCTTGAGGAATCAGCAGACAGGATAGACCAAGGTAGGTATATAATGGGTATTTTAAACCATTTATGGTTCTGGTATTTTTAACTGTGTTTCATTTCTAGCCAGGTTCCCTGTGAACCACATTTTTAAGCTACCCAATTGTATTTTCTTAGTTGTTTTTAGGAGGAGGCCTTTATATTTCATAGAGCCTACTTATTTTCCTGCAGTAGTTGTTGATGACATATCTCAGATAGACGATGACTTGACGGTTATGTGCCTGTTTAATTAGCTCTTCCATTGTGGTCGCGGTCCTTGTGAATTCCAGTTACTGACACTGGCGTTAAATCTTTTGCTGAGCACTCATCTTTGTCGCGCAACAGCTGGTGGCAGCAATTAAAGGCCTCATAATTATGAGGCGTCACGTTTTGTTTTTCCTCTTTTCTCAACACACGCCGCTGGCCCGCACCCTGGGTGTCGTCTTCCTCGGAGTGAATGGCAGGGATGGCTGCCATCGCTCCTTCCCTTCTCATCCCGTTTGTTGGTGGTTGTTTCTTTTTTGTCATCTTTCCCTTGCAAGTTAGACAGAAAAGAAAATCACGGGAGCAGTCAAACTACAAAGAGGGAACAGACTGGCGCTGTCATCTTCACATCGAAGAGTCGCTCGGCGAGGCTGACGTACTGTAAGGAAAAGCATCAGGGAGGCGGGATTCACTCCTGTTTACGGCAAACAAACAACATCTTCGTGCTCAGGCAAACCGAGCAAAGAGCGCCACCCATCTGGACTGGTGTCACTTTAAGTGTGGTCAGTGCTTCCTGGCTAGACAAGGCTACCAGATGACTCAGTCTAACCATGGGCGACATGTTTGATGTCGTCCACTTTTTGTTTAACAATCCCTGTCTCGTTGGGAGTTATTATCTTTAAGCTAGGACCAGCAGGACTGCTTATTTTAAGGACAAGCTCACCATCTCTGGTGGATCTCAGCCAGTGCTTAATTTGTAAAATATGAAGTGCAGGTGCTCAAATGTTTGTCGGAGGCCACACCTACTTTTCTCCAGCTCCACCCACATCCTCAACTGGCTAAAAGTCAGATGTAATAATTCCCCATACCCGATCTGAATTTCAGCAAGGGAGCCTTCCTCATAGTAAGGTTTTGAAAGGAGGTTCCCCTGCCCTGTAAAAATTTTGAAAAAGATTACATCAAAAGTGCATTCAAAGCACAATTTTGGAATAAATTAGCTAGAATCACTAATGCATTGAAAAGGGACAATTCCAGTGCTCTAAGTGCTGATTTGGGTAAAGGACAATACTGGGGTATGCCATTTTTACCAGAGTCTATGAGTTTAAAGATACAACTTTTACATAGATATGTGACAAAATGAACCAAAATGTTGTGAAAACACGCTAGTAACATTATTACGATTTTTCAAGGCCTGTAAGTGGTGAAACAGGTAGGTATTTATTCCAGATAAGTATCCAGTAGAAGAAGAGGTGCCGAGTCCAACACGTCCAGGAATGGAGCTGCCACTAAACAACTGCCGCTGACAACAGCTCTTACTGAGGCTTCCTCCCACGTTTCACATTCTAACCCACCAACATTCCACCCGAACAATATCAGTAAGTAAGGAACGGAGCTTCAAAGCAAAACCGCCATCTTGGTGTGCTCATGCTCCGAATCCCCCAGATGTCTCATTTATATGGGTGAAAAAACATCTTTAAAGTGACCATTGGTGAATTTAACATCTTCCATACTGAATGTTAGCTGATTAACCATTTATCAAGGTAAGAATCAACATGCATTACCTGTATTCAGAAATTTGCAACACCCACTGTAAAAATGTTGCTGCGTGGGCAGGTGCATACTTGCAGCTTATTGGAATCGCCTGAGCAGGAAAGAGGGAAAAGCAGCGAATCTCTCTCGCCGCTAACTATGAATAGAAAAGTTGACTTGATGATGTGCACTATCTTATTGTCACTGAACACCCACGCAGCTCCTAAAAATATGTATTTGTTTTTTGGTACTTTGTATTGTATCATATAAAGCTACGACCCTACTTCAAGGTGCCTTAACTGGGGACAGAAAGATACAGATAAATAATACACTTAATACATGCCATACACAAATAGAATACAGAAAGACAGAGTACCACACCATACATCTGATAGGTGTTAAAGTGTGTTGCAGGTAAGCAACCCCAATACACGTGGTTCTCATAACTATGGTTAACTGTGTTACAGGACACACAAAGCTTGGACCCATCTGTAAAAGATAGGTTACTTAAATGCTACTGGAAAAGGAATAGTTTACCCTATTTTCAGATTTTTACGTCTATATATAGTGTGTCTGCATTTACTTGTTAAAATTCAGCTGTATTAAATCTTACCTAGCAGATAAGTGTGAATTCTTTTCTCTGCTCTAATATCCTACAAGCTGTGCCTGCTGTTAGTGCTCAGTTTGAAATATATTATGTAAAGACTTTGTAGAGGTGTGCATAGGCAGACTACTTATGCTTTCTGAGCAATTAAATATATTATGCAGAGAGCCAAGGGGAAGATTCAGTGGGAGAGTTTCTGGTTTTCTGTTTCCCTGAGGCCTAGTGATAGTTTGTGAGAGTCACAGATCGTTTTTTCCAGAAACATAAGCCAGTGGTGCTACAGTACTCTATTTAGGGCTTGGGATTAAAACAGAATGCACTTGTACTAGGAAGTAAAAAAGACGATTCCTTTCCCTGCTTTAAGCAATTGAAAATAAATCCATTCATGACTTTCTCTAGCAGCATTTAGAACAACTTTGAAACAAATAGGCCCCTAAATTTATAGACTTCCATGTCCCACAAGGTTTCTGTATGTTTACATGTAAAAGCAGTTGTGTGGCTGCGTTCTCTGTTCTGTGGAAGCTTTCCATATCTAACCTTATATACCATCCCTTCTGGACCATACCTTATATATACCATATCTAATTTTACATACCATAACTAACATTACATACCATATCATATCAAACTTTAATTACATACCATACACTTACCAGGCCAATCCTTCCTAATCTACCACACCTACCATACCGACCTTCCATACCTACCATATCTAAACTAACCTACCATACTGTTACTAACCCATGTGCCCGTAGTACAGTGTTGTGGGTACTTTTATTAAACCAAGCAATGACAAAATCCTTATGTCTAGTTCAGCATCGGGAATAAAAAATGCATTTACTAATGCTGTGCAGCATAGGCGCAAAAATACAGTGAGCGGTAAAGCTGAGTAGCTGGGTGACTAAGAGCATAATGCATGCCTTTGACAAATAAAAATGCTGTAGCAAAAAGCTAATAAAAAGCTCTACAATTTTGGCAATGTCCTTTTTAATTGCTGGTGTACTAGGAGAGTTTTTCCCTTTTGCAGGCCATTCGTGTGCCTGTCCCTGACCCCCGTTTGTGGCATTGCCATGTTGGTGACATGGGATCGGGCTGGAGCGGCAGACAGAAGACACTAACTCAGTTGCCTGGAGTGGATACAATATTAATCTGTCCGTGTACGGCAGACTGGTGCTCGTTTCGTCTCTTACAGCTTCCTTCTTTTGCTGTTCTTTAGAAAGAAAAGGTCAAAAGACATGTATGTGTTCACATATAAATCGCCGACGCCCGACATAGAAATATGCCCAAAAGTCGAATCTCTGATTTAACTGATGTTGATTGTCTTTGAATAACACAAATTATTTAAAACCTAATGTCTTCTCTGATCTGATACGAGATCGAGGAAGTCCTCTCTGCCTACCCCTGCAAACTTCGAAGAGCCAATTCCTCGCAGTCGAAGCCACAGCCACCCGACCTGTGCTGCATATTTAGGTGGTCTTTCCCTCAGCCTCTCCCGACAAGTGTAATAAATTATAAGAAAAGCAAATGTTTGTGGACCGGGTCCGCACAAGAAAATCTTAATTTAAACACCGACGCTGCTGCTGGTGCAGTGCCACACACCAAGAGACTCGTTAGGCGGGCCAAGCTACGCCATAGGCTGGGGGCGGATGGACAGTAACGACGGTGCGTTTATGGCTACTGCTTGCCTATTTACTATAATACTGCTATAGTACTTACTTGCGGTTACATGGTGGGCTGGGCCGGGGCACACTGCCTCTTAGTGCCTTTATTAACTGATCTATAAATAAACTGGGTCTGGTGCTGCTGCCTGCCCTCAACGTCGTCGCCTTGAATGCTGAGGACTCGGTGCGGGTGAGCGGCAATCTGAATAAAATCTGCGCACGCTGGCGCACAGCCCCTACCCCCGGAGAACCAAATCCAGCCCAATCTCAGTGTCCCGCCCACCGCCCGGCAACACTGAACTAAGGGCCTGCAAATGAATGCTACCATATCGGAAATTAATCTTCTTGGCTGAATCTTGACTCAGGCTATCACTGCCGCGGCGCAACACCAGTACTGCGCAAGTTTGCAACACTCTTCTTCACCGTGACTCCAGAGCAGTCGAGATTCGAGAACAACACTACTCTGCGCTGAGGACAGTAATCAACTATATTATCATAATCATACCATGTGAATAATGCTGCTTCAGACGCGTAGACCCGGCCCTGATAAGTAAGTGCCGGTGCTAAGCACCAGAAAGCTCCGGCACAAATTAAGCACTGATCTCAGCACAGGCACATTGACAGCAGCAGTGCTTAATTTGTGGTGCTTTTTGGAGGTACATGGTGGGCTAGTTGGACTCCAGGGACCCTCAGGATTCAAGGGGACTTAATCCCCCAACTTAAAACGCGCCACGGGGCGTGTTTGCACAGTGGTGAAGGGAGGGGGCGGGGCTTCAGGTGACATGTGTGCAAACAGGCCCCGTGGCGCGTTTTAAGATGGGGAATTAAATCCCCTTCAATCCTGAGGGTCCCTGGGGGCCAACTAGCCCACCAGGTACGTCCAGAAAGCGCCACAGAGCTGCGTTGCAAAGAGGTGCAAAAATGGGGCGTGGCCTCTGAACACCTCTCTGCAACGCAGCTCTCTGGCGCATACTGGAGGTATCTGGTGGGCTACTTGGCCCCTAGGGACCCTCGGGATTGAGGAGGAATTAATTCTCCAACTTAAAACGCGCCACAGGGCGTGTTTGCAGACATGTCACCTCAGGCTCCACCCCCTTCCTTCACCATTGTGCAAATATTCCTCTAAAATCAGCCGAACTACGAATTCCGATTTACTCACCTGTTATCAGGAGAGACCTCAGTGCTGCATCTTTGAGCCCAGTACTGATCCTGAGAAGTAATTTTAACCGTACTTACCAGTAACTTGAATTTCCTTCCATAGGATATCATTGCCTGCTTTTTGCTGAAAAAGTTTCTGTGTCGATTTTGAAACATACAAATATTCCTCTAAAATCAGCAGAACTACGAATTCCGATTTACTCACCTGTTATCAGGAGAGACCTCAGTGCTGCATCTTTGAGCCCAGTACTGATCCTCAAAAGTAATTTTAACCGTACTTACCAGTAACTTGAATTTCCTTCCATAGGCTAACATTGACTGGTTTCACTTGAAAATTCTTCTAAGTGTGGAGTTTTGGAACTTTATAATATTCCTCTAAAATCAGCCGAACTACGAATTCCGATTTACTCACCTGTTATCAGGAGAGAACCCAGTGCTGCATCTTTTAGCCCAGCACTGACCCTGAAAAGTAATTCTAACCGTATTTACCAGTAACTTGTATTTCCTTCCATAGGAATCCATTGTCTGGTTTTCAGCAGAAAAGTTTGTGTCGATTTTCAGAAACTACAAATATTCCTTAAAAATCGCCTGTATGACTTAAACGCATTCTTTCAACTGTTTACAGGAGATGCACCAGTGCTGGATCCAGGATCCACCACTGAGTAAGAAAAAGTAACGATAACACTACTTACCTGCTAAGTGAATTTCCTCCCATAGGATAACATTGGTGATTCTATGTGAAAAAGTTTCTAAGTGTCAACTTTTAAAATACAATAATATTCCTTAAAAATCACTACTGTAACCAAAACGCTTTTACTCAACTGTTTACAGGAGATGTCCCAGGACTGAATCTAGGATCCAGTCCTGTGGTTAGAAAAGTAATCCATAAAGTAACTAATTGCATTTAACTTGAAATTCACATTGAGCTCAATGTTGCATTGTGTTTGAAATTGTGTTGCCCATTGCAACAACTGTAACTACTCTACTTAAAAGTTTTTTTGCCTATTTGCAAAGTATTTAAACTAAAGTAATTCATTCTGAGAAAGTATATTTTGTAATGTAATGTATAATGTAATTACAATGTATTTAAAAAAATAAAATATCTAAAAATAAATAGTTTAAAAAATGTAGTAAATCAGTATCAAAAAAATAAATATAACAATTAATACATTTAAAAATTGTCATTTACAAAACCTTTGAAATTCACTGAAAAAAACCATAGGTTTAAGACATGTTATAGTTAGGAATTAGCATTTAAAAAACCTTTGAAATTCACTGAAAAAACCATAGGTTTCAGGCACGTTATAGTTAGAAATTAGAATTTAAAAACCTTACAAATTCACTGAAAAACCATAGGTTTTAGGGACAGTTATAGTTAGTTGGACATTGCACTCGTACAAAACCCGTGAAATTCCCCGTTATAGTTAGTTCAGGTAACTATAACTCGCGCCCCATAATGCACTGCTGATGACGTCACATATTACATCACTCATGACATGGTCAGTGACATCACTGATGACATCATCCATGTGATAATTTGATGCATCTTCTCACACCCTAATATAACTTTTGATACACCCACTGTAAATTACAGACTGCCATTGTCAAAACCATAGACACTCCAACACCAATTACTATATACACACACATCTACTCACTCATCCGTACAGTCACTCATACTTATAGTCACTCAGTACAGGACTATTATATGCACTCATACACCTATATAAACACTCACACACCACCATTCATCCATAGAGGTACTCACACACCTAGTCAGTCATGCAAAAAATTAAGCACACACCCATTTACTCACCTATACAGTTATACACACACCAGCTCACTTACTCATACAAATACTAGCACATTCTTACGCTCTTATACAATCTCTGATACAAGCACACACTCATCCATACAGTCACTCTCACAATCACACACTCTCGCTTATAGCTATTTATATACTCCAACACACATATATACTGCCTTTCACATATGTAGTTACTCACACATGTACCACTGGGACATACATTCACTCACTAACACACTCTTACACACACTTACCCACCCATACAGTCTATCACAGATGCACTCTTGAAACCATCCACCCAGTGAATCACCCACTCACACATCTATGCACAGAGTCGCACACACCCCACCCACACAAACACTCAGGCACCCATACAGAAACTCAGACAACCAATCAATAACTCATATAGACACTCATGTAGCTATTCACAAACCCATGCAGCCACTTACACAGCAACAGACAGACGGATACAGACATTCACCCAGTTTAGTCACTAACCCATGCATTCAGTAAGATACGTTTAATCACTCACTTATAGAGTTAGTCACGCACCTACTAAATCATCCATTCAGACACTTATACACCCACTCATTCTTCAATACGCCTTTCCCTATATATATTAAACATATTTAAACTTTACAGAAACACACAGTCACTGGATGATGTCATCTGTGATGTCATTTGAGATGTCATCAGTGATGTCATCAGTGATGTCACTGACCATGTCATGAGTGATGTAATATGTGACGTCATCAGCAGTGCATTGCGGGGCGCGAGTTATAGTTACCTGAACTAACTATAACGGGGGAATTTCACGGGTTTTGTACGAGTGCAATGTCCAACTAACTATAACTGTCCCTAAAACCTATGGTTTTTTCAGTGAATATATATATATATATACCACTGCAGTGTGGAAGAGCAGTTTTAAAACTGCTAGCTTGACTTTGCCATTTAAACTTGTGGCAAAGACCAAACAGCCTTAATCACATATATAAGTCACCCCTAAGGAAGACCTATCGAGCCCTAAGGCAGGGTGCTGTTTATTATTAAGTAGGACATATGCTTTCTAATGTCCTAACAGTAAAACCCCAAATTGTTATTTTTACTGTGAAAGAGCTAGTAGCCTCATTGGCAAGTACAGAGTTATAGGCTGACATCTCAGCCCTGCTAGCTTCTGAATGAGACAACTAAAGTTGGTACGCCCAGGTATCAAATGATGCCCAAGTCAGATTTAATTACACTTCTAAGGAAAAGCAACTTGTAGAAAGTTGCCTCCCTGTTACCCATTTGCTCCAGTGGCCATTCACAGATGCTGGCCACCAGACAGCCTTCTGCCCTTCTATGAAGGAGTGTGAATGACCTCTAAGCACAGGAACAGTGAAGGACTGCCGCAGAGGGAGGAAGCCACACAGGGTGTTGGCCCAAAAGGCGAGCTTCAAAGGAAAAGGCACAATTGATGGACAAATGGTAATCACACTTAAGAGGGGCTGCCCCTTTGTTCAAGTAGATGGGCTGGTGGCAGGAACAGAGAGGGGAAACTAGTTGCTGGACTTCTGCTGGACCAAAGAGGAATTCGAAAGACATCGACCCTTGTAGCCAAAGTCATCCCATCTGGACTGGGGACCAAGGAACCATCGCAGGATGACCACTGCCAAGTGCACAGCACCCAGAGCATCTTTCAGCATCCTCAGCATCCTGTATCCTCAGCATCAGGACCACCCCATCGAAGTTTATGGTTGTCCTTGCCTAAAGTGTGGAACGGGACTCTAGACTGCTTTGGTGGCCAGGTAACTGTCCACATACTCCCTATTGCTCCCTTCGCCCGACCTTCTCCCTGTCGGAATTGGTTGCTCTGTCCAGGCTGGAGTAGTCAAACACAACTCTTTAAAACTTTTAGAAAGTTTCCAAACTTTACGGTTACCAATGCTTGTTTGCACTTTGGGCTAAAGCGCTGAGATTTACATTTTACTTAAAAATCTATATCTGTGGAATCCTCTGGTGGATTGTTCTCCTCTGATGGATTTTTCTACTCTTGGTGTCTAAAATTGTATAAAAATATAATCTATTTTTAGAAATTAGTGTTGGATTTCTTTCATGTTGTGTGACTTTCTAATTCTGTTGTTTGGTGAATCTAAATGCTTTACACTAGTTTCTTTGTTTAAGCCTTGCTGTGCAAAGCCACAGCTACCCAGAGTTTAGCTAGTGGTTTTACAAATGAGTCTGACTGGATTCAAGATGGTTTTGTGAGTGTATTACACAGTGGCGGACGGCATGACTCATGGGGTGGCTGGGCGGGGGCGGGCACGTGGGGGCATGATGTGGCACAAGCATGAGATAGCGCAATAAAATTAAAAGAATCACACACTTACCTTGCTGCCAGTTCCGCCACCACGTCTCAGCTCCTTACTCCTGCCCTCCTCGTGGGACAGTAAGCCAGGCTCCCCTGAACAATCACAACGCTGCAATGCAGTGTTGTGACTGGTAAGCACCCAGGCTCCCCTGTGTTGTGATTGGTTTTGAGCATCCTGGTTCGATGCTCAACCAGGGAATGGGGGCCTGGGCTTGTTTTCCACCCAGGCTGTAATGCAGCCTGCATGGAGAAAGAGGGAAGTGCACATGACTGGTGTGGGCGGCCCGCGAGGGCCGACCAGTCATTGCGCACTTGGAATGGGCAAACCACTCCTCTCCTGCCCTGCTCCATGAGCAGAACTGCCCCGCCCACTCGCTTGCCGGCAAAGGAAGGAAACATAACATGATAACTAAAAGTTATTATCATTTTATATTTCCTTTCCTTTACACTGCTCAAAGTAGTGGGGCGATGCTCCTCCGCCATAGCGGAGGAGCCACCACTGGTATTATTTTATTTATTTATTTGAAAAGTTTTATAAAGAGCGAACAAGACCCAACCGGGTATCAGAGCGCTGTACAAAGAGGAAAGCTGACGTATACCTACAGAGACAATATAAATACACTTACAAAAAAGGAAATATGAGGGGAACCGGAAGCAAAAAGTAAATGAGGGTGCTAGGGGAAGAGTAGGTAGCAAGTGAACAAACAGATAACAGCCAACATAGATGAGGCCAAGCAGTTTCATCATCTACTTATTTCAAAGACAAACGAAATAAGTTTAAACCCCTAGTAGAAATGATTGTCAAGCAGTTTCATCATCGACTTACTTCAAAGACAAGCGAAATAAGTTTAAACCCGCAGTAGAAATGATTGTCAAGCACAAGTTTCAAACATAAAGTGAAAGTAAATTGTTAAGCATGCAATAAAACATCCAAGCAAACCCCATAAGGCAACATGAGAGGAACCTGAGGCATAAAATAAATGAGGACGCTAGGGGAAGAGTAGGTAGAAAATGAACAAACAATCAACAGCCCACCCCGATGAGGCCGAACAGTTTCATCATCGCCTTATTTTAAAGACAGCTGAAATACTTTTTAAATCCCAAGTGAGAATGATTGTCAAGCACGAGTTACAAACATAAAGTGAAAGTCAATTGTCAAGCATACATTTCAACACAACAAAGTAAAAATGCTTGTCGAGAATGCAAGGTAATTGACTAGCAAATGACATGGATGCTATTGTTGATGCAGTTCTTCCAATAGTAGCCATTTGACCTGTTTTTTTAATGAGGCAGTCGAAGGGTTGGCTCTGATCTCTGTTGGTAGGGCATTCCAAATTCTTGGAGCCAGCCCTGAGAAGGTACGATTGTAGGTTCTTTTTTTATTGAATTTCGGTGGTTTCAGTAGTAGGGTATTGGAGCTTCATTATTACATGGTGAAGTCACACAACCACACCATATAGTAGTACACAACAATCCCCACGTGTTGTGATAGGCTCACACTTATGATTGGTTGAGTGTTACCGGAGGAGGCAAGTGTGCTTATTTTTGTGTTCACAAAGTCACTAAAATATGAAATATGTGATATTTTGTAAAATAATGTTGACATGGAAGTAACAAATTACTATTTTTACAGAAGTTTGTTGTGGCTCCTTCACTATATGGAAGATTTTTTTTTTTAAATTAGTTGCCAGCAAAGGCATTGTTTTTTAATAAGAAGGTGCTTGTATTGAGCACCGATGAGCAAGCAATACAAGCCTGTGTCTATCCATTCCAATTACCTACTAATTAGCGTCTGGGGAGGGAATTCTTTGCAATTTTGAAATATTAATTGATCCACCCTCTCAGCCCTATGCACCCCTTTGCTTGCATTCTAAAAATCTGCCATGGATCCAACCACCCTGGGCCTATGATGGGCAGAACAAAAGTCTGTTAATGTGATTCAAGTGCAAAGAAAGTTCTCCTCGCTGTTAGCCCTACCTGTTTTACGACAATTTGGCCCCTGCCATCTTGCTTTAGTAGCCGAAACTTTCCATGTCAATGGAGTCGAAAGAATTGTTGTAGGCAGAAGTGATGCAGCAAGCAACACTCAGGTGAATTGTGCATCCTACTTCTCTGTCACCACCACGAAAGTATGTCCCTGGTGTCATCAGAGTATACACGTGCTAGGCGCCTTTGCAGCATCCCATCGCAACAAAACACCTACATCCATCCTCACATCTATTCATTCTCTATTCATCCATGCACCACTCACCCATCCAAAAATCCATCCATTTACCACCCACGGTTGTGTGTTTGCGTGAACCCATCTCTGTGTTGTCTGACGGTATGAGTTGAGTGTGTGTGTTTAAGCCTTGAGTTATATTTTCTGGGTGCGCGTGGGAGTCTGTATATGCGATATCTGTTCACGCATCCAAGCATGTCACACTACATCATAAGCCATTCCAACATAATGGAACAAATCAGTTAGACAGCTAACATAATCCATGCCTTCTGGCTTTGACAATGCTTGTGCTTTATAACGTTATTCTCTTCACTGCGCCAGGGAGACATAATCACATTCACACGTAGTTAAAGTGCCTGCTCATCATTCAGTGTAACTCCTTAGGGAAACAAACGTGGGAAAGCAGAAAATATTGCACAGGAAGGATGCCGCGCAAACAAGTGTTAACAAATATTTAGCAAGAAGGTGTCCCAGATTTCAGAGGGAGCCTGACCCCATTTGGGAGGAAGGAGCCAGCCTTTATCTAAGACAAGCAGGCAGGAATGGGCTCGGTGGGGGGTGACAGCCCACCTACCAGGCTCTGCTGGGCTTTATTTGTACGCAAAAGATGTCAAGGAAGAATGCCGCCGCAACATGAAAGAGTTGGCAAAAGCCCATCTGCTGTGTTGAAATGGCGGAAAACAAATCTATGTGCAGAGAGCGTGATGGGACTTCGAGGTGAGCACAATTTCGTGGTGGGCTAAAAATATATTTACAAAATCTCAGCGAGACAGCATAGCACGCACTGACAAACTCGAGAGTTTTTACTTTTTTCATAGTGAATGGACCATTTAAGCTGATCAGGGAAACCGGCTTTCTTTCGTTCATTTTGGGCCTTTCTTTAAATGACATTTTCTTTTATTTGTTTACTTTTAGGGAGGGCCTCGAGCGGCAGCAATGCACTACCCTTAATAGAAGGGCGATGCGACCAGCATACCAACAGGGTGATTGGAGGGAATAGGGGAATGGATGGTGGAGATGTGGGGTTCTTTCCTCAGAGGCAGATGTAGAAAGCCGCACTTGAGATGTGTTCTAATGTCTGTTCTAAGGAAGGACTGACTGCCCACTAGGGGGGATATTCACAAGAACATGCCCTAAACATCTCCAAAAAATGTTAACGCAACTTTACACATCGCAGTCTATCGCGGGAAAATAGCCCTGTGTTAACGTGGAATTCACAACACGGCGGTACCATGCGATAGTCTCCCGAAAAGGCGGACAATGTCTGCGATACAACAACCGTGACGGTGATAAAAACCCAAACCCCAACGCAAAAAAACATGCGATGGGCCAAACCGCAATGAGGAAATCCGCGATAAGCAGCGCCAGGCCTGCAATACACACACGGCAGGCGGGAAAATCACTACAAAAGTAGAAAAAACACACAAACACAAAATAACCAACACCGAAGCACCATGGAGCAGGCGCAGAGGACGAGCGGAACCCCACAAGCACCACGGACGACCAGCCTGGGACCTCGGGGACAGGGAAGGGTAAGGACAAGAAGAAGAGGAAGACTAAGTTCAGTCCGCAGGAGAATAGGATCCTGGTCACCGAGGTGATGGAACACCATCAAGAACTGTTCGTCACCTCCAACGTGTCATTGGGCACCAAAAATGGAATATGGCGGTCCATCGTGGACAAGGTGAATGCTGTCAGAGAGCACAAGAAGTCAATGGACGAGGTCAAGAAGCGATGGATTGACATCAAGCGCAAAACCAAGGAGAAACTCGCAGGCAACCAGAAGGCAGCAATGCAGACTGGAGGTGGGTGCCCAGCGCCACAGCTGGAGCTGGATGACATGGAGGAGCTGGTGTCGACAGTCATCAGTGTGGAGACCGTGGCATGAGTCGGGGGAGCGGACACTGCTCGACATGGCACAACACAACAGCAACGGGGTGAGTAACCACCAGGTACTGGGGGGACGGGGGGAGATGGCCACAATGGCACACATGCACAATCAAGCAGAGCACAGTGCACACCCACAATGACTCTGGATCATGGCCCTGATCTACAGACTGTCACAATGTACATTGCCATGCTGTCTGAATGTGAACATTTACCATTCGTTTACATACATGTGAACACATTGTAACACAGCATCTCCCCTTCACATTGCAGGGACACCGTCAACACCTCCTGCAGAGCAGTCCCAGCCACTCTTCACTGATGACGAGGAGGACACCACCAGCATCGACACCCAAGCCCTCCAAGACATCATTGAACTAATCCGCCAATCACCTCCAGGACCAGGGCAGCCCAGCTGCATCGAGGAGACCCCACCCACTCCACAAATCACCCAGCAGGAGGCACCCACAACCCCGGCTGTCTCCCAAGACCCCCCGAACAACACATGGCCTTCCAACGCCGTGTGTTGGAGGGCCAGAGGGAGATGGCTGAGCAGGTGCGGGTGGGGTTCGACCTCATGGCTACTAAACTTGATGCCATCCATGGGTGTCTAAGTCCCATCAGGGACCACATTCAGTCCCTAACGGACACCCACAGGCCGCTCCATGGTCTCCAACGAGCCCTGGCTGACATCGCTGGAGTCATGACTCAGAGACAAGAACACCTGTCCGCTCAGAGTGGCTCCAGTGATCTTAGCCGTGAGCTGGCACACATGCGGAGGCTCATGGAGGACATGGTGCGGATGGAAGCGGAAAGGATGGCAGCCACCGCTGCACATCAGCAAAATGTAGCTGGGATCTACCATGCCCTGCATGTCCTCATCATGGCATTGCTGCCACAAGGTGTGGCGCAGATGAATGCTGCTGCTCTTACACCATCCACATCTCCGCCCCCTGGTGTGTCAGTGCCTCACAGTGCGGCAGGCATTTCCACTCTGGCACCTGATGTGTCACTGCCACACAGTGCGGCCGACAATTCACCTCCGGCCCCTGATGTGTCAGTGGCACACAGTGCCGCAGCCGGAACTGCACCACCCACAGGTGGGGCAGAGCACACATCCGAGGACGTGGAAGGGATTGAGATCAGAAGGAGGCACTAGCATTCATGTCCGCCACCTGGCCTGTTGCTGCTTGGTGCAGCACATGGCCCCATGACCTTCCACTGACCCCCGATACACTCCGCTGCACTCACCTTGGACCACGACATGGACTGCCATATCCTGTTTGGTGATCAATGACACGGCGACCAGACTGCGGACTGTACCCTTCCTCTTCCGCTGTACTTGTCATTCCCCGATGGACTCTGGCTGGCCCTCCACGGGCCCATATTGTGAAGTGGGGTTGGCATGGCCCTGTACTGCTCCAGCTGCAAAACTCCACTGGATGTGCATTAAACATTCAGAAACGCACTGCTGTGTCATGTCTTTCATCATTCATGTATGGATGTGTGGATGAATGTAGGGTCAGTGATTCCCCCTAACGTCAATGATGCTCGTCTAGTGGGATTCCAGTCACAGTGTGCTACATTGCCGATTGCGTTCCGGGTGCCGTAGACACTACAACAGGGACACACGCATTAGTCACTTCCTTGTCCAGACATGGACTGAACAACGCCCAGAGCCCCTGAGTCATTGTTGCAAGCCCTGCGCTGGTCCGGCGTACGCCAGGCCAGACCACTCCGCTTACGCTCCGAGGGGGGCCACATAGCTACATGTCGCAGGTTTACACGCTAGTGGTCTGCAGGTCACTGGTCTAGTTGTCAGCATGTCACGCCCACTCCCTGAGGGCAGGTTTGCACACACACCACACCCATCCGGCACAGGCGTCACAGGCCATGTGACCCCGCCAATATAAGGGGCCGACAACGTCACATTCCCCACTGCCGGTGGTGACTGGATGACGGACGTTCCACGATTCTCAATCATAAAGGGCCCATGAGTTGTTGCGCACAGGATTAGTGGCACCCGAAGCCATGTGGCCGTCACGGGCCTACCACCACGTGGCGCTGACTGGGGTTGCACAGGGTTAGTGGCACCTGAAGCCTTGCGGCCGCCACGGGCCTACCACCACGTGGCGCTGACTGGGGTTGCACAGGGTTAGTGGCACCCGAAGCCTTGCGGCCGTCACGGGCCTACCACCACGTGGCGCTGACTGGGGTTGCACAGGGTTAGTGACACCGAAATTGCTGAGCGGGTGTGCAGCCTGCGATGATGACGTGTGCACTGATGTGGTCTCTGCCATTGATGCCTCAGGACTCAGCGTCATGTGTGGGACCTGCTGGTCCGCAGTGCGGGTCCGCATGATGTGGAGCATGCCATGGTGGCGGGACCGGGGCCTGGAGCTTGCACGGGCACGTGGTGTGCCCACTGGTGGACACACCGTTGGTGGCAGGTGAGCAGTGAGGCCTGGGTGCGCAAGTTCGGACAGCCAGCGCTGGCCGGCGGGAGGGGGTAGGGTGCGGCTGCATGTGTGCGCAGGATGGACAGGCGTTGTTGCTGTGTGCATTGAGATGGACTCTGCCATGATTGACTCTGGCCTCGATTACAGATTGCAGACCTGGTGGCTTGCAGTGTATACCGGCACGTGGTTGGAGACACACCGGTGGCAGCAGGTGAGCAGTGGTGCCTGGGTGCGCGGAGGCGGCAGTGTCCCTCTCTTTCTCTCTCTATCTCTCTCTCTTCCTTTCCTTCTCTCTCTCTCTCCCTTCCTTTCCTTCTCTCTCTCTCTTCCTTTCCTTCTCTCTCTCTCTCTCTCCCTTCCTTTCCTTCTCTCTCTTTCTCTCTCTGCCTTTCTTTCCTTCTCTGTTTCTCTGTGTCTCGCTCCTTTGATGTGCGCATGACACACGTTCTGATTTGGTGCTTTTTTTTCCAGGCTGTGACATGAAGGTTGTCCCGGACGGACCCGACAGGAGTCTTCCGCATTGGTGTTTTGTGTTGTATTTCAATAAAGTTTTTGGTTGTTACTTCAATGATGAGTGACTGTTTCTTGTTCTTCTGACCACACATGTGTGTTTCTTTTTGTCACTGTGCGACATCATGTGCTTTTTGTGGCTCTTGTGTTGTGCACGGTATGTGTTTGTCCGGGGGCGGGGGGGCCTGGGAGTGGTGGCGGTGGGTGTTGTGGCCCTCATGGGTCTCCGAGTTGCATGATCATTGTCTCCATGGCATCTGTGGGTCTTCAGATGCGGCTCTTGGCTGGGCTCCCTTTCATGCTGCAGGTAGTCGTCCTGCTTAACACCAGCAAAAGGCAGGTGTTAATTCCCTGCTGCTACCGCGGCTTATCGCCTGTTTTTGGTTCGCATCGTAGATCTGGCAGTTCGTTGTGAATGTGGTGTAGTGGTGTTTTCGTGTGTTTTTGCACAGGAATGCCTACTCTGCATCTCATTAGGGTTAGTTGGTGGTGTCACCCGTGGAGGTAAAGTTTGCGGCAGTTATCGCGGGAATACTGGCGTTGTCTGCAGTTTGCACCCGCTTGTGAATGGGGCGTTAAATCTATCTCCACTTTTGATGCGTTAAGGTGGCGATAACTCGGCGATAAGTCCTTGTGAATATGCCCCTAGGTGTAGCGGGATGTCATTTCACAATCTTGCAGCATAGGCGGTCGGTGAAGGCTTGTGTCCTTGAGTGCTTCCTCTGCGTCTAGATTTTTAATTTAAAGTCTCACTCATTGTTGCAAAATAGTCTGGTTCAGTCACATGAATGCAGCTGGCCACGGCGCACGCAGGGCGACATAGAGGGGACAGCATCCTAGTGTTGCTCCCCTGCTGCATGGGTAGATGAGCCCATCGGGCCACCGTAGGAGGGGAAGGTGGGTTATCCCTCCTAGTTTTTGGCCTCGGGGTGTCAGGAGGGGAGGAGTGGATCAGGAGGGCTCATAAGGGGTCACCTCCCAGAGCAGGGCCTCTTTGGCAATCAGCGTTATGGTCGGACCTGTGGCAGACTGCGGAGGTGGTGGCTGTTTTTGCTAGAGGTGAGCAAGTGGTGGGGGAGGCCACGGTCTGGCTGCCAACATCGGGATGGGGCGCACGGTGCAGTGGCACACTCGGTGCTTCACCCGGGAACTGGGATTGAGCCAGTGGCTCCATCTATTCTATCTCCCTCCCCCACCCTACCCCCATTGAGATTGGTGAATTGTTACCTCCGATCTAGGCGCCACTGAAGGTCTGCAGTGACAGCGAGAGTTGATTCAGCTGTCCGGTTTGCTGGTCTGGGGAGCTGAGGGAGCCGAGTCAGCGGATTGCCGGGGCCTGGTGGGGAGCCGCTGGGGATCTGTGTGTGGCGGCGGCCTCTTTGTCGCATGCTCGCTGATACAGTGGCTGTAATTGTCCTGCCGGAATGCCTGGTGGTGTGGGTCGAGCCACTGGTGCTCGGTATGCAGAAAGTATGGTGTGTTGCCTGTGCATCGCGGGGTTGCACGCGTGAGTAGTGCCAGACAGGTTTGGTTTATTTTTCGATTGTGGCATCGCTTTCTGCTTGGATCGGCGCCCTTCGGGGCTCCGAGTGCGGCAGGGCTCGCTCTCGTGTCCTGGCCGCCCTGTGCGGCAGGGCTCGCTCTTGTGTCGTGTTGGTTTGACCACTGACGGGGCCAGGCTGGTTTGTTGTGGCTGGGTGCTGTGGTCGGCTCCATGTCCCCGAGTGCCAGACGCTGCAGCTGGGTGGTCAACGAGGGGCAGGGCTGGCATGGTTGGTACATGGGCAGCTGCTTGTTTCCCCTGGTGGCTGCGGCCGTGGGCAGCGGTCCTTGCTTCCAGGTGGGGGGACTTACCGACATTTTGGGAGTTTTTGTTTCTGGATTGGGGGTATGCCCGATTGGCAGCGGCCATTTTGTTTAATCCCCCTGAGCCACGAAGGAAGATATGGAGGGCGTGGCTAATGTTTGAATTGCCGGAAAGGGGCCGACGCAGCTGCCATCTTTAAGAATAATAATGGAAACGGAATGGATGAGCGTGATTTAGGTCGTTTTGCAGTCAGTTATTGCTTGCGATGTGGTTCTCTGTTATATTAGATTTAAAAAAAAAAAAAAATTGCTTTGCAACGACCCTAATTCAGGCGTAAGTGCTGTCACATGTGAAAAGTGGGAATACCAGCGTGAAACACGTAAGCGTGGTGGGGTGAAGGAAGGTGCCTGCTGGAAACCGGTTGGGGGGGAGCCGGGGATATGTTTGATCAACTGTTGATTATATTTCAGAAAAAAGTTTGAACACGGAAGGCACCAAGGGGCAGGTGGATGAACTCTGCAGGGGAGACGGCCAAAGGGAGTGGTAGGCAATTACAATACTGTTTGCCGTTACAACATGATATGCTGGGAATGTCACGTTAAGCTAATACTGATTACCTACGCGCATGCAGCTAGTTTGGAACGATGGTGACTTATTGAATTGGGCTGCATGTTTGAAAGAAGGGGATTTGTCATAACCAGGACTGGCAGCCTAGGTGAACATACAATGTTACTCGGGGGATCATTATGGCAGGTAAGAAATACACTTAGATTAGTTACCAGGTGCCTAATGGGCAGCAGGGTGGTGGCACTGGTGGTTATTGTAATATTGGGGTAAGATTTTTTGTGATTTATGAAAAGTGCTCGCTGGGTAACTCATATAAAGCACCAATATTGTCGCGGCTGCAAAATGATGGCGCAGCAACCGCATCTAGGCGGTCCAGGCAGCGCTTTGCGGATCGGAGCAGAGGAGGTATAGGACAAGTTAAAAGGGGTAAGGGGTACCAATACAATGGCGCTAGGGGCCAGCCTGTCATGGGGTTGTATATGGCAGTTTGGCATCATAGTGGGGCCATGTACTAACCAGTCACTTTTTGCTGCACTGCGTCTATGACGACTGGAGAAAATGTGCAGTGCATCACAGCGAATCAGCACGCGCATGGTAAGTAAGTAGGTTGCGCACCAACGGGTGGGGGACAGTCGGTGCTGCCCTTCCATTTATGCGCAGCAGGTGGGAATATGGTATTAAGAACTTAGTCAGAGAACATGGCAATATGTGTTTAAGCAGGGAATTTGGTTCACCACCTATTGGTCAGGTCACATCGCTGTGGACTGAGGAAAAGAATCCAATGATTAATTGCAGCTTCATCTTTCAGGTAGTTGTGGCAAAGCATAAAGCAGCCGTCCAGCCGCTGGCACACGATTTGGAGAGGCACGGCGCAGAAGTATAGGAAGAACTGCCTGACTTAGGGATCAACTCAGACACTGGCAGAAGCCTTAACACGGAGGGTACAGCAGATTTCTTTCACTCACCCACACGCACACTCAGAGTTATGGAGGACCATGGTTCCCCGTCGCTGTTCTCCCCAGAGCCTAGCCACGAGGATGCCGAAGTATGGGCGAAGTTCATGGCCATGGGGCAGGCAAAGGTACTGGAGGGGGCAAGGATGATGGTGGCAATGCAGAAGACGCAGCAGCAATCAGAAACGCTCACCTTGCCAAATGCTATGGGGTTGCAGCCAACGGATTCTGGCCTTGGAGTCCAAAGTGTTCAGCCGGCCAAGAAGAAGCGACCGGCGAGAGCAGCGGCTGGGGGAAAATTGAAGAAAGCCAAAAAAGGCAATGGCGAGCAAGCGGGAATGGAAGCTCCGTCAACCTCCCAAGGGGAGAGAGCAACAAACAGAGGCAGGAAGGACAGTGGAGGACAAGACCCAGGTACTGGGAACAGTGGTAACCCTGCAGGGGAGGGACAGGACCCACAGACTAGTGAGCCGGTGGCGCAGAGGCAAAGTAATCAACCTGCGCGGGAGCTGGTTCCCAGCCTAACCCCGGGGGCATCTGGCCAGGGCCTGCAAGAAGGACTGGGTAAGATGAAGGAAGCAATGCACAGCTTCATGGCCTCTGCGAAATCGTTAGTTGGGCCAGGCACAGGGAAGACTCCCAGCACCAATCAAGCAAGTGCGAGTCAGGTGTGGGGGCAGGGCAGCAGTCCTTCTCTAGAGGTGCGGGCAGAGTCCTCCTCTTTGGCAACGGGGGGTTCAGGCACGGGTGTTGCAGATGTTACTGCAGGTGCAAGTAGCAAAGGGGTTTTGATTAGGCCTGATTCGCCGTTGCTGACAGGAAGGTCATCTCTGGCATGGAGAGTTCCTTTAGAAGCCAGAGAGAGAATTTGGAACAGGGAGTTCATTGACATTTTCTCATTGCTTACATTCGCCAAGGAGGGCGCAGACATCACAGAGTCAAGTAAGGAGGTGGATAACTATAAATGGAAGAGGAAGGTTAAACCAGAGGAGACAATAGACAACTGGTTAGAGGCATTTGCCATGTTCTCCACAGTCATCATGGAGAAGTCCCCTGAACAGGGGCCTGCTCTGTGCAAATATAACAGGGTAATTTATGAGGAATACAAGCGTAATGGGGGCACGGGCTGGTTGAATTACGATAGAGAGTTCAGGCAAAAAATGGAGTAGGTACCTGAGATGTCATGGGATTGTCGGGAGATTGAGCTCTGGGTACAGTACATGGGCAATGGCAACAGCCACACAAGCAGAGACACCCCCTTCCTGAAGTACAGACAGACGAAACCATACTATTTTAAAAAACAGTTTAGGCATTCCTTTCGGGGCAGGGGCCCACAGAGGCGGAGGGGAGGCTATCAGCATAGGGTGAACAATGCATGCAGGCTATACAACAATGGGGCATGCACTTGGGGACCAACATGCAAATTCACCCACACATGCTCCAAATGTGCTGGGTGGCACCCAGCA
Source organism: Calotriton arnoldi (assembly GCA_963921515.1). Taxonomy (NCBI): domain Eukaryota; kingdom Metazoa; phylum Chordata; class Amphibia; order Caudata; family Salamandridae; genus Calotriton; species Calotriton arnoldi. The sequence continues at coordinate 1,012,565 of CAWUFW010002999.1, read as the reverse complement.
ACCAGTTGCAGAGGAGGCAAGACAGATAGGCCAAGAGGCGCCAATGCCGGCGCAAAGCAGCCTTAACTGTTCTCAATCGAAACACTCCGTTCTAGCGCCATCCCCTATTTCCTTTCCCACCTTGACTCGTATCCTCAAAGAGTACCCTAGAGCAGCTGAGCGGGAATTGTTGTTCGAGGGTTTTAGTGAGGGCTTTAGGATTCCATATTCTGGACCCGCAGTTACGAGAGAGGCAAAGAACCTACGCTCAGCCATAGATGCACCAGAGGTGGTCAGGGAAAAGCTGGACAGGAGTGCCATTTGGGGAGGGTGGCTGGGCCTTTTGCCCAACCACCCCTTCCACATTTCATTGTGTCTCCTCTGGGGATTGTGCCCAAAAAAGAGCAGGGCAAGTACAGGATGATTCACCATCTCTCTTACCCCAAGGGTTCGTCAGTAAATGACTACCTGGATGACAGAGCGTACTCAGTTTGTTATGCTTCATTTGACGAGGCAGTCGATTTAGTGCGAGCAGGAGGCAAGGGTGCTCTTATGGCAAAAGCGGATATTGAGTCAGCCTTCCGCCTCCTCCCAGTCCATCCTGATAGTTTTAACCTACTAGGAATGCAGTGGGACGGCCAGTATTTCTACGATAAGTGAATACCTATGGGCTGTGCGGTATCATGTGCCCTATTTGAAACGTTTGCATGCCTCCTGCAGTGGGTATTGAGGCAGAAGAACCCTCCAGGGAGCTCATTTCATTATCTAGATGACTTCCTCTTCATCGGTAAGGAAGGTTCCAGCAAGTGCAGCGAGACCCTCTGTGCATTTCAGCAGCTTAGTCAGGCGCTAGGGGTGCCCCTGACCCCAAAGAAGACCCAGGGACCAACGAAATGTTTGACATTATAGGGCATAGTGATTGATTCTGCAGTAGGGATGTGCAGACTGGCAAAAGATAAGGTCGAGGCCCTTCAAAGCGACATACTGCATGTCTTGAGCAGGAATAAAGCTACACTGGCCACAATTCAGAGCTTGCTGGGAAGGCTAAACTTTGCGGCTAGGATCATACACGCAGGGAGAATCTTTGCCAGGCGGCTTGCTAGGGCGACAGTGAAAGTAGAGAAAGCCCTTCACTTGGTGCGCCTTAGTGGGGGGCTGAAAGATGACCTGCGCATGTGGTTGTCCTTTCTGAATGAGTTCAATGGGGCTTTGTTGAAGTGTGCACCGTGGTGCAGCAGTCAGCAGCTCCAGCTGTTCACTGATGCGTCTGGGAGAGAGGGTTTTGGTGCCATTCTGGGCAGAGAGTGGTGTGCGGCAATATGGCCGAATGCATGGAGGAAACATGGGCTTACAAAAACCATCACTGTTTTGGAAATGTTTCCGATTGTTTTGTCACTCCATTTATGGCCGCAAGTGCTAGCTAACAGAAGGATCACATTCTGGTCGGACAATATGGCTGTGGTGCAGGCCGTTAACTGCCAATCTGGCAATTGCCCGGTTTTGGTGGGGCTTTTGAGGGAATTGGTGAAGGGGGGCCTTTTGAGGAATATAGAATTTTGTGCCAGGCAAGTCCAAGGGGTGAAGAACGTGGCCGCTGACACTCTTTCTGGTTTTCAGTGGGCGAAATTCCGGGCGGCTTACCCCAGGCGATGGAAGAGATGACGCCCTTCAAGGCAGAATGGTGGCACATGGTTCAGTGGAGCAAAGGATAGTGGGCTTGGGAGAAATATCATTGGCACCTGGGACACGAGCCAGATACCGGGCGTGTTACAGCATGTTTCCGTCAGTGGCCCTTTCCCTGGAATCAGGGGAGGGCCACCACCTTGTCGGACGAGTACAGCAATTCGTGCTATGGGCTAAAGACAACGGGAAATCACACGCATGGGTTTCAAGACACCTGGCGGCAATCGCCCACTTTACGAAGCTGAAGGGGGAGGCTGATCCAACGGCAGGTTTCCCTGTAAGGGCTGCACTGAAAGGATGGACTAGGCAGGAAGGAGTAAAGCCACCAGACCAGAGGGCACTTATTGATTTGAGCATGCTGAAGGGGTTGGTAAGGGCACTCCCAGTTATCTGTAGTTCACGGTACGAGGTGCTGCTGTTCTCCACCACATTTTCCCTATCCTTTTTTGGGGCCTTCTGGACATTCGAACTAGTGGCACAGGCAAAGAATGACTCAGCTTATAGGGCACTAAAGTTGAGTGACCTCAGAATGTGTCTAAATGTGGCCAAACTGACAGTGAGGCAGTCAAAAACGGATCAGTTGGGAAAAGGCGCAGTAGTCCGTTTGACCAGGTTGGGAGGCTCAGAGTGTTGCCCGATAGAACTGCTCGGGGCTTATATGGAGTGTCGTCCCAAACAACCAGGGTACTTGTTGCTTCACCAAGGCGGCCAGCCTCTCACCCAATTTCAATACAGAAGCATCCTCAGGCGGGCGCTTAAAGAGGCGTGGTACCAGGGACAGAGATTGCCAACTCATTCCTTTAGAATTGGGGCTGCCACAACGGCTTTTAAGGAGGGTTTGCCTCCTGGGGCGATTAGGTGCATTGGAAGGTGGCAGTTAGACAGATACAAGTTGTATGTCCGTACTGGAGTCCATCAAGGGTCTTCATCACAACCTCTGCAGTATCAAAGTACTCAATGACTGGTGGGGATCAAGGGGTAGCAGAAAACCCTCCAAACTACTATATAACGAAAGCCTGGTTCCACCCTTGTTTACGCAGTGACTGTCACAGTGCCGAGGCATTTTTGTACCTTAATAATTATATGAGAATTTATAGAGTGTGTTCACAGATGTTAATAAAATGTGTGGTAATGTTTACCTTCTTGTTCTATTTAGGACTTAAAACAGTGTGGGTGATGGGTCACTCTTTTGTGGCCAGAGCGGAACAGCAGGCCAGAGACAGGAGTTGGACCCACGGCCTCAGTAACGTTGAATTGTCCTGCATGGGAAGCCCGGGGATGAGATGGGCTATGCTGGAACCTATGTTTTGCCAGCTGGTGGGGAAAAAAGGGGTTAAGCCAGACATTCTGATAATCCATCTGGGGGGAAATGATCTCACCTCCTGTGGTAGGGGCCCACTTTTGCAGGCCATGCGACAAAGCCTGACCAATATGGCTACCCTGATGGGCGGGAGCAAGATAGTTTGGTCTGAGATCATCCCACGCAGGGTGTGGGAGGGGGCTAGATCACCTGCAGTGATTGAGATGTCAAGGCAGAGGATTAATCTCTCCCTACAGAAATTTACTAAGCAGCATGGATTGGGTTTCATCAGGCATAGCTTGCTCAGTAGACATCTGAGCGGTAATTTTGCACCAGATGGGGTACACCTGTCCGATGTGGGTACAGATATTTTCCTGCTGAGCATTGGGGATGCCATGGAAAGGGCGGGCTGTACTTAGGGGAGATGTGAGGGGAGCACAGGTGGGAGGCCTCGGTTATCGCGAAGTGCCATTCCCGAGGCTTGGCGGAGTTACAGGGCGATCCTCAAGCTTTAAACAACTAGAATGCCTCCAGATAGTGGAACTTGGAGCCAAAAAAGCAATTGCCTCAGGTCACTGGTAGTCATTACAGCGGGGCCTGGGATGACGCGATGGCGCTCCTTAATTCCTCAAGGGACAGTTGAAATCCTGAACAACTGTGGAGACTGGACGGGGTCTCGCTCTGACTTGTCAGGAGCATGAGACAAAGTAAAGAGTAGGGTGGCAACCTACTGTAAGGAACGAGCTGTAAAGAATCTAATGGAGTTGGAGGGGTAAACACCAACAGGACAGCTCTAGCTTTCTCAGGATGGGTGTCGACCGTTCAAGGAACTCATCGTCGACACCTGGATCGCCCGTAAGCTAACCCTACCTGTGTAATCAATAAACTTGCGACATAGTTTATCCACAAAAAGTGTCCCTGTCATTTATTATGTTGCACGCACTTTATTGTTGTAATTGCAGGGTCCTCATATTCTAAAAGGGCTAGGGGTAGCAACACTAAGGCTTTGTAGTTTGCAGCTTAGCTCACTCAAAAGGCTTTGAAGTGAATACTTGCTCGAGAGGGAACACGTGCAAATTTTTCAAGCAGGAGAAAAATATTCAAATGTGCCTTGGTTGGTGGATTGGCGGCTTGCTGGGTGCAGATCTGACTTTGGTGGTGTCACCGTGGTGTGGGTGAGGCTGGTTAGTAGGGCAATGTGACTTTCGGAGGGCCTGAGCCGTAGAGTTGATGCTGTGTAGTGGAAGGAGGGCTTGCTTTGTGCAGTAGACTGATCTCAATCTATTATCAAATGTTATTCGCAATTCAATTTTGAAGTCTCTACACAGAGATATGTAACTCTGTGCATGTTTCTTACAAGTGCCTCTTCGAAAAATTGTGTTTTCATGAGTGTGAGAAAAACCTTCTGTGTTTGTGCTCCTCATATATATATGCTCCATTACTAGGGCTCAAGTCCTAAAAAAAAGAAGTGGGGGGACGCACCAAGTTAGGCAGCATTGGTGTGACATCACTGCACGTGACATCACCGCATGTGACATCAGAGGAAGTGACACGACAGCACGTTGCATCATAGGAAGAGGCATCATAGAAAGTGGCATCACAACCCATGACCACACAGGAAGTGACATCGGATCTTAAGACCTCACATATGTTTAGAAGGTCTATCATGAGTACATTTGAGCGCATTACAATATTTAACAGATTAGATTTTGCATTGGGGTTGTGCCAAAATATTGACGCAACCCGACACAAAATCTGGACCTCAACTTACACATTCATTTTTTTAAAACTCTGCCACAAAGAAATTGGCAACAAGGAGAAATATGGCAGTAAAACTGTTATGCTTAATTTGTTGCAAAGTCTGTATTGTAAAATATCTTATGGGGTTAAGGCACCTGCAGAAAAGATCTTTGGTGTCAGCTACATCTCAGGGAATAATAATATTGGTAAGAAAACCTTTGAGCATAATGTATTTGCTGGAAAGATATGTGTTTTAACTAGACAGATTTTTATTTTATGCAAATGGGTAAGTGGGTTACTGCTTTTAAGACAGGGATCCTTTTGTTACTTGCAGTTCATAAATTGTAATCCTTCTAATACAGCACAGTGAGGTTGAAGGACATGGGGCCCCTTACACCTTGTAACCCTCACTATCTTATGTAACACATCTTTTATATTGATGTACACACATATGATTTATTGTCTATGTATTGTCTGTATGTGTGATGTAAAGCGCTCTGACATCTTGCATTGGGATGAGGTGTGGCACTACTCATCCCAATGCAGGGTGTCAGAGAGCTTTAAATCACAAGTACACACATAACAATTTTAATACCACTATTTTATTTTATTTCTTTATGGCGCTTTGGCACTACTGCAGTGCTAAAGTGCTATAAAAGAAATACAACAAAATAGTGGTATTTAAATTGTTATTTGTGTAAATACTGGGGCGACCAACACATCTGACATTCTTAGAGTGCATGCATATCTCTTATATACAGGGACTGAACAAAGTCAAAAACATTTCTCTCTTAAGTACCTGTGAAATGATAAGATGTGAGAATTTGTTTCCAACAAAATGAAGCCTAATGGCCCCTTAACCCCGCTTATGTTATGGGTGAAGCTGGAATCTGATAAGCTCCTTCCCTGCCTGCATGTTGCTGCTCAGAACAAAAGCAGACAACCTGCAGGCGCTTCTGAAAGTGACCTAGTGTCAGAAATTTACACGGGAGGATCTTAGCATAGTTCAGTGAACTTGAAAGCGGCCGGCTTTGTAGCAGGGTAGATGGCGTCTACCCTCTAAAAATAGTGGGTAGATGGCATCTACCCGCGTCTGCCCTCCACTCGAGCACTGTCCATTACTGTTTATCTGAATACAGGGTTGTGTACATTAGATTGGTGCTCTGTACTGGCTCTGACCGCTCTCTCTCTACACATGTCCTGTCAGTCTCCTGAGAATTGTTTACAGATCTGTGGGCGTTATGTAGATGTGCTGGGTGGTTTATAAAAATGCTGCTTTCTTTGGTGCGTCTGCTGAGTGCAGTGGCGATGTTTGGCATCCTGTACATTTACTGAGTACTGCACAGTGTCTGCCAGTTGAGCCCAAATTAGGCTTAGGTGTGTTTAATTATGGGAGAATAATAGGAGTAATTTCAGCAATTCTGCGTTACTCTTTGATGTGGAATTACCAATAATAACACGATTATGCCCGCTTGAATAATTTGGGGTTAAAAAAACATTCAGCAAGAGCACTTAGGGGCTCATTACGATGCCGGGTGGACTTGGTCCGCTCGCCACCGTAGCGGTGATTGGGTTCGACCGCCATGCGTGCGGCGGTCTCGCATATCCAATTATGATGGGACCGCCACCGCTGCGGTCGGATTCCGCACCTTTAACATTGCGGCGGTGGCTGCTGACAGCAGCACCACCGCGATGTCAGAAATAGCATGTTGTGCATTTCACTGCACTACGTGGCAGGCACTACACTGTGCCTGCCACTTGGTGCAGTGAAATGTAGGGGGGCCCAGTGCACCCACAACTCCCCTCAACACAAGGGGGGCCCGCAACGGGCCCCTGAAGGCATTCTCTGCCAGCCTTTCAATGGCGGTTCAACCGCCACGGAAAGGCTGGCTTCCGCAGGCATCATAATAGTGCCGGCGGAGCCTGCTAGGCTCTGCCGCCATTGTGAGCATGCTGACCGCTCCGCCAGGCAATCGTGACGATTGCTACCGGCGGTAAAGCGGCTGACGGACTTTCCGGCCGCCGCGATACCCACCGCCATCATAATGTGGCAGGGGGTAAACCTCATGACGATGGCGGGCTGAGGCGATCCGCCCGCCATCGTAATCAGCCCCTTAGTGAGTGCTAGCACCCACTCATGCTGCTGTTTATGTTCTGTTGAATTTTCGCTATTTTCTTAGCACAAAATGCATTCTCGTATCTATTTTGACACCTTTTAATGTAATGGAAGACACCAGTCGCCAAGCACAAATACCACCAAATGAAAAATGGATGGAAAGATGGATGGCTAGATGGATGCAGAAAAGTCTGGATGGCTAGATGGATGGATGAAGAAATGGATAAATGGAAGGGCAGAATGATGAAAGGAAAGATGGAAGGAAGGATAAAGAGAAGAATGGATGGATGACCAAATTCTAAATTGAGGTGTGAACGGCAATATTTTGCCAATTTATTTGCATAAGTCCCCTTGGGAAGCAACTTATTGAGTGCCGTGCTTGTTTACCTAATTTGCACACTCATTGCCAATCAAGATATGGTTGAAAGTGTGGGCAGTTTATTTTTCTGGTAGCTCTCTGGCTATTTGTGAAGGATTTTGGTGTTCTATTGTGAGTGGCTATAGAGGTACTCTTATATTGTCTTGAGGCCAAGGACATATGTAGATATGCTACATGCTAAATTGTTTTTTTTTATGTGGTGCTCTGTGGATGTGGTGGACACACTTTAGATGTGCTGGGAGTTAGAAAGATACACCAAGGGTTTAACAGAATTCTGGTTGCGCTGTGGATGTACTGGATGTTCCTTAGGAGAGCTGAGAGTTACAAAAATACCCAGTCATCTGATTGTGTTCTGGGTGCATTGCTGATGTGCTTCATGTACAAAATATTGGCTGCTGTTCTATTTGTGTGTTGTGGCATGTAGAGGTGCGCAAGCCAACAAATTAACAGGGAGAGCTGAGCCAAAACCAAGCCGAGGGTTTAGCTGGGCCCTAAGAGGACATGCACGAGCTGAGTCCTGGAAACATTTGGCAGGTAAACTGTGCAACAGACACCACATAAAAATATGATAAAGGTTTTTCAAAATTCAAAAAAACATATTTCTTTCACATACTGTATTGAGAGACATTTATTAAAATTGACACTTTAAATATGAGCTTAGAAATATGCATGCCCCACTTACTCCTCACCATGGCAAATATGCTATTAATGAATTGAAAGGAAAGTCAGTTGTTATATGCACCTTAGAGCGGCCTAGGTTGTTACCTGGAGCAGTATTATAGTCTATTTTAATCAGACACCAGAGTGGTGCTTCTATAGTACACACCCTGCACTGACATATTTCACAGTACTCTCAAATGCAATAAGGAAAAAGGGAGCACAGTGAAATTAAATATTTGCCTAGGATCACACAATTTGGTCAAGCAGGGAAACTGGGAATAATACCAGGTTTTCACAATATGCCCTCATACTCTAGATGAGTATCTCTTTCCCTCTCATGTTTTAGATAAAAGGTTAACATTTTTCTTTAAATCTTGGCGCATTAGGTTAGATTGAGGGTGACAAGTAGAAGCCACATGAGAGCTCGGTTCGTTTTGGGCTCGAGCGTCCAAGAAGGCCTTGAGCTGAGGCACAGCCAGGCGGTGTGCAGACAGAATATCGAATTTAAAATTTCGAGTTGCGCAAATATCGAGTCAGAAATATCGTGGTTCAGAAATATCGACAGCAAGAATATCGTGGTCAAGAATATTGACTTTAAGTAAGTAATATCGATTTTAATAATATCATTTGCAAAAATATAGTTGTTAAAAATAACGATTTTTTAATTAATGTTTTGTATTTTAGTATATGTTTTAAATGTATGTGATGTATATTTTTTTGTATAAGAATTGTTTGTATTTTTAATATATGTGTTACATTTTTAGCAGTTATTAATTTTCTTTTATTTGAATTTTGTGTTTTTAGTTCCGTAGCGGGTTTTGGGTTTATAGGGGAATAGGCTGGGAAGTAATTTAATTATATTAAATTATTTGATTATTTTTTATTAATTAATATTTGTTTAATTGAGATGTTATAGTGTTAAATGTGTAAAGTAATTTATTATTAATTAATTAATAATTTGTTTTTAATGAATAATAATTATTTAACCTGTAATTAATTATGGTAATTGTGTAGTTAATTTTAGGTGTGTGTTTTGGTTTTTAGAGTTTAAAGGGTGGGAAGCAATTTATTTTTTATTGATGAATTAATAATAGGTTGTTAATTAATTTTAATTAATTAATTGGTAATTAATTATGGTAATTGCGTAATTAATTTTAGGTGTGTGTTTTGGGGTTTATAGGGGTAAAGGGTGTTAAGTAGTTTATTTATTTTTTATTAATAAATATGTAATTGATATTAAATAAATGAATAAAACATTTATTATGGCAATTGTGTAATTACTTTTAGGTGTGTGTTGTGGTGTTTATAGGGGTAATGGTTGGGAAGTAATTTGTGTTTAATTAATTAATATATAGTTGTTAATTAATGTTAATTATTTGATATTTATTTGGGGTAATTGTTTATTTTTGTGTGTTGTTTTTACTTTTAAAGGGGTAAAGGGTGGGTATTAAATACATTTTAATTGCTTTATAATCACTTGTTAATGGTGATAGTTTTTAATTTAAAAATAAGTTTTAATTGTGTTTTATTATTTTATAGTTTAATTTACGTGTGTGTGGTGGACATTATAGTGTTAAAGTGTGTGTAGTTAATGAATGTTTATGAGTTTTGTTATTAATAATATTGTTTTAATTGATTATTAATTATGTTAATTATGGAAGAAAATTTAATTTAAAATGTTGAAGTGTGTTGTTATTGGTGTGGTGTTATAGGGTAGGAAATAAAATAAATACATTTATCTATTAATTCACGTTTTTGTTTGTAAATTTTTTCTAGTTTAAAAGAATTTCTTTTTTAATGTATTTATTATTTTATTTTATATAATATTTTTCGGGATTTGTTATATGTAATTAATACTATAATATGTTTTGTTTTTATGGGCCTGATTCACAGAACTAACTTACGTCAAAAACGTAAAGTTAGTACTTTTTGGTATTCACAGAATACACTTACTCATTTTGGTATTCACAGAATGAACTTACTCATTTCGGTATTCACAGAAGTTAGTAGTCCTAACTTTAGGACTCCTAAATGCCTTCTGTGAATACCGAAAGTCTTAAAGTTAGGATTTTCTCAGTTTAGGAGTAGTAAAGTTAGGACTCCTAACTTTAGGACTCCTAAATGCCTTCTGTGAATACCAAAAGTCTTAAAGTTAGGATTTTCTCTGTTTAGGAGTAGTAAAGTTCTCTAAAGTTAGAGAACTTCACTACTATTAAACTGAGAAAAATCCTAACTTTAAGACTTTCGGTATTCACAGAAGGCATTTAGGAGTCCTAAAGTTAGGAGTCCTAACTTTACTACTCCTAAACTGAGAAAAATCCTAACTTTAAGACTTTCGGTATTCACAGATGGCATTTAGGAGTCCTAAAGTTAGGACTACTAACTTCTGTGAATACCGAAATGAGTAAGTTCATTCTGTGAATACCAAAATGAGTAAGTGTATTCTGTAAATACTAAAAAGTACTAACTTTACGTTTTTGACTTAAGTTAGTTCTGTGAATCAGGCCCATTATATTTAATATATTTGATTTAAAAAAAAACAATATTATTTATTTATTTTTATAGATATTTTTTAATTTTTAATATATATATATATATATATATATAAAATATATATATATATATATATTTTTTTTAACTGTTGGAGTGTGAATAGTAATTTTTGCCTCTCCGCTATCCAACACTTTCCCTACTGTTGCACTCACTGGAGTGGGAATTGTAATTTTTACCCCTCCTTTATCCAACACTTTCCCTACTGTTGCACTCACTGGAGTGGGAATAGTAAATTTTACCCCTCCGCTATCCAACACTTTCCCTACTGTTGCACTCACTGGAATTGGAATAGTAATTTTTACCCCTCCGCTATCCAACACTTTCCCTATTGTTGCTCTCACTGGAGTGGGAATAGTAAATTTAATTACTCGGCTATCCAACACTTACCCTACTGTTGCTCTCACTAGAGTGGGAATAGTAATTTTCCCCCTTGGCTATCCAACACTTACCCTACTGTTGTACTGATTGTATTGTGAAATTTAAGTTTAAATATTTTTTAATAGTTTGTTTTAATTTATTATAGATTTTAGTTTTTGTATATTTTAAATCTTTAATATATATTTTTATTTTTAATGTTATTTTAAACTTTTAGCATAAATTACAAATAATAGTTTATTAATTGTTCTAAAGTAAATATATATGTATAAATTATTATGTGTGTGTTTATTATTTCAATTACGTTTATTTGTTATATTTTATTAAAATGTATATTAAATGTATTTATTTTGTTAAAATATATTTAATATTTAAAATATATTATTTTATTTTATATTTATATAAAAGTCAATACTTCATACATCTATATTTTTTAGTCAAAATATTTGTACTTACCTGTTTAAGTATAGGAGTCGATATTTATGTTGTCAATACTTTTTACTTGATATTTTTAACATTGATATTTTTTACATCGATGTTGTGTCAGTGAACCCAGCCAGGCATCTGATCAAGCCTAGCTCGAGCTTTCAGTGCCTCACCCACCTCTAATGGCATATGTGACCAGCCAGGATGCTGCATGGAAGGGCTGTGTTCTTTATTTTTGAGACCATGTGTACTGGGTGGTGTGGAGATGTATTGGGTAATGTAGAGCTGTCAGTCAGCTTACTAGATGATTTCTCCTCAACAGGGGCACTATGTAACAGTCTTAGACGTTCCTTTTACATTAGATTGTTAAATGACAGTTTAAGAGAGGAACTTTGGGGCTGATTATGATGGTGATCAGATGAGCGTCCGACTGCCATCCTTGTGGGAATGGGACCGACCGACAGGGAGTCGGTAGTTCCGCCAGGCAAATTATGATCTGACCGCCTTGGAAGCAGTTGGAAACATGCCTCTTAGCATTGAGGCTTGTGCTGCGGCCTGAAAAATGGCTGCAGCACAAGCCTCACTGCTAAAAGGGAATGTTTGCAAACAGCCTTGCACCCTGTGACAGGCACCATGCGGTGCCTGCCACACGGTGCACGGATGTTAAGGGGGGCACCATATGTGCCCCCCAGACCTCATAGCGGAAGGCCAGGGGGAAACGGGGGCCTGATAGGGGCCCCAAAAGTCACTTTCCACCTACCTTTCATGGCGGGGGGACCGCCATGAAAGGGCAGGCGGAAAGGGACATTGTAATCCCTACGGTGGTGCCTTAGCAGGCACCGCCCCTATTGTAGGGATTACTGTCCCTCCGATGGTCCGACGGGCTCCTTGAGCCCATGGATGTGCGGCGGATGGTCCCTCTGGTGAGACTGAGGGGGTCATTTAGAGTTTGAGGTAAAGTGAGCACAACCGTAAAGTGGTGAAATTCCAGGCCCACCAAACTTGTAGGTCCCTTGACCTCATCAGAGCTGGGGAAGCCCTGGGCAGACACAGCACAGCTGCAGTTGGCTCTGCCAGTGTAAACCCTTGAACTGAAGATCAATCCACCATATGACAAATGGTCAGAGTGGTGCTTGCCTCTCCCTTTAGGTCAGGAAAACCATTGCTCATATTTTCCTACCTGGGGCCACTATGTTTTGCCTGCCAGTTATGGTTAATGATGGAAAATGTGCAATGCGCAATGGTCCCAATGCTCAGGAATAAAAATGCCCTGCCCATCTGTTCTTTACTATTTTGCTTTCTGAAAACAAACTCCCACTTTGGGAGGAATGTTTTTTCTCTTAATGATACAAGCTAGCTATATGGAAAATGAATCTTATTTGTTAAGCGTGCCCTCTGCTTTGCAGTCGATTCAGTAAGAAGGGTCAAGGGTGGAAAGAGTTCCAGTGCATGATGTTAGGGTCCAAAGGTAGAACAGAATAGGGTGGAATTCAGAGTTCTTCTGAACTTCATATTTTCTTCTACCAATTTAAGGTGAACATGGAGTGGTGGATTCCAGAGGCATAAACCTTGGTAGTGTAGGGAAAATGTTTCAGCTAGATCCAATGTGTAATTTTCAATCTAGCCGGGTTCATTAAAAAACTTGAGCTCCCAGCTGTTGAAAGGGTACAAAAAGCTGACGGAGACGCCACCTACGCTCTACCGTGGAGTGGCAAAAATCGGGCTTCGCAAAAATAGACACCCCTTCAAAGCACTTGAGAGAGTTAGGTCGGGCCTGATCATAGACTAACTCTCTTAATAGAAAGTTTCCAAAAAACACGAGGAAAGCCCTGGGTTTTTCTCCACTGTTATTACTGCCCTCGTATTGTTTTTTCAAGTTGAAAGGGAAGCGATGAGCACGCTGTACTTCATGATCCCAGTTCCATTCAGGATGACCTGGAAAAGCCCCCCGGAGTATCTTCACTATATAGCGCCGCGGGTCATCACCTTCTACCCCTTCGGGAATCCCTAGGAGGCGTAGATTGTTCCGGCGCTGGCGGTTCTCCTGATCTTCCAGCTTCCACATCACATCCGTCATAAGGGTACTTTGAGATGAACCAAGCTCTTTTAGGGCGGCGACCTCTGTTTCCAGGCTTTCCGTGCGGCTTTCGACCAGGGTGACCCGATTCCCTATAGCAGAGCAAACTTTATTCAACTTCCTCATGCCCCCCTGTAGCTTCTTGGCAGCCCCCTTAGCTAGCCGACTATCGGATCTAACCTCTTCCTGAAATTGTTTGATTAAGGCTAGTATGACCATCAGCGAGGGTTCTTCGGTGGTACCACCAGTGGGGTATGCAGGAGCTCCTGATTGCTCAGGGTTTATAACGGGCTCTTCACCGAAGGACAGAGCAACATGGGAGTCAGAATAGTCCCATTTAAGCTGGCTGCGCCATTTCGCATTACTACGCCCGCCCTTCAGGTGCTGCACAGTCCCGGTTTCATTAGGAAGGCTTTTACCATTAAAGTCCGAAAGTGCCCCATCAGCTGAGCTGGAAGAGCATTCTTCCTCCGCTGAATCAGAGCCGTCTGAGACCGAGAAAAAATGTTCCCCAATGGAGTCAGGAGAATGGGGGGGTAATGTCACCGGAATGTTATTAAAATCTAAGATAGGAGTTATCAGGCCGGTAGCCCCCCTCTCTGAGTTTTCGAGGGCAAAATCTCCTGTAGTTATAGGCGTGATGGACATTGAGTCATCATTATTATCCCCTGTGAGGGCTTGAAAGGGAGCTTCGGAGTTCCGGGAGTCAGTAGCAAAAACTAATCCCTCAGTTCCTAATAGCTGCCCACTAGGGATAATCCCTTGAGTACCTTGTGCAGCTTGTACTTCTGGTTGTGTTAGAGTACCAACGCCTATAGCACAGCATGTTTCCACTACCGAGGTTGTAAGCAAGGTTTCACTTTTGGGGGCCGGGAGTTTGGTAGTAGCAAACATTTTGGCAATTGAGGGTTGTGGGTTTAAACTCTCCTTGGGGGCATTGCTTCCTCCTGGTCTCCCGGTATTTTTTTTAGCCGTGCCCGTCTCCCTTTTACCTTTCGGGGCCGGCTCCTGTGCTGGTCCTTCCGCATCTCCGTGTCCGGCGGGGAAGGAGCGTTGATGCTGCCAGCAGCAGTTTTTGACTTAGCTCCTCGAGCTCCACGAGAGGCCATCTTCAGGTTACGGTGGAGTCGAGCTTCAGCAAAACCCGGGACAGCTGTAATTGCAGCCGGCGGTGAAAAGCTCACGATGAAAATGGCCACAGCCAGCAGTCCGAGTGAGTCACAGGCTCTCTGTGTCAATAAACAGGTCCGCGACCAGCACATGGAATTGCAAATAGCGCCAGCCTCGGGGAAACGGTAGCGGCGTCCTCCGGCCGATTTCGTAGCCGTACGAGACTGCACGCGTGATCCAGGCAGCATAGTCAAGGGCCGATTTCCCTTACGGCGTGGGCGGCAGTGAGGCTGAGAGTTACACGAGCGCCATCTTGCTCAATTGGCTAGATTGAAAATTATTGTAAATGGGTCAACTCGCACTTTCACCTCTGAAATCAAAGCCCAAGAGTATCTAGAAGAGATAAAATCTAGAAAATGACAATAAAAACAGATTAAAAGTATCATAAGTAGGGTGCACAGAATCCTAGGGTCTTGCCAAAGGTCTTGTTAGAAATGGCTTACTTTAAGACAACCCCTATTTTGGGTGTGGAAGGCATTGGCGTTTTAGGGCTGATAATTGCATTTGTCGTAGTTTAGTTCTCAGGTTTTTTTACTTCTTTGGGCTGCCTGCCGGCTCTCTGGGCCAAAACTTCTGTTTTTTGTAATCCTGGTTTGTGTAAATATGGCGGGGTGGGGTGGCGGGGATTTACTACGAGCAGTCATCACTCAGGTTATTCCTGATTGCTCTAAGATAAGGGGGGAGGAAGGGGGGTGGGCGCTGTGCGGAGGGTAGGGACTTCGAGAGGGGAGGGGGACGTTGGTATTCACTTAGCCACTTATATTTTTTTGTTTTACTTGGTACTGGGGCCAGAAAAAAAAAAAGGAAAAAAGCAAATAATGAACATGGAAATTTGAAAAAGAAACAAGAAAGTATATTTCTAGTTGAATGTTTTAAAGTAGACAATGCCAAAGTTAGTCAAGAGTTGTGGATGATCAATGCAGTTCTCTATAGAAAATCAGATATGTTGAGGAATCAGACATTTCTGCTGTTTTTCATTTATGAGTAAAACTTCTTTTTGACCATGGCAACTAATTTCAGATGTATCAGCGTTAATATTTGCAGCTTAAATGATGCCCGGAAGAGACAGAAGGTGGCCCAGGGGCTGCGTCTACTGGGGGCTGATGTCGTCTGCCTCCAGGAAACGCACATTGAGGGCTCACAGTTGCACCTTTTAGATACACTTGGATACAAATTAGTCGGGGGGACATCCCAAGGGGCACGGGTGAGAGGGGTGGGGGTTTTAGCACAGAGCAGATCTTCACTACAGCCCATTCGTACCAAGGCCGATCCTCGTGGAAGATGGGTTTTGGCTGAATGCCGGCTATCCTCAGGCTCTTCATTCACCTTATGCTCTGTTTATGGGTGCACAGTGGATGATCCTGAGGTAATTAACTGGCTTAATAGCGAATTAGCTCACTGGCCCCTCCCTGTGATCTTAAATGGGGATTTTAATATCAATCTACCCAGTGACTGGGGGGGGGAGTAATCAGTGGAGATACACAGGTCGAAAACCTAAGGTATTTCAAGCTATTAGGAATTTAATGGATACACATGGGCTCATTGATGTTTGGGCCTATCTGAAACCGAGCCAGCCAGGCTTTACTTTTTTTTTTTTTTTTTATTTGTTTATTAGCATTTTGTAATAAAACATAACAATCATTCATAAAACAACAAACAATTCTGGTGCACTATTATTTTGAAAAATCACAAATTGTACCTTATATCCATTAGTTAATAGCTTACAGTCATGATGTGTCTGTGATCATGTGACAGCCTAATCATCTAGCATGCATTGATAGTGTTCCAGAGGTGACAACCTTGAAAGCAATCACATATTAGTCATCCATCCCCAATTCCTCACCCAATGTATATACCTTATCATTTGGTACGATTTCACACTCCTTCAGGGGGGGTTCGCATCCATCCGACCCGCGTCAGTTACATTCAAATGTTCACGGACCCAGTCAACAAATGGTTCCCATATTTCCCGGGGTCGAGAAGCAGGGGGCATCAAGTCCCAGAAAGTGGCTAGCTGGCTTTGGCCATATGTCGCTTCCCTGACCCATTCCATCAGCGTAGGCCTACACCTTCTTCCCCAGTGTACTGCAACCTGCCGCTTAGCAAATAGTAACAGTAGGGCATGTAATTTCCGCTTCCTTATGTTTGTGTCCTTTACGTATCCCAGTAGGCCCAACAGTGGAGATGGCTGCAGGGACAAGCCCAATATTTGATTAATGGATCTAAAGACCTGTGACCAGAAATCTGACAACTCGGGACAATCCCACGCCATGTGGAGAAAAGAAGCCGAAGTCGCCCCACATCGCCAACAGGTGTCATCCTCTCGCAATCCCATACGTTTTAATCCAGCGGGTGTCCTGTAAAACCGGTGTAGGAATTTAAAGTGGATGAGTCTAAGCTTGTAATTGGGCGACAGCTCAGTTAGCTGTTGGCAGCAGTATATCCATTGGTCCTCAGTCACAGGGGGTTCAGTTCGGCATTCCATCGTCCCAATGCAGTCGGACGCGTTACAGGGGCATCAGCTTGCATAGTTTTGTAAAGTTTGGTTACCAGTCGGCGTGGGGAAGGCGATCTAAGTAAGACCTCCAGTGCTAGTAGTGTGGGCGGCGGGGCCGGAAATGCGCTGTGTAAAGCACGACAGGAAGCCCGCACCTTGTGGTACAAGAAAGCTTCCCCGAATGGCACTACCTGTCCTTCCTCCGCAGTGGGAGGAGCCCGAAAAGTATCCTCCGGGTAGAGATCTGCAAATGTATGTAACTTCATTTTTTGTGCTATTCTTTTGCTCAGCTCATCTTTTATACTTGGCAACATTGGATTTTGGGCCAGGGGGATAGCTGGGGCGTACAGTATCTGGGCACCCGCCCGTCTCCTCAGACCATCCCAGGCCCAGCGCAGGGTCGCAGTAGTGTCAACATCTGTTGTTGAGCGACGATATGGTTGGTATAGTGCAACCGACAGTGGTATAGGCGCCATTGCATCCCTCTCCACCGCCACATGTGGTTGGTAAGGCGTTGGGTATACCCAATGGTGTAAGAAGTGCGCTTGTGCACATAGTGCATACAGTTTCATATCTGGGGCTCCCATTCCCCCCTGCCTCAGTGGTAAGGTCAGTAATTCCCATGATATACAGGCTTGACCCCCGGCCCACACCAGAGAGATGAGCAATGAGCGTAATGTTGTGAAAAATGATTGCGTCAGCATGAGTGGCAGGTTTACAAAGAGATACAGAAATTTTGGCAATATCACCATTTTTGCCAGAGAAATTCTACCCGCCAGTGATAAAGGAAGCCTGGCCCATATAGCCACCTTCTCCTCCAACCAGGTAATGGTCCTTCCATAGTTTAAGGTCCACAAGTCTTGTACATTACGGCTTATCCATATCCCCAAATATTTCACCTTCTCTTGTTCCCATTTCAGCGGGAACTCAGAGGGCACTCTGTCAGTCGCGTCCGTCAACGGAAATATCAATGACTTTCCCCAATTTATTGATACCCCAGCCAGCCCTCCAAACTGGATGAATTCTCTCAATACAATGTCAAGATTTTTTGCCGGGTCCACTATGTATAGGGTGACATCATCGGCATATAAAGATATCAGTAGGCTTCTAGAGCTAAATCCTATTCCCTTGTCGGTGTGGTGTTGACGGACTCGTGCCGCTAGAGGCTCCATCGCCACTGCAAAAAGCAGTGGGGACAGGGGGCATCCCTGCCTCGTGCCTCGCGTGATCGAAAATGGCGCTGACAGGAGACCATTCGCCCTGACTCTAGCTTTGGGTTCGGTATATAACAATTTAATCAATCCAATAAAAAGCGGGCTGAAGCCAATGCGTTCTAATATCCCAAAAAGGTACGGCCACTCTAGAGAGTCAAACGCCTTTGTCGCGTCTAAAAATACCGCTGCAGCCTGGACCTCCGGGTGTAAGTAATGTAGTACCGAAAACACTGTCCTAAGATTGTGAGATGTAGATCTGCCTGGTATAAAGCCCGATTGATCGGGTCTGGCAATTAACGGGAGCATAGGTTGCAGTCTGTTCGCAATCAGTTTTGCCAGGATTTTAACGTCAACATTTAGGAGCGACAGGGGGTGGTATGAGTCAGGGTCCGTTTCGGGTTTCCCCGGCTTCAGCAGTGTAATTATAATCGCTTCTCTCATGGATGGCGGAAGCACCCCCGATTCCTGAGCCTCAGCGTATACAGCAAGAAGTCTGGGCGCTAGCTCTTCCACATACGTCTTATAAAATGAGGTCGTCAACCCGTCCGACCCAGGGGCTTTATTGGAGGGCAAGCTTTTGATCACCTCCGCCACATCAGACACCGTGAAGGGTAGATCCATATACTCCCTATCCTTTTGGTTAAACCAGACTAATTCCAGAGAATCTAGAAACGGCTTCATACCCTCCATGGAGGTCGATTGCTGTGTAGTATATAATTGAGTGTAAAAGGATGTAAATTCCTCGAGGACTGCTGTCGGGCCCCGAGCTATGCCCCCGTCCCCGGTGATCAATTCAGGTATGTGGGCCGTAGGTTTCGCCTGACGGAGCATGCCAGCCAGTGTCCGACCTGGTCGATCGCCCTCCCCATATCTACGCGCTTCTGCATATTTCCCCAGAAATTTCACCTCCCTCTGTGCTTCCTCACTATATTCTAGCAATTTAGCCTTCAGTTGGGCCAGATCTACCGCCGCATTCCCTAGATAGAACCTCTCTTCTAATTCCTTTATTTGTGTTTCTATGACGGACAGAGTTGTACGTATAGCTTTGAGTACCCCAGCCTGTCGTGATATGCATTGTCCCCTTATCACCACCTTAAACGCCTCCCATAACGTAGCCTCTGTGTCAACCGTCCCTGAATTAAGCGCATAATAGTCAGTGATATCCGTGCGTATCTCCTCCCTGAAGGCGTCATCAAGTAATGCATGCGGGGGCAGCTTCCACGTGAATTCCCTGCGTATGGTGTCTTGGGAGTTTCAAGCTCATTAAACAGGGGGCGTGGTCCGATAGTGTACGCGGCAAATGTCTCACTTCCACCACCCAGCTCGCTAAATCCCTCGTCACAAGCCAGTAATCTAGCCTGGACCAGGCTCTGTGGTGTTCGGAGAAACAGGTCCCTTCCCTAGTGTGTGGATTATGTAATCGCCAAATATCAATCAAATCACCATCTTCTATTATAGCGTTTAGCATTTTCCCAGTGGCAGCATGATGCACCCGCGCCGCACCCTGTCTATCCAAGTCATCCCTCAACACAGCATTAAAATCACTCCCCCATAAGATCGTAGTGCATCCCGTCGCCTTAATCTTGGCCCAGAGTTCCTGAAAAACTCAGGGGAGTCTACATTGGGGCCATATATCGCAACCAGGACCATGTATACCCCTCCCAGCATGCCCGCCAGTATAACATATCTACCATTTGGGTCTGTGTGCAGTTCCTTTTCCTTCCAGTCAGTACCTCGCTTGATCAAGACTGCTACCCCACGTGCATAATTCGAATACACCGCCGAATAAACCGGCCCCCATCTAGTATGTTTCAATCGCGGGGATGGTGTGACATGTAGATGCGTCTCCTGCAACATACATATATCTATATTGTGCCTAGCTAAATAGGCATGCACCAATCTGGCCTTTCTATTGTCATTTATACCTCTGATGTTCCACGATAAACAGTTTATCCTGGGTTCAGCATGCAGGTTGTATCAACAGACCTTTTCACACAACAACACCGCATATATATAGGTAACATTAGTTCGGATGTAGATAGCGACCTGTAACATTGCAGTGCACCAGTAACACAACTAGCAACGCTCCCCCCACCACCCCCACCCATACCAACCCCCAATCAGGTTGAAGTGAACCCCCCCCCAAACAAACCACCAACATAAGAATTGCTGGGAAATTTCCCGTGGGGACGTGTGATTGCCAGCTCTCATCCCTACCGTGGCAGGGTGGCCGAGAAACTGCAAGGGAGCTAAACCTGCAGTGCAATAGATTATTAGAATTAACGTTACCCAGCAGTTTTCGAAGCATACCTTTCTATGCTAGCCCTACAGGATCAAATGGCATGTTTTGGTTATTTGAAAGCTAGACGTGTACAGTTTTGGGGTGTGTCCGCCTCCCCATCAACACTCCCCCGATATAAGGACCCCTGTACAGTAGTACTCCGGTTGCATATTACCCCCAGTATCCATAGGGGCTACCGCCCATTAGGTTCACAGCAGTCAGCTGGAGTTATGCACAGTACATTACGACAGCCTATTACTAAGAAGGAAAAAATAATGCAGAATAATATGTCCTGTGTGTTGTTGTAGGCTCTGATGGCGTTACAGTTAGTCATTGTCACTTAGCTGATGTCCAGGTGGTTCCTCCGCACTGGGTTTGGTCTTTGTACGCCTGCCTCCCACATGTTTAGCGAATTTAAGCGCAGACTTAGCGTCCGTAAAGAAATGCGCCGACCCCTCATATGACACTTTGAGTTTTGCAGGGTACAACAGCGAGTATGGGATCTGTGCCTGCAGCAGGAGTCTCTTCGCGGGTAAAAATTCGCGACGGGCCGCTTGCACTGCTGGTGTGAAGTCCGGGTAGAATGCGATTTGGTTGCCTTGATGTGTAATGGTACCCATGCCTCGTGCCAGGCGCAGCACCGTGTCCCGGTCTTGATAATTTAAAAGTCTCGCCAATATGGGCCTAGGCGTAGCTCCCACTGGTGGTCTGGGGCCCAACGTACGGTGAGCTCGTTCCACCGCAAACACTGGCGACAGCTGTTCGGCAAACTGCGCATCCAGGAGCTCCGACACGTACGCCTCCATCTTCCCCATGGCCGTGGTTTCAGGAATACCCGTGATACGTAGGTTATTGCGCCTCGATCTCGCCTCTAAATCCTCATTTTTGGCGCGGATAACATTTAGCAGCTTGTCCATTTGTAGCAGTTGGTCTTTGGTCTCTGCTTGAAACTCATGGGTGTCGATCTGTTTATTTTCCAACACATCCAGTCTCTGCTCATGGGCTCCCACCTGTGTTTTCACAGACTCCATTTGGGACGTCAGCGTATCTAGTTTCGCATCTATTGTGCGGAGGCTCGAATGCATCTCCAGCATCAGCGTGCGCAGATCTTCACCTTGGTCTCCCATTTGTCCCTCCGGAGAGCCACCTACGGCGGAATCCGGATCCGCTTCTGTCAGGCGGGTCGTCCGCCGCTGATCAAAACTGATTTTAGGCTGTTTAGCGTCCTGTTTCCCCATGGTGTGAGTTACTGTACAGTGCAGCTCTGGTAAAGACAGGACCAGCTGTACTACACGTCGCAGATGTAGTATTGGCCTCACACCGCTTACGGCCTATGTAATCTTCGTGTGTCTATCAGATCGCGCCACAGTGGTGTCTTCCACCCAGGCCCAACTCCAGGCCTCACCTCGCACCGTATATTCACTCTGGAGTGCAGGTCTTCCACGTCTAGCGACCAGCGCCACACCGTGTTTCATGCAGGGCTCGCTTCCAATGACAGTGCTGGCTCCTTATATGCACACCTCGGAGCCTTCCGACCGCACCCTCGTGCCTAGGCCGCACAGGTTCACTGCCCAGCATCTCGGTGCGAGCCCAGCCGCGTGTAGTCGGGGCCCCAACCTCACCAGCACAGGGGAGCAATCACCACGCGGTCCGCTTTCGCGCCGGCAAATCCGACACCAGGTACCGCGCCCTTGTCGTGCCTCCGCAATGGTCCACTTCTGCCTTCTTTCACAGATGCCCCTTATCGCAGCGCTGTCCCCGTTGTGCAGCAGCCTCTACCACAGTCCGCAACCACTCAAAATGGCGCCCGCTAGCTCTCACCTCGGGTCTCCGCAACGGAGCTCAATCCCAGCTCTATCATCAGGGGTCAGTCCGCCCGGTTGAGTGGTGCCTCCGCGGTCCGGTTCTGTGCAATTTTCGGGTGATTAAGCTGGACGCTTTGCAGGCCTCTTCTGAAGCCGCGGCCTCCCGTAGATCTCGTCGCCGTCTCGCCTCACCCCTGAACTTGCCGCTACCTCCGCTTGCCGCTGCCGGAGTTGCTACTTCCCTCAGAGGCGGCCGCGGCGGTCCGGAATTGCACCGCTGGGTTCCCCAAAGATTCCGCTTCCACTGAAGCGCCAAATGCACTGTGGTAGCTCCCACAGATATGCGGATTAGTGCAGGATAACTTCCCGGCCGGCGGAGCTCACTCACAGAGCAGCCATTCCGCGGCTCGGCAAACCACGCCCCCCCCAGCCAGGCTTTACTTACTACTCTGCCCCCCATCTTTCTTTAGCAAGGCTGGATTCTTTTTTTGTTTCATCTTCTCTGATAGGCAAATGTGATATTGATATCGCTCCTCGCTTTTTATCGGATCACAACCCACTTATTTTAAACATAACAGGGTTAGCCTCTCGTAAAGAAGTCTCATCTTGGAGCTTTGAGTGAGCGCTTCTTTATGATAATGGGTACCAGACTTACATGAGAAGATGGATCGAGAAATTTCTGGCTGAAAATATTGGGTCTGCCCCCATAATGATTGTCTGGGACACACTGAAAGCATGTGTCAGAGGGGAAACCCTACAATTCTCTGTAAGGAAAAATAAGCAGGAAAAAAAAAAAACCTTGGAGCTCCAGGGAGAGCTTGCAAAAGCTGAAAAGAAGTTAACTGAAGCAGTCGAAAAGGATGCTGATATAGAATCTGCACAATTAGCTGCTTCGGGCATAAGGGCTAAAATTGGTACAATATTGGCCGAGAAAGCCGCGGCTAAATGGGCTGCCTCAAGAGAAAAAATGTATGAATGTAGCGAGCTTATCGGCCACCAGTTAGCCGTTAGAACAAGGCAACAAGTAACCCTTAATGAAATACAGACAATACAGACGTCCTCAGGGGAAACTACGAGCGACCTCAATAAAATTTGATTAGCCTTTCACGAATTCTACCAGAAATTATATTCCGAAGAAGTAGTTGGACCGCAAGAGCCGTTGGGGGAAAAGATGGATAATTACTTAAACATGGTATCTTTAACACAACTTAGTCCCGAGGATCATGACTTGTTAGAAGACCCTCCTTCTCCGGAAGAAGTTACCATGGCTTTATTTAAGTTGCCTGATGGCAAAGCGGCCGGGCCTGGTTGTATTCCTGTGGAATTTTATAAGATCTTTTTTCCACAATTAAAAGATTTTTTTATGACTCTGATCGAGTTAATCTTCAATGGCGCTTCTCCACCTGCGTCTTGGGCAATAGCGAAAATTGTTATTTTCCCTAAGAAAGATAAATCACCCTTACAAATGGGCTCTTACCGCCCAATCACTCTCATTAATGGGGATTCTAAAACTTATTGACCAGATTATCCTCTATCATCGAACACCTGGTCTCCAAATGGGAACATAGGTTCATCACTGAGAGAGGCACTATCGATCATATTCGTCGAACCATTACTTTGTTCGATGTTGCTCAAACTACAGGGGACCCGATCGCGTTAATACTGCTTGATGCTGAAAAAGCATTCGATCAGGTCTCCTGGCAGTTTTTGTGGAGGGTCATGGAAAAGATGCACTTTGGGGCCAAAGCTATTCAAACAATAAAAGCCCTTTACTGCAGCCCTACTGTCGATAAATGGGCAATCCACCGAGCAGATTGTAATCTCATGAGGGACGCGGCAGGGTTGTCCCTGCTCCCCGTTGCTTTTTGCCTTATATATAGATCCCCTAATAAAAAGGCTCCAAAACAATCCAGATATCAGGGCTATCAATAGATTCGGCCTAGAAACAAAAATTATGGCTTATGCCGATGACTTGGCCCTGGTGACTTCTGATCCGGAAAAGCCATAATAGCCATCAAATCAGAAGCTCAAGAATTTGGAAAGATATCTGGTTATGCCCTAAACAGAGACAAAACCCAGATTATTGTTAACGAGAAAATCAAATGGACTGACATGAGAGTCGTCGCCAGGGCGAAATATTTGGGTGTAAGCATAGCTGCAGACACCTACTTAATTTTCTCAGAAAACTTGATCCCCTTGGCCGCAGAAAGAAAAAGAGCATTGAATAGGTTGAACAACTTGCATCTGACTATAGTCGGACGTTGCAACGTGTTAAAAATGATATTCTTTCCAAAGTTGCTTTATTTTTTTAGAGCTATTCCCTTGGAGTTCTCAAACGTACTATTGCAGAAATTTGAACGTCTCTATTCTCAATTTATCTGGGCATACACCCAACCCAGAAGGTTTTTATCCCTTCCTCGAGACAGAGGGGGTTGGGCACTCCCTAACATAAGATTATATTATTGGGCTACAGTTTTGCAAAACTGTTCTATACTGCTACAAGAACAACCTTTGACCACAACAACGCTACTCCCGTCTCCGTTTGAATTATTGCTTGGGCCCGAGGCCTGGGGGTGCTTGTGGCGTCAGGTGGAATATGGGTATTATAAAAAGGTCAGATTTAAGTCTTTGATGGGTACATTTAAGGTTTTTACCTCTGTTCGGAAACTTTTAGGCCTAGGTAGGTTGAATTGTTATACCCCCATCAATCACAACCCTAATCTGCCCACTATTTTTGGGAGATTGGCTTAATTCGGGCATTCTTAAGCTAGGGGCCTTCTTTTTAACCGAAGGTATTTTGACCTTCGATGCCCTTAAAACCCAATACAACTTGAGCCATAATGAGGCTTTTAAATATCTAGCAATTAAGGATTTTCTGACTCGTAAGACCGGCGCACCCTCGGGGTTTGCTCCAAATGACTTAATTAACAAACTATGCGGATCCCCCATGCCTCGCATCGGGCATATTTATTTAACCCTGAATAACCTTGTGCCTGACGATCTAGCTAGAGTCTCTTGTAAATGGCAGCAAAAATTAGACACTACTGAAAATGTTTTTAGCCTTGCATTACGTGCTGCTCAGAGCGACCTCCTCTCAGCCAAGCTTCAGGCACAGTTTTTTAAAACTGGCTTTTTCCTTTATCTTACACCAAGCAGAATCGCAAAGTGGGGGACAGGCCGGGGAGCGCTACGCCCCAGATGTGTGGAATCTGGAGCAGACTCTATACATATGTTCGCCTCTTGCACACAACTGGGGCCTCTGATCAACCAAATTCAGGATTTTTTTAAAAAGGTTCTAAAACAAGATATTCCGCTATCACCCGCAACCATCTTGCTGGGTATTCAGGACAGTGTAGATAGAAAGAATGGCGGGGCTTTGATATTTGTCGCTATGACAATTTATAGGTTATGTATCACGTCAGCATGGATAGACCCAAACCCTCCCTCATTTTCTCAATGGCTAGCCCGTCTTATTGCCACTTGTAATCTTGAGAAAGCCATCTACTCCAAAAAAGGCATACGGGCCAAAAAGAAGGGTTTAACAATATGGGAGCCCTATCTAGGTGGCTCACTCAGATTAGTGATTAAGGAATTTTGATTTTTTTGAACGGGAACTATCTATGAATACTACCCCGAGATTTATTCTAACCTTTCGTAGCACGTAGGTTTGAGGTCCCACTGAGCTAAGGCTCAATTTCCGTTTATCTGAACTAATGATTAATGACATACTGTTTGTAATCAAGAGTAATGTTTTTTAGCAATTGGAACTCTTGTTGTTAGGCCGTAATCTGTCAACATCCCTTTTTTTTTCTACGTGGTCAATGTTAATTCCAACTGGTCATTTATACTGGTCATTTTTACTCACTTTATTAACCTATTCTGTACATATCTGTTTTTGAGAGTAGGATATTACAACATGGATATGAACTTTGAGATGAGGATGGTTTTAGCTTTTCTTTCTCTTAAAATTGAAGCTTTGGGGTATTGAAGAATGATGACTTATGCTTTTTCTTGTTCTGCATTGTCTACTCCCTGTCCGCAATTGGCTAAGGTCTTTTTATTCTAATGATAACTTTGGATGGTTGGGTTGTTTGGCTTATTTTGCACAATTTTACACAGTGAGCACAGGTCACTTTAACTGCTACTTTCTGTACATCCTGTGCATTATGACCATGGTCTCACAATTGAAGCACTCACACTTTTTGTATTTTCTTACCTTAGGACTGAACTTTATTTACATGTTTCGAATTGGGGAATAAGCGGTGTCCTAAAAATTATGATTGTGCTTATGATGTATATGAATTATTTTTAACTTTTTTCCTTTTTAAGTGGCTCATATAGTTATCGTTTGAACTATGAGGGGGTGTGCTGAGGTATTTGGTACCGTTATGTTTTTTGCTGTTTGCACTGCTTAAAAAAAAAAAAAAAAAATAGAAAAAAAAATAGATCCAATGTGTAGTTGTGCTGCATCAATTCCTACTTAGGTTCATATCATAGCCATTAATGGCGTTCACAGTGTATTTGGTTGTGACAATATCAAGGCAGAGGGTCTTAAGTTTGCTATGTTGTTTCATAAAGACTCAGTTTAGATGATTCAGTACGGGTGTGCTGGTGCCTGCGTACTTAAGGTACAAATGAGGCCATCAGTTCCATCACATACACGAGTCTGAATATTCCTGTGATAATATTGCTGACATTATACTTTTTGTAGCATGGTATTTTATGTGTGTAAACATGTTTGATGTTGAAAGAGTGCATGTCAGGGTGGGAGTGAAATTTAAGTGAGTATGGTGATGGTGGGAGATTATTTAAAAGTAGTACCTTAACTTGTGTGTCTTTTAGATGTTGTGATATATCCAACCTTAAGTTAAATATGACCTTTTTTCAAGGATGGCCATAGATTTATGGAAGTATCGCTCTTGCAGTGACTGATTTGGACATCATTTCAGTAATTTGTTTATGCTTATGCTGATACACGTGAGTAATGTATTGCATTTTATGGCTACCATTTGTGTTACCATGTGTAGTGTTCATGAACATAATTTTGAGGTAGACATCTTTTGAAAAGCTGATACACATATCATGATCTTTGGTAATTGAAGTTGGCCAAAAATTGAGAAGGCGTTTGGTTTGTTGATGTATTTTGTTTGATGTTTATATACAAAGAAGTAAGTTTCATTTAAAATTGATCATTAACTATGTCCTGAACATTTACATACTAACTGTGACTGTTGGGCCTACCAGGCAAATGGTTTCACTTACAAGGATTTTATTGATGCGTTCAGTTTGATTCTCATGAACATTAGAGTAGGTCTGATTTTTGCACCCAAAATTGAATGTATCCCATTAGCCTAAATGGAAGGTGTGAAAGTCAGACCCTCATGGTGGGGCTACACACACTGAAGGGCATATTTACATGAAAATGGAGTGGCGCCACTAGCAATTTTGCTGCACCAAGCTGCATCATTTTCAAAATGCAGGGATGAGCCATATTGACAAGAATACGGCGCATCCCTGTGCTCACCTCTGCGATAAAAAAAGCTGCCTAGCACCAACACAGGCACCCTTGCACCCATAGTGCTAGGGTGCCTGCATTGCAAGGATGATTGTGTTTAGGCAGAAAAAGAACACCTTCCTGCACAAAAACAATCATTAATGGAATTTTGCTCCGTCTTTGTGTGCTGCAAAATGCAGCACACATAGGAGCATATTCTCAAGGACTTATCGCCGATTTTTCGGCACTTTAGCGCTGCAAAAGTGGCGATAGATTATTCGCCCTATTCTCAAGCAGGTGCAAACTGCCGATATCGCCAGTTTCCCAGCGATAGCTGCCGCAAAAAACATCGCCACGGATGAGAGCGACAACTAACGCTAATGATATGCAGAGTAGGCGTTCCCGTGCAAAAACACACGAAAACACCACTTCGCGATATTCCCAACAACCATCCAGATCTGCGAAGCGATCCAAAAACAGGCGATAAGGTGCGTTAGCAGCAGGGATTTAACACCTGCCTTTGACTGGTGTTAAGCAGGACGACAACCTGCAGTATGAAAGGGAGCCCAGCCCAGAGCCACATCTGAAGACCAACACGTCATGGAGCTACTGATCATGCAGCTCGGAGACCCAAGAGGTCCACAACACCCACTGCCACCACCCCCAGGCCTCCCCCCCCTGACTCCCCCCGGACTACAACCCAGGCAGCGCAGAACAAGACAGCTGACCTTCCGAAAACGGCATTGCCCCCAGCCACACAATTGCAGAATGTGGGGAGAGGTGGGAACCAAGTATGTGTGAAGGAGGCAAGTCACCCATGAATAAGAATGTACACAATGCCAAGTGTGGTGGTGATGTGCTGGACAGACATCAGTATGCAGAGCACAGACATGTCCATGTGGACATATACTGCTGGTGTTTGTAGTGTTGTGGACAGTGAACGCAACCATGTTACCTCAGGCAGTGGGGAAGACATGTAGCTGCGTCCCCCCCTGTAAGCGTAAGCGGAGTGGGCTGGTCCAGCGTACGCCAGTCCAGCGTAGGAGTGTGAATAAATAGGCCGGGGCTCTGGGCGTGGTTCACTTCCGGGATGGCCAACGCGTCTGCCAGGGCGGCGCCCCTCACCCTGCCATGAGTCCGCCGCCGTGACCGCCAGCCTCCTCAGCCGAACGTTTGCTTCCGCGACACAGGCCCCCAGCGCACCCAGCGGCACAGCACTGCAGAGTTATGTGTGTGCTGACTACTGCCTTCGGCCTACACTGCGGTCAGCAGGTCCCCCAATTCAAATTGAGTCTTGATTTATTTATGGCGCAGTCCAGTAAGCAACAGACATTGCTTCCAGTGCGGGCCGCCATGACGACGCATCATCGCTGGCTGCACACCCGCTGAGCGCTTCAGGTGCCAGTAACTCTGTGCAGCTCAAGTCAACGCCACGTGGCTGTTGGCCCTTGCTGACCGCTGCCTCCGGCCTACACTGCGGTCAGCAGGTCCACCAACTCAAATAGAGTCATTTATTGATGGTGCAGTCCAGTAGGCAACAGACATTGCTTCCAGTGCGTGCCGCCCGGACAACGCATCATCGCTGGCTGCACACCCGCTGAGCGCTTCAGGTGCCACTAACTCTGTGCAGCTCAAGTCAACGCCACGTTGCTGTGGGCCCTTGCTGACCACTGCCTCTGGCCTACACTGTGGTCAGTAGGTCCCCCAACTCAAATAGAGTCTTCATTTATTGATGGCGCAGTCCAGTAGGCAATAGACATTGCTTCCAGTGCGGCCCGCCCGGACGACGCATCATCGCTGGCTGCACACCCGCTGAGCGCTTCAGGTGCCACTAACTCTGTGCACCACAAGTCATGGACCCTTTATGATTGAGTCTTCTGTGTGTGATGTCAGAGCTGGTGCCCCTACCTCAGTGCACCTCAAGTCATGGACCCTTTATGATTGAGTCTTCTGTGTGTGATGTCAGAGCTGGTGCCCCTACCTCAGTGCACCACAAGTCATGGACCCTTTATGATCGAGTCTTGTGAGTGTGAAACGTTGATCACTGTTCTAGTTGTTGCCAGCACCAACCACTCCCTGAGGGCTGGCTTACACTCACCCCACACCCATCCAGCACAGGCGTCACTGGACATGTGACCCTGGCAATAAAAAGGGGCCGAGGGCACGCGCCCGTAGCCAGTTCCACTACCTATCTAAGTGTGTCCGTGTGGTCATTATGTATGCATGATGGCCCCGGGCCCTACCACATTACATTGTGCTGTGGACAGCGGCCGCAACGATGTCACCTCAGGCAGTGGGTAAGACCTTGGACACGTAGCTTTGCCGTCCCCCCCTGTAAGTGTAAGCGGAGTGGGCTGGGCCGGCGTACGCCAGTCCAGCGTAGGGGTGTGAAGAATTTGCCCGGGGTTCTGGGCGTGGTTCAGTTCTGGCCTGGACAAGGAAGTAACTAATGCGTGTGTCTCTGTTGTAGTGGCGGCGCCACCCGGCCCGCAATCGACAATGTTGCAATGTAGCATGCACCCGGAGGGCGGGCTCGCACGAACGGAGAAATGAAGGAGCGCAAAACTGCTCGGGGTCTTGGCTCATACATACCAAGTGTTGTGTGTATCTGTATTGCCGCAGCATGTGCCAAATGCCTAGCCTTAATCGCAGCGCGAGTTCAGCCAGGCATGAACTCTACATCTGTGTCCACCCTATCCTTGCCACAGGCCTACACTCACGTGGCCGCCCACCTTCAACGGCCAACATCACAGTGTTGTTGTCAGGCTTGTGGACATGCGCAGACAGGCATGGCAATGGTGTGCCGTAGGAGTGCAAGTGATGCAACCGCGCAGCGCACAGAAGTAAATAGGCTCGGGGGAGGGAGGAGCAGCCGTGAGGCAACGTAACACAGAGTGATGCCGCTCATTTGCCACATGCAAGCCATGTCAAACATGATTCCCAAAGCCGCACACATCCCACCCCACCCCCAACAAGCCACATCACATTTCCTGAATGCAAGCAGATGACAAACTAACATTAGGGATGAAAGCTACATTGTCTGAACTATCAGGCGGAAGCACATCTGCACCTCGGAATTGCATGTGCCCGGCACCCCCTGACAGATACTATAGCAGCTGATGATGACTCCCACACTACGCACAGCCCGACGAAAGACCAACGTATACACACCCCACACACAGAAGTCCTTGCTCGAAGTTATCTTGCATGGAATGGCCTTCACACATACTCCCACACCATCCCAGGCGTACAACCGTTGCACACTAAAACAACACATTGATCCGAGCTGTGGCATTTCATCCACAGAACTGGCGCAGGTCAGAACAGTGCTGCTTCAACCAGAGCCACTAACGCAATGGCAGAACAACCCGGACACATGCACAACCCCTGTCATGTGGAACTGTACCGTGCACGTATGCTGCATTTACTGGGGGCACTGCCATTGGCAGTGCTGCGGATCAGTTACCGGCTAAGCTTCCGCCTTGCCAATGTCACCTGCGTCCAGCCTGTGTTGCATTGTCGATCATGCATATTCGAGTGGTCCATGGATGTCTGCCTATCCAACAGGACGGTGGCTGTAGTGGATGTTGACATGTGTCTGTGCCCCCTGTTGGCCCACGACCAGGAGTGTCACCGTGATACCCGTTTATGGGATGCCTTGATACTTGGCATACATGCTGGCAGCTGGACCTGGGAGATTGCACAACTCCTCGTGTGCAGTGACCACATTGAACTGCTCCCCTATTGGGCTGAAGTGCTAATTGGTGAAAGGGGGTGGACGCAGCACATCTGTCCGGACCTGCTAATGGATTGCCTCGCCGTCCTGTTTGATGAAGTCGACAACTACCTCATGTTGGAAATTATGGCGTACGAAGCTGCAATCGCTTTCATGGACGAGTGACTACGTACCTGCAGCCACAACAGATTGGAAACCATTGCACATGTCCCGACACCTTGTTGCATCTTGGAGATCTGGTCACATATCCCACGACAACAGTGGACATGGCTGCATTCGCCTGGACTCCGAATACATGAGCGGACAACAACGCGGGTTAACACACACCTGTGAAAGGTGAGGCACTCCCCGGAGTGGACAGCGGCGCTTGGCAACGTTCCTCATTCTGACATACTGCTGCATTGGTCTGCATGTTGTGGCACTTATCTTGCCCGTACTGACACGCATATGCTAATAAAGTCTACACACCTTCACTTGTATTCAACTGTGATGAGTGTTCATTTGAATGACAATGTGTGTCTCACTGCCTATCTGGGTCACGGCCATACATGCGCATTGATGGCATTACCCAGGGAGTACCTTTTTGTGGAATCACTGTCCCTACATTCATCCATACTTACATACTTGATTTATCATGGCCATGACACATCTGTGTGAATTAGAATGTTTAATTCACATTCAATGGAGTGTTGAAGCTGGAGCAGTAAATGGTCATGCAAACCCCACTTTACATTGTTGCCCCGTGGAGGGCCAGCCAGAGTCCTTTAGGGATTGACAAGTTCATCGGAAGAGGTAGACTTCAGTCCACAGTGTGATTGCTGTGTAATTGGTAACAAAACCAAATATGGCAGTCCATGTCGAGATTCAAGGTGAGTGTCGCTGAGTGTATCGGGGGACAGTAGAAGGTGTTATTCCAGGGTATGATGCAGAGGGCAGAACCAAGCTGATACAGGCCATATGGCGGAGATGAATGCTACCACTTCATTCTTACCACAAAGCCAGATTCATCATCATCTTCGTCCCCTGATGTGTCAGGTGCCTCGCATGTGGGTGGTTGTGTTTAGTCTGCATCACTGTGTGGCACTGACACATCAGGGGCTGGGGGTGGAATGTCTGCCGCACTGTGTGGCACTGACACTTCAGGGGGCGGAGATGTGGATGGAGTAGTAGCAGCAGCATTCATCCGCGCAAGGCCTTGTGGCGGCAATGCCATGATGAGGATCTGCAGGGCATGGAAGATCACAGCTACATCTCGCTGGTGTGCAGCCGTGGCAAACATTCGTTCCGCCTGCATCCGCTCCAAGCTCTCCATCATTCTCCTTATGTGTCCCAACTCCCGGCTGACATCGCTGGAGCCACTCTGACTAGACAGTTGTTCTTGGCTGAGTCATGACTCCAGCGATGTCAGCCATGGATTGTTGGAGAGCATGGAGCGGACAGTGGGTGTCCGTTAGGGACTGTAAGTCGTCCCTGATGGGACTTAGAGACCCACATATGGCATCTAGTCTGGCATTCGATGCCAGCAAAGGCAGAAGCAGGACGCTCCCGTCTGCACAGCTCCAGGCTCCCATTTAAAGGCCCTGCAGTTCGTTTTCTAAAAAATACAAAACCAATCATCCCGGCCAGCTGCCTTTCCATCCCGGGTTCCCTCCAAATAAGCAAACACGAGTCCTGGACAGACATTCCCACTCAGTTCTTTGGCGCCATTAATTCACGCCTTCAGCCCATTTTAAAAATCAGTACTAGCTGCCCACATCATTAACAGACGAATGGGCCAAGGATGATTTTCCTTTCTTCTAATTCAGCTTGCTCACCCTTGTCCTGAAGATGAACTCCACTTATTGGGTTCGAAACGCCGTCGACCACCATACAACATGAACTCCTATTACTCCTTGTAAAATAACTGTGGAGCTCATTATACTGTTGTCAATGCGATGCCTTTTTAAACCTCACTATCACCCTGCATGTCACGCTTCCTTTCACCTAAATGTATGTGAGCACCTGAATACTATACAAAAAATTGTAAAATAAATGTCTATCATTTATCTGACCTACATGACCTTCCTCTGATCTTTCCTTTGCTCCCTCATGAATTAATTTCAAAATCTTAGAACCAAGTGTTCCCTGCTGGGTCACTTTCTCGCTTTGGACCATTTAGGCCACACCTGAACCACTGTTTCCTAGATATATGGATTGTTGGAGAGCATGGAGCGGACAGTGGGTGTCCGTTAGGGACTGTAAGTCGTCCCTGATGGGACTTAGAGACCCACGTATGGCATCTAGTCTGGCTGCCATGAGGTCGAACCCCACCCGCAGCTGATCAGCCATCTTCTCCTGGCACCCTAACACATGGCGTTGGAATGCCATGTGTTGGTCGTGGGGATCCTGGGAGACAGCCGTGGTGGTGGGTGCTTCCTGCTGTGTGGTCTGTGCAGGGGTGGGGTCTCCTCGATGCAGCTGTGCTGCCCTGCTCCTGGAGGTGGGGTGCCGAAGCTGTCCATGAGCTGTTGGAGGGCGTCGGTGTCGATGTTGGGGAGGTCCTCTTCATTATCAGTGCTGAGTTGTTGGGTCTACTCTGCAGGAGGTGTTGATTCTCCCTCTGCAATGTGAATGGGAGATGCAGATTGACATTGTGTTCACATGTATGTTCACACATTGTACAAGTTTACTAACAGACTGCATGACAATGTACATTGTGACTGTTTGTGAGGGGATGCCTATTTGATGCGGGACAGTTGACATTTCTACACCATCAGGGATGTGAGGTTGTACTTGTGCATTGTCATCTCACAGTTTCCTGCTATGCCAAATGTGAATGGCCATTTTCTACACTCAAGCGGCAGCAGTTGTGTCCTCTGTTCTGTTGTGAAAGTGTTGCAGTTTGTGCCACATTGTTGTCAATGTTGAGGTGCTCTGATTCTTATGTGTGTGTGCTGCATTGTGGGTTTGTTGCCCCTTCAGCTCTGATTTGGCTGGCCCTTATCCCTTTCAGGCGGTGTGCCTTTCACTTCTGTGCTTATGCAGTGCTGAGATATTGCAGACTTGGGTAAATTGGGCTCTTGGTCGGAGTTGTGACTCTTGGGCATGGTTTGTCCGCAGATGTGCTATACTTAATTGTGCATGTGTGCCATTGTGCCCATCTCCCCCCGTACCCCTAGTCCCTTGTCGTTACTCACCCTGTTGCTGTTGGCTCAGGTCATGTTGTGCAGTGTCCGGTCCCCAAACTCCTGCCACCGTCTCCCCAATGATGACTCGGGTCACCATTTCCTCCTTCTCATCCAGCTCCTGGTGTGTCGCTGGACTCCCACCTCCGGTCTGCATTGCTGCTTTCAGGTTGGCTACGAGTTTCAGCTTGGTTTTGCGCTTCACATCAGTCCAGCGCTTCTTGCAGTCGTCCACTTCCCTTCTCTTCACTCCGACTGCATTCACCTTGGCCAAGATGGACTGCCTGTAAGAAAGTGGCTCTGTATATACTGAACCAAAGTAAGGTTCAGTGTGCACAGAGTCCACAGTCCCCAGAGGTTTGGCAGAGGCTAAAGTTAGATATAACCTTACTCTCTAAAGTGGTAGCTTGGTCGAGCAGTAAGGCAGTATCAGAGGACAGTGTAAAGCATTTGTTGTACACACTCAGTCAGCAAATGGTCTCACACACTCAAGAACTGAACTCTAGGCCAATGGTTTTGTATCAAAATATATAGTTGGTTTTTTTTTAGAACCAACAATAGGTATCAAAATATACTTTCTCAGAATGAGTTACTTTAGTTAAATACTTTTCAAATAGGCAATAGACTTTTGAATACAATAGTTACAGTTGTTGCAATAGGCAACACAATTTCAAACACAATAATACATTGAGCTCAATGGGAATTTCTAGTTAAATGCAATACATTACTTTTTGGATTACTTTTTCTTACCACAGGACTGGATCCTAGATTCAGTCCTGGGACATCTCCTGTAAACAGTTGAGTAAAAACGTTTTGGTTACAGTTGTGATTTTTAAGGAATATTATTGTATTTTAAAAGTTGACAGAGAAACTTTTTCACATAGAATCACCAATGTTATCCTATGGGAGGAAATTCACTTAGCAGGTAAGTGTGGTTATTGTTACTTTTTCTAACTCAGTGTTGGATCCTGGATCCAGCACTGGTGCATCTCCTGTAAACCGTTGAAAGAATGTGTTTTTGTTATACAGGCGATTTTTAACGAATATTTGTAAGTTTGCAAAATCGACACTTGGAAACTTTTTCAGCAAAAACCAGGCAATGTTATCCTATGGAAGGAAATTCAAGTTACCGGTAAGTACAGTTATGATTACTTTTCAGGGTCAGTGCTGGGCACCAAGATCCAGCACTGGGATCTCTCCTGAGAACAGGTGAGTAATTTTGTTTTCGTTGATCGGATGATTTTTAGTGATTATTTTAAAGTTTCAAAACTCGACACTTAGAAGAAATTTCAGTGTAAACCAGTCAATGTTACCCTATGGAGAAAATGTAGGTTATCGGTTTTCAGGTAAGTACTCGACTGGCAGAGTTAAGGTTCTGGGCATAGACTCAGGGGTCTCCCAGGGTCAGTGATGCACTGTTGTTGCACCCTCAGCGGCACTAGGGCGGCCGGGTGCAGAGTGTTGAGGCCCAATGTTATCCTACGGGGGATGGGGGGCCTCCGGTTGGTGGCTGCTGGCGAGCAGGCCACAAGGTTGTGGGAGCAAAGCTCCTAGGGTTTAGGTCAGGGCAAATTGGGAAACAAGCCAGCACAAAAGGTGCACCCTCAGCGGCGCTGGGGCGGCCGGGTGCAGAGTGCTGTTTTGGCGTCGGGTGCCCTGTTGTTTTCAATGGGGATTTTCGGTTTTGGTTTTCAGCTGCAGGCTCGGTCCAGGAAGACTTCCAGGAGGAACCAACAGCTGGGCAGGTAAGTTGGAGGGCTCGGGGACGTAGGTGCACCTCGGGTTCCTTTCTCCAGGGCGCAGGGCGGCTGGATACAGGGGTGTCTTTTGAGGTCGGATTTCACCTTACCGGGCCACTCGGCGGTTGGGGCGGGTCTCGTGCAGAGGCTGCAGGCGACGTCGGGGAGTCCTGGAGGGGTCAACCCACAGTGGACTCGGACTCTGGAGCGCTGGGGGACCTCGCTGGGACCGGTGGGCCACTTGAACTCGGGCTGTAGGCGACGGGTGCAGTGGTGGTTCCAGGCGTCGGGTTTCTTTTTTCTCAGCAGGCTTGGAGTCTTTGTTTGGTGTTTCTTTTGAACAGAGCTGCTGTTCACAGGAGATCCGGTCTTTGTTGAAGGCAGTCAGTCCTCCCCGGGGTTCTGGAGGTCGCTGGCTGCAGGACAAGAAGATTTTTGGCGCAGGATCTCTGGAAGCTGCAGACGGGCCGGTAGGGCTGGGGCCAACTCAGTTGTTCTCGGCAGACTCCTCTGCTGGGCGTCTTCTTTCGTCCTTTTTCTTCTTAGGTTGCGGGAATCTGAGGTAGGAAGGTTCAGGGTGCCCCTAAATACTAAATTTAGGGGCATTACAGGTAGGTAAAGGGCAGGGACCAATGGGTCCCTTCCCTGGGGTGGGTACACCCCCTATCCTGCCCCTCTCCTGTGGGAGGGGGCAGTAGCCTAGTCCTGATTGGGCAGGGCTCCCCATCTTCAAGATGGCGAGAGCCCGGAGTTGTGCTTCACCTCGCCTCCCCACCTGAGGGGTGGGGTTGGCAGAGGGTGGCACATCCCTTTCCTCCCTTGGGGTTTCCCGCCAGTCTTCCAGCCAGAGAGGGGGTCAGAACCGGTGGGGGCCAGTTGCTGAGTACAGCAAGTGGCCTGGAGAAGCTCACAAAGGCGGCATGCCTTTGAAGCTTCCCCTGCCCATCCTGGGGGAGGAGACCTAGCACCTCGCCCAGGATGTGCATTGTTGCAGGCCCAGGAGAGTGGATGGCTCTCCACCCAGGGGTCCAGCAACATGTCTGCTGTGTGGCAGCCGGGGCAGCCCCTCAGACAAGACGTGGATTGTAGGTTAGGTTCAGGGGGCAACTCTAAGTTGCCCTCTGTTGTGCATTTTACATTAAATCCCACACTGGCATCAGTGTGGGTTTAATGTGCTGAGAACTTTGATACCAAACTTCTCAGTCTTCAGTGTAGCCATTATGGTGCTGTGGAGTTCGTAATGACAACCTCCCAGCACCATATACTCTTAATGGCATCACTGCACTTACAGTGCCCAGGAATGGCCCTGGGTACTGTAGGGGCACAGGGCTCATGCACCTGTGCCCACACCACTGGCATAGTGCACCCAGCTAGAGGGGTGACTGAGGTATGCCAGGGCAGTGTGTTTGTGGGCATGGCACACAGGGATGTGTGCCATGTCGACTCTCTGTTTAGTTCTGCACCAAGACACTCAGCCTGCAAAGGCAGGGTGTGTGTGTCAGGGTACAGGGCCTCTAAGGGTGGCACAATAAGTGCTGCAGCCCTTAGGGGCCTTCTCTGGTCACAGTGCCCTGGGTACCTAGGGTACCATTTACCAGGGGCTTACCTGTGGCCAGAGATGCCAATTGGGTTTAGGCTTTAGTACAGTTTTTAGGGAAGGAACACAGGCCCTGGGTACCTGATTGGCAGGGACCCAGGGCACACCAAGGAAAAGTGCATCAGTTATCAGGCAAAAAGTGGGGGGGTTACTGCAACAGAAACCCACTTTCCTACACTGCCATATTGTATCTATAGTTGCCAATGACACAGTGGAGGTGATGAACAGTTGGTGGTCGTGTTCTATCACCTCCGTAATGAGGATCTGGTATTCCTGCGTACTGAAAGGCGGGTTCCTCTTCTTCTTCTCCTTGCCCTTCCCTGACACCGAGGTCCCAGGCTGGTCCTCCGTGGGGCTTGTGGGGTTCTGGTTGTACTCTGTACTTGCTCCGGCTACCTCCATGGTGCTTCGCAGTTGTTTGTGTTTTGTTAGTGTTTTTTGTTGCCGCTTTTATAGTGCTTTTTCCCGCCTGACTTGTGGGACTTGCAGGCCTGGCGCTGCTTATCACTGTATTTTTTTATCGCAGTTGGGCCCATCGCAACTTTTTTCACGTTCGGGTTTAGATTTTTATCGCCGTCCCGGTAATTTTATTGCGGACATTTGACGCGTTATCAGGGAACTATCGCATGTTACCGCCGTGTTGAGAATAAGACGTTAACACAGAGTTATTTTCCTGCGATAGACGGCGATGTGTAAAATTGCGTTAACCTATTTTGATGATTATCGCGCGTTCTTGAGAATATCCCCCATAGAAAGAGCAAAAAACAAGGAGAAATAAAAGAAACAGTCACATGGTCAGACCCCATTTGCTTGCTTTGCAACATAAAACAACACAAAGCAACACATCTAAAACGACCTTACATGCATCCACCCATGATCGTGGAACAAACTCAATTTTGAACACTTAGAAAGACAACTAAAATCCAGTACAGATCTAGGCACAATAAATTCCGTTCAAAAACTATACGAGTGGCTACAGGAAGCTTTTGATATCCTAATGCCACTAAAAACAACACAACAGAACAAAAGAAATCAGGCACCTTGTAGAAATGCAGAGCGAAAAGAAAAAAAACAGCAAATTAGAAAGCTGCAATGCACCTGGCTCAAAACAAACATAAATGAAGACAAACTTCACCTAAAGAAACTTAACAGATTATACAAGTCATCAATCAAAAAAGCTAAGAAAAAATACTATTTATACAGAATTCTTAAAGCAGACATGTTGGTATCCTATTTAAATCAAAGAAAAAGCACCATCACCGACCCTTTTCCGAAAAACCCCTCCAAGAGTAGGCTTACACCGTCCCTGCATTCCTTCCACCAAATATCACACAATGAATTTATGGGCCTGGTCAAAGCAAGCAGGCCTGCCAGCAGCCCTTCTGACCCATGTCCACCACAAACCTTCAAGAAAATTCTTCTAACTATCTCTGCTGCCACACCAGTAAGAACAATCATCAACAATTCCTTAACTACAGGAATATTTCCAGAAAGAAAACAAACCTGGACCCGCTTAACCCTGACAACTACAGACTGATTACAAAAGGACCGTTCCTGGGCAAACTGCTAGAAAGAGCAGCATTCGCCCAGATTTCACAATTCATTGAAAATAATTCCATACTTTCAGACTTCCAAACTGGATTCTGTCTCCAGAAAGAGGCACAGAATCCGCCATCATTGCCATCTGGGAAGACCTTAAGAACACAGTTTACCATAATGGGGTTGCTGCACTACTTCTCTTGGACCTCTCAGCTGCCTTTGACACAGTTGACCATGACACTCTAATACAAAGACTTTACGAAGCCGGCATAGAGGGGACTGCTCTCGACTGGATCACATCCTACCTTCAAAACAGAACTAATTTAATCCATCCCTCCTTTCTCATCCAAGCCATACTTCACAAAAGCAGAGGTCCCTCAAAACTCTATCATCTCACCCATGCTTTTCAACATCTACATGAAGTCATTACCGGCACTGCTCAAAGAATTTCACCTCACATGCTATAACTATGCAGATGACACACAAAAACTCCTTAAAGTTGAAAGCCCCAAAGACATTGAAAATTCACAAATTTTCAGTTGCCTCAGAGCCGTTGATCAATGGATGACATGGAGCCATCTCAAATTGAATGCTTCCAAAACGGAAATGCTCACATGTGGTGATCGGAAAATTATGACCCACACGCCGCCTGACCTGATGATCTGGGAACACCGCCTTAGCATGTAAGGAAGTAAGAAACCTCAGAATTACTATGAATGCCAAGTTATCAATGAATTCTCATGTGGACAAACTAGCAAGATCAAGCTTAATTACTATAAAAACTCTGCGACGCATCTTCCCCAACCTGGGATTTCCACACAGGGTCCAGGCTACTATCTCTCTTGTTCTGCCTAAACTGGATTACGGCAATAGCCTCTACCACGGATTATCTTTAACAACTATGAAAAGACTACAATGGATTCAGAACTCTGCTGTCAGACTACTCTTACATATAAAGCCACAAGCCCCATTTCCCCTGCCTTGAAGGCCCTACATTGGTTACCAGTTGCCAGAAGATCCACATTCAAGTTGCTTTGTATCACCTACAAAGCTATACGTGTAACAGGGCCACTCTTCATCAAGAAAAAATCACCAAATACATTCAACAAAGGAACCTCTGCTCTATATTGGCACCTTGCCTCAAAATCCCACCATACTAGAAACAAAACATAGGTGGCACATCCGCCTCTGTTCAAGCAGCCAAACTATAAAACTCTTTACCCCCAAACATAAAATCCATGGATAACTACCTTATCTTTAGAACACTCAAGAGTTGGGTCTTCCCCACATAACCACCATACTCAAACATAAATATACAGCATATCCCTGTGTATATAAGCATTTATTTTGACTAAATACGTGTACCTAGATATGTGTATTTCTTTGCATAAATGTGTATGATATTTATATTTATAAATATATAGATTTTCATTAGTTCTCCTTAACAAATGTACATAATACTTATGGTTATATTATTCTATATTTACCATGTATATCGGTCAGTGTATAAATAAGTACATTTTTATCATAACTATTTATCTACAATTGCTTCACTATTGAATTACAAAAACATATATATATAAAAACAAATAAATTAGCTTAAAGTATAGCAACACTTGAAAGTCTGAGTTTAATAAATGCAACTCAAATCTACATATATTACCGTTCTAATAAATATATACCAACCATGTACTTATGTATCTTTATATTTATTACTTTACTTCTAATTAAGCATCTCCAATGCACTACCCTATACCTCACCCCATACCTCTCTCAATATATCCCCTACCTCCGCTCTCTGACTCATCATAAACCCCATTCTACTACTAAGATCCCCGAAATAACCCTTTCTAGACTCTTCCCTCGTCTACCCCTCCTTGCATCTTCTCAAACATCTTTTACTATTCAGATCTCCCAAACAAGCCTTTCTAAACCTTACCTTCCAACTCTTCCCCCTACACTTCCCCTTTACTCATCCCAAAACTCCTCCTACTGCTATGAGCTCCACAAAACACTATCTAGATCATTCCCTCTTCTATCCCTTCACTATCCTTTTCAATCCAACTAACAGACTCACATGTCAACTGCTCAAATTAATTTCATATCTCGCTATACTAATTCACCACTAATCCTTTTTGGATTTCGGAGTAGCGTGCTACTCACCGAAAAGCACTTCAACGCCTGGTATGGGGTAGTAAGCGCTATATGCAATTTCTCTTTGTCGCGCCACATTAACGCCTCCTTTTGAAAGGCTTTATATTTTGGCGCTGCCTCAGATTTACAGATCCTTGTAAATCTGAAGCAGTGTCAAAAAGCCATAGGTGTTGCTGGGAATGCCCACAGCAACACCCATTGCCTGTCCCTTTGCCACAGAAAACTGGCAGAGGCCCATATTTACAAGGCTGTGTTAAGCTATGCAGAGTGGCTTAGCATGGCCTTCTAAATATGGGCTTCTGTAGAGCACCAGTGGAGCATCAAAAAAGTGATGAAGTAATGCTCCTGTGGCGCTAGGAGCTTGTAAACATGCCCCTTAATGTTTTTTAATAATGCTAAAGAGAATGAACAATGTTTGACCAAACTAGGTAAGGGCATCAAATGATAAAAAGTCACACAGCCTGCTAAATTTGGTCTTTTACTCCAAAAAAGTCACCAATCACAAATCAGTTCCTATTTTGGTAAGTGGCATGCTATGGACTTCTACATAACATCTTGGCTTGCACTACATGTATTGCACACTGCCGAGTGTTTGCGCCACAGTGAACCTTCAGCTGGGTTTGCGTCTTATTACAGTAAATGTGCTTTCCTCGGCATCCACCAACCTGGGCTACCCTAGGATAAACTCATCACTGATCAGCTGTTTGAAGCTGCCTAGTCACCTTCCACTGTGCAGGCTGTAGACTATCATGCGCTTGAAATGAAGACTGGTGGGTGAAGCAAGTGAGTGCACCCACCCCCAAGGAGATGCATTGGGGTCCGTGGTACCCTCCTTCCCCCCTGCCAAGTGGCAATCTCGGGGGATAGAGTGACTGTGTACCATCTCTGTGTGGCAGAAAGTCAGTGCGCATAGCACCATTTCATCTGAGCTCACATCTGTAACATGTCACAGGTGATGAAGCAAAGTGTTTCCCTATTTGCTGGGGCCACGCCCCATTCACCTGATGATAGCGCAGGTGCAAAATGTGCATTGGTGCAATCAATATTATGGCAGGGGATGCACAAGAATCTGTGGCCCATTCTACAATGCCAACGTGCCCTGGGGCACAAGAAGTAGGCACAAATGCTCGTTGGGCCCCGGGCCATTTACGTTAATGCAGAAACCTGATCCGTTTGACCACTCTGCACCAAATTTGGTAAGTTTAATGATTTAATTTTGAAGGCTATTTCTCCCAAATTCAGTGAGCATTGGCAAAGAGTTATTATGGGGGGATAATTGAAACTCCTATGGAGTGAAGTGAATCTGCATCAAGTGTTCCATTGTATGACTAAATGTAGGAGGCCTTGTTGATATGGGCTATTGTGTCTAACAAGATGCCAGGCTGTAAGGCACATTTGTGATGGACTGGGGCACATGAAGTGTTCAGTTTAATATGTTCGCCTTTAAGAACTAACAAGCCAATGTAGATTGGATTGCAAATGTTAAGTTTAGATATGACCACTGTGTGACGTGACTATAGCCATCAAGCATGATATCCAACAATCAAAAGAATATTATAGGTAACTATAGCACTGTTTTTTCGAATTTGCACCATGATATGGAATATACAGGGATATTTAGCATTATGACGGCAACACTCCCACTTAAATGATATTTTCCAATGTGTGATGTACATAACCAGTCAAAAGTTATCAACTTAGAACACATCTTCTACCTCTCCAGGAATAAGATGTGGCTTAGTGGCGAAACTACTGATTTTGTATCCTGTTAGTAGATTAGATTCTCTTTGTTCCTTGGTTAATTGTATTTTCGTCCCGTGCATAAGTTTAGTACTCTACAAAAACTCGAACACCAGCAATAAGTTTAATATATGCATATATTAAAAAAATAATTTTCTTTAGCATGCAACATAAAAGCGCCTAGATTTCTCAGTTCCTTGTGTAGAACTTCAGAAATATTCTGGCATCCTACAGAAAGAAAATAGCATGCTAAATTATGTTGATTAAAAACTGTTCCTTCTGAAATTCATTGATTTTTTTGGAAAGCAGATTATGATTATTTTTTATGCTTACAGGTTATTTAAGTTTCCCCAGACTCCATGGCATTTTCACAGCCTGTCTGTTAGGTAAGATGTTTTTTTTCTTCATAATTTAATTTGCATAGTGTATTTCTAAGGTAAGCAGTTCTGTCAAGGTTTACTTATTAGACAACTGCTTGACACCGGTGCAGTGTTTTTACCCTGGGCACTTTCTCACACCAGGTTTTGCATTTAAACACATTATTATCTCTGTTATCTGTGCTTAAGGTATTCTTTAGATAGTTCCCAAATTTATCCGCTTCATTGGCTTCCCAGGTTCCTTCTTTTGTCTTCAAAACCTAAAATTCCCTTGGTTTTTTGGGAAGCATACAAAAATACTTCTCTTCCTTGGGGAATTGAGGACATCCCTCCACATTGTTCAAATGGACAAATAGAGCCTGTGCAAACTCAGAACTAAAAGAAGTTGTTCATCATCTCATTACAGTCTGAGGTTGCTGACTTCTCACAGAGAAGACAGAGAAGAGGAATAAAGTTTTCTCCTCATGTTGGTGCAGTTTAGCAGTGGCGTTTGCACCAACCAGTGTTTATTTATTTATTGTTTTGGCTGACAGCCTTACAATAATTTAAAAACATGCGATATAAGAACAACTGAACAAAAACGTGAGCACAGCAATCTATCAATAAATTAATTGAGGAAAAATTAAGATACAAATACAATAAAATGCTCGAAAAGTCCATTTTCAATGAAGACATGCAACCTGAGAAAAAGAGCATGTTTAAATTCTTCAGATACAGTAAAAGTGTGAGTGCAATGGGAAAGGTACACATTGCCATCAGAGTCAACCTCCTGAATAAGAAAAAAACATATGCTTCACTAGTAATTAAAAAACATAAGAACATTTAGGAATT
The DNA here is from genome assembly GCA_963921515.1 of Calotriton arnoldi. Classification (NCBI taxonomy): domain Eukaryota; kingdom Metazoa; phylum Chordata; class Amphibia; order Caudata; family Salamandridae; genus Calotriton; species Calotriton arnoldi. Next base: position 967,939 of record CAWUFW010002999.1, on the reverse strand, counting down.
GTCTTCTTTTCAGATGTAAACATTTTGTCAACCCACCTAGGGCCATATGTATGAAGCCAATTTGCGATCGCAAATTAGCAGTGTGCAATGTATCACACTGAAACCCCCTTGCAAAATAAGGAATCGCAAATTTTGCGATTCCCTATTTTGCGATTGCATTTAAGGAATCGCTCATTGCGATTCCTTAAATGCAATGTAAGAAGCACCCAAGTTGTGCGAATTGCGCTTAAGGAATCGCAAATTACCACCAACTTCAAGTTGGTGATAACTTGCGATTTCACTTAAAAATGCACTATTTAGCATTTTTTAAAGTGCCATGTGGCGCACATACATGCCCTTAGGGCACGTATGTGTGCCACATGTGCACACATGCACATTTCAGGGGTGCAACAGGGTGTCCTTTTGGCACACTGGCACCCTTGAAATTGCATTCTCAATTTGCGATTCTCTAATTGCTAATCGCAAATTGAGAATGTCTTCCCATTCATTCCTATGGGCCTCTAGGCCCATAGGAAGGAATGGGGAGGTATTCCTTAATTGCGAATCGCAATTTGCGATTCGCAATTAAGGAATATGTAGGATTCGCAACATTTATTGCAAATCCTACAAACATAGCGTTTTGCGATTCTCAAATAGCGATTCGCAAAAAATCGCTATTTGAGAATCGCAAAAGGACATTTTGATACATATGGCCCCTAGAGAGTAAAAGTGCAGTGCATAAAAGTAGCGCAAAATTGTGCAACTTATGCATAAAGTAACAGTGTGCTCCATACTAGGAAACAACCAGGTTCTTAGAGCTTACCTACTTAAACATAATTCTAGAGTGGAGGACAACTCTCTCAGGCAGGGCCACGTAACCCATAAATATGCTACCACAAAGGTAACCACATTCATATCATCTGGTTCAATACATAGTTCCATTGCTGGTTTAACACATCTGACCCCCATACCCCATAGTATTTAAAAAGGGGAAAGAGCCACCTCCACCGGGCGGCTACATATCTTTTACAAAACAGCATAAAATGGGTTAGATTATCTTGACCACCAATGCTACAATCACAGCAATCAGATCGGCCATCAAACATATGTATACATATAAGGAAATCCCTGGTTGGGAGGATACCTAGCCGGAATCTTAAGTACTATGTTCGCTTTAATACAGGGTACATCATGTCCAGATATTCTGGACACGAAAGGCCATAGGTGTTACTGTAATAATTGCTCATAAGAGATCCCGGGTTTAGCTCCCATCATTTTTTTATCTGCATGTATTCATGATACCGTTCTTTAATCAAAGCTGCAGTATCCTGTCTAACACTGCCAGGAGCTTTTCCACAAAGATATCAACTGTAGTTCCTTTAACATTTTTTGTGCATGTGACGACCATTTGTGGCCTCAACAGGAGCAACTAGCTGTGACTTTCCCAAGGGTTTCTAAATAAATTGTGGTCTTAGGGTTTCTTACCAGTCTTACCCAGTAAAGAATTGGCCTGAGAGCAATAGTTTCTGATATAGGAATAAAATTAAGCTCTGATTACAGTGCCGCTAGAGGGGTACCTGGCCCGAACCCCAGCAAATTTGGGACGAAACTATTCTCGACTACTTGGAATGGGCAGACATTTCCAAACCCCCATAGTTTTGCACCATACAGTGTGGCCGCCACTGCCCTTTGCTTATATATATTTGTAAAATAAGACTAATACTTCTGGCACCAGCCTGATGTCTAAACTTTAAACCTGCTCCAGCCACTGTCTCAAAACTAATGTGGCCTTCTGTATTTGGCTGCCCCATCACAAATTCTCTGTAAATCAAATTCCCAAATAGTCAAACTGCTTGAAAATATCCAGAGGAATTCCTTCAGCCAAAGGCTTTCACTTTAAACAAGGGGAGGGCCTCATTACCATACACTTTGTTTTGCTACCATTGATGGTTAAAGACTTCTTGTCACAATACTCCACAAAACGTGTTAGTAGCCTATGGGTGACATTTTCTGTTTGTGCCATCAATACCGTGTCATCCGCGTATAATAATATTGGAACCCGCTTGCCAGCTACAGTTGGAACATCTATGGGGTCTTCCATCAAATAGTTAGCTGCATCATTTAAAAAAAGGCTAAATAGCAAGGGTGCCAACACTCACCCTTGCCGGACACCTTTTTCGACAGGATAGGGTACAGGACACTCCCCGCCCGGCCCATACCATAATTTGGCCGTGTTATTCGTATGTAGAACCTGTATGGCCCTTACTAGCGAGTCAACACCCACGTCCACCAGTGATCTCCACAGCTTCTCTCTGTCTACTAAATCAAAGGCTGCTTTTAAGTCCACAAATATTAGGTACAGAGATGTCTTCCTCACCACCGTAAACTTATAGGAGATCATATATAACCAAGGGACTGGTCAATGGTCCTAATGCAAGGCCTAAATCCAGCTTGCACTTCAGTCAAAATGTTGTGAGCATTGACCTACCCCTGGAGGCGGTTGAGCAGGACTTTCCCCAGAATTTTTCCTGCACCATCCATATGAGAGATTGGACGGTAGTTGGATGGGCTGGATCGATTGCCTTTCTTATGGATCGGCACAATAATGGCCAAACTCCATGAAGGGGGTACAGCATTTCCAGCAAGTGCCGAATTGAACACTTTAATAAGGATGCTGCCCCACAAGTACGGCTTTTCACAAAATATATCAATAGGCACCATATCAGGTCCTGGGGCTTTGTGTTTCTTTGCATCAGTCAGAGCTCTCACCACCTCTGGTGCTAAGATATCAATAGCACAAGGCCCAGAGGAGATGTTCTCTCAGGATGACAGGGGGATTATGTGGTTGATGCTATATAAATTACTAAAGTGACTAGTCCAGACAGATGGCCCAATAGAAGTTTCTACATGAGCACTTCTCCACCCGTAATACCAATTCCCAGAATTTTTAGGAGTTTGTTTTCTGTGCAGCCTCCTTCAATTCCTCCCAGAAAGTCAGTTGATGCAGCAGTTTCTTTGGTCTCAGAAGGCATTTATAATCAGCCCTACACTCTCTAAATAGTAATTCGCTTTGTGGGCTATGGTGTTGTTTTACTAGGGTGGATGATACAACTCCCTTCATTCTATAGCATTCCTCATCATGCCAAGTAACCCGTGTGCTTCTTTTCCCACCAACCAACAAGGAGTCTGCAGGCCCAATGAGCTTGGACCACAGGGCCTCCAGCTCCTCTGCCATCTTTTTGTAGGCTGCTAGGATTGCATCATTGTCACCGCAAGGACAGTTCAAAATTACAGAACCAACCAGTGAAACAAGCACTTCAAATGCCAATAGGTACCACTTATATAATGCTGGTGGAGAGCCAGGGGTGGGGAGTACTTTTCACCTGATGCCCAGGACATGTTATTTAGGTTCAAGTACTACAAATTTTCACATTTATGTTTTGCACTGGACAAGTAAGCACAATACTTTGCACCACAAAACTTTTGGCCTCCAGTTTATAGTATCACAGTATTGATCTGTGAAATAATATTGCTACTACTAAGACAAGATGTGTATCCAAATGTATGAGGTTAATAAAACTTGTATATATGATTTATTATTACAAAAATCTTTACTATTAAGGTGAGTGCTGTAAGAACGTGCAGTGAGCTGTGAGATCTGTTGCATCACTGACAGTGGTTCTGGTATAAAAAAAGGTGTACATTTTACACAGTTTGTAACATGTTATATAGCCAAAATTAGGCCTTCAGGGTTCTGGGAGTGAAACATAGAAGCAGAGAAACTGGGTCTTACTTTTTGCAGTGTGCCAGTAGTTTTATTTGTATATAAAATGTCTTCAACCAGTAGTTTGTATATTATACTGCAATGGCATTTATATTGATATTACCTTTAACACTAACTTTAGCTTTAAAGATTCAGATATGAATGTAATGAATGCCTTGCTTCAACGATTGTTTCCTCTTGGGCAATTTGCTATCTGTTTATCTTTTTGCTTTTCATTTTTAGCTCCAGCATTGTAGTGCAACTTTCTCCAATAACTATTGTTACCAAATCTTGAGAATATGCATAGAGTGGAAGTATTTCCCACTTGCCTATGCTATTGCCTGTGTGGTGCATCAGTCCATCTTCTATGAAATGCTTCCTTTGGTTTGTCTGAGGGGCTATTTTACATTTGAAAAAAGTGCAATCACCGCTGTGGTACAATCAATTCTTTATCTGTTATCTGAATCTGATACATTAAAGAATAATTTTTCCTAATTCTTTCCCTATTATTGGCAAACCTAATAAGTCTGACTTTAATTTGGTAAAAGCATTACAGCGAGAAACAGCATTTGTGCTTGTAGAAAAAGTCACTAGTTCAGTGCACTGTGTGTGCCGAGGGCCTGTAAATAAAATGCTAATAGTGGGCCTACAGCACTGAATGTGCCACCCACATGAGTAGCTCTTCAACCCTGTCTCAGGCCTGCCACAGCAGAGCCTGTGTGTGCAGTTTTACACTGCCATTTCGACCTGGCTAGTTCACCAACTTGCCAAGCCTAAACCTTCCCTTTTATTACATGTAAGGCACCTCTAATGTAGGCCCTAGGTTGGCCCATGAGCAGGGTGCAGTGTATTTGAAAGTAGGACAAGTACTTATGAATTTTACATGTACTGGTAGTGAAAAACTGCTAAATTCGTTTTGCACTACAGCAAGGCATATCTTTCCCATACGTTAGCATTGGAGCTGCCTTGTAACATCTTATAAGTGTATCTTCCAATTGGGTGCAGATAGAAAATTGGAGTTTGGTTTCTCTGGACTCACAATTTAAAAAACATTTCCCTTAGTAAAATTGTTTTTTAATTGCAGCTCTGAAAATGCCACATTTAGAAAGTTAATATTTTCTTTCTTAACCATTCTGTGCCTCTGCCTGTCCCTAGAATACACATTTGGGTTGGATGACAGTTGGGTTTTGTGAATTCACTCTAGATAGTCACACACAAAGGGAACTGAGGTGTGCCCTGCATATCGTGATAGCCCATCACCCGGCTGATGAGACTTCCTGAGCTAGAGTGGTGACACTTGCACCGGAATAGGGCTGTGCCTGTCCCCACACAAAGAGCTGCATAACCCCTTTTAGTGTGTCTGGAGCCAGGGCAAGGAGCGGCAGCCTCTTGTGCACCATAAATACCTTTCTTTGAAGTCTCCCTACTTCAAAGTCTAAAATGGGTATAATTATAGGACCTCTGACACCATATACTAAGAACACTTCTGGATTGAGGACATTCTGCTTGCTTTGCTGTGTTGGCCTGCTGCATCTAGCCTGGGAGTGAGAGGACTGGACATTCTCTCTACGTCCTGCTTTCTAAAGTTTCTCCAAGGGCCTGACTGAGCTTGTGTCCTGTTGTTGAAGTCTCAGGGACAACAAGACTTCACCTGCATCTTGCTACCAGCACCTGGGCTTCTCTGCTGTGAGTCCTGCTCTGCCAAGTGGTGCTAAATCCAACCCTGGCCCTTGGAAGTGAGTTTTGTGCTGCAGTCAAGAAACCACTGCATCGACTCCAAGCATCAGGTCGGAACCGGCACATCCGTGCGAAATTGACGCATAGCCTCTGCCTGCACCGAAGCCATGGTCCCCGCTTGCCGAGTGCATGGAACATCGACTGCAACTTTCAATGCAGCCCGACTTTGCTGCAGCACCTACGAAGAACCACCATTACGTGAGTTTCGAACAGCGCCTCACTGAAGTCTGCGATGCACCATTCCAATTCTGACGCAGTCCCGGCATTGCATGGCTTCCAACCAAAGCAGCGCCTGCAGCCCAGCAGTTCAACATCAACGCTGAACAATTAACACAACAGGCTCTCGATATCGATGCATCATTGACACCGCATCGCCTTCAGGAACTGACGTCTCACAGCAGCAACCGACTCATCACCTCCTCTGCGCACTGCAAAATCCAGAGCATTAACGTCTCAAAGACTCTGCACCACCTTGAGGAACTGACGCATCACCTGCATCCGCGTTGCCTCATCTCCTTTGTGCTAGGCATCGTCTTTGATTTCGATGCCAGCGGTCTAAACTTTTTGATTTGTCCCAGTCAAGCACGACCAGATAGCCCCAGTTGGAGCTATTGTTTTCTAAGCACTGCATTTTGATTTAGTCTTTAAAAATTCATGTCTTGACTTGTGTATGTTGGAGTTTTGTCTTTTTGGTCTTGTTTTTCTCAGAAAAATATTGCCTATTTTTCTAAACTGGTGTGGAGTACTTCTGTGGTGTTTTCACTGTGTTACTGTGGGTGTGTGTGTGTAAGTGTGTGTGCATAAGTACTTTACACATGGCCTCTTTAGATTAGTCTGACTCTCTGTGACAAGCTATCAGAGGGTGAGCACAGGTTAACATTTAGTATGTACTACACTTACCCTGACTAGAGTGTGGGTCCCTACTTGGACAAGGTATATACCGCTGCCAACTAGAGACCCCATTTCAAAAGATGGGTTTTGGGGTTGCACACACAGTGCAAGGTGCTGACCTTGTTCAAAGAGAGGCTGATGGCCCTGGGCTGATTAATAGTGTTCTAAGGTGGTTGCTCAAGCTTGCTCTGACTTACCTACTCTCCAGGGCCGGACTGGGCACCGAAACTGGCCCTGGCAAACGGCTCGGCCGGTCCCCCTGGGGGAGAGGGGGGGTGCGGCCGAGCTGTTTGCTAGGGCCGGTTTTTGCCGATTTTGTTACAGGGGGGCGATATTGCCAGCCCCCAGTAACAAAAAAGGCCCCCCAGGGGGCCAAAACCGGCCCCCACCCTGGCGGCCCACCGGAGAAACGCCTGGTGCCCGCTACAGCCAGTCCAGCCCTGCTACTCTCCCATCTTTTCTGATTGTGGGCAAAGGTGAGGTTTTGCTGCCTGGGTGGCTTGCTGCTTGAAAAATTGTCAGAGGCCGGTGCGTTAGAGCTGCACAGTCACAACCAGTCTGACGTAGAGCTATTGAGGTCGGTGCTGCTGGACTACAGGAAGGTGGCAACCAACTCTAGGATTGAATGGTAAAGAAGTGGATGCAGCCGCAGCGGTCGTCAGTAGCAGAAGGTTGATGAGTGTACAACATGCTGTTATCGCCTTTTTCCAAGACCGCCTACATAACAGTTTGTCTCCCAGCTAGAATTGCCACCCGGCTTTTTTTTTACTGGCCTGACCTTTGTTTTTAAGCAGTGAAATCCAGTATTTTTTGCTTCCTGAAACGTAAACCTAAAAGAGCAAACAGATAATAATACATCAGCCAAAATGTATTTGACAGCTGTCTAGAGCATTTTAGAATGATTACAAGAGCAAAACAGGGATAATTACCATGTGACAAAAGAATCCTGATAATTTTACACACATTATTTTTCACCTACCAGCTCTTGGCTGTTCCAGAATAGCAAAACCTTACCAAATGGCTGGGGTTTTTTTTCTAAAAGAAAGTGACAACTATACCCCCAGACGAACATAAGAATAATAAACCAGAAATGTGAAAAGAAAGTTCAAATTTATTTGACTAATTTTAAATCACAATTCACGTTTTAAGGAATACTTCACTTTATACATGACTCAGATACTTTAGTGCTAATGCTCTGATATAAGTGAGATATGACTTGCAAGTGCCTCCTTCTCCAGGCGTATTATCCATTTAAGAAAAATAGTAATTCTCCTATAAAGCGGATGCGTGACAACACATGTTGGAGATGAAAGGGTGGGCTTCTGTAGCTATTCTGTTCCCTTCCCTTCACCTCATACTACATCTGTGCTTCCTCCATCAGGCTTGCCCATGTCCTATCAGAAAAACAATGCAAAAGATCCTAGCCACTCCATTGGGTTTATAACATAAGTTATTGTTGAGGTCCAGGCCCCTACTATTGTAATGAGTGGCAAGGCGAGGCTACATGACCTTGTTAGCTAACAACAGACATTCCCACAAAGATGGTCAGAAATTATTGTAGAGCCAAATCACAAAAAAGTAATATTACGTGCTATAGTCTCAAACTTTCTCCTTTCTTGGGATTGCAAAATCACCAAAACTAAACTCTAACTCTGCAAAAATCCTACATTTTTGTGCACAGGCCCGGCCCTGTTCTGACACAACAGGAACTGCCAGAAGAGCCTCTAGTACTGACAAGGATTTCATATGTAACCTTTTTTTTTTTCTTTTTCATCGCCTAGAAACTGGTTTTCCAGTTAGTGAAATCCCTTCCTCTCGTGCCACATAAAATTTGATATTATATTTGGTATTTTGATAGTATTGTTAGTACTTGGTCGTTTGTCACACCTATGTGCATGTACTACATCCTTTCTTGGCAGTAAATGTAGGCATGCATAACAGTCATGACAGTGATAAACCAGAGGGGAGGTTTGACTATGACTACAAAGTTATTGCTTTTTGGTTGTTACTCACCTTCCTAAAAGCCAACCTTGTCCGTCCCCTTAAACACTCATGTCCCCACACTTATCTCCAACATTAAGACTGTGGAAAATACATGATATTTGTTGATTATCCCCCGGGCTTAATTGGAAAGTGTGACCTGAAACATCTGTGAATTTGTGCCTCTGTTTCAGAATTTTTGATTTTGGGTATCAAATTCAGCTTTTTGCCCCCTATCTTTTGTCACTTATTTACAATGCCTTGTGTTGGACTGATCAGTGTGATGTAGTTGGTACTGGTGTTTATATGCATCAACAGTGCAAGAGTGCGCACACACATGCACACACACACACACAAAACACACACACACACAACCTAACTTACTTTCTATCTAAACACAGAACCCTCCTTGATTTTACATTCAACAAATTTGCAACTAACCAAAGAATCAAGCTAACTCCAAGAGAGAAAATGCAGTCCATGGACCAAGGGCCCGATTACGATGGCGGGCGGAAAAGCACTCCGACCGCTGTGGTAGCGGAAATCAACCGTCCACATGAACCGCGGGAAAACCGGCGGTCAGATTAGGATGAACTGCCAGAAAAATCCGACCGCGGCAGTCGGAATCTAAGAAAGACCGCCGGGAGTGTGCGGAGCAGGTAAAAATCCATCCGCGGTGGTCGGTCCTGCAGCGGAAACCGCCGCACGGCCAGCGGAATGACCGCATGTTGAATTAGGATACCATTGCGGTGACAGCGGAACGATCAGCTCCTTTCCGACCGCCGCGATCACAACCATTGGTGAATGGGAGAGCCGGTGGAAGGGCCGTTGCATTCCGACCGGCGCGATCGCAAGCATTGATGAATGGGAGAGCCGGCGGAAGAGCAGTTGTATACCCACCGCCGCGCTCGCTCCGGAACAGCAATGGCGGACGACAACAAAACACACAACAAGGCTACCAAGTGTGGCTATTAACCTGGCTCAGCCTCAAAAAACACCTAACACACCCCAATGACACATCCCCATGGCAACAAAAAAATACAAATCCCAGGTCAACCCACACAACACACCTGACAGGAATATACCATTTTGACCCACCCACATAGCTGAGTATAAAACCAGCCCCTTCCCTGACCACAATCCTTTGCACTACTCCACAACTGAAGGGTCCAACCCCACAGCACAAAGGATAGGCAAATCTGCACTCATCACACCATCACAACAACACACACACCATATGCATCACCACCACCTCCTCCACACATGCACCTTTAACCCATTTGCACATCACACACCATGTCACAGACGAAAATGCCCAAATTCACTGACTATGAGTTGTCAGTGATGGTGGATGAGGTAATCAGAGTAGAACCACATTTGTTTGGAAACCTGGTCCAACAGACACCATTAGCCACCAGAACGCAAATGTGGGCAAGGATAGTCAGCAGGGTCAATGCAGTAGGGACCATCCCGCGCACCAAGAAGGAGATCATGAGGCGGTGGCATGACCTCAAGAGCAAGGTGAAAGAGAAGAACAACAAGAACCATGAGCTGGCTCAGAGGACTGGTGGTGGCCCTCCCATTCCACTATGAACATTCACGGCATGGGAGGAGAAGGTGCTTGGCATACTGCATAGCTGGCACAAGTAATTAAGTTTAATATACTCGATAGGGACATATTGACCTTAGTCCTATGTCAAACCTATAGGGTATATTATTCCAATGCGCAGAGCCTATTAGGGAAATAGGAGCTACACTACATGGCGCCCAACGGTTTGGTAAGGCGGTAATTTAACGTTAGGTACTGCCTTTTCTCTCAGAGACCCCTACCCATATACTCCAAAAGACGTCTGGAGTGGGCAGGGTTAAGTATCCGCCACGGCTACATAGGGAAGCACCCTATATATTAGCTGTTTGGTTTGCTCAACGTTGAAGGATACAGTGTTCCAAAATATTGTGCACCTTATCTTTGTTTCCTTGAAACTTGTTCTACATTTTTCAAAAAACAAAATGCCTGACTCCGACAACGGTGAAGTTGCGGGTCACCCAGCTGTAACAGCTTATAACATCACAGGTTTTATTGAAACCGAGGAGGGTGTCATAGACATCAATCCAAACTTAAGAAGAGCCATCACTCTAAAACTCATAAAACACGGCCTACCACCAAGAGGAGGTAGAGCAGTTTTCGTGATAGAGGCACACGAATCCTTTCAGACAGAGGTATTCTATTCAAGGGTAATATTTCCTGAATCAAATTCAGTTACAAAACTGTTTCACTTCTACAAAGAAGATGATCCACCAGAGGAATACATCCCGTTCGAGGATATAGAAATTCCATTAACATACCAGGAGCATCAGCTCTGGTTTAAAGGCGCCCTAAAACATCACAGAAACATTACCAGGCTCGGTCCACTAGGTAGACCAGGAGCAACATGGCCGATTCTAGCCGGCTACACACCTCATCCTGAACTGGATATAATGTCAGATGAGGAACTACTTACTCAACTTACGGAGTTAATAAAAATCTACAGACAATTGGTCCAATATGTCATGCGGACTTTCACAGTCCAACCACCATTGACACTTCCAAATCAAACCCCTCAACCGGGGACTGCACTAAAAATTACACCACAAAACGTGAGCAAATTCCATTCTGGATAGCTCAAAAAATTACTCAAATCGAAGCAGTATTTCCAAATACTAGCCCGTATGAGAAACACAGAATCCTAACAATCAGTTTACCGATGGGGATCACACCACAACTGGAAGACTGCACCACTTGGGGCTCAGTCTTTGCTGCCATCTATACTAAAACACATGGCATTCCGTCAATTGCGGTAATACCAGATGTCCTGAAACAAATTCGGAACGAATACGGGGCAGAGCCTGCTCTAAATTTAGGTATGAAATTACTGAAAAATTTCGACCAGGTCTCAACAATAATATTATCTAATATTAAAGGGGAGGCAGCAGCAGTGGCGATCCGCCAACGATTAAGGGAATTCGATGTCACAGAACATCAAACTGAGCTACCCAGAATAATTGAACAATCTTATGCAGAATTAGGCAGAGATAGTTTGGGTGGAAGACCAGTGAAGCCGAAACTATCTGAAAGTCCTGAGAAGGACTCTATTAAACAAAATCCTACATCTTCTAAAAAGAAGTGGGAAACTACTAAACAAAATTCAAACGAGAAACATTCTCAATCCCGAGGTAGGTCTCCTCAAAAGGAGCCCTCTGAAAGGAGGTATAACCTCAGGAATAGGGATAATTTGAGAAAGCCTGACAGGTATCAAGATACTGATACACATTCCTCTCGTACCTTTCAGATCTCATCACAGACTTCGGAAAGAAGAGGACGGTCAGAACATAGAGAAGAAAAACACGCTCCAAAAAATAAAGCAAAACCTCAATTCTCCAAAAAGAAAGTAGCAGGTCTAAAGATCAGACATGCCGAGAATACTGAGAACACAACTCAAGAACAGAGAATGGGCTCAGACAATGCTGGACAGTGCAGCAGAAGTCACAATAGCTCGCCAGAACCTGAAGGAACTTCTGGAGATAGTGGACTTGAATGAGTACATTACAGTTGAGACTGTAGACACCAGGGTTAGTACTCCACAAAAGTTATATGAATTAACACTCCGGCTGGAGGGAGACATACCTAGACAGGTGAAAGCACTCTTTTGGGAAAAACTTTCAAGGGGCTATGACATACTTCTAGCAGAAAAAGACTGGCCACCACAATTTGTCAGAAAGTGCCCACACGGCGAGGACATTATTATTCCCGCCTTCTCTAACCATATTCCAATTCACCTAAAATATACATATGCCAGGAAATGGGCAGTAGCCCAGGCCCCAGCATTATATAAAAATCATGTAGGATGGGATGAGGACTCACCTCACCATAAAATACATCTGAAACATGAACCAACTGCACAAAGGCAGTACCCGATAAAGCAAGAAGCTAAAAAACAGGGCAGGGAGATCTTAGATCAACTTGAATACCAAGGGGTGATTGAAACATGCACCTCCTCAATGAACAATCCTTTGTTTCCTGTCTCCAAACCAGACAATACATATCGTCTAGTTTTGGATTACAGACACTTAAACACTTGTTCTAAAACTTTTGCAGTGCAAAATGCACATAGCACAGCATTAATGAATAACATTGTGCGTAAAAAATATAAAACCACATTAGACATCTCAAATGGTTTCTTTTGTCAAAACATAGCACCTGAAAGCAGGTACTTAACAGCTTTCTCCATAATGGGGACCCAGCATCAATTTTGTCGACTCCCACAAGGGTTCAAGAACAGCCCAGGTTTATTCTCAGCGAGGGTAATGGAGTAACTACAAATTTATGACAATGAGGCATTGTCCTATGTCGATGACATCTATCTGACAGACGATGACCTGGATAAACACTTGAACAGGGTGAGCACCATTATACTGGGCTTCGCCTCTGAGGGCTACAAATTCAACTTCAAAAAGTCCAGAATTGCCCATCTCAATGTCCTATTTCTAGGATATGAGCTTTCAAGTGAAGGCAAGAGCTTGGCAGCTAACTTTCTAGAGAAATGTGCGCTGCTCCAACCTCCAAAAATGCTAAAAAACTTACAATCCATCCTGGGTTTCCTAAATTTTGGAAGAACATACATTCTAAACTACGCAGAAAGGGTCAAACCTCTCTACGCATTAATCAAACCTGATTTTTCAATCAGAAATTGGACACAGGAACACACAGAAATCTTGCATTCACTCCAGGCTAACATGTTAGCAACAAATCACTTACAAACACGCGTAAGTCAACGCAACCTGGTGATACGAATAATTTCGGGTCAATGCGGATTCACCTACTTAACATTCAATGAGGGTGAAAAATACCAATCGCATACAAATCTCATTTGTATACACAAGCAGAAATGCGCTTCACTTCAACTGAAAAATTCTGACAGCAGTTCAAACCGCTGTAGCAAAAGAAAGAGTCCTAGCCCAAGGGAAACGCATTATTGTCGTAACCCCAGTACCAGCTTTAGAAGCGGTCACAAAAGCAAGCATTCCAAATGTTAAAGCATTACATCCAAGATGGATACAGTGGGTTAATTCTCTTGCTGCAACAGATGTTGAATATGTTTTTGATCCTGATTTAAAAACACAAGCGTTCCTGCAATATGAACAAGAATGTCCTCTGCCCACTGAAATTCTGCCTCTCGATCAGTACGAATTCATAATTTACACTGACGGATCCGCACAACCCGCAACAGGGAGTAAGCAAGCTTACAGTGCAGCGTGTGCAATCGTTAAAGGTCGCATGCGAGATGGCATCTTCAGACCTATGGTCACAAAAACTCAATCTCTAGGAGATTGTACAGCTCAGCGAGCTGAACTACAAGCATTCAAACTAGCACTTGAAAGTACAGATCGAGAATTCCCCACACTGATAGTGTGCGATTCCTTTTACTGTGTTCAGTCGTATAATGAATATATACAAAACTGGCTTGAAAATGGTTTCAAAGATGCGAAAGGTGGCACAATAAAGCACAAAACGCTTTGGGAACAAGTAGTTCAGTTGAAAAACGACCTACCAAAGGCTCACGGGATCCACACACTGAGTCATCAACGTGATGGCGTTCACGTTGCAGGGAATTCATTGGCTGACGTAGCCGCAAAGGGGGCTGTTCAAACGGCTTCCGTAGCTGCGATCACTCGTTCAAAAGCAAAAGTAGACAGTGAGATAATGTTGGCTGTCAATGCTACAAGCAAAGGCAGTGGTGCAGCGTTACCAAAAAAGTTTCCACTCAAGTACTCTTATGTAATTGATGTGAACAACGTTCCTTTGCTCGAATCCCTGGAGTGGGGGATAGGGTAATTCCAAACAAGGAACGTAGATTAGGACTAATCCTAGCAGCACACGAAGGGATAGCTTCTGCCCATGCAGGTGTTTCTGCAACAGTATCTTTACTCAAGCAAAGATATTGGTGGCCTGGCATTCGGAAACAAACTAAGAACTATGGGGCATATTAGCAAGACCGGCGATAAAATTATCGCCGCTTTAGCGGCAGAAAACTGCCGCTAAAACGGCGATAATGGGCTTGCTAATATGCGTTATAGAATTCCAATAGAAGCCCAGGTTAGATGTCCTGCACATCTAACCTGGGCTTCTATTGGAATTCTATAACGCATATTAGCAAGCCCATTATCGCCGTTTTAGCGGCAGTTTCCTGCCGCTAAAACGGCGATAATTTTATCGCCGGTCTTGCTAATATGCCCCTATGTTTTAGAATGTGATATTTGCCAACAAATGAAAGTCTCAACAGTGAAACGTCCTGCGCAGACACCCCTGTTAATTTCAGACAAACCATTAGCTTGTGTTTACCTGGACCACTGCGGTCCCTTGCAAAGGGACGGTAACTATAAATATATCATGGTTGCAGTGGATTCATGCTCTAGGTTCCTATGGATATGGCCTCAGCTCTCGGCTGACGCTCGAACTGTTATAAAAGATTTGCGAATCTTTATCGGCACATACGCAATAGGCACGCTACATTCTGACCAGGGCCCTGCGTTTAGCTCTCGGGCTTACAAAGAAGCCATGGCCAGTCTGGGCGTTGCATTGCGGTACTCCTCTCCATTCCATCCTGAGGGAAATTCGGTTGTGGAAAGGAAAAACCGGGACATAAAGCAGTCTATAACAGCTAGGGTATTAGGTTCGGGTGATGGGTGGGTCAAACATCTTTATGGGGTCCAACGCTCATTAAATAACCTGCCAAGAAGTTCTCTAGGGGGGTCACTCCATATGAGGTCCTATTTGGGACAAGAATGTGGGTACCAGACCTCGATCACGTAGGCACAGTGGTGGAAAATAAACCGTTTGATATCAAAGATCGTTTGGCTGTTTTACAGGAACTCAATGAACTAAGATCGAAACAAAGCAACGTATTCCTGCAGCCAACCACCACTGGGGAAAAACCGGCGGTCCCAGCAAGGCCTGTCTGGATTCCAAAAGTTGGGGATCTAGTCAGAGAAAAGATTGCGGACAAGAAGGAATTTGGACCTTCTTACAGACAACCAGTACCTGTCCTAGCAGTTCAAGGAACAAGAACAGTACTTCTGCCGCCACTTGCTGGAAGAAAGGAGAAAAGATTTGTGTCCATCGACCTCATCAAACCACAGTATGTGGCCAATACTAAATAGTAGGCCTCGTGGACTCCGACCTAGTTGCAGACGCACTCCTCTCGCTACTATCCAAGAGGTTCAGACTGAAAGACTGATAACCATCGAGAATTCAGCTGTAAGAGATGAAGGACTAGGCAACAATGCAATGGAACTCATCCCTCTTGAAAATCAAGTAACAGTTCGTCCAAATACACCTGTCTACACCAATGTAGCAAGTGATCAACCGGTTCCAGCAATTTCTACAAATCCTGATGCAATTCCAACAATTGACAGAACTGCTTCTGGCTATTTCATTAACTTTGATACGTTCTCAGAAGATCTGAGTGAACCTGAAACGACGCCAGCATCATTGAAATTCAAGCAGCAAGTACAAGACTTTCTTCACTTTCTGAAAAAGACTTATCTGGTTTCCCCATGGATTGAACTATGGATAATTTCTGGAATATTTGTTTTCCTGCTTTGGCTAGCTTTGGTTACAACTATGAGCGTGCTTATAAATGGCAGATACATCCATGCGAACACTGAAGGAAAAGATGTGAACGTACTTTTGAAACCACATAAATCTTCCCATTGTGAAGCAAGAGACTTGTCAACAGTGAACATCACAGCCGTTCCTATACAGGATGGTATAGTGTGGGACAAAACAGATTTTGATATTTTTGGCCCGACGGAACAATTGAACATTCCACATTTGTTTAAAATTTCACTAAGTGATCTCATTTCGTCCAGTACCTATTCTGATGATTGGGACTTTGAGACTGTTAACAACATAATGTTTGACCTAGAAAAATCTGCTGCATTTTCTAAAAATGAATATTTAGAGGGTTCATTAGACTATGAACAACTGTATTGAAATAACCACTATGGTCATCATTATTTGCATAAATCTGCATACCCTAGAAATGTGTTTATGTTTAACCAATGGGAGCATTGTCCTACACCACCTCAAGGTAGTTCAAAAACATTTGCTAACAAGTTTCCATATTTTTCAGGTTACAATACATCTGATCCAGAAACGTTTTACTATAAAAATGTAAACAAAACAGGACTGAAAATTATGTTAACAAATACAAAACAGATTTACTCAAAAACTGTCTGGGGTACTAAAGATTGGCAAGTGCAGGGGATAGAAGCTTTGTTTAGAGCCTGTATCATCCCTGAACAAATAATGTTTTTGAATGAAACCGTCCAACAAACATCTTGTCTTGGACTAGCCAAGATCAAAGAGATGAAAACACCTTCTGTACCAACACCTGCAAGTGATAACAATACACAGGCAGCGGTGACAGTTGACAATATACTACAACTCAACAGATCTAATCCTGATTGGAGAAAATGGTTGATCTGGCCCACAGACACGAACAACTGTCAGGAAAGATTCCTGAATAAAACTCAGGGTTTTACTATTCATAGGCCAGACCCAAGATACGTCCAAAGACAGCATCCGTGGGTAGTAACAGCATACAGTGTAGGAAAATTATGCCTCGATTGGCTGCAGAAATCTACACTACAGGATGTGAAACAACACTTATCCTTACTTAAAGAAGACGCAGATCTTAGGGAATTCTTGCTTGGACCAAGAAAACCGCGTCAGAAACATTTCATATATGCCGGCATTTATGCTGCCTATAATGAAGCATGGAAAGTGTCACAGATGGAGGCCGCAGAACGAATACGTGAACTTGATCGTATTAATTTAGAGAAAACACTCACTGTGGTCGACAATGGGTTAACAACTTTGTCCTCCAGAATATATTCATTGGACAACATTGTATCCTCTGCTATCGACATACTGGAACAAGATTTGGCGATGTTACAGCAAGGCCAATCTCAATTACGTTCTATTGTGTTATTAAGCTGGACGCTGCAATCTTTGCATGCGGGCTATGTGCCTTGGCGTTTCATCAACACGTCAGCTCTGTTTGCAGAATACAATCTAACTGATAAACAGATCGAACTGGCACAAAGAGGAGCAAAGTATTCAGTGCTGAGCATTGAAAAACTGGAAAAGTTACCATTCACAGTGGCAGAAAAACCAGCTACAGAATGGCTCATTCATGGCAAAATCACACTACCTCTGACTACTTTTCAGTTTCAGTATTGCCTCAGACAAATGCAAGCAGGCAAATATGAAAGGTTGGGTACGGAATACATTAAGACATCTTGGAATTTACCGTATACATATAGATGTTGGAGTGGGGATCGTGAAGTGTTTTTGAGCCGTACACACTGTAAAAGTGCACTGAGCGGTTCACTTATATGTCAGGACATTTCTTTACACGGGGCTTGCAATGGTTCTGTGGCAAATTTGTCTTGCCATCAGCAGGGTACACCAGCTGCTGTGATTAATCCAACGTTTGGACAACTTTCTAATGGGAGTTACCTCATGTTGAATGATCAGAGTTGCTGTGGCATGTTGCCAGGCATCCCATATCTAGTAACGGTCAACTCCAGGGTCACTTGCTGTATGCAAGTATTGTTTGCCCCAATAGACACAGTCAGGGAGTCTCCTTTGTGGCCTTAGCTGAACGTCTCTTTTATAAGATTTGATACTTTAAGCAGAATGAAAGCCATGCTTTTGCAACAATCAGTGCCTTTAACCTCGGCCAAAGAAACCTATGATCTACAAGTAGCAAGGACTTCGGCTGAGATACAGACTTTAATACGTACAAACTGCCCTATACATTTCGTGGAAATGATAGGACGTATCTTTAAAATGTCTGATACAAGCGGGATTGTACATGTATTTAAGAGCATCTGTCTGTTAGCACCTTTCCAGTCAATACTCGGAATCATCCCGAACTTTGCACATTCGGTGTTTGGTGGCATACCATTACTTCTCGCACTTGTTGCCGGAATTCTATTTCTCTTCCTGCTATTGCGCTATGGCCAGCCTATTCGCAGACATCACTCCGAGCGAAATGGAGAAAGCTCTCCTTGAACGAAAGTGCCGTGAGCGAATAGTACAGCTTTTGGGCATGACTCGTCTACGGGACCTTAATACCACGTGGTTCCTGTCATTCAGACCAATCTGGCAAGATTGCATCTTACCTGTTCTACGATGCCTGCTATGCGGTGAAGAATGCGTGTTAGACACCTGTCTAACATTTCCATCAGCAACGCCAACGGATATCGATACTCTGCTGGACCCGATAACGGCCCATGCTCTGTGTTGTCCCCAGAGGCTACCAATCCTGATGACGGCATTCATTGAGATCTCACAGACGCTTCCAGCTGCTGCTGAGGTACGAGATGGATCTACAGGCACACAGGTAACAACGGACGCGAACATTGCTGCAGCATCCTATGCTGAAAGCGATGCTTCACATCTCTGTGCAATTAACCTACTACACGAGGTGTTCCAACTGACACCAACTTCAGTGGACGATATTTTGTCTACAGAAATAGATGATCTCATGTTTACACCAGACCCGTACACTGACTCTGATTCAACCCACAGTGTACCAGAGACACAGTAATATTTGGCCTTCATATTTCAAAAACTTGGAACTCTTCCCAAATTGAACTTTTTTCCGTTTTTCCAAACTGAATGGCAATTCAATCTGCTTGAAGTAGATCTAGCCTAATAGTACAGACTTCGCGGTACTTCCTCAGACACTTTGTCATCTTATTTTGTCTAAAAAGTTCATTAATTTTCATGACATAAAATGACTTTGATTTTTGAACAACTTATCGATCATTTTCTGTCAAATGTAAATTTACTGCTTATTTCATTCAAACTGCATTTTATTTCCAAATATATGCCTGAACTGAGAAAAGCATTGCTTAAAATGTACAGTACCTTTTGCATTTTAATAGGTTTTTAAATGCTTTTTAAATGCTTTTAAGACATGTTCTTAGCAATATGCGGTACTCCGTTTTATGTTTAGCATATTAAATGTTTAGCATTTTATTATTATCGTACACACGAAATTGGAGTGGGTGTTGTATTCCTCTTAGGGTGTCCGTACATGGGTTTTCCTGTATCATGTCCTTAAATAGGCACAATTCGCCCTGCCCTAATATAGGCATAAAATCCCAGTCCTTATTTAGGCATTAAACCTTGCACTCCAAATACAGGCATGGTCTCCGACATCCGTCCACCCTAACGTCACAACGAGTTCTTGAAGAACAGACCCTTAGGCTTCGGGAGTTTCCCTAGCACAGGACTATTGATTTCTTCAAGGACTCATCTATTATGCATGAACCGTTATACCTTAAGGGTTCATTCATGACGTCTTCCGCTGTCCGATTCACGTCAATGCTAACATTCTGAGGTACCTCTCAGGTATAAATATACCTTCCCTAGCCCCTGTAAATCAGAGGAGACCTCGACTTCAGAGGAGCCCGTTTCCTGGCCTGACGCACTGAGAAGACGCTGTCATCCCTGCACGCAGAGAGTCCAGCTTCCAGTGATCTGACTTCCCTCACGGGGTGTTGGAGTTCGAGTCTGGCAAGAGATTCCCACCTCTCTCATTCTTAAGGTATGGAGCTGACTAGAAACATAGAGGGACTCTTGGCATACTAGGCATACTAGGCTTAACATACTCTTAGTATACCATAGTAAGGAATACTTCACCTACTTCATACCTCTCCCTACACCTAGGTTAGGTTAGGTACATTGGGGTAGAACTAGCTTACAAACGCATCGTATGAGTACTCGCATTTTTAGTCTATGTTATTTATGTAAATGAATATCTACTAAAGATCATGCTAGCGCAGTATTATTTATTTCTACTGCTTACGCTGTACATTATTTATCTTGCATACTGTCTTGTGATCATAACAGCACATATTACTTACACGAGAAACAAGACTGTTCAATAAATCTTTTATTGAAACGCCCGTCTATTCTTTCTGTGTAACTTTGAGGAAAACTAAGTATGCACGAGTGAGCTGAGTGAAATAGTTATCTATTGTTTCCACGACTCTGGGACACGTTCTGATTCTAAAAGGGAAACAAAGTTGTCATGTTTTGCGGCTGCCAGAAACTACTCCTTCTTGTTAATCAAGGAGTTTCTAGTGGCCTCTGAGCTAGCTGGCACAAGTAATTAAGTTTAATATACTCAATAGGGACATATTGACCTTAGTCCTATGTCAAACCTATAGGGTATATTATTCCAATGCGCAGAGCCTATTAGGGAAATAGGAGCTACACTACACTACTCTTATCCTAATCACTCTATGGTCAGGTTTGCTACATTGTACACATGTCATGTTAAGATGCAATACCACAACAGAGGCGATTTCTATCCACAGGATTACTTGCGGGGTGGCCACGGTCCACCATATCTGTGTGATCTTTCTTGATGTGTGAACAGCAGTGTTGATGTGTGGTCATCTTGTGTAGGCCTGTCTTCCTAGTCACACGGGGAACATTTGAATATGTGAACTTGAGTGGTCATACAGTGTGAATGGGCTGTCATTGTCAGTAGTGTTGATGTGTGTGTGCCCCTGCAATGCCAACTGCACACATGCATGATCCAGGTAATGAGTGCCTGTTTGTTTCAATTGTCTGCCACGTGCTTCAGATTGTGGGCACATGTAGGAGTTGTAGGTTGGGCACTGTGCAGTGTGTTGGTGTGTCCTTGCACTCCTGGGGGACACCTACTTGTTGTCGCTGCCAGTTGTGAGTATGCAGTGTGTGTGCCTGCCAAGTCTGTGTTGTGTTTTGTTGATCAGCCATGTGTCTTGTTGCTGTTTGTGCTCACTGTGCAGACCTGCTCAGCCACACTGACATTATTTGTGAGTTTTCTCATGCATTGCTGTCACTTGACCCATTTTTGGCTCCAGTATGGTATGTGGTATGTGGAGTCATGCCATACCCTATATGTGCTTCTGATGCCTACACATTGTGAATAACTCCTCTATGTGTTTGTGTACTGTTCACTCCTCACCTGTCCACTACTGACGTACACACCACTTCAATCTCATGTCTTCTACCCCATGACTTGCCAGTGTGTGACCCTCCCCACCACTTCATAGTGTGACAATATGCTGTGTGGGGCTGAAATGTGTACAGGACCAATGTGCCACTCAGGACAGTTGCCCAAATTAGTTATGTGTTGTTTTCTTCAACTGTTTTGCAGTCATGGTTGCTCATGTGTAGTGCATATGTTTGAGCAGCACAGTCCTCTAGTCATGTTGTTTGCCCCTGGGTTTCCCTTAGTTGTGCATCTGTGGGTGATGGTTAAGCTGTAATTGTGTTTGCTGAGGTACTGCTACCCTTCCTGAGTGTGATGTTCTCTGTGTGCTGTGATGATTTGTGTTGTGGGAGTTCATGGTGTGGCACTCAGATATATGTGCTACTGGTTTGGTTGGTGTGCACACAATGCTTGGTGCGCTTGCAGTGCTGTCAGTGTGTGTTGCCTTGTACTTGCCTGGTGTGCATCCCCCTGATGTCCAGCTGAGTTTGCTATGGGATGGATTGGTATGTGCACCCTTTGTGTTTTTGTTGTGGAAGTATGCAGTGTTTGGCCTGTGTTGGCTCTTTCTACTGACAGATGCTATGTGTGTGTGATGTTCTATTTGCATGGGATTGTGTGAGTAGTTGTTGCTGTGTGATACATGCAGATGTGTGTTGCAAGTGTAGTGTGCATTACTTGTGTGTCTGGCACATGAAGCAAGGTGGATTCTTGTTCCTGAGCTTGTTTTGAGTGCACATTGGTGGTTTATCCTCCTATTTTTGACCTGTCACTTGTCAGGATTGTGCATGTGCATGCTTGTGGTACACTGTGACGCCATGTTCACTGGATGAGTGGTGTGGTGTCTCAGTATGTGTCAGCTGATTGTCCCATTGATCCCAGTTATTGTTCATGTTTGTTTTTGGATGATGCGATTCTTGTTTGTGTTGGGGTATGGTGTCTGGGCATTGGCCCTGAGTGACAATGTTGTGTACTCCTGTTCTGTCTGTGGTCACATTGCCTTTCCACTATTTGGCTGCACATGTCTGGGCTTGTTAGACTTCTGTGGATGTTGTTTGTAAGCTTTGTGTTTGGCTATTGTTTTTGTGTCAGCATTGGTTCAGGCATCCCTGAGTGCAGGTGTGACATTTGTGGATGCACCACAGGGAGTGTGATTGGTTGTCATTGGACTCACAGGACATCATTTGGACCATTCTGTGTGTTTCTCACCGGTGTTGTGTGCTGCAGGTGTGAGGTGGGTAGAGGAGGGGTATGTGTGAAGGTCCTACTTGTGTTTGACAGTCAAGGAGTGTGACAATGAGCCATGTGTGTTGTGCTGATGACATACACATGACAAGTAAGTGGAGACAGATGTGTGGCTGGTCACAGTATGACTTCAGACACTTCCTATAATTCCTGTGCCTATGCATGGCCTGCCTTGATGTCTCCCTGAGTTGTTGCACAGAGGTCACTTTGGCTTAATTTCACTCACTATGCCAGCCATGTCTGATTTGATGGCCTAAGGGTGGTGTGATATGTTCCTTCTCTTGCATGTGATGTACAGATGCTATGTGGCTTGTTCCATGGTTTTCCAGCACTGTCCACTTCACTTTTGGCTGGCCCATTTATTGTCCTCCATTGCTGGTGGCCTATGGTATGGGTATGTGGCTGGGTGTCAGTGTGGGGTGTTTGTGAGTGACTTGACAGGCAGTGTGAACAGTTCATTGGATGTTCATAGGTAGTGTGAGTCTTCATTTTGTGATCATACTCAGTTAGCTTCACAGGAGTGGAAGGTTGGTGTGAGAAGGAGGGTTGTCCAGCCCCTGAGCTTCTGTGCAGGGTGTTCCTCTTCATCCCCACCTTCCCAGTCAATCTCCCTTGGCCTTTGATGTGTGAGGTGCAAGGTCTGGCTGCACCTGGCAGATTAATTGTGCAGGGGGGAACAGGAGGAGCACACAGCATGTTCTCAAATGGGTGTGGGAAGATTAGTGTGGGAAGGGTGAAGGTGGAGCCCTGTGAATCTTTGTGTACTGCCCATGCCTGGCGAAGCCCCTGCCTACTACATTGTGCGCAGGTTTTCCCGCGTCTTCACCGCTGCGGTGACGTGACCGGGACATTGCTGTGATTTCACGGTTGATGGGTGACCCGGATGCAGAGGGGTGAGTTTCTGGCAGGTGGGAGATGTGTGGGTACACTGGGGGATGTGTTCCTTTCCCCACCAGAGTGTCTGATGTGGACAGGAACCGTGTGTCGGCACAAGAGTTGTGTGTTGTGGTTGTGTGCGGAGTTGTGTATTTGCGTACCTGCGGCGTTGTCCGCGATGGTGCATTATTTGCTGGTAGTGGAGGAGGTACAGCACCGAAAGGGCTTGGAGTGCTGGATCCATTGCAAGCAGGACTGGGTGGAGGGGACCGGGAGTCTGGTTTCGCGCTCCGCTGTCGTGCTTCCGCCGTCCCTGGGTGGGTGGATTCTCCGCTGCGGTGTGATGGGCTGTTTGCGGCATCGTGATTTGTACGGCGGACGGAACATCATTCCGCATGGCGGTGAGTCCCTATTGGCTCCCTCCTCCGCGTTGGCGGGCGCAAAAATCTGGCGGTTCACCTGACTCCGCAGCGGATGGAAAATGGGCTATGTTTGCCCATCGCAATATGGCAGGCGGGAGGACCGCTGCTGGAGTGCGGAAAAGGGCATTTTCCGCCAGCACCGCAGATGTGCCTCCGCCCGCCATCGTAATCGGCCCCCTATTGCGGCCTTTTGGAAGTTAGCTGTGACTTTCCCATATTCCATAAATCCCCATCGCACTGGAGTGAGGGCACTATCAGAATTGCTTTCAGACAGTAAACCACTGAATCCCTACAGCAGTTTCAGCATTTCTCATCGCAGAACTCCTAGAATTTCACTAGTTATTTCAGAGCTGATCCAATGATTTTCTAAATCTTATTTTTAACAATGGATGTCTCAAATAATCCCTGGTAATGTGGAACGCATTGTTTTTGACTAGTGAGTCTTCATGCTATACTATTGATCATATACAGTCATGTCAGTAAATGATTGTCCTAGATTAAAAACCACAGCCAGCACAGAACTTTTGACACTGACATGGCCACACCAACTGAAGCTCTCAACAACTCTTCCAATTATGCTAAGCTGGTTACCATAATGCTGTTACCTATTTATGAAAATGCAGCGACCAATGTAAACTAAAGTACTTGACACTTCCTGCCAATTCTACCATCCCCATCTCTCAAGTGCCTCCCCACAGGTATTGGATCTCCTCAACACACCGCACTGACATCTGAGCGACTTGAAATTCATCTCATCTTTGCCAAACCCTTAGCACTACACCTATTATATGTTATTAGAACTGAATCACCAGAAAATAGCAGTGGGGTTTCCAAAAATCTTTTGGTTCAATACTTGGTGGCTGCAATTGCCCATAAAGTTCACAATTTTTTTGCAGAACATTAAGGGCCTAATTTAGACTTTGGCGGATGGGATTTAGTTCCTCATGGCAACGGAGTAAAGTACTCCGCTGTTCTGACTGAGTACCCACCTAACAAATTTAGAGGTGTCCCCTGGCCCAGCAGCCATCTCTTGCATTGGCAGGAACTTCTGTGGTGGTGTTTCCTGACATTGCATTCAAAGTTTGATGGATGGCTCCGCCAACACGATAGAGCCGTACAGCAAAGTTTCAATGTTTTTATTTTATTTTCAAATACAAAACCCCAAAGCAGGATTTTATTTTTGTAAATAAAAAAAAATCAACGACTAATATTTGTCATCATTTACATATGATAACGTTTGGGCACTCTTTTTTTGTATCCAGGGCTACAATGAGATATGATTGTTGGGGTATCTCGGGTGGTTCACGAGGGAACTCATTTAAAAATGTATTTCATAGTCATCGTTAGCCACTGATGCATAAAAAAAATCTATCAGTGAACCTCCAATTGGACACACAAACTCTGCCAGTGCTACAAAGGAACTATCACAAAAAATGTCCCCAGTGTAGTATGGCCTTTGGCTTTGAGTTGCGTGCTAGCTGTAGGTTCAGTTGTGGGGAGTATCCACGGGTTGTCTGTTAATGGAATGTATTGGGAATATGGAATTTGAAGGCCTGAATATTTCGCTAAAAAGTGCCATACAACAGTGCATTTGACTGAGTTAATCTCTTTGGAAGAACATTGGGGTTTTTCAACAGAACTTTGCATGTTAGGGTATAGGGGCAGCTATATCTGTCTCCACTACCACATGCTGTGGGTGGAGCGCATGGCGGTACCAGTAATACGCAAATTGTGCTTGCGCACAGTTGTAATCGAGAAGTGAGAATACCAAGATATTTTATTGAAGTTAAGGACCACTGTAATGGATATTTTAGTGTGCATTTTTGGGTGTTTTCGGTCAGGAAAAATATGGTAAATTTGCTACAATTTATATTTAGCTGGGAATAGCACCGAATCTTATGAACACTGTAATTGTTGGTGACAGGTTCCTATTAAAGTCCTTAACAAGGAAGGCAACATTGTCTGAAAATAATGATACCAACATATGCTGGTCCTGAAGGCTCAGTCCTCTATTTTTTTTGCAGTTTTATATAGCGCAAACTCGACTTGAAGGTATTGGAGTGCTTTGAATGAGCACCAGTTGCATTGCACAAGGACACATTAATTTTTGGTAGGCACGTGGAGACTAAGTGATTTGCCGAGAATCACAGGATGTAGAGTTGACGTTGAGACTCGAACCTTGTTTCCCAGCTCCAAATTCGGCAGCTCTGGCCGTTACACCACACCCTCTCCCCCATGTGCATAATGTTGTCATACCATGCAAGCTTTAGGCTCCATTCTGATAGTGAACAGCAACTGTCTTGTATCGCGCTGTATATCAATAGGTGCGAACAGCATGGTATAAACTCACAAAACTGCTGTTGGAAGGGTGTATAGTAATTTTACCCACTTTATAAACATAGGGCTCAGACCTATTCTATCTGGAACATGGCACATGTATGGCCACTACAAGGAGTCAAACACTTTGGCAGCATCTAAAAGTAATGTTACTTTAAACGTCTAGGGATCTTTCTGGTGTAGGAGGGCAAAGACTGTACGAAATTTGTAGGATGTTGATCTCCTTGGAACAAAGCACGACTGCTCAAGCATCACAATAGTGGGCTTAAAGTGAAGCAACCTATCGGCCAAATGTTTAGCTAATACTTTATTGTCAATATTTATTAAACACAGTGACCTGTAGGAATCACAATCAGTGGGGTCTTTGCCTAGTTTAAGTAATGAGATTAGCAGTGTTTCCTGGAGGGTGCCAGGGAAATACACTATAATAAACATTTCCTGGCATACCTTGATAAGGTGTGGGACTATGGGCGTAGTGTGCCCTTTATAAAATCAATAGGTTAGTCTATCTCTGCCCGGTGCTGTGCTACTAGCCATGCCTCTAATTGTGGTTAGGGCTTCCTCCTCTGTTATGGACATTACTAAGTATTCGCAGTAGCCTTGTGTAAGCCACAACAAGGCTATTTCCTCAAGATACTTATCGATATCAGTTAGAGAGATTGCACTTGATGCTTGGTGAAGCATCCCTTAAAATCTCTCAAATACAAGTTGGGAGTTGTTGCAATTGTATTTTCTAAGATGTGAATATCATTGATGGCGTATGCTGCCCAGGATTTATGAATTAGACCTACTAATGATTTCCCAGTGTGTTCAACCTCCCCATATCTATGAGCTATGGCATATTTCCCTATCTCTCTATAAGCCTCCATGTAATATCCCCCGATTGACTGCAACAGGTCTCTATAACTCTGATTATCTCCTGCTTCAACATCACCTGATTTGGGCTAACAAATTTTGCCTTTGCGCAAGGTACGTTTATTTCTTTTTGACTTGAGGCTACCCGAGGACTTGGATATACATATCCCTCTGATATAAGCCTTGAAGACCTCCCAGATTACACCCGGGCTATCCACTAAATCTGTGTTGGTGTGAAAGTGCTCAGTTATATCTGTCCACAACTCATTCTGGAACACTGGATCTAAAAGGGCCTCTGAGAGAAAGAGCCACTGTCAAGGTCTTCTATATTATGTGGGTATTGCTAAAGTGAGTAGGACAGTGGCACGATCTGACAATGTCATACATGTGTTGGTATCCTTAGAAGAGAGCCGCTAGTCCAATCAGGAAAAGGTAGCGCATGCTGAGGAGCAGTAGGTATATTCATGAACCAAGGAGTTGCAATGTTGCCACACACTTATAAGTTGAAACTGTGCTACTATATGCTGTGGTGCTTTAGTGGTCAGAGGCATTGTGTACTTTGTGTTAGATTTCCTATCTATTTGAGAGTCCAAGACAAGCTTGAAGTTTCCGCCCTTTAAGAGCGTACTTTGTGGATAGTACTGCAGTTTATAGGCTATTTTCTGGAAAAAGTTGGAAGTAACAAAGTTAGGCCCATGTACATTAAGTATTGTAATGGGTGTCTATTCTATTAGCCCATTTAAAATAAGGAAACTACCTTAAGGATCACTCAGAACCTGTTGGACTGTAACTTTAAAAAAAATTATTATGGCTACTCCCCTGGCATAGTTAGAATAGGAGGTTAAAAAACGATGATTGGTCCAACGAAAGGCAAGCACATGGTTTGTCTCTGGGTTCAAATGTGTCTCCTGAAATAGGCCAGCATGTCTATTGTGCCAGTCCAAGTATGCCTTGACTTTCCTGGCTTTACAGGCATTATGTAACCCATGGACATTCCATGTTAGAAAATTAATCTGTAGTGAAGGGTTCTCTCTACTGTGTGCCATTTAAAAAGGTTTCACGCTGTGATGTCATATGTTTGGTGTGATATGCTAGTGCCTGCAAGAACAATAGTAATGTCCCTTTTGGCATGTCTATGAATGAAAAGAACAACTTGAAATCCCTTCCCACCCCTTTCCTCAACTACACCAAACCCCAATCGATCAGTGACCTATCCCTTACCACCCTATGAAACGTTGGGAATACCCAACAGCCTCTCAAGTGTGGAGGTAACATGTGACCACAGTGCACCTACTCTCCCACAGTTCTAGAGAGTCATAGTATAAGAGTTAAAATTAGATGGTGATCAAATGATACACCTTATAATGGAGACAACATCATAATACCCCCTTTGTCAAGGGGCATAACTACATTTACTTGTGCCTAATCCAATGTCATTTGCTGGCTTTCAGACAGAGGTCTCAGTGCCATCATGTCATTCCGGATAGAATCTTGACAATGTGGATGCCATCAATGGATGCCTTTTTCAAAACCAATTGATTAATTTTTCAGCTTTTTGCAAGTTGTTAAAGATGTGAGGTTTGTCATTCACAACAAAGCATAGTCCTGTATGGTACTGCATGGCATACAGAATATTGATTTGTTATAATTTCTAGCGCCTTGAGACCCTCACGGGTGAGTAGCGTGCTATACAATTCCCTGATTGATTGATTGACTTGATAGGGGCAAAAGCATGCCTCACTGCCTGCATCAATTGAGTGAAGTTGGGGAACAAGGCATGTCTGGTCTTTTTCCACATTGGCTAGACACAGGGCCAAGCCTCTGTTGCGATAGTATAATATCCTCGCAAATATTAGGTAAGGGTGGGGCACCTGAAGGTGGCTCTGTGGCAATGCCCTTTACTCATATTCTACTATGAATACATCTGAAAAACAGATCTGGGAACAGATCAGCTAGTAGCGCCTCAACTTATGTTACCATCTTGCTCGTGCAGGTTGGTTCACCAATTCCCATTATACAAAGGTTATTTCTCCTTGAGTTAAAGTCTAAATCTTCATTTTTGGCTTTGATCTCCAACAATAAATATTCAGCTTGGTCAGAAGAGTTACAAATGATGCTACTATGTTCTCTGTGTCAGAGATCCTACGCTCTGCCATGTCTATTGTTTCTCTTGCTCTGCCCATTCGTTCCTTCAGTTGATCAATACATACTGTTAGATAGTAAATTTTCCATCGACAGCAGTTAAACTTTTCTTTATCTCAATGAGTAGTGTCCTTATGTCTTGTGTATCTGCCCACCGTAGGATCCGTTATCTCATTGTGCTCCTTGTGCTCTTACTCTGATGAATTTCAATGTTACTGTAATTCAGATGTCAGGTTGAATTGTCGCTGGTTGTTTTTTCCCACCACTGATGTTGCATAGTACCTTGCCTCACAAAAACTAGCAGTGTGACTCCTAGTGTACTGCAATTCTGTTGCAGTCCATATACCATGCTCAGGACTCCTCCGCCGCAGCAGGACAAATCCTCATACATACATTTCATCAAAGGTCTCTGATAAAGTTGATTTAACCACTGCTGAAACCTGAAACTTTAAAAGTGCTTATCCTCTGCCCGTGACTGCTTAAATTTAGCAGTTGGTTTGTGGGATTTGTAGTTTAAAATCTGCTGTTTTACCTGCCCATGACGGCTAAATTTACCTGTTGGTTTGTGGGCTTTGTAGCTTAAAATCTGGTGTTATAACCTGCCCGTGACTGCTTACATTTCCCTCCTAGTTTTCCCATATACTGTGCTCAGACCTGTGTGAAAGCAATTTACCCCCAGCTCCCTTTTGGGCTTAGCAAGGGGAAAAAAATCAAGAGGCTGAGCAAAGTGTGATTTGAGACTGCAGAAATCTGCTCTTTCAGTTTCAACTGTGTTTGGAAATTATGTATAGCACTCGTTTTTGGCTAGGAGAGAGAGAGTTGTTTAATTGTGCGAAAAGAAGTATTGTTAGCGGCTTAGGTTTGGTCCTTCCCTGCAGAGGTTTGAACAGGAACTAGAGTGTGAATTGAGTCTGTCTGTCTATAAGGAGATTCTGAATTGAGGAGCAGCTCCCAGCCTCCTGCCCAGTAACCTGAGCTTAAGGTCACATGCCCCTTATATAAGTTCCCTACTGGGTTGTTACATCTGTGCTCTGATTGGTTCCTGGAGCAAGGGTTTCTATTGGACTTAGGGCTTAGGGTTAGTGTTCTGATTAGATGATAGGTCTGGGGATCTGATTTGTTCCTGAGGCTAAGGTGTTGATTGGACTCAGGGTTTAAGGTTTGGTGTCTGATTGACTGCAAGGATCAGTGCTGTGATTGGCTGTAAGGGCCTGGTCTCCTATTGGTCCTAGAGTTGAGGGCTAGAGATGTGATTGGTTAGGGCTAGGGTTTCCATTGGTTGAAGGGGTCACCTGACCTAGGGCTATTTAGGCCTAGGGCTCAGGGCGTTTCAGCCTGGGCGTCGAGGCTAAAGGCAGAGAGGACAAGGGCAGTTGCCTGTTTGGGCCTGTTCAGGACTGATCAGACCTAGGGCCAGATACGCTACCCTTTCTTTCATTCACCAACTCCCACCTTAACCCATCCACAAACATATTAACACACTCACAGCAAATGCACTCCACACATTTACTACAAACAAACCCTACACACATCTCAATGTCTGAACACCCACTGCAAAACCCCACAAACCACACCTCTACACCGTTGTACCCCAACTACCACACAATAGCACCTACACTCACACACAAATCACCACTCTATCCTATACCACTAACCAATCAACTCATCGCCAACACAACACAACCCAAATCCATACCATATTTAACAATATCTCATCTAGACACACACTCCCTGCTCATACGAACCACCAGCTCTACCCTCTAATTACTCCTAACAGACCCCTTTCTGTCACCACCAAACCTATACTCAACCTTCCATCTTTTCATCCACCAACACCCTCCTCCTCTTTTTGCCAAATAACACAACCACACAACCCTTACATTCCACTCCACCACACATATTACCTCTTCCAGCAATCAAATCTAACACAAACACTACTAACTCTTGCCCATCACCCTCTCACACACCACATACACTCTTTCAAAACACAGCACCACCCAATACCTCCCAGCTTCCACTCGCCAACAATACTTTACATACAAATACTTCTCAGAAAACAAATACATCATCATCTCCTCTCAATACTCCTCAAAAACAAAACATAGCACACACACCAGCACAACAAAAGCTCACACAAACACTACCTCATAATACTTTCTGTCACAAACCAGAAACATACATCCACTCCCACCCTCCTGATTACACAAATTGAACATACCCTAACCCAACTCTACTGCCAAGCTTTCTCTCTTCTTCCACACCTAACACATTTAAAGCAACACAACAACTCTCTTTTAACCATCTCTTATTCCATTGGACAATTTAGAACATTACAACATGACCCACATGCTACACCACCACCCCTAACTCATACACCTTCCACCCTAAACAGACGCAAACAAAATAAACATGTCACTCTGCACAACTTTGCATCTCCACATGTCTACTGCACAACAAGGCTACTCTACAAAAACAACACAGCTCACCAACTCAATCTCAACAACCATCTCCACCACCTACACATGCATACCCATCAAAATACCGTCTTAGCCTGCTGGACAAGGAATACAATACAGAACAACTACACTATTGCTTTCCTCCTGCAGCTAATACCACCACTAAGGACACCCCTGCTACAAGTCCACAAAACAACTGCTTGCTCTTCTACAAAACAGTCACACAATCACCAAAAGACATTCTCTAAACTGCCTAATAATAAATGATCGATCACTGTCAAAAAACAAGCATTACATCTACAACCTTCTCACCTACTCACAACCTGACTTACTCTTCATAACTGAATCATGGTTGGGAGATGACATGGCTCCAGTGTTGCATGAATCCATTTCTCTAGGCTAGAAAGCTATCACACAAAATTGTATAGGCAAAAGGGGAGGTAGCCTAGCTGTTGTGTTGTGTTCAAGAAAACATTAAATATCACTAAAGCTGACGACATCTCCACACAAGGTTTTGAAGTCCTCTTCACCAGATGCAACCCTACACCATCTTCCTCCCATAACTTCCTACTCCTTTACGGACCACCACCTAGTAATGTGACATTCCCAGAAAAACTTCTAGACACAGTTCTAACCCTAACACTACACTCCAACATATGCATTCTTGGTGACCTAAACATTTGGTTTGACAAATAAAATATGCCCCATCCAAATACAATTATCACTGGCCTAGACGCAGTGAGCCAACATCAAATCATCCACAAACCCACACACATCCTGGATGTCATTTTTGCAAATCCAGAAATAGTTAGCTTTCAAATGATTAATCCAGCCACATGGCCAGACCACTATTTGCTTGCTTTCCAGCATAAAACACCACAAAGCAACACACCTAAAACCACCTTGCATGCATCCCCTGATCGGCTATGGAAAAAACTCAAGTATTGAACACTTAGAAACACAACTAACATCCAATACAGATCTAGACACAATAAATTCTGTGGAAAAAAACCTAAAACCTATATGAGTGGCTATAGGAAGCTTTTGAAATCCTAACACCACCAAGAATAACAAAAGAATACAGGCACCTTGAAGAAAGACAGAGCTAAAAGAGATAAAATAGCAAATTAGAAAGCTGCAACACACCGGGCTCAAAACAAACACCAATCAAGACAAACTTCACCTACAGAAACATAACAGATTCTACAAGTCAGCCATCAAAAAGCTAAGAAAATCTACTACTCACACAGAATTCACAATGCTAAATGTGTAAAAAAGAATTCTCTAAAATTCTCACCGAATTTTGAAAACAAAATTGCGTAGAAGGAGCTCATCCCATTACTCAAGATTTTACAGACAGACTGGCAAATCATTACACAACCAAAACATACACGTTGGAAAAAACACCAGCACCAACCCTTTTCCCAAAAAACCCACTAAGAGTAGGCTAACCCAGTATCTACATTTCTTCCAACAAATATCACACAATAAATTTATGGACCTGGTCAAAGCAAGCAGGCCTGCCCACAGCCCTCCTGACCCATGTCCACCACAAACCTTCAAGAAACGTCTTCTAACTACCACTGCTGCCACGCCAGTAAGAAGAATCATCAACAATTCCTTAACTACGGAAATATTTCCAGAAGACCTAAAAAAGTCTACAACAGATTAAAAACTCAGCTGCCAGACTGCTCCTACATATAAAGCCACAAGACCACATTTCCCCTTCCTTGAAGGCCCTACATTGGTTAACGGTTGCCAGAAGATCCACATTGAAGCTGCTTTGTATCACCCAAAAAGCAATACATGGAACTGGACCTTTCTTCATCAGGAAGAAAGTCACCAAATACATTCAACTAAGGAATCTCTGCCCTAGATTGGCACCTCGTCTCAAAATCCCACCATAGAAGAAAAAAAACATAGGTGGCACATCCTTCTCTGATCAAGCAGCCAAACTAGGTTTCTCTTTATCCCCCAAACACAAAGATCCATGGATAACTACCTAATCATCAGAAGACTACTCAAGAGTTGGCTCTTACCCACAGAATCACCATAGTCAAACAAGTATACAGCATATCCCTGTGTATACAAGCAGTTGTTTGGATTATATATGTGTATTCCTTTGTATAAATGTGTATAATAATCATGTTTAAAAATATATAATAAAATAAAATGTATAGATATTCGTTAGTTCTGCTTAACAATTGTACATATTGCTTATGTTTATATTGTTCTATGATAAACATGTATATAGGTCACTGCATAAATATGTACATTTTAATCATAGCTATTCAAGTACAATTGCTTCACTATTGAATAAATTTTTTATAAAAACACATAAATTAGGTCAAATTACAGCACTACCTTAAAGTATGAGTTTATTAAATACAACTTAAATCTAGATATATTACATTAATTATGCATTTACACCTTCCATGTACTTATGTATCTTCATATTTATTACTTTACTCCTAGCTAAGCATCACCAATGCACTACCCTATATCTCACCCTATACCTCTCTCAATATATTCTCTACCTCCACTCTTTGACTCATTCCAAACCCCATTCTACTACTATGAGCCCCAAAATAACCCTTTCTAGATTCTTCCCTTCTCTACCCCTCTTGCATCATCTCAAACCGCTTTTGCTATTGAGATCTCACAAACAAGCCTTTCTAAACCCTTCTCTCTAAGTCTTCCCCCCTCCCCTCTACTCATCCCAAACTTCCTCCTGCTGCTACGATCCCCAAATAAACACTTTCTAGACCCTTCCCTCTTCTAACCCCCCCACTATCCTTTTCAATCCAACTAACAGACTCACATGCCCACCGCTCAAATTAATTTCATATTTCCCTATACTAATTCATCACTAATTCCGGTTGGGTTCCGGAGTAGCGTGCTACTCGCCGAAAAGTACTTTGATGCCTCATCAAGGATGCCAAGTGCTATATAAATGCAAACCTTTCCCTCTTCTATCCCTCCACCATCCTTTTCAATCCAAATAACACTCACCTGTCCACCGCTCAAATGATTTATTTGAAAAGTTTTATATAGCGTGAACATGACCTGTGAGGGTATCAGAGCGCTGTGCAAAGAAGCAGACACGATATGCAGGTAAAGGCATAAATACTACACATATAAGAAGTTAACCTGCACGAATACTAAAAGAGAGCAACCAACCATGTGGTACTTGTAAAGTGGCAAAAATTGCATTGCTGAATGAGAGATCAATAATATCTACAAGAAATAAAAGTTAGTTATAGTGGCTTCAGGTCTATTGTTGCAAGTGGTTATTCAGGAGGAACCATTTGACTTGTTTTTTGAATGAGAAGGTCGAAGGGTTAGACCTGATTTCCGGAATGAAGAGCGTTCCATATTCTCGGTGCGAGACCGGAGAAAGCGCAGTTGTCAGTTCTTTTCTTTTTGAATTTGTGTTGTTTCAGCAGGAGCGTGTTAGAGCTCACAAATGAATTTTATATTTGCCTTTACTAATACACCACTAATCCTTTTTGAGTTACAGAGTATCATGCTACTCGCCGAAAAGCGCTTTGATGCCTTGGTTGCGATAGTAAGTGCTATATAAATGCAATTTACAATTTAAAATCTTGCACACAGGGAAAGCTAGATGTCAGTGACTTGATTGTATGACTAGTGCTGTTATTCTATATTGGATGATGTTAGTCGCCTACGCAGCACATTCGCCACAGAGCAGTTCTCACATCTTGCAGTGCACTGCTCCGCAACTCTCTTTTTAAGTTTTGCACCACTGCGGTTTGATTTTTGTCTGGGTTTATCACTTCCACCTTTGGCCGACCATGCTGTGCGTCGTTGAGTATTCGGCTGCTGAGCACCCAGCATGGTGTGTACAAGGCCGACTGGCAGAATTCTAAATATGACTCCAGGGTCCATGTTGGCCCACCCAACGACCTCCAGATCCCGCTGGACTCCATGGTCTCCCTCGGGATCCCGGTGTCACTCGGGGTCAGTAATTGCTTGTTAGCCCAACACAAGCTCACTACGTGGAGCACCCCCAGTTTGTCCACTCCAGTGACTCCACTTCTTCTGTTCCTCTGGCAGCTCTTGGGTCACTCTGTGTTCCCAGCGCAAGCCCTCTTTAGGATTCGTGAGGCAGCACCAGCACTCTTCCGCATTATACAATCTGCCCGTCCTGGGTGGCATGGCCCATTCACGGCTGAAGATTCTAAGCCTGACTAGGCCACTTTAAGACGTTAAATCGCAGTGGGTTTCGGTCTCAGCGATCACTGTCAACAGCTGCAAGTCAGCTCCCCCTTTTCCGCAATGGCTGTATAGTTTGTGCAACACTGTTACTACTGATTATATTTGCAGCATGTCCCAAATTAGGTCGGATCTTTGACTCCCACTGCAGGAACTCAAAACTCTGTGGTCATCTTGGGCAGTGGCTCTCTATTACCCCCGACACTCACAAGGCATTATAGCGCCTTATGTGTGCTTACTATTGAACCCGAATTTCTGTAAAGTGCTCTGCCACCCGTTGGGTGTAAAATGCACCATACAAAATGAGTAAATAAATAAATAATACGTTTTTGCCTTTCCCCTCTGCATGGAATCCTCACTTGCTGACTTCAGGAAACAACTTAAAACCTACGATTTAAGGTGCCCGCATATGGTGCTCACACCAGGGTACTAATTTATGGACATTATATACTGAGTATTGTGACCTGTTTGGAGTCCTCATAGAAGAAAAACAGACTTGGGACAGTGCAGAGTCAGCAAAAAAATATGTGCCGGGAATCATTTAAGGAAAAGTGTGGCTAAGGGAGTGACAGGACGCAGCCCTTTCAATTTCCTAACAAAATTGGCACTGAGGAAAAAGACACTTTCTTTTAGAAGAAAACGAGTCAAGAATAGGTTATGATATAATTCTGAAGGGAGAGGGCTCTCTCGAGATAAGTATTCAAAAGTATTTTTTGTGGAATTAATTCCTGGCAAAAATACTGGATAAGCATTACGTACCCTGTCCAGATTCAGGCCTAATCACAGTACAGAAGGAGCACTAATCAATGTCACAGATGACATCTACATGATCCTTGACAGTGCTCATTCTCCTGGACCTCTCTGTGGCATTTGATGTGGTCCCACACCCCATCCTCATCAGATCCCTGAACCAGATTGGCATCCAAGGACCCCCTCTTTGCTATATCTGCCCCTTCTTCGTGGATAGAACACCAGCTGTCAGCCTGGCTCCTTACTCCTTGGAAGCCTGCAAACCCATCTGCAAAGTGGCTCATTGTTCATCGCTCAGCCCCCTCCCTCTTCAATGCATGCATGATCCGTCTGACCAATGTCTTTAATGCACACAACAGCAGCATCCTCTCCTACACCAATGACATGCAACCCCCACATCTTCCTCTCACACAAGACCCCCAACAGTAGAATCAAGTTTACCACCTGCATGATCAAAGTCGCTAACTGGATGAAAGCTAACTGTCTCAAGCTCACCGACAGGACAGAAGAAGTGATCTTCTGCAAGTACACCTCACCATGGGACACCAACTGGTGGCTGGTCCAACTCGGACCCACACCCAGCATCCACACCAGGAACCTCAGAATCATCATCAACAAAAACTGGACATGACCGTACAAGTTAACGCCATCACTGCATCCAGTGATGGCGCTGAAGCACTCTGAAGATGATGAGGAAAATCTTCAAATGCCTCCCTAGCAACCCTAGAATAACCGTGACTCACTGTAGTCAACAGCAGGTTAAACTAAGGGAACATCTTCCACACCAGGATCACCAAGCAACTCACCAAAATACCACTAATCATCAGAACCCTGCAGCCTGACTCACCCTTAACCTCTCAAACAGAACTCACATCACACCACACCTCCGGGTGCTCCATGTGCTCCCAAACACACTCAAAGCAGTCTCCTCACAGACATATTCAAGGCTCTCCACAGCTTAGACCCCACCTACCTGAACAGTCACATCTCCTTCCACCAACCATCCTGACACCTTCATTCAACAGGACTCCTACTCACACACATGTCACTCATATGCAGAGCCAGATCGGGAGTATGGGCGTTCTCTTACATCACTCCTAAAGCTTATAACAACCTCCCTCTCCACATCAGAGCCTCCTCTTCTCTTCTTGAATTCTGCAAGAAGCTGAGGACCTGGCTTTTAAATGATTCAACCTACCCTAGGGACGGCAAGGCACACACATCTGCTCAGCAAGGTTACCCTAACATAAATGATTATGAAAAGTCATAACTTGGGGCAGGAGCAGGAAAGAAATAGCAATGCAAAAAGTAAGGACAAAGCCTAATGGTTTGTGTGCTGAGTAGTTTGGTAAAGGGGTGGACTGAGTGAGTCAGGAGATTGCTTCCAGTCAATAAATTCCCATTTAGAGTGCTTAAGACAGAATAACATGGCTCTAGCAGTGATAGACAGTTTGATCCTGGATAGATCATTGCACTGCCACAGTGCTTGTGTGCTGCTATTTGGGAGGGTGTCAATGTGGTGGGATCTCCGCATGAAGTGACACAGCTAACTGTAACAATAAATTCATGCTGGGCAGAGGTCTATCAGGGACACGAATAGCAGGCATGTGTTAAATAGCCTCAGAGGTTCCTACACTCCAGAGATTCAATTTCACGCATATAAAAGATAGGAAGTGGGTCAATTAAACACACAGACACTGAGCATGGATCCAGTTGGGGATTCCTAGTAAGATTCTATCATTTTTTAACCCTGTTTAAAATTTGTTCTTAAATACTGCTCGTCCCCGTGGTCTTCCTGGATTGGTCTTTCCCGAGGCGCTGGAGACCAGATGGTGCCGTCACAGCTGTCTGCAGATTAGAAAGACTCCCACAGTGCATTTGGAGTGGAAGGGACCATGTGCATGCAGACAAGAGTGGGGGGGCGGAGGTGAAAGCCCATTGTGTTAATCAATCCCTGATAAAGGCTATCATTCCTATTGATATACTACAGAAGTATACAGCGTTAGTCTCGCCTCTGTGCATCACTCCTTTCAACAGGCCTGTTATGTCGGAAATTGGTTGTACAAAATTGTAAAGTTTTGTCTTGCACCTTTCGTACAAATCCGTAGGGAACCTTTTCCAAAGTTTGGAACATCATGACTTTTTCAATAGTTTATGGTGCTTTATCTTTAGTTTTATTTTATTTTTAGAGTTTTCTATAGCGCGGTCCAGACCCAGGGTAGGGTATCAGAGCGCTTTACAATGAGGGCACAGTACGAATAAAACAATTAGCAAAATATTGCATACATAAAATCAGCATATTTTACAAAGTTCGGAGGGTCCCAGGCGTGAGAGTATTTCTGAGCAACGGGTCATGAGCAGCGAGGGTGTCCTTAGAGGGATAGAAGAGGCAAGTTTAAGGGTGTATGCCTGGAATGGACCATGTGAGAGTTTATGGGAGGAATTTACACATAAGGAATGATTTTGCTTCTCTTTTGAACAGAGGAGTAGAGGAGATTTTTCTGATGTAGGGAGGAAGCGAGTTCCATATTCTTGGTGCTGCTCCTGAGAATGCTCTGTCAGAGGTTTTTTTCTTGTTGAAATGAGAGGGTTTCAGGAGTAAATTATCGACGCTCCTAGAATGTCTGATTCCTCCAGATAAGGTAAGTTTTTGGGATAGGTACTGGGGAGTATTGTGGTGAAGCGCTTTGTGAGTGATGCATGCCATTTTTAGGTGGATTCGAGCTTCATAAGGTAACCAGTTGAGTGCTTTCAGGTGTGGCGATATGTGGTCAAATTTCCTAGATCCTGTTAGGAGTCTTGCTGCGGCGTTGAGACAGGCTTTTAAAGGGGCGGTTGAGATTTTGGGAAAAGTGCTGAAAAGTGGTTTTGAATAAGATGTACTTTGCAGAAAACAGTGTTCTTCTGCAACAACTAGTCATAGTAAAATTCAGCAAAATGTAAAATTGCAGAGAAAATTCCCCACATGTTTTCCAACTTGATTGGGTTTGATTACATCGAAAATGATCTTTCTCTATAGATAGAATCTTTGCAAACTTCATTGAGGATATAAGTGCAGGGCTAGAGCCAGGACTATATTTTTGGGGTACGTGGCCCCCAGTTATGAAAAGATGATACAAGGGTTCTATGGTGAATGAGGAGGAGTTATATCTTCAAACATTTTTGAAAATGTGGTGCAATTTCAGTAAGATTTTTCAAGCACACAGTGCTATCAGCAACATTTTTAGTTCTCACCAGAGACAGCGCATGCGCTGTAAATGGTGAGACATTTCGTTAGCTTAAAGGGGGCTTAGAGCCCACCCATTGCTTGCCATTGTTTGACTTCATTGTCACCCATGTTTTGTGGCTTCTGTTTCGTCATCCCATGCCAACTTCACCTTCTATTCATGTGTTTCTTCCTTCCCTGGAGCATGGACCAAGTACTGCATCCTGTTGGCACACAGTATTCTTACGCTGCTCGTGCTTTCTTTCAAGTACATTTTTTAAACTTTAACAACAGCATCCCTTTAGGGTGCATGTGTTTGCAGGCAGTCTCTCCCCCCTCCAACATGCTCTGTGGCATTGTTGCCCCATCATTATTGCCCTGTCGTTGTTGCACCATTCGTTGTTGCTTACTCCGTCATTGATGTTTGCCCTGTTGTTGTTTGTCCCGTCATTATTTAGCTGCCTGGTCATTGTTGCTTGTAGCCTTTTGTGTTGTTGCTTGCACCTGCCTACCTTGTTGCTTGTCCCCCCATCCCACTTCTTCAGTTCTTGCTTGTTCCCTCTCTCCCACCTCAACTTAGTGGTTGCTTGCTCCCTTTCTCTTCGCTCCCATTGCTGTTGCTTGTCCTCCTTGCTCCTTCCAGGAACAAAGTGGTATGACGCTGCCAGACCGGGCCGCGTCATAGAGCATTTTTTTCTAACTTTTAGCCATGCTTAACATGGTTTAAAAACATTGGCATAGCCGGTGTCAAATGCAAGAGCTACTGGCTTTGCCAATGTTTTTTAACTGTGCCTGAAACTCAAACACTTACATTAACTTAGGCAATTCTGGTAAACATGTTAATCATATCAACACAGAGACTATTAATGTAACTGCCCAAGAGCACACTGTGCATAAAATCGTGTCACCTGTGGCTAGCAGGCATGCTCCTCTAAGTCCCTCTTTTACCTTTAGAGTTGGGGGGCTTCATTCAAGAGTAGTATTAACTGTGTGCTGAGAATTTTACTGTGTAGTTAACACTTTTTCTGCATTTAAAGTGATGCTGTATTAGTGCATTGCAAATACTCCAATGCCGCTAATGTGATGTGAGAAAACCACGTTATAGAATGGAGATGATAAGTAGTTTGGGCATAACTCATATAATTCCATGTAGCCAGCGGTGGTGCCTCCGCTAAGGGGGAGCAGCGCCGCCCCACTGCTTTTCAGCAGTGCAAAAAAGGAAAAATAAAATTATAATAGCACAATGTTATTATCATTTTATTTTTCCGTAGTGCCTCAATTCTAGGTGTGGGGTGGGCCTGGGCAGTCCAGAGCAGGGGGAGGAGTGGTGAGCACTCTCTAAGTGGGCATGACGGTTTGGCCGGCCGTCTGGGGAAGGCCAAACAGTCATGTGCACCTAGCATGTTCTCCACCTGGCTCTATTGCACAGCCTGGGTGGAGACCATGCACAGGCTCCCACTCCCTGTCTGAGTGCCGAACCACAGTGCAAAGACCAATCATGACGCTGCTGTCATGATGGTGAAAGCAGCGTCGTGATTGGCTTAGGGGAGCCAGTGTGCTTCCTGTTTCTGGGACTCATCAGCAAGAGAAGAGAAGAGACGACGGAGGAGAAACGGTGGCCGTGAAGAGATAAGTGCAATTTTTTTCACTCCGTTCCCCTTCCCCTCCCCCACCACACCTGCCGCCACTGCGTGTAGCGTAATCACGCAGAATTGTTAAAAAATTCTGCTAGATTACACAGAATTACACAAGAAGAGCAATTCTGCATTAAAACTAATTTGATAGGAATGGCTGTGGAAAAAGTTACTGCACTCAATCATTCCTAAGAACAATTGCTATCCTCCCTGGGTTGACTGTTCCAGCAAACTATCCACATTATAAATAATCAAAACAGAATAGGAGAAGCAGTCAGTAAATTAAATCAGACCAGTAAGAATGTATTAACAAATGAGATGCAATAGCATTCATTGGTCCATCACGTCTTCAAAATAGACAACTCCTCTTGTTTGAAAATATAGACACAGCTAAGGCATTTTGTCCCAAGGATACTAGGCCATCTTCAGAATTTAATAATTATATGGTTTCTTTATAAGATTCCATTTTGAGGATAGCTTTGTCCATCATAATTTACATTGACTAACAATGCACTACATGGGGGTCTGAGAAAATGTATTGCAAAGTATGTAGTGCGCAGACAACTCACTCTGCTTTCTAGGATATGTTGTGCTTTTCAGTTTTGTTTTTAAGACTGAACTCCTTTATGGTTTGATGTCCTCAAATGTAGTTTAGTTATATAAAAGGACTTTTTAGATTATTTAATGTACTAATGCCATGTTTTAGTTATTGATGTTGTTTAAACTCTTTTTATTTGTATTGTGTTTGTACTTCATATCTTAGCTTATATTTATTGTGGCTTGTATGTTTTTTTGTCATTCCTGAAGAATTCCTAGTATGTTTGGGATGAAACACGTTGGCTGTGTCTATTTCTTACTTGAATTTGTCAAGATGAAAATGAAGAATACAAGTTTTTATCAAACAAGAGGAGTTGTGATGGGCTAATGAATGCAATTACATCTCATTTGTTGATACATTCTTACCGGTATGATTTAATTTACTGAGTGCTTCTCCCATTCTTTTTTTGTTTAAGTAAATCTGCATTTAGCCTATTCAGCACTCACTAAATATGCACTTGAGGTAAGATTTTCCCACAACTTACTGCACGTATTTAGAAATATTTTATTGGGTCAAATTGCACCATTCTGTCCAAAATGGACGAGAGGATATATTTTACGCTAAGAAATAGAGCTACATGAAAAAGAACATGAACAGTGAGCATGAGTGGACCCTCGCGCACTCTAAATGTGCTCTCATGGTAGCTTTTCCCCCTCAAATTATTCTTATTAAGTGAGCGGGCATAATTGTCTTGCTATCTGTAATTCTGCATTAAAGAGTGATGCGGAATTACTGAAATTACCCCGGCGAATTGAAATTCCACACAGGCCCAATGGCATCAACAGAAAATGGGTGCAGAGAAAGTATATGGATGTAAAAATATCGACTTGCACCAATATCGAGGTAAAAATATCGTGGGTCAGAAATATCAACAGACAAAATATTGTGGTCAAGAATATCGATTTTAGGTAAGTAATATCGATGTTTAAAATATCAAAGTGTTTAATATCGTTTGCAAAAATATAGTTGTTAAAAATATCGATTTTGTATGTGATGTATTTTTTTGTATAAGAATTGTTTGTATTTTTATTATACGTGTTAAAAGTTTAGTAGTTATTAATTTTTTTTTTATTTGAATTTTGCGTTTTTAGTTCCGTACCGGGTTGTGGGTTTATAGGGGAATAGGGTGGGAAGTAATTTAATTATATTAAATTTATTGAATATTTTTGGTGCAGGGACATGTGTTATATCTCTTTAAAATGCACACACTTCTGCTGGTAACTCCTTTCCAATACCACTCAAAAAGAATAAGTCTGTCTCATCAGGAAGCGTCAAGTGATTCCATGAATTAAAGCCAATACCGCCTTCCGAGCTCCCTTTACATTTGCAGATTGACTGGTTGCACACATTTACATGTATTTCAGGTAAGCAGGCTCCTTGGCAAGAAGGAGTGTTTAGCTGTCTGCCCGCTTTTGGTTTCACAGGAGACTCCCTGTCTTACACTGCAGCTGAAGCATTTCAGCTCTTGGAATTAACCATCCCAGGACGGTTATCTTTTCACAGAAAGTAGAGGAACTGTTTTCCTTAAATTAAAAAAGTATGGGCACGTTGTGTCCCTCCAATCCCGCCCACTTCGACCATTGATTGGTTGTAACCTTAGTACATCTTACCACTGGTACACTACTCAGTTTGCTGGGATGCACATGAGGCTGTCTCAAGTGCACCCAGCGGCTTCCCATGGGTCTGCTGATGTTAAACTAGAACTGTTGGACATTCTGGGAAATCGTGCCCAGGTACCTTATCAGGAGAGGGGAAGATGCTGCTAGTACCAGAGTCTAGTCCTAGAGAGCAGTGTTGTGAAAGCGACAGTGCTCTTTATGTGAGTTGATACAGTAGGCACCTGGAAATGAAGAGTATCCCTGGAATGGTGAGTGAAGTATTAATGCTCCTAGATCTGGGCTGCTCCAGTAGCGCTGTTTGCATCTTCTGATGGTAGGAGACCTCTGTTGCTTCTTGTGTTAGCCTTGGAGCCCCCCCACCACA
This sequence comes from Calotriton arnoldi, assembly GCA_963921515.1. NCBI lineage: Eukaryota > Metazoa > Chordata > Amphibia > Caudata > Salamandridae > Calotriton > Calotriton arnoldi. The sequence continues at coordinate 923,747 of CAWUFW010002999.1, read as the reverse complement.
GCAGCGGCCCGTGCAGGTAAGAGCAGTGGGGCGGTGGGGCTGGGTTGGGGGGGTGATTCAACAGACGACCACAATGGAAAATTACATAAATAATTGATTTTCCCTCGTCGCCATCTGTCACAATCCCCCCCAAACCCTGACCCACTGCCCGCCGCTCTTACCTGCACAGGCCACGGCTGCCCCACCATCCCCCACCTTCGTGACAGAGAAGAATACAACCTGTCAGTGGTGCATGCCATAAAAGCAGAAGAGCTCATTGTGGATTAACGCTATCTGAACATACTTTGACTGTGGGAAACATTTTGAAAGCTAAGAGCACTGCAGAAAAGCGCTGTCAATAAGCCTTGATACATGTACCAACTGCCAAACCATACCCCCTCCTTCCCTGTCCCTGAGAGTAAATCTGAAACAGGCAGGTCATCAATGACGAGCCTGATAGCTCTGAGAACTGGCAACAATGTTGTGCAGGGGTCGTATATTTCTTACAAATCAATGCAATCTAACATGGCCACCTGTGCAAAGTGAGGCCTTCCCCCAATAAAAGTTGATTTCTGTTAACCCAAGAGATTAATAGCATTTTATATTTTGGATAATAGCAGCTCTTGACTTGTGTACCAAAACTTGTGCCTTTAACAAAGACATCAACATTTGTTTCACTCCTAGGTTGACAATAATTGTAATTGTAATTGCATTTATATCACGCTTATTACCCCTGACGAGACATAGAAGCGCTTTTTTGGTGAGTAGCACTCTACTCCGGAACCCAAAGAAGATTAGTGGTGAATTAGTATATGGAGATATAAAATTATTTTGAGCGGTAGACATGTGAGTTTCTTATTTGGATTGAAAAAGGATAGTGGAGGGATAGAAAAGAGAAGGATTTGCATTTATATAGCGCTTGCTACCCCTGATGAGGTGTTGAAGCACTTTTTGGCAGGTAGCACGGTACTTCGGAACCCAAACAGGGTTAGTGGAGAATTAGTATTAGGAAATAGGAAATTATTTTGAGGGTGGACATGTTAGTCTGTTAGTTGGACTGAAAAGGATAGTGGAGGGATAAAAAGAGTTTTTTTTTAGCTCATAGCAGTAGGAGGAAGTTTGGGATGAGTAAAGGGGAGGTGGAGGGGGAAGTGTCAGAAGGAAGGGTTTAAAAAAGGCTTGTTTGGGAGATCTGAATAGTAAAAGAGGTATGAGATGATACAAAGAGGGGTAGAGGGAGGAGTCTAGAAAGGGTTATTTTGGGGATCATAGTAGTAGAATGGGGTTTGGGATGAGTCAGAGAGTGGAAGTAGCGGATATATTGAGAGAGGTATAGGGTGAGAAATAGGATAGTGCATTGGAGATGCTGAATTAGAAGTAAAGTAATAAATATAAATATAAAGATACATAAGTAGATGGAACATATATATATGTAATAGCAAGGTAATATATGTAGATTTAGATTGTATTTAATAAACTCAGATTTTCAAGTGTTGCTGTACTTTAAGTTAATTGATCAGTTTTTGCATATATAGTCCAAATAGTAGCTTATTTACACAGGGATATGCTGTATATTTATGTTTGAGTATGGGGGTTATGTGGGTATGAGCCAACTCTTAAGTAGTCTTCTGAAGATAAGGTAGTTATCTGTGGATCTTATGTTTGGGGGTAAAGAGTTCCATAGTTTGGCTGCTTGAACAGAGAAGGATGTGCCACATAAGGTTTTTTCTTGTATGGTGGGATTTTGAGGTGAGGTGCCAATCTAGAGAGGAGGTTCCTTTGTTGAATGTATTTGGTAATTTTATTCCTGATGAAGTGCGGTCCTGTTCCATGTATCGCTTTGTGGGTGATACAAAGCAGCTTGAATGTTGATCTTCTGGCAACTGCTAACCAATGTAGGGCCTCAAGGCAGGGAAGATGTGTGCTTGTGGCTTTATATGTAAGAGTAATCTTGTAGCAGAGTTCTGAATCAGTTGTTTTCATAGTTGTTAAAAATTATCCGTGGTAGAGGTTTTTGGCGTAATCGAGTTTAGACAAAACAAGAGAGAGAGTAGCCTAGACCTTGTGTGAAAATCCCAAGTCGGGGAAGATGCGTTTCAGAGTATTTATAATAATGAAGCATGATCTTGCTAGTTTGTCCACTTGGCCATTCATTGATAGGATGGAGTCCTTGGTAATTCCAAGGTTTCTTATTTCCTTTGATACTTTAGGTGGTGTTTTCCCAGATCATCAGGCCATTCAGGTCATAATTTTTCCAACTGCCATATGTGAGTATTTCCGATTTGGAAGCATTCAATTTGAGATGGCTCCATGTCATCCACTGATCAACAGCTCTGAGGCAACTGAAATTTTGTGAGTTTCAAATGTCTTTGGGGCTTTTCAGCATAAGGAGTATTTGTGTGTCATCTGCATAGTTATAGTATGTGAGGTGAAACTGATTGATCAGTGCCAATAATGTTTTCAAGTAGATGTTGAAAAACATGGGTAAGATGATAGAGCCTTAAGGGACCCCTGCTTTTTTGAAGTATGGTTTGGATGAGAAAGGGGGTTGTATGGATGACATTAGTTCTGTTTTGAAGGTAGGATGTGAGCAGTCTCCTCTATGCCGGCTTCGTATAGTCTTTGTATTAGATTGTCATGGTCACCCTGTTAAACGCAGCTGAGAGGTCCAAGCGGAGATGTGCAGCAACCCTGTTCCGGTCAACTGTGTTCCTAAGGTCATCCCAGATGGCAATGAGAGCAGATTCTGTGCCTCGTCATGCAACGATTTGCCAGTTTGTCTGTGAATTCTTGAGTAATGGGATGAGCTCCTTCTAGGCAATTTGGTTTACAAAATTGTGTGAGAATTTTATAGAATTCTTCATTTGCACATTTTACATTTTGAATTGTGTCTGAATAGTATTTTTTCTTAGCTTTTTTGATTGCTGACTTGTTAATCTGTTAGGTTTCTATAAATCAAGTTTGTCTTGATTGGTGTTTATTTTGAGCCAGGTATGTTGCAGCTTTCTAATTTGCTTTTTTATCTCTTTTATCTCTGTATTTCCCCAAGGTGCCTGTTTTCTTTTGTTCTGTTGTGTCGTTCTTAGTGGTATTAGGATATCAAAAGCTTCCTGCAGCCACTCATTTAGCTTTTGAACAGAATTTATTGTGTTTAGATCTCTACTGGATGTTAGTTGTGTTTCTAAGTGTTAAAAATTGAGTTTGTTCCACGGTCGATAGGTGGATGCATGTAAGGTGGTTTTAGGTGTGTTGTTTTATGTTGGAAAGCAAGCAAATGGTAGTCTGACCAAGTGACTTGAGTAAATGTTTGAAAGGTAAGAAGTCTGTATTTTCAAAAATGACATCTAGGATGTGTCCAACGATGTGTGTGGGTTTGTGGACAATCTGATAAAGGTACAATCCGTCTAGGCCAGTGATGATTCTTTTTAGATGGGGCATATTGGGTTTCTCAAACCAAATGTTTAGGTCACCAAGAATGCATAGGTTGGAGTGTAGTATTATAATGTTTGAAACTGTGTCTAGAAGTGTGTCTGGGGATGTTGCATTGCTAGTTTGAGGTCTGTAAAGGAGCAGGAAGTTACAGGAGGAAGATGGTGTAGGGTTGCGTCTGGTGAAGAGGGCCTCAAAACCTTGTATGGAGACATCAGTTTTAGTGATTTGTAATGTTTGCTTGAATACAACAGCTAGGCCACCTCCTCTTTTGCCTATACGATTTGGTTTGATAGTTTGATAGCCTAGAGGAATGGCTTCATTCAACACTGGAGCCATTTCATCTCCCAACCATGATTTGTTATGAAGAGTAAGTCAGGTTGTGCATCAGTGAGAAGGTCGTAGAAGTGATGTTTTTTCTTTTTTTTAGAGTGATCGAGCATTCATTAGTAGGCAGTTTAGAGAATGTGCTTTGGTGATGGTGTGACTTTGTTTTGTCCAAGACTGAGCAGTGTTTTGGGGGCTTGTAGCCGGTGTGCTGTCAGTGCTGGTATTAGCTGTATAAGGATATCAATAGTGTAGCTGTTCTGTACCGTGTTCCTCGTCTGGCAGGCTAAGAAGGCATTTTGATGGGTCAGCGTGTGTAGGTGGTGGAGATGGTGGTTGAGAGTGAGTTAGTTATCTATGTTATTTTTGTAGAGTAGCCTTGTTGTGCAGTAGTCATGGAGATGCAAAGTTGTGAAGAGTAGCATGTTGCTTATTTTGTTTGTGTCCATTTAGGGTGGTAGGTGTATGAGTTAGCGGTGGTGGTGCAGCATGTGGGTCATGTGGTAACGTTCTAAATTGTCCAATGGATGAGATGCGGTTAAAAGAGAGTTGCTGTGTTGCTATATATGTGTTAGGTGTGGGGGAAGAGAGAAAGCTTGGCAGTGGAGTTGGTTTATGGTGTGTATTATTTGTGTATTCAGGAAGGTGGGAGTGGGTGTATGATTCTAGTTTGTGACAGAAAGTATTATGAGGTGTGTGAGATTTTTTTGTGCTGGTGTGTGTGTTATATTTTGTTTTTGAGGAGCAGTGAGAGGAGCTGATGATGTATTTGTTTTTTGAGAGCTATTTGTATGTAAAGTATTGTTGGTGAGTCGAAGGTGCAAAGTAATAGCGGTGGTGATGTGTTTTTGCAAAGTGTTTGTAGTGTGTGAGAGGGGATGAAAAAGAGTTGAGTGTGGTAGATTTAATTGCTAAATGAGAGAATATGTGTGGTGAATTGGAGTGTAAGGGTTGTCTGATTGTGTTTGGTAAGCAGAAGAGGAGGGAGTTGGAGGATGAGAAGATGGAAGGGTGAGTATAGGTTTGTTGGTGACAGAAAGGGGTCTTTTAGTAGTAATTAGAGCAGGGAGTGTGTGTCTGGTTGGGATATAGTTACGTATGGTGTGTATTTGGGTTGTGTTTGTAAAGAGTGGATTGGTTAGTGGTATAGGATAGAGTGCTGTTTTGTGTGCGAGCGAAGGCGCCATTGTGTGGTAGTTGGGGCAGAAGGGTATAAAGGTGTAGTTTGTGGGGTTTTGAAGTGGTTGCTGAGACATTGAAATGTGTGTAGTGTTTATTTATAGTAAATGAGTAGAGTACATTTGTTGTGTGTGTGTTCTTCTGATTGTGGATGTGGATGGAGTAGGGCAATTCTTGAAATGTAAAAATAGAAGTGCAGATACTCTGTACCAAAGTACCTGCTTGTCTCTGAGAAGGGCCGGTACTCTCCAATTTCAAGGTTTACGTCTCTTTTGAAAAATGCAGGTACTCTCTCTCTCAAAATAAAAAAGTGGCAGCATTCAGTACCGGAAATATTGACCCATTTAAAGTACTGGGGTAGCATGGGTCCTGGTAAATGGGAAAATGGGCACCATCTCTGGTCCTAGGCCCGGCCGGTCCTAAACAGGTGCAAACAGCCAGCTGCCCTTGACCTATACACCCTTAGTCTCGACGCTTGGGCTGAGACGCCCTGAACCATGACCTTAAAGAGCCCCAGGGGTCAGGTGACCCCTTCGGCCAATGGGAACCCTAACCCTAACCAATCAGAACACTAGCCCTAGGACCAATAGGAGACCCTTACAGCCAATCACAGCCCTAATCCTAGCAGGCAATCAGAAACCAAACCCTAAGCCCCAGGTCCAATAGAAACCCTTGCCCCAGGAACCAATATAAAAACCTTAAACCTATCCACAAATCTGAACTCTAACCCTAGACCCTATGTCCAATAGTATCACTGACCCATGGACCAATCAGAACCCTAGACCTATCAACCAATCAGAACACTAACCCTAAGCCCAATAGAAACACCAGATACAGCCACCAATCAGTGCACAGATGTAACGACCAATAGCAGCTTATATCAGGTGTGTGTGACCTCAAGCTCAGGTTGCTGGGCAGGGTGCTGGGAGCTGCTCCTCTACAGGCTCAATCCACACTTTGGAGATCTGCAGGTAAGGGCCTAAACAAGGCCACTAACAATACTGCTTTTCCCACACTTACACAACTCACTCTCCTAGCCAAAAACAACTGCTACATACACTTTACAAACACAGTTTAAACATTAAGAGCAGATTACTGGAGTCTCAAAGCACACTCTGCTTAGTCTCTGAGGTGTAATATGTCTTTTTATGTTTTTTTAACTCACTTGCTAAAGCAAAAAGGGAGCTGGGCGTGAATTGCTTACACACAGGTCTGAGCACAGATTAGGGGAAACACTATGAGGGAAATTGAGATAGTCACCGACAGGTAAAACAGCAGATTTTAAACTACAAAGCCCACCAGCAAACAAGGGAAATTGAGGCAGTCACAGGCAGGTCAAACAGCAGATTTTAAACTCCAGCTATCAAAGGACTCCCATGTCACCTCCCAGTTGAATGTGTGGCTGCGCTTCAGTCTGCATATCTGGAGTGGGCCTCCTTACAACATAAGAAATGCAGGCTTCTTTAGTAGGTTGAAGGCACATTTTGGAGCCTGGAGAAGACTTTCACCACAAACTATTAGAATGAAAGAGGTAGCGACTCTAAAATATTTTGAAACTGCTCCTGCAGTTTTAAATTAATAATAAATAATACTGGGATTTGTAGAGCGCAGCTAATCACCCGTGAAGGTCTCTGGGCATTGTTATTAGGCACATGGATGCAAGTGATTGGTCCAGAATCAGAGGATGTTGATCCCACACCTAAACTCAAACCTGGATCCCCAGCTCCAAAGTAAGCAACTCCAGCTGTTAGGCCACACCCTGCTCTGACCTTTATGCGCTACACGCTATTCCCTGCAGAGCCAATAGTTTTACTGACTACAACACCAGTAATAATCACATTTTCAAATGTGACCAAGTTTAGCCATCATTACAAGATGGACTTTAAACAAGTTTGATTTCTAAACAAAGTGAGAACCTTTCATTTTGCTTCTCCAAAGATCAGATTAGACGAGGGAACGGGTTACTGACTCTGAGCATTTAAGGTTTCCAATTCCATGCTTGAGTATCTCATCTCGCCCAAGTTATTCCTTTACATCCTGGGTCTTACAGTTTTGATTTTATAACGGGCTTAATGGCAGTACAATTCCCAGAATGCAAAAAAGTGGATTGGGTCAGGTATTCACACACAAAACTGTGAAACTTGAGAGCTCTGCTTCGTTTGTAGAAGCCCTTGAGGATCACTGCAGATATTTTAAAGCATTTTCAAGATCACTACACTTCACAGCGGGGTCATGTCTGAAAATTATTATTACATAAATGTAACTGCTTCCTTCGACTTATAATAATGTGTCACTCATAAAGCGTTCAAATGTCGTGCATAAGCACATTGAGACCATGGAAATGCCATGCGCAAGTAAACCAAGAACGTCAGTATTTTTGGGCCTGTTTCTAGTTGCTGAATTGTGCAAATAATGTAAGTGATGAATCACTTATGTGTACCATGACAGGTCAGTGCGCATGTCTGGACTTATGTTCTTCCTTCCTCTGAAACTGACAAAGTGTGGGGCTAGCAAGCAGGCTCAGGGCAAGGCCCATGATAAGATGAGTCCTATCGCGCTGCCTGAGCTTGGGGCACCATCTCAACCCATCCATGGACTGACTGCAGAGGTGCACCAGCCCTAGGTCCAGCTCAGTGCATGCACCTGTACTGCCTGATTTACTTGACATATACTACCTCCTGATGCCTACAAAGCCAGCGAGGTCCGTGCAGGTAAGCGCGGTGAGTCAGTGGGGTGGTGAGGCAGGGTGAGGCGGGGCTGGAGGGGAAGAGATGAGGGAAGAGGGAAAATTAAATAAATAAATAATTCCTATTCCGTCGTCTGTCAATATGTGCCCCCTCCCCCCCCCGCCCACTGCGCTTGCCTGCACAGACCGCTGCAAGCAAAAGCACAATCGAGGCTCAGGCCCGGTCTGGCTTCTTGATTCTAGCTATTCCAAGGGTGAAGGGAGCTAGTAGAAAGGAAACAGCAGAGAAGAGCATCAGAAACAGTCATCCTCTCTGTGGGCATAGGCAGCAGGGTACTGGTTGAGGGTATTTAGCTCTAGTGCAACCTGAAATAGTAGCAGACCTTGCTCAGAGCCCTATCTCTCCCAGCCATGCAAATGAGAGAGTTGTGCTTTCCTTAGTTTCTGCCTTACTACTTTATCTCAGCTGAAAAAAATAAAAATGCGCTCACGTGGTCACAACAATTGATCTATATCTTTATGTGGCGGTAACACTAACCAAGTTGTATTTCTCCATCAAAGCCAGATCCAGAGTGAACATCATACATAATGTCACATTCACCTCTTTCTCACTGCACTTATTAGAACAAGTGGCATTACCATTCTTTAAAAGTCCATCCTCAGATTCAGATCCATTATAAGCAGACTACACCTAACAAACGTGTTTCCGGGTGCACGGAGTTAGCTAACAACAGCATCAGAACCAATAGAGCAGCTTCTGCTCCATAAAGTAGCTTGTACCTGAGGCACCTGTCATTAAACCAACCCAGAGTGGGCAGTGCTAGTGGGCCTAGTTGCCAATTGCCAGGAATGAGTAGTTCATCTAGTCCTGGCTTTTACTTTGTTTTCTGCTACTTTCAGATTTTATTCCATTCAGGGGACCTGTTCACAACAAAGAAGGCAAAGTCTACAACGACCCTTGGTAAACTATTTTACCAGAAAGACTAGTGCATTCGCAGACTTCTGCAGCAGCCATTTTGCGTCAGTGGGACCTTATTGTATGTATGTAGTATATTTATATAGTGATAGCCTAACACTATTGCGCCACTCCAGGTCACTTGCACATATTGTAATCATGTAGCAATGCTAAAAGAAAGAGATCTAGACAGTAACATTCAACATAGTGGTCTGGTGCCTCTAAGGGTGTGGGCCTATAGAAGGGTCTCTCTCCATGGTGGTCCCCTAAACCTGTCCTCGTGGCCGCTAATGGAAACTATCGGCCATGTTCAATTGGCGGGTTTGCTGCTTGACTCTGGGGAACCACTCAGATGAGGACAAGCTTCAACGGCAACTCTGAATCCCTCAACTGCTTCATTCACGAAAGAGGTTAAAGTGATATTGATGAACACATTTCTGTGTTAGATCTCAAGAACCTCACTCTTAGATGAACTCTAGTCCCAGACACGATATTCCATATTATTTATGCATGCGTATGTCTAGAATATTACGTTTGTAGCGTTTTTCTAATGTGGTCCCTGAGGGGATTTCTTTGAGGATTTTGTTACACTTGTGCCATCCTTAATGATGTTGCCGTCTATCCTACCTATATCCAGAATACCCGTAAAGTGCTCTGATAACCATAAGACTCAAGTACGCGCCACATAAAACTTTATAAATAAAATAAACTCTGCATGTAACTCTGCATGCACACGACCTGAGTAGAACACATAAACTTCCACCACTTTTGGGGATTATGGCCTTTGTTGGCACTGGGGCCGGTTTAGGCACTAGTTGGGCTATTAGTGGAGGTCGGGGCTCCCCCCTGCTTCTCTGTGCTTGCCTTCTTCCGCTGAAAGCTAGCCTTAGTGTGTTCCTTACTCACATAAGTAATAGACACGTCCTCCAAGAGGTCAGCTCTTAACACCGATCTTTGGATGCTTGAGAGGGTCTGGCGCTTTTAGAGTGATAGCCTCAGGAGTGACAGAGTGGTAACAGCTGGTCAAACCAGATGACATGTTTAGGTGTGGCTGAAAGTAGAAAGGCCCTGTGAGGGGCAGCAGAATAAAATATGAACACGGACATTGGATCGCGGACCCCTATTAGACTGCTCCACTGGGAAAATGCCACACTCACCAGTTCCAAATTCAAATGTCACCTTTTTGATGGCTTAAGGAAGAACTCAGTAGAAGAAGAAAATTACCTTTATTTAAATATCACTCTTCCCCAATACCTCCGTCCACATTACAGTAACAGACTTATTTCATCTTAGGAGTTATGTTCTGCCTTTCAAAAACTGTATGTGATGAGGTCAAGGAGGATTTTAGCATGTGTGGGCTTAAAAGACAAAGGGGGATATTCACAAGAACGTGTGCTAAATATCACCAAAAAATGTTAACGCAACTTTACACATTGCAGCCAATCGCGGGAAAATAACCCAGTGTTAACGTGGAATTCACAATACGGCAGTACCATGCGATAGTCCCCCGAAAACGCGGTCAATGTCCGCGATACAATCACCTCGAGCGTGATAAAAACACAAACCTCAACGCGAAAAAACATGCGATGGGCCAAAGCGCGATGAGGAAATCAGCGATAAGCAGCGAGAGGCCAGCAAAACCCACGCGTAATGCGGGAAAAAGCACAAGAACAGCATACGGAACATGCCACCACAAACCAAATCAACTGCGGAGTACCACGGACGCACCCTGACCGACTGCAGAGGACAACATGAACTCCACAATCCCCACGGAGGAACACCCAGGAATACAGGGCACGTGGAAGGGCAATGAGAAGAGGAAGAAGAAGACGGGGTACAGTCTACAGGAAAACCACATGATCACCACAGATGAGACAGAACACCACCACCAACTGTACGTCACCTCCAACGTGTCATTGACAACAAAGAGGCAAAGATGGCACACCACCTCGGACCATGTGAATGCCGCCGCATGGCAGAGGAGGACAAATGAAGAGCACAAGAGACGCTGGACTGATGTGAATGGCAAAACCAAGCAGAAACCCGCTGCCAACACGAAAGCAGCAATGCACCCCGGAGGAGGGGGGCCAGCAAAACACCAGGAGCTGAATGACATGGAGAAGATGGTGGCCACATTCACCAGTCTGGAGACGGTGACATGAGTTGGTGATCTGGACACTGCCCAACATGACCCTACATCACATCAACATGGTGCGTAGCGACCTGGGAGTGGGCGGACTGGTGGAGATGGGCACAATGGCACACATGCACAATCAAGCAGGGCACACTGCACACCCACAATGACCCTGGTCCATGTCCCTGATCCCACGGGAACACTCCAGCACACACACAAACACCAAGTAGTCCCACAAACAGCCTGTGCCCAAAGGGGCACCCACCCAACACATCAACAGTCACACAACCAACACATGCCCACGTGTGAACATGCGAACATGCACATACGTCAGCCACACTGACAATGCAAGAGACACCTCATGACCAGTAGCTTGGCTGCAGTCCGAACAACATGGCAATGTACACGGCACGACACTGAGGTGGCTGAGTGCGGACAACACCTGAAAAGGAGCAGGTCACACTCGGACACAACTACCTGCACAAACAACCCCTGACGTCAACGACACATCTGCGGACAAATCAGGCCCAAGAGTCACAACTCAAGAAAGAGCACAAATTACCCAAGTCTGCAACATCTCAGCACCCTGGAAGCACAGAACTGACAGGCACACCGCATGAAAGGGATCAGTGGCAGACAAATCAGAGCCGCAGGAGCGAATTACCCACCGTGCAGCATACGCACATGAGTATAAGTGCACCTCGACATTGACAACATCCCGGTACAAACAGCAACACCTCCACAACAGAACACAGGGCACAACTGGTGCCGCAAATGTCCACAACATGGCAAATCACATCTGGCACAGCAGGAAACTGTGACATGACAATGTACAAGTACAACCTGTAACCTGCAAATATGTTTTATTCACACATGCTGTGCTTGTGGACATTTTGTACTGTCCCGTGTTTACCAGTGACGGCCACAATGTCATGCTCTCATGAGAAGAAATTGTTAATGATGGTGTTCCTACGGGCCAATCCTGCCACAGCAGCAGTGGGATGTGGGCCACCTGCCCCATCGTACCCATCATCGTCCGGTACTTCTGGAACTGGGATCCATGGGGCATTGGTGGGTACACAGATGTTGTGCAACACACAACATGCAACGATCATCTTGCACACGATGTCCGGGCTGTACAGGAGCTTTCCACCTGTGCCGTCCAGGCACCTGAAACGTGACTTCAACACGCCAAATGTGCGTTCAACGATGCCCCTGGTGCGTATGTGGGCCGCATTGTACTGCCTCTGGGCGGGTGTGTTCGGGTCTCGGAGGGGTGTCATCATCCAAGGGCAGAGTGCATATCCTTGATCACCTGGGACAGTGCAGAGAGAAAAGAGTCAATACTTGGTTCGGCGTGATGTGATGGCAGGCCCACTGATCCAGTGACGCCTGTGCTGGCTGTGTGTGGGGTGAGTGTAAGCCAGCCCTCAGGGAGTAGCTGGTGCTGGCAACAACTCCAACAGTCATCAGGCACTCAGAAATGCAATGTCAGAACAACAAGGGATCATGACTTGAGTCGCACAGGGTTAGTGGCCCCGGATGCACAGCGGCCGACACGGGCCTACTGCCACGGGACGCTAACCTGCGGGAGACTGGGGTAGGGTCATGAGGGCAGAGCAGGGTCTCGTATGTCTCAGAGGTGCCTTCCGCGGAGTGTCTCAGGGGAGAATGGGAGGTGTACCCCCAGGGCATGATGCAGAGGGCACATGCCAGCTGTGTCCGGCAACATGGCGGATATGAATGCCACAGACTCATGCCAGACACTAAGTCCGTACCTGCCCGTTGCTGATGACAACCCCCAGGCCACAGGCTCAGACCCCAACAATGTTCTGCCGGAGGCTGACGGACACTCACGGCGCACAGGGTTAGTGGCACCAGGTCAGTCCTTGCTACTGGTTGACCTCCTCCGTAACCGTGATCCGTGTTACCACCGGACTGTGACGCATCTCCCTCTCAGTCCTCCCCCTGCGTACACTGGCATGGACCCTGCCATTGATCAATGATGACTCAGTCCAGGATGTGGGACATGCTGGACTGCAGTGTAGCCCGGCTGCAGCGGTGGGGTATGTCAACGAATGGGGACCCCTGGGGGCCTGTGTCACGGAGGACAGCGATGGCCTGAGGAGGCCGCCAAGGTCACGGGCATGGGTCTTGGAGCTAGCACGGGCACGTGGTGGGCCCTCTTTGACACACGACGGTGTCGGCAGGTGAGCAGTGCGGCCTTGGAGCGCTGGTGCAGGCAGGCCTGGTCTGGGTATCAGCGTCCTGGGGTGCAGCAGGCGCACAGGCTCGCAGGCCCCGCTGCTCACGGCGTCGGCCTCATGGAGGACTGCGAGGCGCCGCCCTGGCAGTGACGTTGGCCTTTCTGGGAGTGAACCACGCTCTGCACCACGGGGTTTTTGTTCACACCCCTGCGCAGGCCTGGCGTACTCTGGGCCCACCCACTACGCTCACGCACACAGGGGGGGACGCAGCGAGCGACATTTCCGCGATCTGACCCACGGCCTGGGGTGACATGGTTGCGTCCACTATTCACTACTCTCCAGTCACCAGCAGTTGATGTCTGCATGGACATATCTGTGGTTTGCATACCCATGTCTGTCCAGCACATCCACGCCTCACTTGTCGTTGTGTACATTCCCATTCACGGGTCACTTGCATCCTTCGCACATGGCTGCATTCCGCATCTCCACACGTTCAGCTGTTGTGTGGATGTGGTGCCATGATATAGCTGTATTGTGTGCATGGGAAGCCCAGGATCCCCATGGAGTTGTGTTGTCGTGTCTGGTAGGTGGGCATGTTGATTGACATGTTGTATGTGGTTTGGTCACGTGTGCATTCCCACAGTTGTGCGTTGTGAGATGGTGGCTTTGAGGTGTGTGGTGTGTTGATTTGGCACTTACCAACGAGCAGTCCAGTTCCATAGATGCCATCCTCAAAGCGCTGGTTGATGATGGACTGTCGGAAGATGTATGAATCGTGCACACTTGCAGGGTAGTTTGCGACGACATTGGTGAATATTCCCCGGTGGTCCACTATTGCCTGCACATTGATGGAATGCGTGTGCTTTCTGTTGCGGTAGTGGTGTGCAGTATCCGCAGGGGGCACAAGTGGGACATGTGTGCAGTCAATGGCCCCCAACACGTGTGGGAAGCTAGCAAAGGCGTAGAAGCCTTGCTTTGTCTCCAGCTGCTCCTGCGCAGTGTGGGGGAAGTGAAGGCACTGGGGTATAAAGCTGCTGATGGCATCCAGGACAGGTGTGATGAACTTTGATAGGGCTGGCTGTGAGACTTCTCCGACTCTGGCAGTTGTTGGTTGGAAGGTACCAGAGGCCAACAGGTGCAGCACAGCCAGCAGCTTCGTCTGCGGAGGGATGTTGGTTCTCCGCTGGGTTGGGACCGTCAACCTGTGGGCGATGTGGGTCATGATGCGGATGATGGTTGTCCTTTTGAGCCTGTAGTGGGCGATGACTTCCTCGGGCGTTAGGTCTGTGAGACTGGTGCGTTTTCGGTAGGTCCGCTGTCTTACTCTGCGCTGCCTCTGTGGTGGTCCGGGGGGGGTGCGGGTCCGGGTCCTGGGGGGGGGTGGCGGTCCTGGGGGTGGTGGCGGTGGGTGTTGTGGCCCTATTGGGGCTCCGAGCTGCATGATGAGTAGCTCCATGGCGTCATTTGTTCTTCGAGTATTGGCTGTGTGCGGGGCTCCGTTGCCTACTGCAGGTAGTCGTCCGGCTTTACGCCAGCTGAAGGCAAATACCTGCTGCTACCGCTGCTTATCGCGTGGTTTTGACTCGCATCGCAGTTCTGGCAGTTCGTTGTGAAAGTGGTGTAGTGGTGTTTTCGTGTGTTTTTGCACGGGAACGCCTACTCTGCATCACATTAGGGTTAGTTGGTGGTGTCCACCGTGGTGTTAAATTTTGGGGCAGTTATCGCGGGAATACTGGCGATGTCTGCAGTTTGCACCAACTTGTGAATGGGGTGTTAAATCTATCTCCACTTTTGATGAGTTAAGGTGGAGATAAATCGGAGATGAGTCCTTGTGAATATCCCCCAAAGTGTTTCCAGTGAAGCAGTTGATTGGTTCGGAGAGAAACTCACTAGGAAAGCACTGCATCTCTAATGGTAAAGGTTTGAATGTCTTGACCATTCAGATTTCGCGATAGACTCGCAGTAAAAGATGACCCGTGATGGAAATCACAGTACCCTGTTGATGAAGAGATTTATTTTCCCTGATACCAGAGGCAGAATGGTCTGTCGGGATACCCCGATCTTTTTCACATCACACCGGACCTTTAAAAGCAATTAGGGGTGTGGTCGGATCACAAGCGCAGGCAGCATATGGAGGAAATGAATCTGACTGCTAAATCCCTTCCGGCATTTGTAGAACAGTTGGCCTTTTAGAAATCTCGCAATGTCCCTACTGGATGGTCTGCTTAAGACTGGCATGTCCATATATGGCCAGACGGTCCCTCAGCTTCCTTACAGCACTTGGCCTCCTGACTTTAGCTTCAGGGACTGGGCAAAGTCGGTGATTGTTGTGAAATGAGCTACTGGTGGTCTCCATCCTGAAGACAGGAATCCCACTTTTAACCCTGAAAGCTGACAAGAAGTCCTTATTTAATAGGGGCAGGAGTTAAAAGCACATACATGTTTAATGCACTCACGGCTTTGATTTCACAAATCATGAGTGCAGCAATCATTGCTCGGCCCAGAGCGTTTTGTCATTCACAAGCTTATCTCTCCAGCGATGGCTAGTAGGTAAATAGCCCCAGCCCAATAATCGTAGACTTAGTTGATTCCGATCAGAGGCCAACACCTGCGCCCATTCCTTAACTACAAACTGTGTCTGCAGATTGCATTTCCACCTGCTTCGCAATGTGCCCAAACTAAACTTACTCTGGTCCCCCAGTGATATGCACAGCATTGAAACAGCTCTATGACAACACCCATAGGTTGACATGACTGTAATGTAAAATGGAGAGGAGGCTCCTCACTCCCACACTTCCATAAGCCTCTCAAATTCTGGGTACCCCCACAAATGGAATGCAGGTGCGCATGCCCGAACAGTTTTTGTACGTTGCAAACATATACGCCAAAAATGTCAAGCCACTGTCAACAATTGTGTGTATACCCAGGCATGCTTCACACGGTTCGCCACAAATTATACCAAACTTCTTACCGGTACTGCCAGCCCAATGATTAGTGATTCCTCATTGACAACAGAGGAGCACCAGCGAGCCATTGACTCCAACTATGCAACCATGAGATACCATTCAAAGTCCTGACCCACCCGGCAGTTGCAGTTCGTGTTTGGCATCCACGCTTCTTTGCGTGACAGCGAACGGACCGTTCAAACTCACTATATTGCACTTAATTAGATTACCTTGGACTTCGTAATTGAGTATTGGAAAGACCATCGGTTGTCATTGTGCTATATAGTTCCCGTGTTCATGCATGTGAGGACTGGTATGCTGCAGATAAGCACGCCTTAACCAGTGCTCCATCTAGCTGGCCTCCATCTAGTTGGCCCCAGACATTCTGACTCTCCATTCCATTGTTTCATTCACATGGGTTTCATATAGCTAATTCTCTTGTGTTTCGTTATATAGTGCCAGGCAAACATTGCATTATTCTGATGATGAGCCTGACATTTATGTGTATAGAAAGGTCATCAACTAAAGCACTCTGACCATATGCAATTTACAATTGGGTGCAGCAGTGCTGTGTTCTATTGAACTGTGACTGTAATTCTGCATAGTTTGTGTCACTCTTTTTTCTATTTTTGACTGGATATGTTACATACCTGTACAATTGCACCCTGTAGGGGTACTACTCTTACGTCTTACTTTGAGTGTAAATACATTGATGTTTTAAAAGCTGATTGAACGTTCCCTGGGTTGTATCTATATCCCCAGTACATTGTATAACTACTTAACCTCTGCTTAGGGACCCTTGGTCCTCATCATAGGAATAACAAGTGGCACATTTGAGAAGAAAGATAAGAGTCTGGGGAAAACCACCATTTTATTTTAGACTAGGCATCCCTTCACATCTCAGATAATGGCAATCTATTCCAGAAATGGAAAGACTCTCCCAATTTGGGAATTGCCTTTCCCAAATTACCCTTAATAGTGTCCACATCTCTGTGGCATACAGCGGCGGTGCCTCCATGAGAGCGGAGGAGCTTCACCCCTCCGCTGGAGATCAGGAAACATGTAAAATAAAATGGTAATAAAACACATTTATTACCATTTTTCTTTTCGTGCTGGCAGGAATGCTGTGCACTTAGTTTATTAGTGCGCATATCACTTTGGTCGGCTATCTTGCGACAGCCAGCCAGACATGCGCACTCCAATCCAAGCTGTCTCAGACAGCTGGGTGGAGAGCAAGCACATAACTCCAGTGCTTTAAGGAGCATTGCACCAGCATGCTCCAGCCAATCCTGGTGCTACTCTCTTTCTGCTGAGAGAAGCCTCTGAATTGGTACAGGGGAGTTATTTATTGGAGCGAGATGAAGAGCATCACCCAGCACGAGGCAACAGGTAAGTAAATCTTTTTATTTGTTTTAAAAGTATGTTGCTTTAATTCAATGACAGGCACTGTGAGAAACTCACAGTGCATTCAGTCTCAACTCCAGAGCTCTAAATTGTGGCCCATTATAAACACAATTTAAAATGGACCACGATTCAGAGCTTAGGCTTTGTGCCTAAGGGCACTGCTGGTTTTTATTAGTGCCTGTCATTGTGCCTGTCGCCCCACCTGTGTTAATTGTAGCTGGCAGCCATTGGTGGCATATCTGTATTTCAAGATACTGAAAGGTAACCACTTCCCAGTCCAATGGCGGGACAGGCAAGCTTGCTGTGTTAAGCCCCTTACCCAATTGAAACAGGCATGACTTGTCCTTCATAAGTCTGTGACCTGACACCTGCCCAAACCTCAAGGCAAATAATGTTAAAAGAAATTATTTCAACTTCAAAATTTTTACAAAAATATGCGCACGTTTAATGTAATTAAAAAATACATATAATTAAAAAATAAATATTATTTTATGATGTATTTTAAAACTTTTAGTTTTAAAAATAAATGCTAGTGTTTTTTTTTTTTATTCTTTTTATTAACATTCATCGACATCAGATATATAATACAGAGGAAGCAGCATAATTTTACTTGGTGAAGACAATAAGCAACAGTTCTTGGCGACATTATATTTTATGGCGAATTACGGGGTAAGGGCATCATCATGGTCAATGCTACGTGGTGGACTACATATATCCCCTCGGTATGAGTTCCATGGGCCCCATATTCGGGACCATTTTTTAGGGCAGCCCCGGGCCGTGTAGACCGTCTTTTCTCTAGGCATGCACCAGTCAAGGTCTTTTTCCCAGGTCTCTACTGCGGGTGGTTGCGCCGCTCCCCATAGTTGTGCAATGTTCCTCTTTGCCAACATTAATCCCGGTGTAGCCCACTGTGTTTGATGACTATTCAGGTCAGTAGGTTCCCATATGTTCAGGAGGCACCTACGTGCCTCTGGGTGAAGGACTAAGGTGAGTACGTCACTTAATATGTCGTGGATTTTTCGCCAATAGGTTTGTATGTGTTTGCATTCCCATATTATGTGCATGAATGTACCTGATTGGCCGAACCGTCTCCTACACTCTCCCCCCTCAGCCCTCCCCATCTGTACCAGTCGGGCCCTGTAACATACACTCTGTGGAGGATTTTGAGCTGTACAAGCCTAAGTCGTGCTGAGACTGCAACCACTCTTGGGGAGGATACTACCTCCTGCCATTCTTCATCGTCCAATTCAATGCCATCCCTTACCCATTTCTCCCGCAATGGCTGGAGGGGATCTGCCATATTATTGATCAATTTCTTATATATTAGTGAGATCGTTTTCTCGGGCAGGTGACCATCCAGCACTCTATCTTCCAACGGAGAGGACTCAGGCGGGGAGGAGCAGCTCGGGAGGAGTGATTGCAGTGCATGGCGGACTTGTGTGTAGCGAAATCTCTCTGTGTCGGCTAACTCGTGTTGGTGTTGTAGAGAGGCAAATGTCTTCACTTCGCCCTTCTCCCACATGTCTTTAATTTGCGAGATCCCAATGAGTTCCCACCTATCGAATCCCTTCGACCTCCATAGATTACCCAGCTTTTCGGAGTCCCATAAGGGAGTTGCTAAAGTCAGTTTATGCCCCCATCCGAGGGTTTTAGTGGCGAGATGCCAGATGTTTACTGAGTGTTTAGTAGGGCCCGTCAGTGGGTATCGGTCAGGTTTTGAGTAGAGTGCCCAGTTATGATTTCCCCCCCGAGAGGAGCCATCTGTCCATGTGGTATCCGGGGTCATCAGGGCGACCATAGGTACCATGAAAATGCTAGTATTTTTAAAAAAAATTATTAGAATTAATTCGGTAAGTAACCTTTTTGTAATTTCTAATATATAATATATGAATATAAACATTATTCCTTAGGTTGGATTTTTAAATAAAACTTAAAAAAATGTTTAATTTAATTAAATATATTTAAATAATTAAATAGTAAATTCAAAATTAAGTTATTGTTGCGTTAATGTTGCTTTTGTGTGTTTATATTTTGTTCTTCATTTAAAATAAATATATAACACTAATTTGCATTAATATTTAACATAAAAATATTTTCAAATTTTTTAAAGTTTAATAAACTTTTTTAAATCTCCCTATACTTTACCATAGGGAGATTTCTGCACCAGTGACGGAAAACTCCGACCATGTGTGAAAATTTACTAATATTAACTTTACACTTGTAAATCTGACGCCATGCCCTGTTTCTGCAGGTACAGTTATGTATGTCTACATTTTGTAGTAAATTTGCACTTGTAAATGTTGGATAGCCAAAATAAGTAAATTTACTAGAAAGTTTAAAAGTAAATTTACATGTGTATATTTACTCACATATAAATGGTGGACAATCTGAGGAGTTTAACCCTAGGGGCCTGTAGATATTGTAGATTGTGTTTTAATCTACCTGAAGTGGGTCCGTTTTTTTTTTAAGTCTCAAGTTACTAGCAGTATACAACAGATATGTGGTATAAAGCTACTAAATTGAGAATCACGTTTACCAAACTTATAATGTGACTGTGGAGCAGTATGACTCTGTATTTGTGCAATGAACAGTAAAGAATTTGTGTTGATTCTAAGGCATTGTTAAGGATTTGCTTATCTTGAATTGTAGCCGACACTATGAACCAATGACCCCGCTATTGAAAAGAATCCTTGCTATGTATATTTTCTTAAGATTATTATTGTATGAAGGAAATGTTTTTATTGCTATGTTTTTAAGGAAAGAATTTTCCTAAATAAACAAATTTGAAAATACCACACCCAATGCAAATTGGTCTTTAATATTAATTAATACAGCATGGCAACCACAGCACTCCATGGGTGGGCCCCTTTTCCTATGTGATCTGACATAATGGCCATCCTTCCACACAATTGGCATTTAGGCATTTCTCGCCCGTCTTTGCCTTATAAAAAGGCCGCTCTTTCAAACAATTGGAATTTATTCCACCTTTTTCATCTAGCCTATACATTAGGAAAATTCTCCCCGTGCTGTCCAGGATTTCTGGCTATAACGGCATCCCACAGTGGGTTCCTTTCTGTTACTCCGCTACTTGCCACCACTATGTCAGGAAGCCCCGGCTGATCTGCTCCACTCCAAGATGGCTCAGATGTGACTTTTTGACCACTCCTCGATTGCTGCGCCTATGCACATGCGCGACTGGCCTATTATAGTCAAACAGGTTTCTTCTAAGAAGTACAGCAGCTGCCTCCACTCGGGAGACAATGAGGCACTATTTCTTGCCCACATTCTTTTATTCCTACATAATAGTTCCATAGGGATTATTGTTGTCTTGACGCAGTGCCCCAAGATGGCGCTGATATTTCCTACAGCGTTATACAGTGTAGATCAGCTGCGCAAGAAGAAACCAACACACCTGCTAATCATTCCACTTAAGGGATTTAAGATGATCCAGATTCCTGCTTCTCCACTCCTGAGGCAGCAGTGTATGGGTAGGCCGTCTGGTGGAGTCCACACAACGACTTTGTATGTACTACCTTCTGTGTTTACAGGTCGCTGCTTTGGGTCTCTGCTATGATATTGTAGCTCACTTTCTTCTCTAATTTTAGCACGCTAAATCAGCGTACTCACTGCTCCCACTCAAGGAGACAGAATTGCTACTCTAATTGGGTAAGTCTATTCCCCTTCTAAACACAGTGTGTGAAATCTGATTGTCTGCAAGTGTTTCAGAGTATTTGTCATTTTTTTTTAATATATATATCTTTTATTAACATTTGCATTATCATTACAAAATAAATTTGTACGTTCTCACGGACACATAGGAGCAGCAACAGAACAAAATATACATATAAGGAGCAGTTTGATTACATCGCATAATTATGGTCTGATCAAATCACAAGAAAGAACGCTCCATTTGCATACATGTCTCTTTGTCCCACTCCAGCCCCCATGAATTGTCTCGCATGGTCAAAATTGTTTGAGTATTAAGGGCTAGCCCGTGGCTGTGTAATCCTCCGCACCAAAACCCCCCACCCTCAACTGCAAACAGCCCTCCCCTACAGTGTCTGGCAAATTCCTTTTCGGTACTTGTCTCCTAACCGCACAGTCTGTGTCTATTCATTGTCCGAGAGGTCCAGACTAGGCTGTCTCCCCCACCTCCTGCATACCCTCTAATCTGCTTCCTTCCTGCACACTCCCCTCCTCTTCCTCGTTTATTTCACTGTCCTCTCTGTCGTTCGCTAGTTCCCCCAACATCATCCTCCATGCCCACACGTCGTCCTCCACCTTTTTATCCCTCCTGTTTTGTTGCATTCTGAGCACCACGGCCGCTGCCTATTCTGTCATGTCTCGTTTCCATTGCATCATTATGGGTGGTCGACAGCTCAGCCATGATATGGCAATCCGTCTCTTCGCCAGCACTAATCCCAGGAGGACAAATCTCCTGCTCAAACCTTTATTCTTGGCTCTGGGCAGCAGGCCTAGCAGCACCACCTGAATCTCTCCTGCTATCTCCCATCCTGTCACTCCTCGTAGCGCAGTCAGGACATCCGTCCAGAAGCCTTGTAATTCTGGGCAGGACCAGACCAAATGAATGAATTCCACGTCTGCTTCTCCGCACCTAGGGCATTGCCCTGAACGCTCCGGGTAAATCCTATGTAGCATCTTGGGTGTCAAATATACCTGGTGTATGTAATTATATTGAATTAATTTAAACCTCACATTTGCGCTCACCTGCTTCCCCCTTCATGTATTTTAACCCTGTCTTTCTCTGCAATGGGGTTCCCCATCTGGACCTCCCACCTCGCTGGTACTGGCAAGGCCCTGACCGCTCCGTCCTCTCGGATCGCCCGGTAAAGATGTGAGATCAGTCTACGCCCTTGGGCCATCGTTATCAGAGTCTGCAACACCTTAGATACAGGAGGTTCATCTGGAAGCATGGGCCACAACTCCCTCGCCACTTGTGCTATTTTCCCATATTGCAGGAACTGTCCTGGGCCTAGGTCAAAAGTTTCTATCGCCTGCTCGTGGGTGGTGTACTGATTATTATCATAGAGGTCCCCCATGTTCAGGCAGCCCCCTCCCGCCACCTCTGTGTCGACATGGTTGCAGATATCTGCCGAAAGGGTCGGACGACCCACAGCGGCATGTCCGGGGCATACGGGGCTCTCTTCACCACTTTCCGGACTATCAATTCGCATATCCCCGCCAAGTGTCAAACAATATAGGGACTAGTCACTGGCGCCCGTGCTCCCAACATTAACAACTCGGGCAATTCCTTGCCGCCAAGCGTCCCCGCCAGCAGGGACTTTTCCCAATTATCATTCCCGTCAAGCCAATGTACCTCATGTTGTAGCTGCGAGGCCGCATAATAGTATTCCAAACACGGGACTTCCATACCCCCGTTCTGCCATGTTCTCTGCAAAGTGATTAAGCTGACCCTTAAGCGGTGAGTATTTGTCATGTTATGTGGCTTGCTTTTCAATGTGCTGTAAGCACCATACACTGATAGCAGCATGCTGTATAACTTTGAAGCATGCCGCACCAAGATGATAATATAACCACCCCATGAGTGATACGAAGGTGGTTTATGTCATGATTTTATTTTCCATTACAGGTCGGCTCCTCCTTTTTCAAGGAAACAATGTTGAACTATCAATAACTGCACCACAGCAAGGTCATTTGTGATTGGTTACTATTTGATATAACCAGATTCCAACCACTGTGTAGATTAGGATAACTTTGGTCCTGACAAAATGACAACTGATCATCATTGACTAACCAATGGCAAGAAACATGGTGACCTTTAAAGCTAACATAGATCATTGTGTTTGGTTATAGCCATCACGTTTTTAACCAGACAAGTAGACTCGCTTATTAAAAAATCCTGTCTAGAGGACTAAATAGTCTATTGTAACATGCACTTCCTTAAACATATTCACTTTCATACACCAATCTACACAACAGGTCCTACACCTCACATACGGCATTGGAAATAGAGATCTCTGATAAAGAATCCCTTTGTGGGTGCCTGTCGGGCATCGCAGCGCCAGCTCGACAACGAGCACGCCCTATGATGAAGCATGAGACCCATTTGGGTGTGTAAGGGCTGATTTTCTTAAGGGCGTGGACTCCCTTTTGCTCCCCTAGTGTCTGTCTGAACTTTTACCCTTTCTCTTTGAAGGAGCTATATACCCTTGTTATATATTTGATCTCACAAGAGCATGTATGCTAGACCTATAAGCGCTCCTGGTCCCCCCCTTTTTGGTGAGACAATTACATTTTAATTCACAGGAACCAAGAACTCCGACTGTTGAACATTTTTCCGACCCCAAACACAACATTATGAATTTGAATGTCACAATCCAGAATGGCAGCTTGAAAACATCCAGACACAGAACATACAAAATCAAAACGATGCAAATGTTTGGACCTCTGCACCCTGCATTAAAAAGTGACAGAATTCTCATTCCATAATACGAAATACTATTTCCTTGATTTTCCTCTATCCTTTAGATGCTTCGAAAGAAAAACAGGGACAAAGAAACATGCTTTTCCCTCCTGCCCCACCCCCCATCCCAATGTAAGTGCCAAATCTCTCCTTCAATAAGCCGAGTTTCATTCAGGTATGTGTTCTCTTATCTGCCAAGGGGAGCTTGCCAATTAATATGCAAAGTTGCAGTCAAATTCCCTGTACAGCCTCTAAATGCACAATAATTATAAAGTACCTTACTTCCAGTTTCTACCAAAATTGCTCTTCTCTTTCAGACACTATAAATACACTGAGAATATAAGCAATAAATACATTTCAATGTTTAGTCTGTCAACTAAAGTTGAATTTCCCTTTCACGCATTGTAAAATGCAGACAGCATGCATGCAACACAGAGAAAATAATGTTTGGTAATTTCACATCACTAAAATGCTTTGCCCTAAAATTCTTTCAATGATAAAGAAAGGGTCTGTTTCAGTTCTACTGTAAGTGCCTGAGTAATGGACCAAGCGTATCTTAAATGCTACCGCCAAAATATTAGTTGTTCTGAAATGTATGATTTCTGCAACAATGCTTGTTATTTTCCATGACCAAAACCCACACTTAGCAAATCAAGCATACTGTGAGGCATTATGGGCCTCAGAGGCCACATCCGAAGGTGCGGAATAGAAATAGAATTAGACTGCTCAGGGCCTGTCCCCCTAAAGTAGGCATTTAGGCCCTCATTTATCGTTCGTACTGGCCTCACCTCGCTGAACCTGTGCATAGCCCGGTCTCATTTAGAAAAACGCCTTAGTGTCAAGGACATTTCTTTTTGGTTCCTCTTAAAGAAACACACTTTTTTCTGAGAAACAAAAAAGCCAGCAAAGCCAAAGGGGATGATGGACGGAGTGTTGAACATTGCAAGCACTCACCCCCAGTCAACTGATCTGGGTTTAATAAATCATCATTCTTTAGCTCACTCCGCCACCCCAGTTCAGACATGGCCATATGCAAATCAGTCTGACCCTGTGCCTCATGGGAACAGTCCAGCCCGAACTGCCAAGCCATGTCTTCCCTGGACCGGAAACAAGCATCCTGGGACCGGTTTCTGGCTTACAGCCGTCATCAGCCAGGCTATCTTGAATCCAGTGGCAAAGTGAGCAAGGGACCCACGTCTGGGCATACCCTGCCAACTTAGGGCGAACATAGCAAAACCAAAGGGGATGATGGACGGAGTGTTGAACATTGCAAGCACTCACCCCCAGTCTACTGATCTGGGTTTAATCCATCATCATTCTTTAGCTCACTCCGCCACCCCAGTTCAGACAGCCAGTGGCAAAGTGAGCAAGGGACCCAGGATGCTTGTTTCCGGTCCAGGGAAGACATGGCTTGGCAGTTCAGGCTGGACTGTTCCCATGAGGCACAGGGTCAGACTGATTTGCATATGGCCATGTCTGAACTGGGGTGGCGGAGTGAGCTAAAGAATGATGATGGATTAAACCCAGATCAGTTGACTGGGGGTCAGTGTTTGCAATGTTCAACACTCCGTCCATCATCCCCTTTGGTTTTGCTATGTTCGCCCCTAGTTGGCAGGGTATGCCCAGACGTGGGTCCCTTGCTCACTTTGCCACTGGATTCAAGATAGCCTGGCTGATGACGGCTGTAAGCTAGAAACCGGTTCCAGGATGCTTGTTTTCGGTCCAGGGAAGACATGGCTTGGCAGTTCGGGCTGGACTGTTCCCATGAGGCACAGGGTCAGACTGATTTGCATATGGCCATGTCTGAACTGGGGTGGTGGAGTGAGCTAAAGAATGATGATGGATTAAACCCAGATCAGTTGACTGGGGGTCAGTGTTTGCAATGTTCAACACTCCGTCCATCATCTCCTTTGGTTTTGCTATGTTCGCATTAAAAGAGGATATGTGGGAGAAATTGCACGAGGCTAGCAGTTGTAACGATAGCACAGCATTTTGGCATGTGGTCAACTCCCCTTTCCTCATGAACTATGATACACCTAAAATTGAGATTGCTGTAACCGAGGAAGAGTGGGTAACACACTTCTCTGCCCTTTATTCGTCTAATGCAACTAGTGCACCTTGTCTTCCGATATTAAGTGACGAGGCTGCCATACAGGTGTCTGCCCCCGCACCTGACTGGGCCGCTCTAAACTTTACTTTGGAAGAAGTTTCCCTTGCTATTAGATCTAGTAGGGGAAACAAAGCTCCTGGGCCAGATGGTGTTCCAATCGATTTATTCAAAGCTAATACCGATCTCTGGGCTCCCCTTCTTACTAACATTTTTAGATCTTACCAATGTACGGGGCTACCTTTGACTTGGGCAGAGTCTCAAATTGTACCCATATTCAAAAAAGGTGACCGTAACTACCCATCGCATTACAGACCGATCTCCTTACTCGACTCATTAGTAAAGGTGGTGGGTCGGATAATTTTAGTTAGGTTACAAAGCTGGGCTGACAGCAACAACAGGATCTCTGATTTACAATATGGATTCCGCCAGGGCATTGGCACTACTGAGCAAGCAATTAACTTGAACTTGTTACTGGGCAAGTATACACGCATTAAAGACAGTAATCTGTACACGGTATTCGTTGACTTGTCGTCAGCTTTTGACTGTGTTATCCATGAGAAATTATGGTCAGTGATGAGCACAATGGGTATTGACGGTGCAATTATTGCCCTCTTAAGAAAACTGTACTCGAACAGCCATGCTAGGGTACGGTTTGGCATTAAAGGAGACTGTACCCGCCCATTCAGAATAGAAAAAGGGGTTCGTCAGGGGTGTGTGCTTGCCCCTTTTCTATTCAATCTTTACATAAACGATCTGGGTAAAACTCTGGCTAGTTCGTGTGCGGATATGCCGCAAGTAAAACAGCGACCAATTCCGGTGTTACTTTACGCGGACGATGCCGTTCTTATGGCACGCACTCCTGTAGCTCTGCAACGTCTTCTTGAAAAATTTACCCTGTTCATGGAAAATCTAGGGCTGCGAATTAACACAAACAAGACATTTGTTATGAAAATGGGTGGGGGGGGACGAAATGCCGGAATATACATTTAGGTAAGGAAATTTTACCCCAAACGCGAACATTTTCTTATTTGGGTATTTTATTTGATAGCGAAGGTACATGGAAAAGTGCAATTGAATCCAGAAGATTGCAATTTTTAAGATCGATTGCGGCACTTCGCAATTTTGCTAGGAAATTGGGGAACATACAACCTAAAGAAATGCTATCTATCTACTATGCAAAGTGTAGATCTATTGCAATGTATGGCTCGGACATCTGGGGTTATGCTAACTTTGAACCATTACAGACGGTGGAAAATATGTTTTAAAAAAATCTTTTAGCACTTCCCTCGAGTTGCTCAAACTATGTATGTCACTCAGAGCTGGGGACTAATTACCTAATAGACTTGGTAAGGACTCAACCACTCTTGCTATGGCACAAAATATGGACCTCGGAACATATGGCCTTGAATCGTGCCATAGTCAAGGACTGCTATGACTCTGAAATGGCCCTAAAGTTCCCCTGGCTAAAGTTTATTAAGAATTCTTTGACAGATATGGGCCGTTTGGAATTCTATGAGCATCCAGAATCCCTGTTAAACATCTCGTGGAAAGGATTAAAAATAGAGTCTCTAAACCATCTGGCGGATCTGCGATTATGCGTGGAATTGGGCAAAACAACTGTGAAACACAACCAAACGGTCCTGACTACTTTCTCCATGCAACCATACCTTTTTAATGTTCTTAATGCACAACATCGATTTGTTTTAACTCGTTTTAGACTAAACATCTTCCACCGCTTGATAAGTTTCCCAAACTTTAATGATTGGTCAAAAGATTTACAACGTTGCCCATGTGATAATGTATCAAACCAATCAACCATGAACATCGCACTTTTTTGTAAATTCTATAAGGATCTGAGAAGTTTTTTATTGTACCTTTATTGAAATCACTAAATTTTAAACAATGCAGGCCGGCCTATTTTTACCTACAATTACTCCCCAGTCTGTATACGTGTGTGGTACTTGCAAGATTTCTTAGGGCGACCCAAGCAAGAAGGAAAACAATAGTAGCAAAGTGTTGATTTATGATCTCTTGGCTGAAATGTGAACTGCACTATTTCATTCTCTGATACCAATGAATTTTATATGTATGTATTTGTTTTGAGAAATTTTAAGTGCATGTACTCTTTTATGATTCACTTTGTCTGAATCGAATAAAGATATTTTGACTTGCTATGTTCGCCCTAAGTTGGCAGGGTATGCTCAGACGTGGGTCCCTTGCTCACTTTGCCACTGGATTCAAGATAGCCTGGCTGATGACGGCTGTAAGCCAGAAACCGGTACCAGGATGCTTGTTTCCGGTCCAGGGAAGACATGGCTTGGCAGTTCGGGCTGGACTGTTCCAATGAGGCACAGGGTCAGACTGATTTGCATATGGCCATGTCTGAACTGGGGTGGCGGAGTGAGCTAAAGAATGATGATGGATTAAACCCAGATCAGTTGACTGGGGGTGAGTGTTTGCAATGTTCAACACTCCGTCCATCATCCCCTTTGGTGAAACAAAAAAGCCAAGCAGGCAACAACATAGGCACCCTCTCAGCATGCAGATTTGCCAAAGTTCAGCCAGTATAACAGCAAAGCAACTTTGTGCAAAACTATCCTCAGTGAAACAACAAGGTTCTCAAAAGTAGGAGGGTGGTCCTCCCCAGGTTGGAAGAAGGCAAGGGTCTCCTCCACACTGGCTGTCTGCCGGCTCCATCATACGTGAGCCCCTAAGTCCTAAGAAGCTGCCTCAGTATTACTGAATGATAATTGCAACTTTCCACCCATTCCGGTGTCATAAAGAGTCTCCCCTTTTAACCAAAGCAAATTAAATGGAATCACAGGAGAGGAGACCTTCCTTCCTAAATTCAGTACAGCCATAAATTCCCTTCAACATAGTGAGCATACACTAGCACTTTCTGTCATTACCCTCCAGCACCCGTCAGGTTTTCTGTAAGGCAATTCTTTTCTCCCTTCAGCTAGAGTCCATTCTGGAAGGATAGGAGCAGTCAGGAATGATTTTTGTACTCCTGTTGGATGGGATCACCTTCTGACAATTGCTGATAACTTCTACTTTGGAGTATAGATGAAATCAGAGGCGTAACTTCAAGGGGGCGGTGGTGTTTATGGTGTAACACCCCCCTAATATATGTGTTTTCTGGTAAATAGTTGGGCATGGGTATGGTGATGTGTCTGTCGGATTTCAACAGGAATTATTACCTGCACACAGACAAAAAACACACACATACGCTTTCCCTCTCTGTTTTGAAAGTCTTCAAAATGTGATTTATTCTACAAAATATGTTTTCCCTCACTTAGTACCCTTACCAATCTGCATTCGTCTTCCTTTCCACTGCCCCTTTACCCACTCTCATGCACTCTGCTTGTTGTATAATGTATTTTAGCATTACATGCCAGCATGATTTTTGGAAAATCTGAAGCTCCTCCCAATCTTACTGACCAAGCTACGCCTCTGGGTGAAAGACAAATGACAATGTGATCGGATATTTTTACAGGACTAGAAGACGACCCGAGGCTCTTGGTCAATGTGGTTAGTCATAGAGGAGCGAAACATATATTTTTATATGGATGTTCACGTGGGCTATCTCAACAAACAGTTTCAAATTCACAAAGGTGCTCTGCATGCCAGGGTACCTTGGTGGTGGCAATGAGCCACTTGCAGGTAGGAAGTGGGGCACAAAGTCGGCTTTGGCGAACAGGACCCTGAACCTTCACCCATCAGGAGGGATACACACTTGCCAGGACTGATCCTTCTCATCCTATCCACAGAGATGTAAATGATTTCATTTCCAGCCATGGGTGCGATATGGAATCGTTATGCTGTTCATAAGCTTCAGGGTTGGATTGGGAAGGTGGGCAGTCGGGCATTGGGCAATGGGCCAGTGCATCAGGGTCATCTGTGGGCGGGTCTTTTAGGGCCTCTGTAAACCGGCCCACAGAGACTTACTGTCTCCCCCACCCTCCAACCTCCCCCGCCAGACCACTGTAAATGATTGTCCCCAATATCACTGGCACTCCCCTGCCATGCTGTCAATCTGAAGCTGGGGGCCAGGTGTTGTTCTGGCTCTTAGGGCATTCTCACCTCGGCCCTCTGCCTCCTGTGACTGGCCTTGATCCTAGCCCAGAAGGAGTGTCATTCCCCTGCTGGGCCATCACTTTCAGGCCATGGCAGGCGTGGGGATGGTGGGAGTATGCAGGGGCCTCGCAGGGAGGGGCATTCACACCTAAGCCCCACTGGAGTAGCAGTATCAGCTTTTCTGGACCCCCTCCCCTGCCAGGTCATACCCTGAGACTATAATAGAATAGGGAGGGAGTGAGTAAGAGAAGTGGCCTTGTTAGGGGCCAGGTGTTGTCACCTCGGTCCCAGTGTCTTTTAGGCCTTGGTGGAGGGGTGGGGGATGTTTGCTTAGGCCTCGCAGTGAAATAGCCTTTCGAAGAGGAAAAAAAAACATAGGCTGTTGTGTTACGGTCTCTGAGCTGCTGATGTTGGAGCACGTTCTGGCATCAGCTCAACATGAAGTGATTCTGGGTAAATCACAATCTCCCTACCTAAAATAAAAATAAACTGGATCTTTTGTAATGTAGCTGGTGCTCAGGGCAATAGCTCCAATGACTTTGGACCGACATTCACACTAAATAAAACTACAAAAAATGACTAACCATTCAGGAATGTGGGCCACTTTTTTGGGAGTGCCCAGGCCTAATTGTGATCCCAATCCGACCCTGATAAGCTTTAATGTTTTAGAGGAGCTTTAGTGTACACAGGGCACAATGCAGCTAAGAGACATATGTGTTCCATGTGTACATGTCACCTTCTCCCAGGCCTTTCAAGCAGTAGCTTATGTTTGGGGAAGAGGAAGGGAGGACAGGGAGGGCAAAGAAAAAATGCTGAAGCAGGATAATCCCCTTTTTCACCTAGCTGCACCCTAAATTGTGAGCATGATCTCTTTACTCATGAGTTACTCGAGTCGTTCAGGTGTAAGCTAAAGGTACTACAAGAGTAATGCACAGTGAAATCTGATATGAGGCGTTTGTGAATTCACGAATTTGTTTTGTCAGTCTGGACATCTGCAAGAGTTACTTTTTTTTTTTTAACCTGCAGGTGAGTTTTGCAACTTTATAATGAAATTCGTTGGTTACTGCGGCCCTCTGCATGCAGCCACAATAATTCCATTTCACCGGAGCAAATCCAGTCTTGCTCTCCCATCAATATAGCCTTACTGGTCTTGCCTGTGGAAAACTGACTCAGACTCTCCTTCTTGATGTGGAAGTATATAGTTAGCCTGCAGGAAATTCCAAAGACACTTTGGGGGATATTCTCAAGAACGTGTGTTAACTATCGCCAAAATCGCTTAACGCAACTTCTCACATCGCAGTCTATCGCGGGAAAATAACACCGTGTGAACGCAGTATTGACAACCCGGCGGCACCATGCGATAGTCTCACGATAACGCGACAAATGCCCGCGTTAAAATGAAGGCGAAGCCCAAAAAATGCGAAACACGAACGCGAAAAAAGTTGCGATGACCCCAATGGCGATAAAAAATCAGCGAAAACCAGCGACAGGCCTGCGATTCCCACTCGCCATGCGTGAGAATGCACTATAAAAGCAGAGAAAAAACAGACAAAAAAATGCAACTGCGTAGCATTATGGACGCACCCGGACCGAGTGCAGAGGACAACGCGAACCCCACAAGCCCCACAGACGACCAGCCAGGAACCCCGGGGCCGGGGAAGGGCAAGGAGAAGAGGAAGAGGAAGACGGGGTTCAGTCCGCAGGAAAACCGGATCATCGTCACGGAGGTGACTGAACACTACCAACAACTGTTCGTCACCTCCACTGTGTCATCAGCAACACAAACGGAAATATGGCAGTCCATCGTGAACAACGTGAATGCAGTCGGAGTGTCGAGCAGGTCAATGGAGGAGGTCAAGAGGCGCTGGCATGATGTGACAAGCCAAACCAAGCAGAAACTCGATGCCAACCGGAAGGCAACAATGGCGACTGGAGGTGGGAGTCCTGCGCCACAGGAGGAGCTGGATGAGCTGGAGGAAATGGTGGCCACAGTCATCAGTGCGGAGTCGGCGCAAGGAGTTGGGGGTCCGGACACTGCTCGTCATGACCTGACCCAACAGCAACAGGGTGAGTAACCACCAGGGACTGGGGGGAGGGGGAGAGACGGGCACAATGGCACACATGCACAATCAAGAACAGCACACTGCACACCCACAATGACTGTGGAACATGTCCCTGATGGCCTTGGCACACTGCAGCACACATAGAAACACCAAGTAGGCCCCCGTCCACCATGCGCACAAAAGGCCCCCCATCACCAGTCTCACAACCTACCCATGCACATGTGCTGAACCCAGCAAAGCAGCGGCTCTGTGAGCCACACTGACAATGCAAGTGACACTGCATGACCAATAGCATGGCTGCAGTCAAAATACATGACATGGTGCACGCCACAACACTGAGGTGGCCCAGTGTGGATAACGTCCTCAAAGGAGCAGGTCACACTCTGACACATCCACGTGCACATACAACCCCTGACGTCAACAACACATCTGCAGACAAACAATGCACAAGAGTACAAAATCCGTCCAAGAGCACAAATGACCCAAGTCGCCAACATCTCAGCACCGTAAAATCACACAAGTCAAAGGCACACCGCCTCAAAGGGATAAGGGGCCGCTAAATCAGAGCTGCAGGGGTGACTCTCCCACAATGCAGCACACACACATAGCAATCACAGCCCATCAACATTGACGACAATGTGGTACAAAGTGCCACACTAACACCACAGAACAGAGGACACAACTGGTGCCGCATGTGCGTAGAAAATGGCCAATCACATCAGGCGATAGCAGGAAACTGTCAGATGATAATGTACAAGTACAACGTCACATCCGTCATGTAGTCGGAATGTCCACTGTCCCCCATCAAATACCCAGCTCCTCAAAAACAGTCACAATGTACATTGTCATGCAGTCAGTATGTAAACATGTACAATGCGTGCACATACATGTAACACACTGTTAACCTGCATCTCCCCTTTACATTGCAGAGGGACAATCAACACCTCCTGCAGAGCAGACCAGACATCTCTTCCGTGATGAGGAGGAGGTACCCCTGACCATCTGCTCCGACACCCTCCAACGGCTCGTGGACAGCCGCCGCACCCCACCTCCAGGAGCAGTGCAGCCCAGCTGCATCGAGGTGATCCCACCCCCTGCACAGACCACACATCAGGAAGCACCCACCGCCACGGCTGGCTCCCAGCACCTCACAGAAGAACACATGGCATTCCAACGCCGTGTGTCAGACTGCCAGAGGGGGCTGGCTGAACAGGTGCGGGTGGGTTTCGACCTCATGGCAGCCAAACTAGATGCCATACATGGGTGTCTTAGTCCCATCAGGGACCACTTCCAGTCCCTAACGGACACCCACAGTCCGCTCCATGCCCTACAACAATCCTTGGCTGACCTCGCTGGAGCCATTACTCGGATACAAGAAGTGTCTAGGCAGAGAGGCTCCAGCGACGACAGCACAGAGTTGGCACAGATGCGGAGGACAATGGAGAACATGGGGCGGATGCAGGCAGGAAGGATGGCTAGGATCTACCATGTCCTGCAGATCCTCATCTTGCCATTGCTGCCACAGAGCCTGTCCCAGATGACTGCTGCAGGAACTTCGACACACACATCTCCGCCCCCTGATGTGTCTGTGGCACACAGTGATGCAGCCATAACACCACCACACACACCTGGCACACCTGACACAGAAGACATATCAGAGGGCGAAGATGTGGACGGTAATGACTCTGTGTCAAAAAGGAGGTTGTAGCATTCATCACCCGCCATATGGCCTGTTTCTGCTTGGTACAGCCCTCTGCATCATTCCCTGGTACAACACCTTCCACTGTCCCCCGAAACACTCTGCGACATTCAACTGCCATATCTTCTCTGGTTACCAATGACACAGCAAACAGGCTGCAGACTCAACCCTTCCTCTACCGATTGACTTGTCATCCCCTAAAGGACTCTGTTTGGCCCTCCACTGGGCAACCATGTAATGTGAGGTGTGCATGGCCATGTACTGTTCCAGCTCCGACACTCCACAGGATTGAATAAAACATTCCTAATCACACAGATGTGTTATGTCTGTGTCCAATCAAGTATAACAGTATGGATGACTGTAGGGACATTGATTGCACAAAAAGGTACACCCTGGGAAATGACATCAATGCGCATGTTTGACCGTGACACACATGGCCAATTAGATGACTGTGAAGGTGTGAACTAGCTGTGGCCTCATTGATCGTGAACAACAATCTCGCAACCCCACAACGTAGCCCCACATCCATGTATGAAATAGGGCTGTGTATAAATATGTCAAAGTCGGTAGGAGGCCTAAAGTAGTGTCCCACATCACATGTGACAACAGAACATCTCTTTGCATACCTACACACACTCAACTGTGTGGACACAGCCTGGTTTGATGGAACACATTGATCCACATGGCAAGAAGTTGGACACCATACTCACATTGCTGAAGACACGTAAGCGCACAGGTCCACCAGCAACTCTCCCAACCACAATGTCTGGCTCACAGAAGTGGAGCTGGCAATAGGCACTCACCCCTAGGTGAAATAATTCAGTCAGTCACTCCCTGTGTACCGACAATGCACATTGAGGAACACAATTTGGCATGCTAATCAACACTCATCACAGTTGAACACTAGTGAAGCTGCGTACACTTTATTAGCATGTGCGTGTCAGTACGGGCAAGACAAGGGCCACAACATGCAGAACAATGCATCAGACACTAACAGGCAGCAAAGGAACATCTAGAGGTGCAAGACATGGGGAGGCACAAATAAACACCAACCATGACGGATGCCGACGGTCTCAGCCCACCTTGCCTTGCTGAACTAGTCATGTGGTGTTTGGCGAATGCTCATTGCACAGTGACAGGGGACACCACTCACAGCCCATGGGATCTGCATAGTCCTGTACCACTGGACAGCGCTGACTGTCTGCTCTGCTGACAGTGAGCAGGTGAAGGAGTTCAACAAGGTCACATGTAGTACTACATTGCCATGTGTGTACTCTCCCTCCAGCGGTGTGTCAGTTTGAGGAACGTTGCCAGGCACTGCTGTCCACTCACCTTGCACAGGTGTGTGTCAACCCGCAGTCTTGCACGCACATGCATTCTGAGTCCATACGAATGCAGCTATGTCCACTGTCATGGTGGGATAAGTGTCCATTTCTCCAAGACGCAAAAGGGTGTTGGGACCTGTGCCATGGGTTACAATCCTATGTGGCTGCCGGAACGTAGTTACTCATCCATGAAAGCGAGCGCAGCTTCATGGGCAATCAGTTCCAGGAGTACATTGTTGTCGACTTCAAAAACACGGGGGCGAGCCAATCCATTAGCTGGTCCGGACAGATGTGCTCCGTCCACGCCGTTTCACCAATCTGCAACACAGCCCAATAGGGAAGCGCTTTGATGTGGTCACTGCACATGAGGAATTGTGCAATCTCACATGCCCAACTGCCAGCACATACGCCCAATACCAAGGCATCCCATGAACGGGTATCACGGTTACACTCCTGGTCGTGGGCCAACAGGGGGCGCACACACGTCATAATCCAGTTCATCTACCGTTGTGTTGGTTAGGCAGATATCCATGGGCCACTCGAATATGCATGATCGGCAGTGGAACCAGGGTTGGACGCAGGTGACGTACGCAAGATGGAAGCTCAGACGGTATTTGATGCGCAACACTGCCAGTGGCAGTGCCCCCAACAAATGCAGCATTCGGTCGCGGTACAGTGCCACGTGACAGGCGTTGTGCATGCGCCCGGGATGTTCTGACATTGCGTTGTTCGCACTCATAGAACCAGCACTCTTCTGTCCTGCGGCTGTTATGTGGATGATATGCCACAGCTTGGAGCAATGAGTCGTATGAGTGTGCAAACTTTGTACTTATGGGTTGTCCGATACGTAAGTGTCAAGGCCATTCCATGCAGGAGTACCTCGAGCAAGGACTTCTGTGTGTGGGGTGTGGAGACGTTGATCTTTCATGGGCGCCGTGTGTAATGTGGGAGTCGTCATCATCTGCCATGGTATCTCTCTTAGGGGGTGCCTGCCGCATGCATTTCCAAGGTCAGGGTGCAGATGTCCTTCCGCCTTCTGTATTGAGACAAAGGGGCTTTCATCCCTAATGTTAGTCAGACTACTGCTTTTATCCTGGGAATGTGATGTGGCTATCGCGCTGCAATTGAGGCTAGGCCTTGGGCTTATGGTGCACCAAAAGTGATCAACACACACAACAGTTGCCATGTATGAGCCAAGACCCCGAGCGGCCTTGCGCTCCTTGTACAGTCCCTTCGTGCGCGGACGCCCTCCGGCTGCATGCAACATTGTCGATTGCGGACCGTGTGGCGCAGACACTGCAACAGAGACACACGCATCAGTTGGTTTCCTGTGCAGCCCAGATATGAACCACGCCCAGAGGCCAGGGATAATTGTTCACACCCCTACGCTGGCCTGGCGTACGCAGAGCCAGCCCACTCGGCTTACGTATAAAGGGGGGGACGACGACGCTACGTGTCCCAGTTCTTCCCCACTGCCTGAGGTGACATGGCTGCGTCCGCCTGGCCGATGACGAGACTCAATCATTTAGGGTCCATGACTTGCGTTGCACGGAGTCAGTGGCACCGGTTGCACTGCGGCCGACACGGGCCTACCGCCACGGGACGGTGACTTACTGTGCACTGGACGGTGGCTTACTGTGCACTGAGGTAGGTGCACCTAAAGTGCTGAGCGGGTGTGCAGCCTGCGATGATGACGTGTGCACTGATATGGTCTCTGCCATTGCAATATCAAGACCCAGAGTCAAGTGTGCGCCTGGTGGACCGCAATGTAGGCCTGAGCCAGCGGGCAGCGCGGGCCTACCGCCACGTGGCGTTGCCTAGCGTTTCACAGAGTTAGTGGCACCTAGAGAGCTGAGCGGGTGTGCAGCCTGCGATGATGACGTGTGCACTGATATGATCTCTGCCATTGCAAAATCAAGACCCAGAATCAAGTGTGCGACCTGGTGGCCCGCGTTGTGGGGATGCGTGATGTGGAGGCTGCCAAGGTCGCGGGCCCCGGGCTTGGAGCTTGCATCGGGACGTGGTGGGCCGTCTTGGAGACACGCCGGTGGCAGAAGGTGAGCAGTGAGGCCTGGGTGCGCAGGGGCGGGCAATCCCCGCTGGGCAGCGGGAGGGGCAGGGGTGCAGCGGCCTGTGTGCGCAGGGGCGGCCAAGCGATGTTCCTGTGTGCAATGATATGTACTCTGCCATCATTAGCTGTGGACTCTGTTTCAGATGAGGGACCTGG
The DNA here is from genome assembly GCA_963921515.1 of Calotriton arnoldi. Taxonomy (NCBI): domain Eukaryota; kingdom Metazoa; phylum Chordata; class Amphibia; order Caudata; family Salamandridae; genus Calotriton; species Calotriton arnoldi. Next base: position 886,556 of record CAWUFW010002999.1, on the reverse strand, counting down.
TGGCCTGCAGTGTGGACCGGCACGTGGTTGGCGACACACCGGTGGCAGCAGGTGAGCAGTGTGGCCTGGGTGCGCAGGGGTGGGCAATCCCCGCTGGGCGGTGGGAGGGGCTGGGGTGCAGCAGCCTGGGTGCGCAGTGTCGGCATTCTCTCTCTCCCTCTCTTCCTTTCACTGTCTCTCTCTCTTCCTCTGTTACTCTCTCTCTCCTTCTCCCTCTCTCTCTCTCTCTCTCTCTCTCTCTCCCCCTTTCTTCTTTCTCTCTCTCTCCCTCTCTTTCTCTATCTCTCTTTCTCTTTCTCTTCTCTCACTCCTCTCACTCTCCCTCTCTTTCTTTCGCTGTCTCTCTCTCCCTCTGTTACTCTCTCTCTCCTTCTCCCTCTCTCACCCTCTCTTTCTCTCTCTCCCTCTCTTTCACTCTCTCTCTCTCTCTCTCTCTCTCTCCCTTTCTTTCTTTCTCTCTCTCTTTCTCTCCCTCTCTGTCCTTTGTTGAGCGCATGACACACCTTCTTATCTTCAATTTTGTCTTGCAGGCTGTGACTTACGGTTTGTCCGGAGAAGACCCGCCATGACTCTGCCAATTATTGATGTTGAGTTGAATTTGAATAAATTGATTGTTTTTGGAATTCTAAGGTGTATGTCTGTTTTTCCTTCTTCGGACCACACATGGATGTTGGTTGTTGTACTTGTGCGACATCAGGCGGATTGTTGTGTTCATGAATTTGTACGGTAGATGTGAGATATCTTTGTCCGGGGGGGGTGCCCGGCGTAGGACCCAGGGGGAGGGGGGGCCGGTGGGGGTGGCGGGCCTGGTGTGGTGGCGGTGGGTGTTGTGGCCCTCATGGGGCTCCGAGCTGCATGATCAGTAGCTCCATGGCATCTGTTGTTCTTCTGGTGTGGCTGTGAGCTGGGCTCCCTTTCATGGTGCAGGTTGTCGTCCGACTTAACACCAGGTAAAAGCAGGTGTTAATTCCCTGCTGCTAACGCACCTTATCGCATGTTTTTGATTCTTATCGCCGATCTGGCTGGTCGTTGGGAATGTTGCGTAGTGGTGTTTCCGCGGGTTTTTGCACGGGAACGCCTACTTTGCATCTCATTAGCGTTAGTTGCCGGTGTCATCCGTGGCGATGTTTTTTGCAGCTGCTATCGCATGATAACTGGCGATATTGGCTGTTAGCACCAGCTTGTGAATGGTGCGCTAAAGTGCCGCTAACTCGGCAATAAGTCCTTGAGAATATGCCCCTTTGATTTGTAAATGTTCAGTACATTTTCAGCTACGAAGATTGCCTGAAATAAAAATCATCAATAGAAGATACACAGATTAATTCATTTCTCTCACTGGCTGAGAACAAGAGTAATGTCCAAAAAATAAAAGCACAATTGAGATATCTGTACAGGTAAATGAGTACAAATTGTTATCAGAAAAGATATGTCCTCTGTCACGCAGTAAAATAAATAAAAAATAATCCTAAAATAATCTTTTTCTCACTTCAACTGCAAAATATAAAAAATACTGTGCCAATTTATGAAAAAGGATATAAATTCCTCCTCAAATAGAT